>JAJQQW010000020.1:3397500-4127500 GCA_025583905.1 Ia io
CGGCCCATCCTACTCCCAGGGGATGCAGCTCCCTACAGCCCCACCACAGGGCAGGCTCGGTCACCCTGAGGGGCTGCAGGCTGCCCAGGATGTCCAGGTTGGCATCCCGGCCCCAAGGCCGAATCCCACCAGGCCCAGAGCCATGTCCAGGGTCCCCCAGGAGAACCCACTGGAGCTCAGCAGGCAGAGGGTTCAGGCCTGCCTGACACCTCCCTTCCTCCCTCAGACCTGACCTGCAGGCCAAGGCTGTGGAGCTAGAACATGAGATGTTCCTAAATGCCAAGGCTGCCAACCTGTACAAGGCCAGCGTGTTGAAGAAGGTGGGCGAGGTCGGGGTGGGCGGGGCTTGCTCAAGGTCAGGGTGGGAGAGGTAGCCCCTCCTCGCTCCCAGGCTGGCTGCCACCCTCTGGCCCAGGCAGCCCAGAATCCACTCCTCACCAAGAAGCCACTCATTTGCGGGGGGAGCCCACTCCCCGCTTTGCCAGCTGGAAGCACTTCTAGCCAAGCCCCTGAGGACTGGACCTTGTCTAGTGTCCAGTTGCCTACAGTCGCGGGCCACAAAGCCCGCCTGTGGGAGCCTGGGTCCGGGCTGCCGGGAGCCTGTGGGTGCCTAGTATACCTGCCCAGCCTGCCCACCCTGCCCACCCTGCCCCCCCTGCCCCCCCTGCCCCAGGTGGCCGAGATCCATAGAACCTCCAAGGACGGGCAGCTCTACCACCCGGCAGGCGGTGCCAAAGGCTGCAGTGCCCAGGCCGAGCCCCCAGAGCCCACCGAGCACGACATCCTGCCGGCCTCCCAGGTGTACTCGGTGAGCGGGCCTGGGGACGCTGGGGACGGCACCACTTCCCTGTCCTCAGCTACGACACAGCCCCGCCTCCCCAGACAGCCCCGCCTCCTGACGGCCCCGCCCCGACAGCCCTCCCTATGACAGCCCCGCCCCCCTTGACAGCCCCGTCCCCTAACATCCCTGCCCCCCTTGACAGCCCTGCCCCCTAACATCCCTGCCCCCTGACATCCCTGCCTCCCCCGACAGCCCCGTCCCCTAACATCCCTGCCCCCCTTGACAGCCCCGTCCCCTAACATCCCTGCCCCCTAACATCCCTGCCCCCCCGACATCCTAACTGCCTCCCCCCCTGACAGCCCCGTAACCCCTGCCCCCCTTGACAGCCCTGCCCCCTAACATCCCTGCCCCCTGACATCCCTACCTCCCCTGACAGCCCTGCCTCCCCCGACAGCCCCTCCCCCTGCCCCCTAACATCTCTGCCTCCCCCGACAGCCCCTCCCCCTAACATCTCTGCCTCCCCCGACAGCCCCTCCCCCTAACATCCCTGCCTCCCCTGACAGCCCCGCCCCCGGACAGCCCCGCCTCCCCAGACAGCCCCGCCTCCTGACGGCCCCGCCCCGACAGCCCTCCCCACTATGGACAGCCCCGCCTCCCCTTGACAGCCCCGTCCCCTAACATCCCTGCCCCCTGACATCCCTGCCTCCCCTGACAGCCCTGCCTCCCCCGACAGCCCCGTCCCCTAACATCTCTGCCTCCCCCGACAGCCCCGCCCCCCTGACAGCCCCGCCTCCCCGGACAGCCCCGCCTCCCCGGACAGCCCCGCCTCCCCGGACAGCCCCGCCCCCGGACATCCCCGCCTCCCCCGGACAGCCCCGCCCCCCCCCCGACAGCCCCGCCTCCCCGGACAGCCCCGCCTCCCCGGACAGCCCCGCCCCCCGGACAGCCCCGCCTCCCCGGACAGCCCCGCCCCCGGACAGCCCCGCCTCCCCGGACAGCCCCGCCTCCCCGGACAGCCCCGCCCCCGGACAGCCCCGCCTCCCCGGACATCGCAGTCCTGGCGCCGGGGTGCCCCAGGCAGGCCCGGGAGTTTGTCTGCTCCCCCGCCTGTCTCTCTCCAGCCCCACAGCCTGACCCTGGGGTTTGGTGCCGGGTGTTTCCCTCCCCCCACCCTTCAGATCGCCACAAACTGAACTAGCCTTGGAGTGCCCTCGAGGGGCCTGCTGGTCAGCACCCTCTCTCCTCCTCACAGCTCAAACCCAAGCGGGTGGGAGCCGGTTTCCCCAAAGGCTCCCTCCCATTCCAGACGGCCTCACAGCTGATGGAGGAGATGAGGGCTGGGGGGCAGGCCCTGCGGCCTGAGCAGAGAGGTGAGCAGGAGCCCCCCAGCCAGCCGTGTGGCCTCCAGGATGAGAAAAGCAGTGAGCCTGTCCCCAGGCTCAGAGAGGCCCCCGGAAGCAGTGCTCATTGTGGGGGGCCCTCCCCTGAGAAGGCAAAGGGCCCCTCAGCGGGCAGCCCCGCGGCCAAGGCCCGGGCCAACAAGAAGCAGCAGCTCCTGGCCGCTGCGGCCCGCAAGGACTCTCAGAACATCGCCCGCTTCTGCCAAAGGGCCGAGGGCCCGCCTGCAGCCCCAGGGGCAGAAGGTGCCAGCCCTTCCTGTGCGGGGGTGCGGGGACCCCTGGCTGTGGCCCCAGAGACACGGACTGGGGAGGAGGATGGAGCCCTAGGATGTTCGGCTGCTCACCCCCAGACTGAGTGCACCAGAGAGGGGCCAAGGTAAGGGCAGAGCAGTCCCGGAACCCTCTGGAATCCCCTTCGCTCATGGGCCTCCGTGACCCACTTCCTACAGTGGGCTCTGCGGGGCTGCCCGGCCGGCCGAGGGCACAGCTGGTACCTGGAGCCCTGACGCCTGCTCTCTCCTCGCCAGTGCCTGCCCTCTGCGAGACCCGGGGCCCCTTGAAGGCCAGCTCACCCTCCCGGAGGGGACACCGAGGGGCAAGCGGCCCAGGCCCCAGCAGGTACTGCCAGGGAGGGAGGCTGCGGGCCAGGCCGGCTCCACTCTGTCTCTATGTCCCAGGCGGGCTGGGCTGGGCGGGAGGGAGGCAGCACGTGCTGTGGCCAGTCTTCCAGAAGCAGGGAGGGGCCGGTGACAGGGAGCCCAAGAGTGACCTCCACTATGGCCCTGCCCAGGAGAACCCAGAGAGCCAGGCTCGGAAGAGGCCTCACCCCTCAGCCAGTGCCTCCATTCTAGCCGAGGCCAACGACAACATCTTGGCCAGCGGTCAGAGCACCATAAGCCACGTGGCCCAGGGCTCCTGCCAGCTCGCAGCCCCAGGCACCTCCCTGAAGGTGGCTGCGAACATTGTGGTCAAGTGCCTGACCCCTTTCTACAAAGAGGGCAAGTTTGCCTCCAAGGTAGGCTAGGTGGGTGGGCTCTGCCCTCCTCGGGGCCTTGGGCACGGTGGGGGGAGGGCAGGGCATGGGAGCCACTGGGAAGCAGGCGAGCCCCGGCCCGCTGCCCTCTCCCTCGGCTGCCTTGCCCTGTGGTCGTGGCTATGGTTGCCAGAGCCGGGGTCTGAGCCCTTTGCTCCTCACCCTCCACCCGCAGGACCTGTTTAAAGCCTTTGCCCGCCACCTTTCCCACTCGCTGGCTCAGAAACCCTCTCCTGGGAGGAGTGGTGAGTGCCTGGGTCACCGGCCAGGCGGCACTGGGGGCCCTGCAGGGAGGCGACCGGCCCTCACACTCCCCCACCCCGACTCTCTAGTAAAGGAAGAGGCCCAGCACCTCATCAAGCAGTTCTTCCGGGGCCGCGCCCGCTGCGAGAGTGAAGCTGACTGGCACGGCCTGTGTGAACCACAGAGATGACCGATGGCTGCCCGGCGGGACCAGTGTCCTCCCCACCCCCCCAACTCTACCGTGGGCCCGCTGGGCCTGACTCAGGAACGGGAAGGCGGACAGGCCTGCTGCCGCCAGGGGCATCTCTTCTCAGGGTCCTTCCCCCTTCCAACCACACCTTGCTGTGGAGATGGCCTGGGACACCTCCTAAATCAAGGTCAGCGGCCAGAGGTCAGTCCACCTTCCTATGTACTTGCAAGGCCTGAGGCCCTCTCTTTCCTGGCCTCATGGAGCCCCACCTTAGAAGGACATGGGTGGCGTGGCTGCTGCTAGGGGAACAGGAAGAAGAAATGGTCCCTCCACCTCTTGTACCCGAGCTGTAAGCCAGGGGAGGCGGCGGGGCTCCAGTGCAGAGCTGAGGGTGAGGGCAGCGGCTGGTCCTGCTTCTCGGCTCCTGCTCGGGAAGGCGAGGCTGGACCGAGGCGCCTCCCAGAGGAATAAAGTCTGTTCTGACACGTGCACGCACACAGGTTTTCTCTAGGGAGCTTTATTTCCTCAGCAGCTGCTGCTCCCAGGTCTGGGCTATGCTGATCCTGAGCGGGGCCAGGTGCCATCTCCCCCAGACCGGGCAACATCAGCTGCCCAAGCTGAGCTCCTACAGCCCCATGCGCCCCCAAGAAGGGGTCTTTGGAATCTTCCCCTGTTGATGTCACTGTAGCAGCCCCTGCCTGTGACCTCCATGTGGGCCAGCCGGGCTGTGCTGGGCAGGGTCCAGAACAGCCAAGCCACCAAGTCCAAACCAAAGTGACCTGACAGCACCCAAGCGAGACCATCGGGTGAGACTGGGTCCAGGGAGGGGCCTTTCCTCCTCTCCCGCCCTCCACCTCTCCTGGGTGAGGCCGGCCACTAGACGGAGCTGTCGCTGCTGTTCAGGAGGAAGGCGATGGTGTGCTGCAGCTCCCGGGCCTGCGGGGCACAGGCCTGTGAGGACAGCTCCCAGCCCGCCCCCGCTGCCCACCCACACCACGCCTGGGCAGTGGCCATCGGCTGGGCCCAGGCTCCGGGCACGCCAGCCTCCCAGGGTGGTCAGAGGCCCTGGCCACTCACCTGCGGCAGCTCGAACCAGATGGTCTGGGGGCTGTCGACGGAGCCGTAGTTGAGTTCCAGGCCAGGGGGCCTGTCTGCCTCCAGGGGGCTCAGCAGGTGGAGCCGCTGCAGGTCCCGCAGGGCGATGGAGCAGCACAGTGTCTGGGGGCAGCAGGGACAGGGCTTGACCCTCTCACGGGGGTTAGTGTGGGTGGTGGGAGGGGAATGGCCAGGTGCCCAGGCCCGCCCTGGAGCAGGAGCCCAGCCCACCTGGGAGCTGGGGTCCATGAGGATGAGGTGCTGGCGGTTCAGCCCCAGGAGGCTGGGTCTGGGCAGCGTCAGGTCGCTCGCTCGCAGCACCACGTAGACCGTGTAACCAAAGAGGGGCAGCTGGCTCGCCGCCTCTGGGGGTGGAGGGGTGAGACAGAAGATGGGAGTTCTGGCCCCTAGGGACCTGCCCTCCTCGGCCCCCGGGTGAGGTGAGAGGGACAGGGAAGGTGGAGCATCTTTCTCGGCCCCTCCACCCTCACCTCTTCCCTCCTGGGCCTCTACCTCCTGCCTCCTCCCAGCTGCCCCCTGGCCCCAGACCCACCGATGAAGCCGATCTGAGCTTCCTGGACGCTGCGTCCTTGCAGCTGCCTCAGCTCCTGGCCCACCAGGCTCCGGAGGGTGGCCACGTTCACCTGGCCTTGCAGCGGCCTCGGCAGGTACGCCAGCAGGTCTTGCCTAGGACACAGCGGTGGGTCAAGGCTGGGCACAACCAGCGCCCAGTGAGTGAACCAGTGGCTACTGTGGTTGAGACTGAAGATCCAGACACACCCATGAGGTGTCCCTGCCCGTGAGCTTGGGTGGGGAGGATAAGGGCCTCCACTGCTCCCGCCCCATCTGGTTAGGGCCCCAGAGGGTACAAGTCAGGTGGCCTTGACTTTGGATTGTGGGCTGAGGAGAGGCCCTTGGGGTGGATGCTGAGGTGGACCTCAGCACCAGGAGGGGTCAGGGAAGTGACAGGAGGTGTGGGGATGTGCACACTCACTCTGAGGGGGGCGTCTCCTGGGTCCTGCTGACGTGCTGAAGGGCAGCCAGTCTGGCAACTTGGGCATCTGCCTGGGCGCCGACCAACAGCTTCCCCTGCAGGTAGTCTCGCTGCACCTGAGGGCAGAGCACAGTGAGCGGCAGCTGTGCCCTAAAGCTCCCGACAGTCCTGCCACCGTCCCTTCTCCTTGCGGGAGGGAGGGAGGCGTGGAGGGCCCCGCCCAGGCAGCCTGACCTGGCTGTAGTGGGTGCTGATGTAGGTGGGGTTATCGAAGTGCAGGCGGGTCTCCCAGCCGAGCCGCCGGCTGTGCAGGCTGGTCTCCTGGTCCACCAACACGTTGTTGAGGTACTCGTGGGGCCGCAGGGGCCGCACCAGCTCACCTGCAAGCGGAGCTCGGGTTCACTGCCCTCCCTGCTGCCCAGGCCCCCCCGCCCCGCCCCGCCCCTGCCAGCCCCAGTGTGGGAACTGCCTCACCCGGGGGCGCAAAGGTGGACCGTGCAGGGGAGCCTCCCTGAATGCAGCCTGGCGTCCTCCCCCCACGACTCACCTTCCCCTTTGATGAGGAACAGGGCAAATTCCTGGACCTCTTCGGGTTCTGTGATGCCCATCTTCCCACACAGCTCCTCCAGCACCTCTGCTGCCACCTGGGCATGTGGACAGGGCATGAGGGGGCAGGGGCCAGGGCTGATGCCCACAGCTCCCTGCCTCTCCCAGCCCCTCTCGGGGAGCTCACAGTGAAAGTCCCGATGCTGGTCGTGTAGCCCACGCCTCCGGGCAGGTGAATCAGCAGCAGGCGGACCATTTTCCCTTTCTGCAGAGGCATGTGGCAGATCAGTCCACCCTAGACAAAGGCCCTGGCTCCCCCACCCCCCTGAGGGAGACCCAGAATGCCCACCGCCCGCACCCCCAGTACCAGGAAAGCCTTCATTTCACCCGGGGACGGCAGCCGCCGGCGCCCCCCGTATTTGACCGTGCGCTGGAGGTGCTCCTGGCTGCTGCGGGCCAGCTCTGCAGAAAGGGCCAGGCTGTGGTCAGCAGCCTCTTCCAACCCCTGCCCACACTGCCGAGACCCAGCCTGGGAGCCCCTCCCACAGGCACCTTGACTCCTGCCCGCGTCCTGCAGGAACTGGGTCACGTAGGGCATCAGCGTGGGGGACGGCGGGAGGAAGCCGGTGAGGAGGCTGAGGAAGCTCCAGCCTCGAGCACAGAATTCCCTGCGGGGCACAGAGCCTGGGCTCGGGCTGCCGGACCACGCAGCGGGCTGCCCGCCGCCCACCCCTGCACCCCAACACTCACAGCCGGGGGTGTCCCGTGACCTGCTTGATGGCCTGGCAGTAAATCTCGTCCCTGAGGTTCTCCTTCTCCCGGCACAGCTAAGGCACAGCAAGGGCAGGTGGGTTGGGGAGGGGCAGCTGGGGGGCGGGCGGAGTGCAGTGGAGTGAGGGGTGGCGTGGGAGCCGAAGGCTAGAGGCTGGGGGCCAAGTGGGCGTGACAGCCCAGTCGGTGGTCATCTCTCTGTCATCTCACTCGGTTTAATGGTGTCTGCACAACTGGTCACTCAAGTCACTGTCTCCACCTGCTTCCGGCCGTGCCTGGCCTGTCCTCCGCCTTCTCTGTCCCTCTTAGCTGCTTCCTTGACCTCTAAGGGCTGCAGAGTCCTCCTCCCGGATGCTCTCAGCTGCTCCCATCTGCTGATGACCTGTGCCTGCCTCCAGCTCACACTTCTCCCTTGAACCCCAGCCCTCCCGTGGGAAGTCTGGAACTTCAGACCTCACACGTCCGAATTCCTCCAGCAGCCCAGGCCCGCTCCTCCCCGGGGCTTCCTTATCGAACAGCCAGGACCCGTGGCATCCCTGGCCCCTCTCTCCTGCAATTCCTGGAACCCGGTGCTCAGAGTCTCCTGCTCCCTGCTGCCACCTCTCAGCCCCCTCCGGCACCACCTCTCAACTGGCATCACTATAATCACCTCCTTTGCCCTTAGGCCCCCAGAACAGCTAGACCCCAGCAAACACAAGCCACATCCCCCCCAAAACCCTCCAGTGGGGTTCTCTCTCTCTTGAAAAAAAAATCCCAGTCCTGACAATGGCCTGCAAGGCCTGCCATGACCTGGACCCACTGTCCGTCCCGGGGCCGCATCCTCCACTCTCCCCTCGCCCCCTGGCTCCAGCCACGCCGGCCTGGCTGGTGCTGAGGCTCCCCCGCCCATCAGGACGTCACTCCGGCCCCCCCTCTGTCCAATGCGCTGCCCCAGTGCACACAGCCTCCCTCCCTCTGCTCACGTGTCAGCCTCTGCACTGGCTCAGCCCCTCCCCTGCCTTCCCCTCGGCACTTCTCAGCCCCACACACTGCACCTGTCTCCTCTTCCTAGGTCATAAGCTCTGCGGGGACTTAGTCTCTTGGCTTGCTGCCACACACCCCAGCATCTAGTAGGTGCTCAATAAATACCTGTGGATGATTCGAGTGAATAGTGACCAAGGGTGTCTGCCCCAGGTCCCAGCGCACACAGCCCTCGCTTACCTTCAGCAGCTCATAGAGGAGCTCTATCTCGTCCTTGCCCCGGGGCTTCGGCTGGTCCCCCATAAACTGCATCAGAACTACAGGCAGGACAAGAAGCGTGGGGAGCTGGGCGGGGGCTTGGCCCTGGCCCACGTATCCCCACACAGGGCTTTCCCCCGCCATCTGGTGCCTTGCTCTCAAAATGTGTGTGAGCCAGGTAAGGCGGCAGATCCAGCTTTACCGATGGGGAAACAGGCTCAGGAATTCTGTGGGTGCCCGCAGCCCCCCACGGTGCACCGCCACTGCCTTCCGGCCCAGAATCTACACAACCCACAGCCTCTTGGGCAAGAGTAGAAGTGGGTGAAGGCCGCCGGGGTACAGGAACCACCCCTGAGCTGCCCTGCAGGGGCAAACTCACGGGGAAGGCGGCTGGGTGCCTAGGTCCAAGGCACCACAGACATGGGGCCCAGCTGGCCACTCACCCTGGAAGCTCTCCACAGCCCGCCTGTTTGCGTCCTCATCACTGAGGCTGATGAGCGACTCCCGGATGGGGGCCTGCAGGCCAAGAGGCTGGGCTGTGGGTCTGGGGTCTGGGGGACCCAGGGGGCAGGTCCACTGGCCCGACTCCCCCGCCTGCCCCCTACCTTGGTGTACTGCACCAGGCTGGCCATGGCTTTCTGAGTGTCTCCACCTGCCGGAGCCAGCCTGAGGGGCAGAGAGCACAGCGCTGCTTGCTCGGACCTTCCGCCCCGTCCCAGCCTGTGGCCTGGCGGCCCTGAGCAGGGAGCCCCCTTCACAGAAGCTGAGGACAGACGGGTAGGGTGGGCTCAGGGCACTCACAAGGTCTGGGGCTTCCGGAAGTATTTCAGGGCAAAGTCCTGCATGGTGTAGTTGTGGGAGACAAAGGACAGAGGGGCAGAGACCTCGGAGAAGGGCAGGCTGCTGGCCTCCGAGTTGTCACTGTGTGCCTGGCTCCGGCATCTGGCGGGGCCCTGGGAGCACAGGAGACCTGGTGCCACCCCGAGACCTGGCCTGTCCGGAGACCCCGCCCCAGCCCCGCCCCAGCCCCGCCGGGAGGAGCAGGAGAGCAGCTGCAGTGAGCACACCACCAGAGTCAGGAGAGTCAAGAGCTTTTTATTGAGCATCTTCCAGGGCAGCACCGAACTAAGCACCCCCGGGGACCGCACAGCCCTGTCCGCCCGCAGGGAGCTCACAGTCCTGCTGCGGAGATGAGGGAGGCATTGGGAAGAGGGGGGCAGGGCGATCCTCACTGCTCTGGGGCAATCAAGCCCTCTCCTTCCTCAACTTCTACTTCCTCACCTCCAACCCCCTCTCCCGCTGAGCCAGGCTCGGCTCTCTGCGCAGCGAGAAGGAAAAGTCCGGGGCAGCAGCCGGCTGCACCATGTCCACAGGAAAGAGCCCGGAGCGGCCCCCGGCAGAGCCAAACTGCCAGCCTGGAAGGCACGCCAGGACAGCGCCTTACCCACCTGCCCCTCTGTCCTCAGAGTCGTCTTCTCCCCCCCCCCCCCCCATCGCCCCGGCACCGTGCCACCCTCCCTTGTCAGCGCCCTGCTTGCCCCTGGAGAGACCTGGCTCCAGATCGATGGCCGGCAGCAGCTTGATGAGGTCCCCACGGTGGAAGCTGAGGAGGCTGCGGTCATCCGTGATGTAGCTTCGCAAGGCAACGACGTAGCCGGAATCCTGCCGGCAGGAGGGGGAGAGGGTGAGCGGGCGAGGGAGTGGCCAGCCTGCCTGTGACCCCTGACCTGCTGCCCTACCTGCTCGCCCTCCATTGGCCCATTCCCACCTCAGCACCCCAGAGTTTCAGGGACCCAGCCCCAACCCAGGAAGCTTGGAGGAGCTTGACTAAGTGGAGGCCCCGCCCGCCCCTCAGCCGCACTTGCCTTCTTGAGCTCACTCAGGAAGAGCTCCATCATGGCCTTGATGGCACCTGCCCGGGCCGAGTGCAGCACCAACTGCTCGCTCTTCAGCGTCAGCTCCAGGGTGGAGCCCCCCCGGCACTCCACGCCCAGCACCTCGGCAAAGCTGTGCACAGGGTGGGGGCATGAGCTGGGGGCCATCTTACCCCCCCTCCAGCCCCCTACCAGCCCAGCCCCCTACCAGCCCAGCCCCACCTGTAGGAGCAGAGAGTCTTCAGCTGGTGGAGGCAGATGCCGGGGCCTCGGGCCCACCTGAGCAGTCTCAGTCCCCGGTGGGACACGCCCAGCAGCTGCACATTGCTGCCACTGTCGCCCTGCCCAGAAAGGGGGTCACAGACAGGCTGCTGGGCCCCCTCCACTATCCAAGATGCCTTTATGTTTCCTCTGGGGCCCACCCCACCCCCTACTCCTATCCCTGCTGCAGAAGGGTCAGGCCGCGTCCCAGGGTCCAGACTGGGTGCTGCCATCCCCAGCCCTCCCCCCACCGCACTCACGGAGACAGGGAAGATGCGGGAGAAGTAATTGGCCCAGTTGTCCCTAGCGGCCACCACAATGCGCTTCTTGACACTGTCCTCAGCGGCGCCGAGTGAGTCCAGGCCCACCTCCAGGTCTCCTGCGGGCAGGGACGGCCCCAGCCTGTCCTGAGGCTCCCCGCAGAGCGAACCCCAGTCTGCTCTCTCCCTCCGCGCAGGCCCGGCCCCCAGCACCCCAGCTCCCTGGCTCCAGGGTCCCCGGACCATACCCAGCAGGTCTTTCATTTTGCACCGCTCGTCCTGGGAGATCCGGGTGCAGGACTCGGAAAAGGTGTCCCTCAGGATCTGGGGGCAGAGCCAGGTGGTCACCACCAGGTGCCGAGGCCAGAGCCCCGCACGAAAGCATCACAAACCCCGAAGATGGAGAGCCCATGGGCGGAGACGGAGCAGGAGAAACATGGGGCTTCCCAGTCCAGGGCTCGACCACGCAGAGCCCTGGCTGCCTCCCCAGTGCCAGCTGCTCTGTCGGCGGGAATCAGCCCCCCTGAAGCAGCGCCACTTGGGGGAGGCATGGAGATCGGGGGACAGGCACGGTCCTGGGAGCATCCAGAGGCGGCCAAGGAGCAAGCACCAGTGAGCACCTACTGTGTGCTGGAGCCAGTTGGGCACTGTGTACACCTCCCTAATCCTCGTGGCCAACAATGGTCCCTCCTCACAGGGGTGTGAGGATTACGTCGAGGAGGCGGGGCTTGAACCACACAAGTGCCCCACAGGTGCGGGCTGTTACCCTGCCCTCCCACGGGGGGAACCGCCCAGGTGTGGGTGCAGGTGGGCTGCCCCTCACCTGCTCACAGAGGAGCCGGAGGTTGTAAGGGTGGCTGAAGTTCTCCCGGGGGTAGAAGACCTGGAGGAGGGCATGGAGAGCGAGGGTGGGCATGGCATCCCGTGCAGCCCCTTCCCGCCCCTCCCCCCCTGCCTTCCAGGCCAGACAGAAATCCCCCGAGGTGGTCGTGGAGTGGCAGCTCCCCGTGTTTGTGCGTGGGGAGCAGATACTGGGGTTCCCCAGCGGGGTCCCTCACAGCCTGCCACCCCCTCCCCAGCCCTCATGCCCACCTCCTTGCGTAGGAACAGCCTCCAGGGCGCACTGGTGTAGGAGAAGCACACGCTGCCGGAGGGCACGAGTAGCTGGGTGCTGACCCCCTGATCTCCCATGGACCCCAGAGAGCCTGGCAGAGGAGGTGCCGGGAGCACCGGGTGAGGAGCGGCCGGAGCCAGAATGACGGGCTCAGGAAGGGAAGACCCTCACTGCCCCAGCCCCTGGGAGGCCCACCCAGCCCACCCAGCCCACGCCACGCAGCCCCACCGCCCCTCGCCGCCCCGCCCCCCACCGCCTCGCCCCCCCTCGGCCCCGCCCCCAGTCCCACCTCCTGCCTCAGCCTTTCCCCGGGGTCCTAGACCACCTCAGCAGGACCATTAAATTGTGACAGAGCCGTCAGCTCTGCATGGAGGACAACACCCTGTGTGTGACAGGCCCTCGGTGCCAGTCAGGTCCTAGGAGTACCGGGCCCTGCCCTGGGCGGGAACGTGGAAGCTGGGGCTCCAAAGTCCAGAAGCCAGAGCAGCTGACCTCAGCCATGAGCGCCCCAGGCTGTTGGGAATCCTGCCCCCCTCCTCCCCTCCCCGCCAAGGAAGCCCACCGCTTGGGGTCGTGGGGTTCCTTACTGCGGGGCTCAGCTGAAGGGGTCCCCGGGTCCCCGGGTGGAGGCAGTGGGGGCGCTGGTGGAGGTGGGGGTGCCTGGGCAGTGGGTGGGTGATGGCTAAACAGCTCCTGAAGGGGCCCCTGCTTCTCCCGGATGGTGTTGGAGGTCTTCATCCGCGGTGCGGCCTTGGGGCGAGCGGCCACAGCTGGCGGGGGGCCCTTCTCCGGGCTGGGGGACAGTGGCTGCGGAGGCACAGAGAGCGCACACAACACAAACTGAGTCTGGGGAGAAGGCCACGTGGACCCCTGAGGGCCTCGGACTCCGGAGCAGAGCAGCCGCACCCCGGATGGGATGGGACGGGCCTCACCGAGGGGGGCACGTGGCCACCGCTGATCCCCAGCTTAGCCAGAGCCTCGTCCTTAGGGTTGTTTTTCTTCAGGAAATTTTGGGGGGGCTTCCTGAGAGAAGGAAAAGGTCAGGAGTCCGCGGGTTTCTCCCTGGGGAGTGGGCAGCGCCGGCGGCCCCGGGCCCACCTGGATGGCTGCACGGGCACAGGCACGGGGCCGGGGCGGCTCTGGTACATGCGGATGATGTTGCGGATCTCCCTGCTGGGCACCCTGGGAGGTTCTGAGCTGGGCACCGGGTCACCATCAGGCTCCGCCTCCTGGGCCGGCTCTGCCTCAGCCTTCCGGGCAGCTTTGGCCCCACCTGGTGTCAGTGGCTTCTTCACTCCCTGGGCAGGAGGAGGAGATGGCACTGCCGAGGAGGAAACACGTGAGACCCTGTGCAAAACGGCAGAGCCAGGCGCCCCCCCTCCCCCGCCCCAGTCTCCCTGCCACCTGCACAGGGTTCCTCCTCTTCCTGCTCCTTCCCTTGGGGGATCTGCGCTTTGGCCGGAGGCTTCACCACCTTGGCCGGAGGCTTCGCCACCTTCACCTTGATCTGCTGCTGCCCTGTAAGTGCCAGATGGCCCCATCACCCTCCACCTGGCCGGCCCATCCATGCCCCTGGACAGGCCACATCAGACTCAGGGGACAGAGTGCACCCGCTATCCCCTGGCCGGGCTGGGGCGGGGGCCAAACTCCTGCGTGGGCCTGCCACCCCAAGTCCCCTCACCCATCTTCTGGAAATAGTTCCATTTCTGCTGGAAGCTCCTGTGCCTCTCCTCCTCCTCCTGCGAGGTCTCCTGGGGGATCTCCTGCGGGATCTCCTGGGGGGTCTCCTGGCAGGAAGGGGAAGTGAGGGAACAGCCCTGCCAGCCAACTTGCCCCTCTCACGGTGAACCCCTCGAATCCCTGGGACTGGGCCCGAGGGCATCTTTTCTGCATCTTCCTGCTCCCCGCCCTGTCTTTTATCCCTGCAGCCCTGGAGCCCGCTGCCCCATCCGGGATTGCCCTCTGCCGTCTCCACTCCTCCCTCAGGCAGACACCCACCAGCTCCAGCTCCGGCTCCAGCTCCGGCTCTTCCCCGGCGGCCGGGGGCGTCTTGGGCTTCGGGGCCATGGCTGAGGTTGCCTGGGCCTGGCGCTGGCGCTGGCGAGTCTGCTGCTCTAGGGACAGGGACATGGCCTGGGCAGTCATCTGCTGGGCCTGAGGGGGAGGATCGGGGGACCAGGTTAGAGCTGGCCTGGCCCTGCCCACAGGCCTGTCCCTGCCAGGCAACCTGGGGGCCCTGCCCACCCTCACCAGGAGCAGCGCCTGCTGGTTGATGAAGTTCTGCTGCTGGGCTGCCAGCTGCCTTGCGTCCACGCTGGGGAGCAGGGGCTGTGGCGGCGGCTGTGGTGGCACCACCATGGCTGCAGGGTGGCAGGTGGGCGGGGCAGGTGAGCACTGGGGCCAAGCTGGAAGCCCTTTGCCCACTGTGCCCTCTGGGCCTCTGGTAGGACCCTCCCTCCTCCAGACCCTACCTGAGAAGGGACCCGGTGCCCTAGCCCAGCCTCACCTGGCATGGCAGGGACTGTGCCCACTGCTGGCATCATGGGCACGGGAGCAGGCATCATAGCTGGCTGGTATCCAGGCATCTGCATCATCCCTGGGTACACTGAGGGAATGGGGCCCTCCCAGGTTGGTCCCTAGCTGGGCCCATGGACCACCTCCCCCCAGCTCCAGGCCAAGAGTTCAGGCCCAGGGTGCTGGCTGGAGCTCTAACCCCAGATCCAGGGCCCTAGCCATGCTCGCCTGTGCTGCTCCACCCGTACTCACCCATAGGGTAGCTTCCTTGCTGCATGGGCCCGATGCCGCCCCCTCCCTTCATGCGGCTGCTCAGAGCCCTGGCTTGCTCCAGATCCTGAAGGGACAAAGGTCACAGGTCATAAGGTCGGAGCCACAGCCCTGGGAGAGATGGGAGGGGCAGCAGAGGCGCCAGTGGGGTAGGGGCAGAGGTGGGGTGGGGTGGGGTGGGGCATGCGTGCAGGACACTCACGCTGAGGCCCGGGGAGAGGACTGGCTCGAAGATGTGGTCCAGGTAGCTATCCAGGCTCCCCGAGGCCCGGGGCTCACCTGTGGAGCCGGAGGAGGGACAGTGTCACCGCCTGGGGCATGGGCTCCCTACACCCCCATCCCAGCTCTGCCAACCTCAGTGTGCCCACTCCCAGCCTCACCTGTGTGGCCCCTGCTAGGTAGTGTCGGGGCTGGACCTGGAGGGGGACCTGGGGACAGTGAGGGGGCCTGGACGCCAGGGGCGGGAGGGATGTCCTCGGCTCTGCAGGAGATAGTGGGACCAACTAAAGTGGGTACCTGGCTGGGGGCAGTGCCAGGCTGAGGCAAGGTGTAGAAGCTGCTGAGGGGTTGTCCCAACGGAGGGGGAAGAGGCTTGTGGGGGTCAGGGGCGGGGGACTGGGTCTGTGGCAGCCCCTGTAACTACCAGGTGTGATACAGTGGGGGTCAGGGTAGGGACAGGAGCAGGCCGGGGACAGGGGCAGCACCTACAAGCTTCGGGGGGCAATGGGGTAGCTGTGGGGATCAGCAGGGTCCCCCAGGTCCTCAGTCTGGCCGATCAGGTCCAGCACGAAGTCACAGCCAGCCAAGTCCTGCCAGGAGTCCCCGGAGTGCAGTGACACGGACCAGCCACGGGGGGGCCCCTCCAGGCCTCTGGACGGGACAGAGGTGTGCATTAGGGGTGTGGTCTGCCGGGCAGGGGACCATCCCGGAAGGGCCAGGGCCTGAGGGGGGCCAAGGGTGAGGGCTGCGGAGGGGACAGGACCCTGGGTGAAGACTCCGGTTTGCGTGGACAGGTTGCACCTCACAACCCTTCTACTTACTTGTCGGCTCTGATGCACACGTTTATTCATTCACCTATTTAATTGGAACCCGGCCCGTAAGCTTCACCTCCACTCCTGTTCCCTATCTTGTCCGGACCCTGCCCACTTACCTACCCCTGCTCCCCCCCTGCCCCCCGCGGGTGCAGGCTTTGGCCCTGGGCGGGGGTAGCTGCAGGAGGTGCATGGTGGGAGAGTGGGCTGGGAGGATGGGGGGCTCCTGAGGAGGACGGGACCACGCCTCAGTGTTGGCAGCGCCCTCCCAGCCCAGGCCCCCCGCACCTGCTCTGCAGAATCCACCCGGCAAGCTGCTCCCCCGTCGTCCAGGACTCCACCTCTGTGGAGAAGCACTCGTCTGCGGGACGAGGGGTGGGGACCGAGAGTGAGAGACGGCAGCGTTCACCTGGCGGGGAGGGGCTGCTGTCCCCAAGGGGGTCCGAAAGCAGGACAGGAGGGAGAGCAGGATCTTGGGGTGCGGCAGGGAGGGGGTCCAGGGAGCGGGAGGGGCAGGCTGGCTCCACTGCGGGCGGCATCACCATTGAGCGTGAAGACGTCCAGCACCATGCGGCCTCGGCGCCGTCCAGCCGTCCACTCGAGCTGCGTGGGGGGGTGGGCACGTGTGGTCTCAGGGGCCAGCTGTGCCTGCTCCAGGGCCACCAGCAGCTTGTGCTGGCACAGCGCTGCCATGCCGCTGGGGGCGTGGTCTGACACAAATCTGTGGGGACAGTCCAAGGCTGTAGGGGTGGGGCGGCCGCTGACCCCCCAATCGGACTCCACTTGACCCCCCCAGCCTCCACCTGTGCCCCCCAGTCTCCACCTGACCCCCCCACCGGCCTCCACCTGTGCCCCCCCAGCCTCCACCTGACCCCCCCCACCGGCCTCCACCTGTGCCCCCCCAGCCTCCACATGACCCCCCCCAGCCTCCACCTGTCCCCCCCCAGCCTCCACATGACCCCCCCAGCCTCCACCTGTGCCCCCCAGTCTCCACCTGTGCCCCCCGGCACCGTCCTCTACCTGACCCCCTCTACCAGCCTCCACCTGAACCCCCACCAGCCTCCACCTGTGCCCCCCCAGCCTCCACCTGACCCCCCCACTGGCCTCCACCTGTGCCCCCCAGCCTCCACCTGACCCCCCCACCGGCCTCCACCTGTGCCCCCAGTCCTGGGGCTCCACCTGCCAAGCCTCTTACTTGAGCAGCGGCTTCTGCAGGGCGGGCGCCGGGGGGAAGGCGCTGAGCAGGACGGCCATGAGGGCCCAGCCGCGCTGGCTCTGCTGCTCGTTGGGGTTGTGCCACAGCTGGGCCACCAGCTGGCTGAAGAGTTCGTCCCTCAGTCCCGGCCGGCGCTGCCCCTGCCTCACCAGGTAGGTGCCCATGGTCTGCTCCTGCCAGGACGGCAGGGACTCATCCCCCAGGAGCCGCAGCATCTGCAGGGCCAGGCGAGGGCAGGGCATGTGGGGCTCTGTGGTCCCGGCCCGCACTTAGGAGCAGGCCTGCCCTGTGCCCTCCCTGGTGTGTCACTCACCACCTTGTTGATATCCAGGGCATGCTGAGGGTTCTCACCGTCCAGCCGGGTCAGGGGCTTGTCCAGCAGCTGCCCAGGCGTGGGCAGAGATGGCTCCTGCAAGGAAGGAGCGTGACGCAGAGCCTGAGCAGCTGGCCTCGCTGGCCTGGAGACAGCGAGGGGAGCCCAGGGAGCAGCTCTCCGGGGGAGGGAGAAGGAGGGACTGGTGTGGAAGACGATCATTAAAGTGCAGCTTAGCCTGGCCAGCGTGGCTGAGCGTCGACCTAAGAACCGGGAGGTCATAGTTTGATTCCGGGTCAGGGCACATGCTGGGGTTGTGGGCTCGATCCCCAGTCGGGGGTGGGCAGGAGGCAGCCGATCAACGATTCCCTCTCATCATGGATGTTTCTATCTCTCCCTCTCCCTTCCTCTCTGAATCAATAAAAACATACATTTAAAATGAGGCTTCATTGCTTGTTCTAATTAGAAAATTGATGCCCAGGCACGCGGAAAACTCAGAAAACACAGAAAAAGAGAACAAATAAAAACCACCCTCGCCTTCCACCGCCAGGCACAGCCAGGTGGCGTCTTGGCCTCTCTCTTTCTAGTCCTACTTCCTAGCTCCGGCGCAAATACAGCCATCACCACCCCGCTGTGGTTTCTACAAACCGAGAGTCTATTCTGTGTGCAGTTTTGAAGCGCACACTGTAGCCGGGACAGCGGCCCTGGCCGTCACACACGCTTTAACACACGCCGGCGGCAGCGGCCCGGCACGGGTGTACCAGGCGTGGCTTCGCAGCGTGAACAACACCGGCAAGTGAGTCACTGGGGCTCCATGAGTGTTTTCCGAGCAAGGCAGCTGTGTCCACAGGCCCAGGCTGGGAGGGAGGAGGCTGGGTGGGGACAGGAATAGCCAGCCGGCCGCTGCCTGGTAGGGGCTGACATTGGGGACCTGTGGGATCCGCCAGGGAGGGCTGCGGCCTGGGGGCCCACCTGGAAGCCGATGGAGATGAAGCTGGAGAAGGGGAAGTGGTCGATGTCCGGTGGCAGCATCAGGCGGGGCCGCGCAGGAACCTCCGGGGGCTTGGCCTCAGTGATGCTCTGGGCCAGCGAGTGCTGACGGCCTGGGGACAGCACCGGGAGGCAGCCCAGAGGTGCCCGGGTCAGGCGCCCGGCTCTGGCACCGCCGCCAGCCCTCACCATCACCCCGGCCCCCTGCTGAGGGAGCTGGACGAGGCGCTCCGGGGGCCTGGAGCAGCAGAGGGAGGGACCACAGGGACAGACCCGCTCACACAATGAGGGGCTGGGGAGGGGTCCCGGGAAGAGTGACGCCCGTCAAGCAGGACTCACCTTCCTCCTTCCTCAGCATGACGGCCAGCTCGGCCGGGATCTCCAGGCGCGCCAGCTCCTGTCGGGGGGTGGCGGGGGGGTGGTGGGAATGGACCCAGTTTGAGGAAGGGGCCCCGGCACCCGGAGTCCGTCCTTCCCCAGGTCTATGACTTCCCCTCCCGAGACCCTGGGCGCACACACAGATGCCCCTGAGGGACAGGACCCACACCACCCATGTGCCCCCTCAGCCGTGCCGGCTTCATCAGGTTCATAACCAGCAACACCCCCTAGCTTCCAGGCCACCTACCATGCTTGGCCCACTCTCTGAGGACCCGCCGCCGTGCCAGCCACACCAGTGCCCAAGCTGTCAGGGGAGACGCAGGAGGAGCTGATGTCCCGAGAGGGGCCCCTCCCCAGCGAGGCAGTTCAGCCGCCCCGCCTGCCCCCTGGAGGCCCTGATTCGGACAGAGGAGCAAGCACAGACCCAGAGGGGCCAGCTGCCTGCGCCCAGCTCCCTGGAGCCCTCACCAGCCTTAGTGGGCGTCCCTGCCCGGCTGTCAGGGCACAGGAGAGGGTAGGAGGGCAGGAAGACAGGAAGGAATGGTCTCAGGGGGCAAAGTCCAGCCAGGGAGGGGCCGGGAGGGGGCAGTGTGTGGGCACTGACCTTTGAGCTACTTTATGGCCTCAACTAGGAGTCATCAGGTGAGAGAGGGGAGCAGGTGGGCCCCAGGAGGGCCGGAGGGGATGGGAAGACACGTCGGGCAGGGAGGGGCCAGGGGCCTGGAGCGGGGGCAGGGATGAAGGAAGGCAAATGGCTTCCCGAGGCCCGAGCCTGCCCTGGCCAGGCAGACAGAAGTGGGAAGAGCTCAGCCAGTAATGGCCTGAGGCCTTGACCTTGTGAGGTTGGGCGCGGAGGGTGGGCACAGATGCCTGGCTTCTACCTGAGCTGCCAGTGCCACGGCGCCTCACCTGCAGCCTCCGCCTCCTCCGGAGCAGGGGCCGGGCCGCCAGCAGCACTGTGTTCAGCTGTCCCAGGGCCGCCCGGCGCCGGAGGTACCGCTTCCTGGAAGCCGGGAAAGGGGTGGGGAGCCCAAGCTTACACCCAGTTCCTGAATCCTCCACGCCAAAACAAGCATGTAAGAACTGACCTGAGGCGCCTGGCCGGTGTGGCTCAGTGGTTGAGCATCGACCTATGAACCAGGAGGTCACGGATCAATTCCCAGTCAGGGCACATGCTCGGGTTGGGGGCTCCATCCCCAGTGTGGGGCGTGCAAGAGGCAGCCAATCAATGATTCTCTTTCATCACGGATGTTTCTCTCTCTCTCTCTCTCTCTCTCTCTCTCTCCCCCTCTCCCTTCCTCTCTGAAATCAATAAAAAATATATATTAAAAAAAAAAAAGAATTCCCCAAACTCAACAACAAGAAGACAAAGAACCCAATTAAAAAGCAGGCAGAGGACTTACATTTGTCCAAAGAAGATACACAAATGGCCAACAAGCATATGAAAAGAGCTCAACATCATTAGTCTCAGGGAAATGCAAACCAAAACCACAGTGAGAGGCCAGTTTACACCCCCTGGGAGGGCTGTCATTATTTTAAAAAGAAAAAGGAAAATAAGTATTGGAAAGCAGGGAAACTGGAACCCTATTATACCGCTAGTGGGAACATAAAATGAGGCAGCCACTCTGCAAAACAGTTTGGCAGCTCCTCAGAAAGCTAAGCATAGAATTACCACGTGACCCAGCAATTCCACTCCTCATATGGACCCAAAGGACTTGGAAGCAGAGACTTGAACACACACGTGCACGCCCATGTTCACTGAAGCATCATTCACAACAGCCAAAAGGTGGGAACAACCCACATGAGCCCCAAAGGATGCGTGGACAAACAGGATGTTGTCCATCCACACGAGGGAATGTTGCTCAGCCGTCAAGAAGAAATGAAGTCCTGATACATGCTACGACACGGATTAACCTTGCAAACGCCATGCTTAGTGCAATAAGCCAGAGAAGAAAACTGTAGGCGCTCTCACACGAAGGGTCTAGAACAGGCCAAGTCATAGATGCAGAAGTAGGCTGGCCGTTACCAGGGGCTGGAGGCCAGGGAGAGGGGGAATTATTGCTTCATGGGTACAGTTTCTGTTGGTGATGGAAACAGGTAGTGGTGACGGGTGCCCCCTCTCCGGAGGCTCCCTGGTACCCCTGCCCTTATTTGTTCTCAGTGCTTTAGCAATCACCTTTGGGGTGACTGGTGCTGGTTTACCCTCTGCATCTGACTCCCCAGCTAGCCTGGGAGGCACCTTCCCGGCCTTCACCACTGTGCCGCCAGCATCCGGTCGGGGGTGGAGAAGGTCAATCAAGAGCTGTTGGATGAATGAGCACTGGGAGTTTATTAGGTGAGAAAAGGGGAGGGGGAAGCGTTGTAGGACTAGGAAACCCAGAGCCCAAGTCTGACTCATGCCTTTATTTATTTACTTACTTATCATATTTAGAGAGAGTGGAAGAGAGGGGGAGAGACAGAGAGAGAGAAACATCGATGTGAGAGAGACATGATTGGTTGCCTCCTATACCCCAACCAGGGCCAAGGATTGAGCCTGCAACCGAGGTACGTGCCCTTGACCGGAATTGAACCCATGACCCCCAATGCTCTATCCACTGAGCCAAACCAGCTAGGGCCAACTCATGCCCTTTATTTTTTAAATTTATTATTCTTTTTTCTTTTCTTTTTCTTTTTTTTCCCCGACCCATGCTTTTAAAATACCATTCTTGCTGCACAGTGAAGAACAGACTAGAAAACAGGACTCAAGGAGTCAAGACTGCAGGCTGGGTGGCCTCGACAGATCATGCGTGTCCTGTGACTTGGGGTCTTCAAGCAGAGACGATGGCTATGGGCAGGGATGCCGTAAGGAGAGCCCAGTGCTGATGGGACGGGGCACTGGGCAGCCTTGAGACCTAATGTGTTCTCAACCTGCCCCACCACCTTGAAAAGGCCCAGGGCCTCACCCCACCCCTGCAGACCTGGCCTGGAGCCCCCGCACACGAGCCTGCATCCGTGGCAGGAGGCGGAGGCGCTGGCGGGAGATGCAGGCCCGGAGCCCCCGGTGCAGGATGAGCAGGGCTTGGGCACGTCGCTGGGCCCAGTGCTGCTCCAGCTGCTGCCAGCCCAGCTCCTGCAGCAGGACCTGGGGCAGAGGGGTGGGCTGGAGCAGGTTGGGTGTGGGTGCCTCCTCCCTTCCAGCCAGAAGATCTCCTCTCCCGAGGTGCCCAGGACACCTGCCACCCAGTCCCAGCCCATCTCCCGACCACCCAGAAGGACCACCAAACCCTGGGTTTGTCCCCAAATCCTCCTCGCCCTTTCTAGCCAGGCCTGCCCCTTGGCACACACCCCCCACCTGGGTGGTTCCAAGGTGACAGAGGGGCGACTCAGCCCCCAACACCTGGCTCAGGATGGCGCCACACCTCTCCTGGTCAGAGGGCTCTCCCTGCTCCCCCGTCCCCAGGGTCCGGAACCTGCCAGGAGGACAGAGTCAAGGTTGGAGCAGGCGCAGCATAAACCTCCCGCCACAGTTGTTGGACACCCGAGCCTCCAGGTGTCCATTCAGTCGCTAAGTCATTCGACAATGATTTGGAAAGCACCTACTATGTGCTGGGCACCTGGGAGAGTTTTGCTGAATGGAGGAGGGGCAGATGAACTCCCGCAGGCATGGAGGGGAGGACGGACAGTGAATAGTGAAAGGAGAGAGAGATGGAGGGAGAGAGGAGAGAGAAGAATGAAAAGAGGAAGGATCAGATGCCAGGCCCAAGGTCCCTGGGAAAGCGGTGCACCGCCATGGGGAAGGAACCCCAGGTGGACCAGTCACTGTGGGGAGCCTCTCTCGTGTGTCCTAGCCCTGAAGGACATGGGCCCCTGGCTGCCCCCATCCTGGAGCCCTACCTGGCCAGGAAGGCCTGGAAGGGCAGGCGCACGGGGAAGTGGGCACTGCGGGCACGAACGGCCTCCAGGACGCCTGCCTGGCGCAGCTGCTCTGCCACGTGTCCCACATCAAAGAGGCTTGGAAGCTGTGGCCATGGGACAGAGCCAACAAGAGGTGGAGTCAGGGGCTTAAGTTTCGGGAAATGTAGGGCAGGGCACGTTGAGGGGGAGGGGGTGAGAAGGGCAGGGCAGGGGGGAGGGCTCTGGGCCAGGTGCTGGGGGAGCTCACCTTCCCGGGGTTGGGGGTGAGGCACTGGATGAAGTAGATACGGCTCCTGATGGGTGGAGGGGGGTCACTGAGGTACAGATCAAGCTCCCATCCAACGCCCTGCCATTGGTTTGGGGGCATTGCTCTCACCTGCCCAGCCTGGCTGTGAGGTCCCCCAGGGACTGCTGGAACCGGGAGGCCAGGGTGGGTTTGCCTTGCCCTCCCCCGCCCTGGGGCTCCGCTTCCTGGAACAGGCTGCCCACCAACTGTGGGGAGAGAGGAGGGTAGTCCATAGCCCAGCCTGCCCCCACCTGGGTGGACCAGCCCACAGCACCCAGACCCTGGCAAGCTCAGGCCATGGCCCACGGTGCCAGGGCCTTGAGGGCAAGCCCCTTGAGCAAGTGTCCAGGCAAGAAGGGCGGAATTGGGGGGCGGGGGGCAGACAGAGTGCGGAGGGGCAGGGCCGGAGGGCTGGCAGGGGCACCTGGAGCTGGCTCTGGGCAAGCATTTCTACCACGGCAGGGTCAAGGTGATCCCGGTTTCTGTTTAAAAATTTGTGAACCTGCAAAACACAACGTGGGGAAGTGGGGGAAGCCAAGGGTGTGGAGGCCGTCCCTTTGCCAAATATTCTGCCTCTCCCCTCGGAGTTCAAGGCCGCCTTTGTCTCTTTAGGTGGCTGTGCTGGGAACACTGGAAACCCATATGCAAAGCAATAAAACTAGACTCTTATCTGATACCAGGCACAAAAGTTAACTCCAAACGCATCAATCAAAGACCTAAATGGAAGACCCGGGACTGTAAAACGCTAAGAAGAAAACACAGGGAGAAAGCATCATGACATTGGACTTGGCAATGACTTCCTGAACATAACACCAAAGGCACAGACAGCGAAAGAAAAAAGTAGTTCAATTCGATTTCAGCACAAGTAAGAACTTCTGTGCATCACAAACCACTATTTAGAGAGCAAAGAGACAACCCACGGAATGGGAGGAAATGTTGCAGAGCAGATAAGGGATGACTACCCAGAGCTCCTACAACTCAACCGGAAAAAAGCAACTCGATTCAAAAACGGGCAGAGGCCTTGGGTAGACATTTCTCCGAAAGCTATGCAAACAGCCCGGAAGCACATGGAAAGATTCTCAACATCACTGGTCATTAGGGAAATGCAAATAAAACCACAATGAGATACAGTTTCACACCCAACTAGGACGGCTATCATTTTTTTTTTATTTAATATTTTATTGATTTTTTACAGAGAGGAAGAGAGAGGGATAGAGAGTCAGAAACATCGATGAGAGAGAAACATCGATCAGCCGCCTCCTGCACACCCCCCCACTGGGGATGTGCCCACAACCAAGGTACATGCCCCTGACCGGAATCGAACCCGGGACCCTTCAGTCCGCAGGCCGACGCTCTATCCACTGAGCCAAACCGGCCTCGGCGGCTATCATTTTTTTAAATGGAAAATAACACATTTTGGCAAGGACGTAAGGAAATTGGAACCCTCCTACACGCTGGTGGGAACATAAAATGGTGCAGCCGCTGAGGAAAAACAATTTGGTGGCTCCTCAAACATCGACACATAGAACCACCATAAGGTCCAGCCATTCTAGTTCTAGGTATAGACCCAAAAGAACTGGAGGCAGAGACCGAACAGATGCTTGCACACCGTGTCCACAGTGGCATTAGTCACAACAGCCAAAAAGGTAGAAGCCACTCCCATGCCCATCCTCAGCTGGAAGGTAGACAAAGGGTTGTCTATACACACAATGCAGTCTTGTTCAGCCATAAAAGGAGGGAGACTCTGACACATGCTACAATGTGGACGAGCCTTGGAAACATGCTTAGTGTGATAAGTCAGACACGAAGGTGTGTGTGTGTGTGTTGATTCCATTTATATGAGATACCTAGTATAGGCAACTTTATAGACAGAAAGTCTGATTACCAGGGGCTGGAGGGAGGGGGAATGGGGAGTTAGTGTGTTTAATGGGTACAGAGTTTGTTTGGGATGATGAAAAATTTCTGGAGCCCAACCGGCGTGGCTCAGTGGTTGAGCGTTGACTTATGAGCCAGGAGGTCATGGTTCCATTCCCAGTCAGGGCATATACCTGGGTTTTGGGCTCAATTCCCAGTGTGGGCCAGCTGATCAATGATTCTCTCTCATCATTGATGTTTCTCTCTCTCTCTCTCCCTTCCTCTCTGAAATTAAAAAAAAATAATTCTGGCCCTAGCCGGTTTGGCTCAGTGGATAGAGCGTCGGCCTGGGGACTGAAGGGTCCTGGGTTCGATTCCGGTCAAGGGCATGTACCTTGGTTGCAGGCACATCCCCAGTAGGGGGCGTGCAGGAGGCAGCTGATTGATGCTTCTCTCTCATCGATGTTTCTATCTCTCTATCCCTCTCCCTTCCTCTCTGTAAAAAAATCAATAAAATATATTTTTAAAAAATTCTGGAAGTGGACAATGGTGATGGCCGCACAATAATGTAAATGTACTTAAAGCCATTGAATCATACCCTTAAATATGGTTAAAATGGCCCTAGCTGGTTTGGCTCAGTGGATAGACCGTTGGCCTGCAGACTGAAGGGTCCCAGGTTCAATTCTGGTCAAGGGCACGTGCCTGGGTTTTG
Organism: Ia io; assembly: GCA_025583905.1. Lineage (NCBI taxonomy): Eukaryota > Metazoa > Chordata > Mammalia > Chiroptera > Vespertilionidae > Ia > Ia io. The sequence continues at coordinate 3,422,739 of JAJQQW010000020.1, forward strand.
GGCTCGATCCCCAGCAGGGGTTGTGCAGGAGGCAACCAATCAATGATTCTCTCTCATCATTGATGTTTCTATCTCTCTCTCCCTCTCCCTTCCTCTCTGAAATCAATAAACACATTTAAAAAATGGTTAAAATGGTAAAATTGGTGTAATGTGTAGTTTATGACATGTTTAAGGCCACCTTGGTCATGTGCCCGGCTCCTTTATATACCCTGCGGTCTGTTTTGGGCTTTGAAGTCTGTCCCATGGATGGCTCTGTTCCTTAGGAGCACCATACCCTTCTAATTACCGGAGCTTGGAAATATGGTTTAATCTCTGTTAGAAAAAATTCCTCCATAACCTTTTGCTTTTCAATATTTTCTTGGCTATTCTCGTGCATTTCTTTTCCAGATGATACTTTAGAATAATTTCGTCAAAACACATTCCTCCTCCTCCCAGGAATTGCACTACTTGTATCAATCAAATGGGAAAGAATGAACAATATTAAGGCTCCCCAAAATGAACATGGTTTGGCCCTCCATATATATATATTTGTCCCTCCATGTATTTATTTAATTAATTAATTTATTTATTTATTTATTTTAGAGAGGAAGGGAGAGGGAGAGAGAGAGAGAAACATCAATGATGAGAATCATTGATTGGCTGCCTTTTACATTCCCCCTACAACCAGCCTTCAACCAGCATGTGCCCTGACCCTCCGGGTTCATAGGTTGATACTCAACTACTGAGCCACACCAGCTGGGCTGTCCCTCCATTTTTAAATCTTTTGTGACCTTCAATACAGTTTTATATTTTCTTTACTCAATCGCCATGTGTGTTTCTCTCTTTTTTTTTTTTTTGATGTGATTTTTTTGGAGGTATAATTAACACACTCCTTTTGTTTGTTTGGGTTAGCTTTGGGGTAGTTCGTATTTTTTCTTCTACAACCAAAGGTGGCCAAGCCTTGGAAGGGGCCTCCCCTCCCCCGCTCCTGTCACCTGTCAGGTGACTCAGCTCCGAAAGGAAGCACCAGGGTCCCAGTGCCCTCCCCGATGCCCCGATACCTGGTAGGTGACGGTCCCTGCGTAATGTCGCACGGTGAAGATGGGAAGAGGCAGCTGGGGCTTGGCGTAGCAGGGGTGATCGCCATGGTGATAGTGGCACTTCTGCAAGAAGGTGTGGTCGGTGGCCTGACAAGAGAGATGGCTCCCTCAGGCCCTGCCTCCCTGCCCGTGCCCAGGTGCCACAGTGCACCGAGGCGGCTTTGTGTCTTTCTCAGATGCCTCGATATGAGGAGTCGCAGCGAACCCGAGTCCCCGTGAAGGGTGCCTCTCTCTTTCCAGGGACTGTTTGGACAACAAAGTGCTGTTTGAGAAAGACACAGCTTCTCCGTCAATAAACACATCATTTAAAGGTGCGGGGACTTTAAGACAGGTGCAGCGGGCACTCCTGCGGGCATTCACAGCTGCAGGTGTTTCTACACGTCTCTTTTTTTAAAAATATATTTGTATTGATTTCAGAGAGGAAGGGAGAGAGAGAGAAACAATGATGTGAGAGAGAAAAATCCATTGGTTGCCTTCCCTATGCACCCTGACTGGGGATTGAATCTGCAACCTGGTATGTGTCCTGACTGGGGACTGAACCCGGGACCTTTTGGTGTACAGAACGCCGCTCCAACTGAGCCACACCGGCCAGGGCTACATATTAATACTTTTATATTACGATTATATTGATCAATGAAATATTATCACGTTCGAGTACTTTATTACTGTTTTTCACCATCATTTTCAGCCTCTAATGAAATGGGAAAACGGGAAGGTGTCACCTTCTATCCGGGGTCGTGGTGCAATTAGCTTAAACGGTCTCACACGCCAGAGGAGGCCCATGCTGCACACGTGCTCTCGTGGCCCTGCACAGCCATGCACCGAGCCATGCAGGTGTGGCTCACCGTGTGGTGTGTGTGCTCAGCGTGTGTGTTAACACCTCTCTCCTGCTACACTGCAGACTCTGAGGGAGGGGCTGGTTTATTTTGCTCACCTTTTCATCCTGGCACAGTTCCTGGCACAAATATTCATTCATTTAATATTTAGCGCCCCCTGAACCATGTGCCAGGCGCTGAGTCAGGGCTGAAACCCGTCAGAGAAGGGCCCAGTCTACCTCAGGAGAGTCAGTGAGTCAATATGCAATGCCATTGCCATGGACACAAGTGTGGTCACTTATAAGGCAGGCAGCCTGGGAGCATCAGGGAGCTGAGGTCAGGTGGGTGGAAGGCAGGAAGTATTTGCTCACCTCCCAGGGGCCCTGCTTAGTCCCCTCCTCCGTGCCCCTCAGGCATGATGGCCTCCCTTCTGCAGCGAGGACTTGAGGAACCTCAGAGAGGTCAGACCTCTTGCTCAAGGTCACCTAGCACAGGGTTTGAACCTAGTTTGGCCACTGCCTTCCCAAGCTGTACTGAAAGTGTGTTGGCAGGGTCTCTGGACCCCATCACCTTATTGCTCCTCCCCTCCTTGTCCTGCCACTGGGCGCTCACCTGGGACAGCCAGGTCTGGGCATCCAGGATACGCAGGAGGCTCAGGGGCTGGTCTACCAGGAGGTCCAGGCAGGATTCCCTCGGAGGCTGGGGGATGGGCACCCAGGGCAGCAACTCTCGCCGACACTCCTCCTGGGAACAGCCAGCATTTGGCCGTTTATGGAGCCCACCCACATTCATGGGCGACCTCATCTGAGCCAGAGCAGGGATGGCCTTCCCATTTTACAGAAGAGAAAACTGAGGTTCAGAAGGACTGAGACAGCCCATAGCAAGCGGGCTTTGGGGTAGAGCTCTCAGTGCAGTGCCCTCCCTTTAGCAGAGATGGCCTCTGTTCTGAGTGTCCCCCCGCCCTGTCCACGCCCTGGTCCCTCACCTCCTCCTGGGCCAGCAGCATCTGGCTGGAGAAGAGCTGCAGACTCTCGCTGGCAAGGTTGTTGCACAGTTGCTCTAGGCCATTCACCCGCAGTGCCTGGGGGCACGTGAGCAGTGAGGTGGGCACCCACCTGAGATGAGGGCACCTGGCAGGGGTGGGGGGTGGGCACACAGGCCTGGTGCCCTTCATCCCCCTCCCACAGGCTGCCTGCATTCTCCCCAGCATTCAGGGAGGAGCGGTGCCCCAGGGCTAATGGTGCATCCTATAGGGTCAAGTGCAAAGGCCACAGTCAGACCTCCCCCTAGGATTCCACACCCCTGCCCTCTGCCTCAGCATGAGCCACAGACATCCTGAGGCCTGGAAGACTCCTTTGCATACGACCTAGCTTGCTGGCTATCAGAATCCCTCATAAGCAGGGCTCCAGGCTGCTGCTTCCAAGAAGCCTTCCGATATTCCTCCTGTAGGGATTACAGACGCCTTCCTGTGTGCCCCCCGCAGAGCCCCCACTTCCTGTAGCTTTGAATAGAGGGTTTTGACACGCTCTTAAACACATAAGAGCACACATGCACACGGGTGCACACACACTTGTCATGGTCATCAAGGACACACTGGAGGGGCAGGCAGTGAACAGGGCCTGTCCAGGGTGGGGCTACCTCTTGTTCTAGCCCCTCCTCCCTTCCCTGAGGAGGCAGGATCCCCTGGAAAGGGGTAGAGAGCTTGTGAAAGTCAGGGTGATTGGAGGGCCCTTGGTGCATGGGAGGCGAGGCTGTGGGCTGCCCCATGTTGGGGCCTTTATCTCCTGCTGCCCCAGAGGCGATGTCAGGCCTGGACCGAGCAGGGCAGAAGGGCTGCCCCTACGGAGTGTGCCACTGACTCATGGACTATCTTAGGACCTGGCAGTGCCCCTCACAGGGAAGCTGGCACTATTGGGCCCCCGGAAAGAATCAGGATGAAGTGGGCACCCTGTCCTGGGCCCCACCGCCAGGGGTGACCTCAAAACCATAGACGTCCACGACAGTGATGGTTTTCCTGCTGCCTCCCTCCCCGGGTGGGGCCAGCCGCGTGTTGGTCCTCCTCAGAAGCCAGGCGAAGAGCCGCGAGTACAGGGCCTTGGCCAGGGCGTCCCTGTGGACATGCGGTGTGAGCCACGTGCAGCAGAGTGCCAGGCGAGGCTATGGCTCTCTCTTGCCCCCACGGCACCTGGCATCAATGGCCCTCTCCAGGGGCAGAGATCTTGAGGCCGGGCCGTAGGGTGTCTCCTGGGGGCAGAGGGTGTGCACGTGGCATGTCAGGCCTAGGCCCACATGGGCACTCAGCCAGCCATCGGGTGGTCCGGCCGTGCCCACGCCTCCCCGGAACCCTCAAGCTCACCGTGACCCGCCTGGTGACAGCCCCCTCCAGGCGCTCGGGCGGCACCCGCAGCAGCCGGGCTGCTGTGTGGATCTCGGCCCAGCTGGACACGGCAGCCACCTCCTGGGACTCCCTCTGGACAGAGGAAGGAGGGAGCAGGGAGCACTCTGCTTGGGCAGCGGCCACGTCCCACAGGGCAGAGGCCGGGCCTTGCTTTGCACAGCAGCTGCCCCGTTACCCAAAGGTAGATAGATGGGTCTGAGCCGCAGGAGCCCGCTCTAGAGTTCTAGGGGCCTGAGTGTGAGTCCTGACTTCACCTCTTCACTAGCTGGCCCGCCTAACAAGTCTCTTTCCTTTCTGAACCGCCACTGTCTTATTGCAAAAGGGGAAACACACCCCTTATTGTGGAGAGCGGCTCCCAGGTGGCTAAGTGATATGGGTGCAGCAAGTAAACAAAGCTTGATCAGGTGCATGTAACTGAGTAGATTCGAAACGCACGAGAATGTTGTAAACATCTTGACCACGCCCTTACTTTGCCTGGTGGAACCTGGCTATAAAATAAAGACTCGGCTTGCAGGCCATGGCACTGTCTCTCTAACCATAGGGCAGTGTCCCACCTAGCCCCAGCTTTATTCTCTTGTCTGTCTTTTTCTCTTGTCTGTCTTTTCTAATCCTTCACCGCCTGCCCCTCAGGTTCACCCCTGGCCGTGCTGACACGGCACACTTATGTTCCAGGGTTGTCCTGAGAACCAAATTAGAAAACGCATGTACAGTGGTTTACACAGCGCCTGGTACATAACAGCTGCTCAGTTAGTACCAGGTGTGCTTCCTGGGGGTTGCAGCTGAGTGGGACAGGCAGTGGCACAGATGCCAAAACTCCAGGTCTGTTGCCCATCTGGCCGGTGGGGGTCTGCCTGCTTTCCAGGGCAGCTGGGAGGCCCGAGGCTGGTACAGAGCTGTGCAGTCTCCCACATACACGCTTGGGCATCTTTACTGCTGCCCTGATTATGCAAACAAGCCACATGGGTCCAGCGCCTCAGGGGAGCCCACCTCTGACGAGGAGAAGCAGATGTTGCCCAGCTGCAGGATGGTAGCCAGCACGGCCCAGACTGCGGTCAACTCCTCTGGGCACAAGCCCAGCGCCTGCAGGGCCTTCACCAGTCCTGTGAAGTCCTGGGCATCCTCCTTGCCCTGGAGCCTGCAGGCCCGGCCCTGCAGAGCACAGCAGGGGTGGGCAGCAGGGCCTGGTCCCCAGCCTTGCTCTACCCCAGCTCCTCTTCAGACGCCCCTACCAAGACCCCTCCCTGGGCAGGCCCTGCTGCCCACACTGTGCGGACCTTGCCCCCACCTGGTTGAGGTAGTAGTAGGTCTCTGGCTCCTGCAGGGACAGCTGCTCCCGTTCCGTGGGGTCCAGTCCCACCAACAGCTCGTAGAAAACATGGAAGCTCCGCTCAGCCTGGGCCTTGGCGGAGAAGGCCTAGCTTAGGGGGGACAGTGGCCTGGTCCTGTGCCCCAGGGCAGCAAGGACAAGTCCTGGGGAAGGCAGGCCTGGGGACCTAGGGACCACAGCCCCCCCCCCCCCAGTGACCCCTCCCTTTTTCCCACTCTAGGAGCTGGAAAGGGGTGAGCTGTAGGGTGGGTCTTACCTGAAACACCACCCTCGAGGTCTCAAGCAGATAATGTGACACAGAAGCTCCCACGATGACCCCCCTGTGGGCACAGGACAGGGGGTGGGGGTGCCCAGGTGCATGCAACCCAGGGGCCCCGCTCAGAATGGGACCCACCATGGGCAGCAGTCTCAGGCTCCCAGAGAACTGATGGTGCGTGCCCCTGTGCCCACCTGGACACCCCTCACTTACTGCTGCAGGCAGAGACATAAGACCTGGCCGAAGCGGCTGGCGTTGGCATTGAGGACTGTCTTGGCATGGCCAAAGCTGCCGAGCCAGGGCAGCACGTCATCCAGCTGATGGGGAAGGGCATTCAAATCACCCCAGCAGAGCAATGAGCCCCCTGGTCAGGCCTCCCAGCTGTGGGCACTCTGTGCCAGGGACTGGGCTGGTGCCCCCACAGCAGGCAATGCCTGGGGCTGTCCCTGAGGCCCGAAGATCCCCTCCTGGCCCAAAGGAGAAGGGTGGTCCCGGGAAATGGCCAGCTGCTCCCACCTGACATCCTCCGTCCCTTGTCTGCTGCTGCTCTAGGCCGCTCAGGAACCGCACGATCTGTTTGGCGGCTTCTGTCTTCCCTGAGCCACTGTGCCCGCTGCGGGAGGGAGAGGCCCATCGCATAACCCCACTGAGCCGATGCAGTGGGGACATGCCCCAAATGCAGATAGTCCCGGGGCATGGAGACCAAACAGAAAAAGTCCCTGAGCTGCCTCGTTCAAGGGCACATGTGGTGACGTCAGCCAGGAGCACAACCCTCAGAGTCCAGAGCAGCCACGCAGTTTCCATACAGCCCTCACCACCCGTCCCAGCCTTGGTGTGGCCTGTGGGTTCCGCGGGCAGGCAGCCACCCCTCACCTGAGGAGAATGCCTGCATCCTGCCCCGCGCTCTGAGACAGGCTGTAGGCTGATGCCCCGATGGCGAAGATGTGTCTGGGAAAAGAGGGTGGGGGCAGGTGAGAAGGCTGCAGGGGCCTCTGGGCCCTCCTGGGTGGAGGCAGGATGTGCCCACCGTCCCCAAGACCCCAGTCAATGGGACCTGCCAGGGCTTAGCCGCCAGGGGGTTGAACAAAGGTTGGTGGAGAAAGTCACTTACGGGGTGGCACTGGGGGCCTTCCTGGGGCGGTAGCTGGCCAGGACCTCAGGCGAGAAGACAGGCAGGGGCCAGCGGGGGTTCAGAGCGAGCAGGAGGGGCCCCCCAAAGGTCTGGGGAAGGAAGCACCAGCTCTCACCAGAACATGGAGGGGGCAGGAGAGGCAGATGGAACAGGGCTCGGATGCTTCCCGCCCAGACCCCGGCCCTGCTCTGCAGGGCCCCAGAGAGGGTTCGGCGCCCAGCCCAGGAAGGAGAAGAGAAGAGATGCTCTGGGTGCTGGAGGGCCCTCTGATCCCAGGAGAAAGGGAGTCCCAGCCCTCCATCCCCTCGGGGACCCCCATACGTAGATGCGGCCCAGGCGAAACCTCTTCTTGAGGCACAGCAGAACGGAGCTGTCACACAGCGGGCTGCGGGGCAGGCGGGGCAGCAGCAGGGGGGTGGGTGGGGGAGAGAGGAGGCCCCAGGTTACTGATATTCTGCCACTGCTGCAGAGACACTGGGCAAGTCGTGCCCCTCTCTGAGCCCATCCATAACGGCCGGCTGCTAGGTAAGCGACCCACCCAAGGGGCTGGCAAACTGGGAAGCTTTGTGTGGGCGAGAGAAGGAAGTTCCAAGCAGGGACATCTGCTGGGCACCCCCCACCTGCCCCTGAGCCTGGCCACTTTAGTGAGGCACGACCCCTCCACATGTTACAAAAACGAGGAGGTGCCCCAGGCCGGGCAGGTTGGAACGGGCCTCACCGCAGCCGGGCCAGGTCCTCGGTGTCTTCCAGGAGGGTCCCTGGGTTCCCGCCCTCGGCACCCGGGAAGGACGGCGCCTCCAGGCCTGGCCCAAGGCTCAGCTCCAGGTCCCTCTCCAGCGCCGCCTCGGCCTCGTCCTCCGGCTCCCAGGGGTCCCTCTGGGACCGGTAGGGGCCTGGGCGCTTCTCCAAGGTGAGTTGGGGCAGCAGCGCGTCTGCGCCAGGCCCGGGGTCCTCGCGGGCGTCGGGGTCCTGCGCCCAGTGCACCGGAGCCTCCGCCTCCAAGGTCTCGGGCTCTGCTTCGCTGCTGGAGCCGCTCCCGTCCCGCGGGGGTCCCGCCTCCCCTTCTCCACTCTCCCAGCGCCCCTCACTGTCCCTTGGGGCCCCTGCACAAGGCCAAACGCGCCCCTCCCTGGAGAGTGCGCCCTCGGACGCGTCCTCTGAGCTCCGGCTGCTCGGCGCCCTCCCCGCCCTGTGGATCCTCGGGAACACGACCGCGAACTTGGGATCCGGGGTCGGGTCCTGGTTCTTCGAAGGGTCCGGGCCGGCTGGGCTCTTCGCGACCTGCGGGGAGCTCGGGCTGCCGGCAGGGGGAGCCCTCGGCCGTCCCCGTAGCCCCACTACGCCCGCCAGGCGCTGCCCTAGACGGCGCCGCAGCCCCCGCGCGCGCCCCGGCCCCTCGCCGGCCGGCCGCCCCGCCCCCGGCCCCTCGCCCCCGCGCAGCCCGAGCAGACGCCAGAGCCACCGCAGGAGGCCCAGCGCCTGGGCCACGCGAAGGAGCCTTTTCTTGAGGCTTGGGCGACGGGGACCCGCAGCCTGGGGAGCGGGGCCGGGTGGCGCCCTCGCGCGGAGCCGGTGCAGCGCCAAGAGGGCGGCCAGCGGCGCTGGGTCCCCGGGCGCGCCTCCCCCTCCACCCTCTGCTGCGCCCTCGCTCGCCGCCGCCGGCACCTTTCCGACCTGGCGGCGCGGAGCCCTGGCCGTCGAGGCCTCGGCTCCTCCGGGCTCAGCCTCTGGCTGCGCCCCGTCGTCACTCGTGTCCCGAGAAGCCCGCGAGCTCTTGGGGACGCCAGCAGGGCTGCCCTCGAGGGGGCTGGAGGTCGTGGCTGTCCTGCCCGGCTCGGCCTCCGTGGCCCGGCTCCCTGACTCTGGGGCTGCCCGCGGGCCCGGCCCAGGTCCGGCCTCCTCCCGCCTCCAGTCCGTGTCTGACCCGGAATCCGCCGTCGCTCTCTGGGGCCCGATCCACAATGACCCGCCCCGGCTTCGGGGCTCGGAGGGGGGCTCGTCGCTGCTCCTACCGTCGCTGCTCGGGGGCTCGCCCTGCCCCCGCGCTGCCGCCGGCCCGGTTTGGGGGTCTCCCGAGCTCGCGTGCGTTTGCTCTGAGTTGGGCCGCAGCTCCGGGGTCCCGCCGCTCTGGCTGCCGCTTTCCTGGTCCTCGTGGGCCTCGCTGTCCGGGCAGGAGCTGCCCCGGTCTCCGCCCGACGTGTCCCCACCGGGGCTCCGAGGCGCTCGGCGTCCCCGCCTCGCCGAGGGTCCCCGCCCTTTTCCTTTCCTCCTGCGGCGGCCGTGCCCGCCTGTCCTCCCTTCTCCTCGGGGGAGACTGTCCTCCAGGCGCCCCCCACGGCCGTCCCCGGGCCCGCGTCCCCGAGGCCTGGCACTGCCTGGCCTCCCCTGAGCCGCTGGCGGAGGCCCAGCCCCTGGCCGCGGGCAGCCGCCCTCCCCGTCTGCGGTGGGCTTCCCGCGGCCAACAGGGGCCCCCTGGCCTCCCGCGGCGGCGGGATCCAAGACGGGTCCCGAGCCTCCAGCCTCACGGCCCTGCCGGCGGCCCCCGCGGGCCGCGCCATCGGCGCCGGCAGACCCGGACTCCTGCTCCCCTGAGTCCCGCCTCTTTGGTCCCTCGGGGCACCGGGGCGCTGCCCTTTCTCCCGCCCATGGCGGGCCCAGTGGAGAGGGCTTCCCGGTGGCTGCCTCGTCTCCCCTTCCCTGCGATCTGGCTGCCCTGGACTCCGCAGCCTCCCACCCCGTCAGCGCTGTGCCGTGCACCGCCGGTTCTGCTCTGGCGGGTCTGCGGCCTCAACCCCGCTCCCGCCTTAGGCGTGAGCATCAATAATGCAGGAGGCTGTGGGTCCTGACCCCTCCAGTTACAATGAAGCAGAGCCTCGCAGGAAACAGGAGATGCTGCTGCAACTGCGGACGAAGGCCGAGGACAGGGCAACGGTTCCACCAGCACCGTGGTCGGCAAACTGCGGCTCGCGAGCCACATGCGGCTCTTTGGCCCCTTGAGTGTGGCTCTTCCACAAAATACCACGGCCTGGGCGAGTCTATTTTGAAGAAGTGGCGTTAGAAGAAGTTTAAGTGTAAAAAATGTGGCTCTCAAAAGAAATGTCAATCGTTGGACTGTGGACATTTGGCTCTGTGACTAATGAGTTTGCCGACCACGGCCCCAGGGAGTCACTGCCAGCTAGGCCGGCCTGGCACCGGGCCGCACTGAGCGGCCGCGGCCTCACGGCTTGCGGGACAGGGGTGAGGGGTGCGGAAAGGACCTGTCTGGGCCCTCCTCTCAGTCCCTGGGCTCTCGGGGCACCCACCGCCTCCCTTAGCCCCTGGATTGCCCCAGAAGACCGGGCCTAGGCTGAGCTTGCACACACTGAGCACTGCATGAGTTTTGTTAGTGTGTTGTCGTTGGAGATTGTGAAATATAAAAAGAAACCAGCACAACACAAATGTACACCTTCAGCTGGTCAACTTGAACCCAGGAAAATGGGTGAGGTTGGAAGTGGGTCTCCCTGCCTTTGACAACCATTGGGTGAGGTTGGAAGTGGGTCCCACCCCTCTTGAATCTTGAAATGACCACCCCACCCACCAGGCACCACCCTGACTGCTGAACCGCATCCACATTCCCGCTCCACGGAGCTAGGAGCTCACAGGTGTTGCTGCTTTGAGCTGCTACGTTTGGGGCAGCTTGTCATGCAGCATTAGGTGACCAACACGACAGTGGAGAACTAAGAACAGTGCCCGCCACGTATTAGGTACTGGAATCGTTGCTAAACACGTCAATGAAAAGAAAGAAAAGTAAATTCTAAGGGGAGGACTGACTACTCCCGACCTCCCTTAGGTTAAGGCAGGGCACACATTAAGTGCAGAAATACCGACCTCTCTCAACAACCCCCACCTTTAGGCCCAGCCCCTCTGGCTGGTCTCCGCCTCCTCCTCACTGCTCATGCGCAATCTGCCCTCACCGACAGGGGGCAGGTGTGTCTTCCCAAAGCACATTCCCCTCCCCGCCTCTCCCACCCGCCCAGGACACGCTACGTGTCTCTCCCCCAGTGCTCGGACTGTGGGAAGGAAATCACAGCCAGTGTGCAGTGGAGACCCTGGCAGACACCCCAGGACCCCGGTGACCAAGGTCCACATCACCAGGGATCCAGGGATGAATCGTGTTGGTATCACGTGCCCTGACTCCCTGCAATGAGCATGCTCCACACCGGTGGTGCTCTTCCCCAAACCCCAGTCTATTATGAGGAAAACACAATCCAAAAGGCACCCTTCAAAACACAGGACCAGCACCGCGCCGCCCGGCTCGGCCAAGGGCGACCGTGAGAGGGGGCGGCTGAAAGGCTCAGAACAGACGTGGGAATGAAGCTGGGTCTGGGTGGGAGGCTGCTTCCTGAGAGACAGCGCCGATGCCCACCAGCCGAGTCTTTACAGCCGATGCCACGAGGCAAAGGAAGGACGTGGTCAAGATGGTTACGGCATTCTCGTGGGTTTCGATCCTACTCAACTACATGCACCTGATCCAGCTTTGTTTACTTGCAGCCTGTATCCCTCAGGCACGTGGGGCCAATGTTCGGACCATAGGTTCAAGCTGACAACTCCAGCTGTTGGCTAGCATGGTGCTGGGAGGGCTCTGCCCTCGAAGCTGGGCCTTTCACGTGGCCACGAGAGAACCGTGTCCTCTCATCAGTCCGAGGCTTGAACCTGTCCAAACGCTGTAGCCTCGCCCCACACAGCACCCTCCAAGCTCGTCAAGGTCATTAAAAACAAGGACGACTGGGAGACACTGCACAGACGGAGCTAAACGCAGTGCGGGGTTCTGGGTTAGGTCCCCGAACAGAAAAGGGCTGTTAGTGAAAGACCAGGCGACACGAAGCCTATGGTCCAGTTCAGGCCCTGCACCAGCGTCCACCTGTTAGCTGTGCTGGCGCCGCGGTTATGGAAGCCGTGAGCATCAGGAGAGACTAGCTGTGCAGACGTGTGCGCAGGAACCCTGAACTCACTTTGCAACTGTGGGGTGAATCTAGAATTATTCCAAACTAAATGTTTTATTTTAAAAATGTAATTGACAGCTCTGGCCAATTTTGTTCAGTGGTAGGAGCATCAGCCCACAGACTGAAGGGTCGCAGGTTTGATTCCCAGTCAAGGGCATGTCACTCGGTTGCAGGTTCAATTTCCTACCCGGATCGGGGCACATGTTTCTCACATCAATGTCTCTCTCTCTCTCTCTCCCTCAGCCTCAGTCCAGCAGCCTGCAAGGAATTCAATCTGACCAACAACCATTGGGTGAGGTTCAAAGTGGGTCCCGGCCCTCGACAACCATTGGGTGAGGTTCAAAGTGGGTCCCACCCCTCAACAACCATTGGGTGAGGTTCAAAGTGGGTCCCACCCCTCAACAACCATTGAGTGAGGTTCAAAGTGGGTCCCACCCCTCAACAACCATTGGGTGAGGTAGGAAGTGGGTCCCACCCCTCGACAACCATTGGGTGAGGTTGGAAGTGGGTCCCACCCCTCGACAACCATTGGGTGAGGTAGGAAGTGGGTCCCACCCCTCGACAACCATTGGGTGAGGTTGGAAGTGGGTCCCACCCCTCGACAACCATTGGGTGAGGTTGGAAGTGGGTCCCACCCCTCGACAACCATTGGGTGAGGTTGGAAGTGGGTCCCACCCCTCGACAACCATTGGGTGAGGTTGGAAATGGGTCCCACCCCTCGACAACCATTGGGTGAGGTTGGAAGTGGGTCCCACCCCTCAACAACCATTGGGTGAGGTAGGAAAAGAGACACGTAGTGTGTCCTGGGCGGGTGGGAGAGGCGGGGAGGGGAATGTGCTTTGGGAAGACACACCTGCCCCCTGTCGGTGAGGGCAGATTGCGCATGAGCAGTGAGGAGGAGGCGGAGACCAGCCAGAGGGGCTGGGCCTAAAGGTGGGGGTTGTTGAGAGAGGTCGGTATTTCTGCACTTAATGTGTGCCCTGCCTTAACCTAAGGGAGGTCGGGAGTAGTCAGTCCTCCCCTTAGAATTTACTTTTCTTTCTTTTCATTGACGTGTTTAGCAACGATTCCAGTACCTAATACGTGGCGGGCACTGTTCTTAGTTCTCCACTGTCGTGTTGGTCACCTAATGCTGCATGACAAGCTGCCCCAAACGTAGCAGCTCAAAGCAGCAACACCTGTGAGCTCCTAGCTCCGTGGAGCGGGAATGTGGATGCGGTTCAGCAGTCAGGGTGGTGCCTGGTGGGTGGGGTGGTCATTTCAAGATTCAAGAGGGGTGGGACCCACTTCCAACCTCACCCAATGGTTGTCGAGGAGCGGGACCCACTTCCAACCTCACCCAATGGTTGTCGAGGGGTGGGACCCACTTCCAACCTCACCCAATGGTTGTCGAGGGGTGGGACCCTCCAACCTCACCCAATGGTTGTCGAGGGGTGGGACCCTCCAACCTCAGCCAATGATTGTCGAGGGGCGGGACCCACTTCCAACCTCACCCAATGGTTGTTGAAGGGTAGGACCCACTTTCAACCTCACTCAATGATTGTTGAGGGGCGGGACCCACTTCCAACCTCACCCAATGATTGTCGAGGGGCGGGACCCACTTTGAACCTCACCCAATGGTTGTTGAGGGGTGGGACCCACCTCCAACCTCACCCAATGATTGTCGAGGGGCGGGGCCCACTTTGAACCTTCACCCAATGGTTGTTGAGGGGTGGGACCCACTTTGAACCTCACCCAATGGTTGTTGAGGGCCGGGACCCACTTTGAACCTCACCCAATGGTTGTTGAGGGCCGGGACCCACTTTGAACCTCACCCAATGGTTGTTGGTCAGATTGAATTCCTTGCAGGCTGCTGGACTGAGGCTGAGGGAGAGAGAGAGAGAGAGACATTGATGTGAGAAACATGTGTCCCGATCCGGGTAGGAAATTGAACCTGCAACCGAGTGACATGCCCTTGACTGGGAATCAAACCTGCGACCCTTCAGTCTGTGGGCTGATGCTCCTACCACTGAACAAAATTGGCCAGAGCTGTCAATTACATTTTTAAAATAAAACATTTAGTTTGGAATAATTCTAGATTCACCCCACAGTTGCAAAGTGAGTTCAGGGTTCCTGCGCACACGTCTGCACAGCTAGTCTCTCCTGATGCTCACGGCTTCCATAACCGCGGCGCCAGCACAGCTAACAGGTGGACGCTGGTGCAGGGCCTGAACTGGACCATAGGCTTCGTGTCGCCTGGTCTTTCACTAACAGCCCTTTTCTGTTCGGGGATCTAACCCAGAACCCCGCACTGCGTTTAGCTCCGTCTGTGCAGTGTCTCCCAGTCGTCCTTGTTTTTAATGACCTTGACAAGCTTGGAGGGTGCTGTGTGGGGCGAGGCTACAGCGTTTGGACAGGTTCAAGCCTCGGACTGATGAGAGGACTCGGTTCTCTCGTGGCCACGTGCAAGGCCCAGCTTCGAGGGCAGAGCCCTCCCAGCACAGTGATAGCCAACAGCTGGAGTTGTCAGCTTGAACCTATGGTCCGAACAGGTGGCCCCAGATGTCTGAGTGATGTGGGATTGACAGAGTTCAGGTGCATGTAATTGAGTAGATTGGAAACCCACAAGAACGTTGTAACCATGTCCTTACTTTGCTTCGTGGTATCTGCTATAAAATAAAACAGATGGCTTACAGGCCGTGGCGCTGTCGCTAGCTCTCCATCAGAGAGGACAGCGTCCCACCCAGACCGAGCTTTCCTCTCTTGTCTGTCCTTTCTAAGTCCTTCACCGCCCCCTCTCAGGCTCACCCTTGGCCGTGCTGGCTCGGCATAGTCCACAAGTATTGTGGACACCTGCACCCTGTGCCCAGCCCTCTTCTGACTCCACCCTCCTTCCTTCCAGAACTATCTCCTCCTCTCCGGCCTCACCCACCCACCGTCAATGACTTCCACTCCTTTGGTTGGGTGTTTCCTAGGAGCCAGATGCTGTGCAATGATGTTACAGACTCTTCGTTTAATCCTTACAGCCCTCTGAGACAGCCCTATTATTCTGCCCCATTTTACAGAGAAGTAAACTAAGGCCCAGGACTGTGGCCATTTACCCAAAGTCACACAGCCAATCACTGGCAAAGCCAGTGTTCAGTGGTTGGGTCTGCCTGGCTTCTAAGATCCAAGTCTCTAGACCAGGTGTCCAGCTGCTCTGGAACATCTCCTCGGCCCTGGAATTGGCAGTGACCCCCTTCCCCACTCATTCGCCTTCTCCATGGCGCTTCTTTGTCAATTCAACCTCTCAAATATCTCCATTTCGCCCCTACCGTCACCTCCCCCCGGACTGTGGCTGGAAGGACCCTTAACTCCCCTCTCCGTGCCACCCCAGCTTTATGAACACACTTTCCAGAGAATGCCAAGCCCTTCCATTTGTGAGCAGCTATCAGTAAAAACCGTTGATCTCACACTCTCAGTATGAGAATGTTTTCTTAGAACTGAAACATGCCAACTGAAATATTAGCCGACATTAGCTAATATTTCAAAGCACAGTGTACTTAAGACAAAGCTCGTCCTTAATGAGTGCGGATATAAATCCATTGTCAATGAGCCTGTGATCTTTTCAGGAGTGTGTGTGTGTGTGTGTGTGTGTGTGTGAGAGAGAGAGAGAGAGAGAGAGAGAGAGAGAGAGAGAGAGAGAGAGAGAGAGAGAGAGAACATCTTGTTCAGCCTGATTAGCCAGATCCTCGCTGCTACTGCGAAGCTTCCTGAGCCCCGAAGTGCTGGCTGGGCCATGTTCTCCTGAGTTCCTGGTGCTTGTGGTATTAACCATTATCTTCAATTCTCGGCTTCTTGGCAGGAACCTTAATGTCACTTGTTCATTTGTGTGAGTTAGTTTAGCTAACCGGATTTTTGTATTTATTTATTTTTTAAATATATTTTTACTGATTTCAGAGAGGAAGGGAGAGAGAAAGAAACATCAATGATGAGAAAGAATCATTGATGCTGCCTTCTGCACGCCCCACACTGGGGATTGAAGCCGAAGCCCGGGCATGTGCCCTGACCGGGAATCGAACCATGACCCTCCTGGTTCATAGGTCGACGCTCAACCACTGAGCAACACTGGCCAGGCTGGGTGTCTTCCCCTTCTGACAGCAAGGGGCTCCCTCTGCCCTGACCCAGGGATGTGGTCAGACAGACTCCAGATGGTTAACTCCTGCCCTTTATTCCCAAAGACAAAAGCACAGCAGTGCTCGGACACCCAGGGACCGTTAGCTCTGCTTCAAATGCTGAAGGAGCGGATCCTCCTGAGCACCAGCCTGGTCCCAGGACGAACCCCAGGGCCAGAGGCGAGGAACCAACTAATGGTTTTATATGGGAATTTTCTGCATAATTGAAAAATTAAGGTCACTGGACCAGTGAAGAGGTAATAAGGTGTTTATTAAAAACTTTTTCACCCAGAGGCAGTTAAAATTTATAATTTAAAACCCAGCCCACTACAAAAAGCAGGGGGGAGGGGGATGATAAAAACTGTGCAACATTGACAAAAGGACCGAGACAGACAAGGCCCGGGGGGGACAGCCCCGAGGCCGGGTCCCTCCTCTCCCGAGGCCAGGAGCAGCAGCAGAGTGGAAGCTGAGGGAGCCCCCAGCCTGCAGCCCGGCCCGGGGCATGGGCTTCTCCAGGTGGCCAGTGCCCGGAGGAAGAGCCCTCAGTAGTGTGTTCACCGCACAGCCTGGGCACCCGGCCTGCTCACTTGGCTGCGGGAGAGAGAGTGACGGAACCTCAGGTGCGTCCTGGGCAGGATGGGCCTCCGTCATGGACCCTGAGCCCAGACTTGGAGCTTTCCAGGACAACCGGGACATGTGTCAGGGCTGGATGGACACTTGGCCAGTAGGATCTTGGGGATGGGGGCTCTTCCTCCCATCCCTCCCCAGGAGCATGCCCTCCCAGCCGCCCCCCACCCCATGCACAGCATTTCTCAGGGCCCCTACCTCCCCCATTGCTGAGGCTGTACCTCATGGCCACTTGCTGGGAACGCCAATCGCCATAGCTCCTGCATAGGCAAAGACAGGGCAGTCACCCTCCACGGGGACTGGGGGTGGCAGACAAGGACACTCATGCTCGGCACTCTCCTGGCACCAGGGGGCCCACCCTGCAAGCGGCAGTGACTCACCCCCGGTCTCCCTCCAGTGTGCTCTGGATCTCCTTCAGGACCCCTGGGGAAGGGAGGCTGGTGAGGCCAGGGCGGGGCCGCACGCAAGCCTGTCTCTTCCTCTCACTGATGGGGTGCTGGGTGGGTCTGCCCCCCTCAGTTCCACCCTGGCCTTCCAAACTCCCCCCAAGGAACATCCCTCCTGTCAGCCCCCAACTCCCGCCCAACTCACTCTCATCATTGAGCAGAGCATGCTCCATCACGGGGTCCGGCCTCTTCTCTGGAAGATAGAGGCCAGGTTAGGAGAGCCCCGAGCCCAGGGCTGGAGGGGAGGCTGTTTCTACCCCCAGCTTGAAAACACACACACACACACACACACACACACACACACACACACACACCTGTTCCCCTGGGGTCCCCTCTCCTCCTTCCATCCCATACACACACACACACACACACACACACACACACACACACACACACACACCCCCCCGTTCCCCTGGGGTCCCCTCTCCTCCTTCCATCCCATACACACACACACACACACACACACACACACACACACACACACCCCCGTTCCCCTGGGGTCCCCTCTCCTCCTTCCATCCCATACACACACACACACACACACACACACACACACCCCTGTTCCCCTGGGGTCCCCTCTCCTCCTTCCATCCCATACACACACACACACACACACACACACACACACACACACACACACACCCCCGTTCCCCTGGGGTCCCCTCTCCTCCTTCCATCCCATACACACACACACACACACACACACACACACACCACACACACACACACCCCCCCTGTTCCCCTGGGGTCCCCTCTCCTCCTTCCATCCCATGTCTGGGCCTAGGCTGGCCCAGGTATGCTCACACGCTCCTCTGGCCGTCTTACCTTCTCCATCACTCTGGCTCCCTGAGTTCCTGTGGGGGGAGAGAGAGTAAAGATCGGCAGCACTAGGCTCTCCGCTCTGGCCCCATGGGGTCAGCTCACCAGGCCTGCCCTGAGCGGGGGACGCCTGGGAGGGAAGCCAAGCCCCTTCCAGGGTGGCAGCTTACATGGGAGGAAGGGGCATATGAAGGGGGACAAAGAGCCAGAGCCAGGAGGGTAGGCTGACCTCACAGGGAAGGGGGAGTGTGGCAGCTCCCAGTGGGCGCATCAGGAGGGTGAGGGTGAGGGGCTGAGGCCAAGGCCACCTGCCCTTTACCCACCTGGCTCGGCCCACGGCCTTCTCAGGGCCTGACCCATTGCGGGGACGACTGTGGTTCTTGGTTTCCGCAGAATCCACCAGACACCGGGGCTCCACCAGCCACTTGGTGGACAGAGAGAAGCGCTCAAACTCCGAGGGCGAGATCAGGTAGAAACCTGGGGGGTAGAGACTAGTAGGCGAGGCCAGCCTGTCTCTCAGGACCTGCGGCTGCCGACAATGGGGCTTCCAACCAGGGACAGTGGGGCCAGAGCTCCCCTCAAAGTGCCTGGCCTTGGCCACACCCCCCTGGCTGCCCTTCCCAGCAGCCCCTGCAGCACAGCGGGAGTCCCACGCCCAGCCCGGCTCGCAGAGGCGGGACGAGCCACCACCTGCACACCTTGGCCGTGTTTCGTGAAGACGCAGGAGGCGATGCCGCTGACGTCCTCCCGGCGGATGCAGCTGTAACGCACCTGGGGCTTGAGCAGGGGCAGCGAGACCACCTGGATGTCGCCCAGGTTGGTGAGGACAGCCAGGTGATGCTCCCCATAGTCCTCGGCTCGGCAGCTGCTGAAGTGGGCCACGCTGACCCGCCGCACCCTCGAGCCCTCCAGGGCAGTGAGCTTCAGCTTCAGCTTGGCACTCACCTTGGGCAGGGTGAACACCTGGGGCACAGGGCGGCGGTCACACCCACGGCCAGGCCCCACGTAAGCTTCCCTGCGTCCACCGGATGCCACCCAACTTCCCAGCGAAGCCTGCTCGGTCTCGGCACCAGGACAGGCGCTCACCGCCCCTGGACCGTAGGGTGCTGGGCCACTTCCTTCCACGTCTGCATTTTCTGTCCCTCCCACAGACAGGTCCTGCTTTAGTGTCCCCACCGCTGAGTTGGGCCCGGGGACGCCACACAGACCCCTCTCCTTCCCGGTGCCTCTGCAGCCCTTACTGCACATGCCAACTGCACACACAACTGTGAGCGAGTCCCAGCCACTGTCATTGTGCCCGAGGTGTGAGCCCCTGGATGACCCGAGGGTTCCCGGGGACCCTGCCCCCCTGTGCAGCACCTTGAACTGCTCCTCTGACACAACAAGCAGCTGGTGGCTCCCCTGCATGTCCGGGCTTTTCGATAGGTCGTGTGCGACTTCCAGGGGCTCGGGAAGGGGGACACTGTGTCCGTCCAGCACCAGGATGCCCACGACAGGCGCTCGGTGCATCAGCTGGATCTCCTTGACTACGGGAAGGAAACAGGCAGGCGATGGGGCTGGTGGGCGGGCGAAGGGCGAGGCCGGTAGCACCACCCTGTCCCCAGCCAAGGCAGACAGCACCCTCCGCTCTCCCCATGCTCAGCGCTCACCCTGCTCTGCCCGCACGGGTTCATCCATTCTCCGCTCGGCCGGGGGCACACGCAGGGCAAAGGCATAGACGGTGCCCCCGTTGGTGCCGGCCCACAGAGAGGGGCAGTGGCGGGAGCCTGCCCAGAAGCAAAGGTTTACATGTAACCCTGGGTCTGGAGGTCAGGTGGGGCCAGGTGACCTAGGCTTACGTCCTGGCCTTTCCAGTCACTTGTGTGACTCCAAGGTCAAGTCAGCAAACCCTGAGCCTCACTTCCCTCCTCTGTAAAAGAAAGCTGCTGTGGGCTCTGCCTGCCTCCAGGGTGTAGATGGGGAGAAGGCTCAGCAGGCTCTCTGACAACCGAGGGCCCTAAACACTGATGGTTCTGAACCTGGGACAGCCGGCCCTTGCAATACCGGAGGGGACAGCCCATGCCCCACCCACACTCTGGCAGGAGGGGGCAGGAGGGGTAGGGGGTGCAGGAGGGGTCAGGGGAAAGACAATGAGGGAGCTTATGTAGGCCTGTGGCATAGCAGCAGGCATGTCCCACCCCCACAGCCATTCTAGGAAGACATTCCCCCATTTTACGGGGGACAAGCTGAGACCCATCTTCTAGAGAGTGGTGGAGCCCGGACAGGAAGCCAGGACAAAGGGACCTGGAGGCCCAGGCAGGGGAGGGAGAGGCAGGCCCTGGTTCCACCCGCTCACAAAAGGAAACCCCTCTTAGGGGCCCTCCAACCTCCCCTCAGGCCAGGGCTGGCTACTCACTGTCCCTCAGGTAGGTGTCAGCGAAGTAGAGGGTCCGGACGAAGCCTGTGAAGGAGTCCTCCGCCGTGCGGGCCTCGATCTTGCGCTGCACGGGCGCCAGCTCCATGTTCTGCAGGCCCGTCCGCTCCGTCCGGCAGCTCCGCTCCGGCACCTGCGGGGGTGGGACCAGCCTGAGGGTGGGCTCTGGCCTGACCTCCCTCAGGCATCTATTGCTCAACACCCATCATTCTAGGGGGAGACTGGTCCCAGCTCACGCCACTCCCTGCCTGGTAACATTTACTGAGGACTTGACCCTAAGGTGCCACAATCATTGCCTCTTACAGCTGGGGAAGCTGAGGCACAGAGGAGCAGTGACAAAACAGGCCACGTAACGGTGGGCAGTGGGCAGGAGGTAAGCCTATGGGTGGGCCCAGGGCCTGTGCTTGCAGCCAAGGCAAGCGGGAGCGAGGGGCAGTCCGGCTCGCTGCTGGCTGCCCCCAGCTCTGCCCGGGTGGCCTCACCTCTCCCGGGGACCCCGCGGGCCGCCGCTTCTGGCTGGACACCCGACTGCGACGCATCCGGCGGAAGGACTGGCGCAGGGACTTCTTTAGGGACTTCACGCGGGACAGGGGGCCCTCTAAGGCTAGCTGGTCACTGGGGTGCAGGGTGCACCTGGGGGGGAACATCAGACCATCAGCACGGCCAGGGCCCGAGGGTCCTCACCAGGCCCCAGGCCCCAGGCCCCCGCCACCGTGGGCAGCCTGCTCACTTGACAAAGACCTGCCGCCGCTGCTGGTGGTCAAAGAGGCCAAAGCCGTGGCTGGTGCCAAAGGCCACGAGCCGCCACTCGGAGTGCAGAGCCAAGGATGTGACCACCGCCGGGGGCTGGCACTGCACCAGCACGAAGGGCTGGAAGCCGGGCTCGAAGCGCACGGGCCCCGGGCGGGCACACAGGCGCTCGTGCCCCTTCCAGCGGTAGCCCTCCTGGTCCTGCAGCAGGTCAGCCTCCACCTGCTCCACCACGTGCTCTGCCTCCTCGTCGTTCAGCTCCAGCACCAGCACCTGGATGGGATGGCAGGGGGCTGAGCCAACCCCAGCACCCAGGGACAGCACCTAGGGGTGCGGGCGGGGGCTGGCTCCTGTCCTGCTGCGCCCTCATCCTGAGAAGGAAGCTCATGGGCCTGGACATTACCCCGAGTCACCTGATCACTCCTCCCCCTGCTCCCACCCCACCCCAGCCTGCTACCTGCCCTGCCGTGCCTGCCACAGCCAGGTAGCCGCTGTATTTGCAGAGGAAGATCTTCTGGATGCCCAGGCGGGGGTCGTCACTGTAGGGATCGAAGGAGCCCACCTAACGGAGAGGAGGCCCACGAGTGGCCATGAGCACTGGCCCAGCCTGCCCCGCCCTCCTGGTGCCCAGGCTCCTGGCCTCACCTTGCGGAGTGGGGGCCACTCGTCCTCACCCTGGGCATTGAGGTGCTCACTGGGCTCCGTGTCGGTGAGGAACACAGGGACCGTGCTAAGCTTGTAGAGCAGCCGCAAGCAGACGCCCGAGGCGTCCCAGAAGCGCACGGTGCCGTCCTCGTGCCTGTGGGCAGAGCCGTGAGGATGCCGGGCAGTGCCAGGGCTGCTCCCGCCCCGCACGCCCTACTCTGCAGGAGGCGAGCAGCACAAGTCACCTACCCCGTGAGCAGCAGGTCCCTCTGGGGCGGGGTTGGGGCCAGGCTGGCGCCCCCATCAATAGGCCATTCCTAGAGGATGAGAGCGAGGAGTGCGCGCGGGAGCTGGGCTCCCAGGTGGGGCGGGGCCGGGGCGGGCGGACCTACCATGGCGGAGAAGTGAGTGTTCTGCCAGCTGCCGGCAGCGATGATCCTCTCCCACAGCTTGAGGGGGATGTTGGAGACGTGATGGGAACAGGTGATGGCAGAACAGTGCAGGGAGGCCAGGTAGGGAGGCTGCACCGGCGGCCAGCCAGCCGTCCGCAGGTCCAGCACCACCAGCTCCTCCTCGGCCAGCACCACCAGGGCATAGGGGTCATCAAAGGCTGGGGACGAGCCAAGGGTCAGGGGCTGCCGGAGCCAGCAGGAAGCAATTCGCCCAGCCTGGCCCGGTGGAATCTGAGGCTTTAAGGGCTGGAGCCAGGGAATCTGCATTCAAAAGCAGCTCGAAATCGAACCATGTATGAAAGGGAACACACGCCACGACCAAGTGGGATTTACCCCAGGTGTCAAGGCTGCTTCAACCTTTAAAAACCATCACATCGACAGGCCAACGAAGAAAAGCCCCAGGATCACATGCAGAAAAAGCCTTTGACAAAACCCCAAACCCATTCATTTATGACAAAAACTCTCAGTGAACTGGGAACAGAGGGGAACTTCCTCCACTGGACGAAGCACACCTATGAAAAAGCTGCAGCTCACATCATCACGTGAGAAACGAAGCTTTCCCACTAAGCGCGGGAACAAGGTTCCTTTTCAGGTGCCAGCTAAGGCAATAAGGAAAGGAAACAGGTATGCAGACTGGGATGGAAGAAATAAAACTGCTCTGGTTCACAGATGACAGGATCATTTATGTAGAAAATCCAAAAGGACTGACAAAAAAACCGGACCCTGCTCCCAGCACCCTGTGGCAGGAGTGAGGCGTCATCCCCGTCCCCGACTCCCTCACCTGGCGGCCCCAGGCCTGTCAGAGTCGGGTGGAGAGAAAGCCCGCCTCCTGGACATCGCCCGCCAGGCCTCCTCTCCAGGTTTCGACAGCAGCCCTTTCTGGTCTTGCCTGTCACCCGGTTTATGAGGCTGCCCCAGGGCTTTGCTGTCCTGGTCGAGCTCCAGGAGGCCGGCTCAGAGCTGGCCCCATGCTGTGCACCCTGCCCCAACCCATGAGGTCTTCACCATGTCCACACCAGGGCCCCTTTTTCTCAGCTGGGTGGGTATTAAACCCAATAGTACAGAGCTGCCCCCTTTGGCCCAAATCCCATTGGAGCCAGGGAAGGGCAGAGAGTGGAGTGGGCAGGAGGTGTGGCCAGCAAGGATGGAGCCACCAGGCTGGCAGAGACAGGGAGAGAGGGACTGTGGCTGCTGCCTCAGTGGCATCCAGGGGGTGGCCGGTTTGGGGACCTCTGTGCAGGCCCCTCCTCTTTACTTACAGACAGGACGGCCTGCCTACACCCGCCCGGGGCCGGCCTTCCCCACACCACTCCCTAAGCTCGCCTACCCGCCACAGGGTCCGCCTCGGAGAGGACGGTGAAGTCGATGACCCGGGACGTGAAGTCGAAGGCTGTCTGCTGGCCGTTGTGGACCACGGAGATGCAGTGGCGGTCCCCGTAGCTGGCCCGAGGCATGCCGCCCTGGAAGATGGTAAAGGGCAACCTGCAGGCACAGAGGAGAAGGGCGGTGGGCTGGGGCTCTCGACACAAGAGCAGACAGCCACTGGCTGAGCTGGCAGCGTGGGCTCCCCGGGACTGGCCTCTGTGCAGGGGCCGGGAAGGAGGCTCGTCTCAGGGTGAGTGACCCCTCAAGGTCCCCAGGAGAGTGTCAACAGGCCAGACCCCATCTCTTCTTGACTGCAGCAGCCCAGGGGACCTTGGGGGCGAGGGGGGCATGCAGGCTGTGGGTTGAGTCTGCAGCCACTCCTGCTCCAACCAGAGCTGCCCCCTCCTGCTTATACACGGGTCTCCCTGTGTGACTGTTTGAAGAAACAGGTCTGCTGCTGACACGGTCTGAAACCTGCCGATCTGAACCACTTCCCGGGGGGCAGAAGGGAGAGAAGGGGAATGTTTTCTCAGGACCTGGCCATGAGGTATGAGCGGCCCTCTCCTTCCCTGGAGTCTGAGACCTCAACGTGGGACCCTAAGGCACAGTTCCACCCCCCACCCCACCCCCCGCAGAGGCCTTTCAGCTCTCCAGGGAGAATCTGGAAAGGGCAAAGGACAGAGATGGGTACCTACCCCTGCTTGGTGGTCAGCCAGAAGATTTTGGTAATAGCTTTGCAAGGAAAGGGACCTACAAGAACAGGAATTAGCTGGAACAGGTCTGCCCACCCACAGAGGCACGTGGGTCTGCACGAGCAGGCTCCTCACCCCACACCCTCTCCGCAGACCTATGCTTAGGAGCTCTGCCCTGAGGAAGCCACAACAGGCGCCAGGAAACCCGCCGCGGGGTTTTGGACAAAGCCGTCACCTCTCTGGGCCCCAGGTTTTACTTCTCTGAGTGGGGTGCCTACACCTGAATGCAGGGAAGGCCGAATGGGAACAGAAAGGACATTGGTTCGCACGTAAAGGCAGTCCCAGGCGACAGGGCAGGGGCAGGCCCCCGCCAGGCGGGCGGGGCACTGACCGTAAGGCACGCAGCTGTGCAGGGGCTCCCGTTGCTGGGTGTCGGGATTCACAGGCCACTGGCAGTAGCTGCCATCCGAATGGCAGCTGACAATCAGGCGGCCGTCCCGCTGCCAGCAGACACTGTCCAGTTGCTTCAGGGGAGGAAAGGAAGAGCGCGCAGGCCGGGGTCAGGGCGATGGTCCCGATATCGACACCCCCGCTCCCTCCTCTTGGCCCAGGGGCTGTATGTGATAATGGGGTCTGGGAGAGCCCGTGGCGGCTGCCACCATCCAGGCACCACCTACCTGGCTGCTGAGGAAATGGCAGAGCACGCGGCTGCCCCGCAGGTCCCAGATGACGATGAGGCCCCGGCTGTAGCCGATGAGGACCTGGTTGGGGTCTCGAGGGTGTTCCTGCAGGGCCTCCACCATCTCAAACACCCGCCGCTGGCGGGCCTCCTCGGGCAACCTGGGCGAGGGGAGCACCGTTAGTCCACACCGACGTGCACCCCGGGCACAGCTGCCCACGGCACTCCACGTGGCCGCGGGCACTGAACGTGCAGCATGGGCAGCTGCGGGAACACATCATCCCGGGGAGAGAGGAGCAACGTGTAGACTAGGACAGGCTGCTCTGCTAGAATGTAGATGCCGGCAGCACAGCGATAAGGAAGGGCAGCCAAGTGGTTTCTAGAAACGTCGGTGTGGTGGGAGGGGGGAAGGGAGCCCATCCGGGAAGGGCAGGCGGAGGCTCTGGGGAGGCGGCGGGCTCTCTTTCTCTGCCCGGGGGCGGCTGTAGGGGCGCTTCCTTTACAATCCACTAACCTGCACATTCACAGTTAGTGCATTTCTGCAAGGAGGTGGTATTTCATCAAAGTAAGTTCTTAAGACCCACAGAACAAAGCTCTCTATTAGTTGGCCTGGTCTTGAGCCTTGACCCTCTCTCTCCCCTCCTTCTCTGGGCCTGGAACGCTGATGTGAAGTCTGGAGCTGCTGCAGCCAACAGGAGGCCAGGAGGTGGCAGGCATGGGGCCAAGAGCCAACACTGAGGATGGTCAGCAGGAAATGAAAATAGCCTGGACCCTGAGGGCATTTCTACGCCCAAACCACAGCCCTCCGTACCTATGCACAGCCCACGTCCCAGTGCTGTACAGAAGCCCTGCAAGCATCAGCCTCTAGAAACGGGAGTGGGGGGTCAACTCCCTGTAGCCTTATCTGTAACAGCTCAGTTTTTGAAGGGTTCTATAATGATCTACTACTTATATAATTAAACATTTTTCTCTTCACTTAAAAGTAAGCAATGTGAGAATTACACCACCTTGGAAAATACAGAGAAGAAATAACATCAAAAAGAAAAAAGAGAGAGAAAAAAAGAATAATATCAAATGGAAGCTGTGCAGCAGGGTTGATGCCACTCGCCCCCGGGGACCTCCCTCAGACCGCTCCTTTGCGAGAGTATCACACCCGAACCTCCCCACTACGCCTCAAAACTGCAGGACGTTCTCCTGCTGCAACCCTCATCTGCTCCCCCCTTGACCCAGACCGGACCCCCGATCCGCCGCCCTCTGTTGTGGACGCCACACCAAAGCTTTGGAGCACAGCTTCTGGACTGATCTCAGCACCCCGGTTGTGGCTGTCAGGACCTTTGGCCATGGAGCCTGCGTGTGAAGGGAAACCTACCCAGACGCCAAGGCACAAGCATGGGCAGAAGCTGCCCGGCGGGCGTGGGGCGGTGTGTGTCGCGTCTGCCCACTGCGGAGCCCAGGAATTGTGAAATACATGGCACCAGGGCAAAGAGGCTCAGAGCTGATACATTCTAAGAACCTCCATTTGGGGGACAGGTGAGCAGCTGAGCTTCTCCTCCCGTCCGCACAGGCTCCCCAGGAGAGAGATGATAAACCCCGGACACATTCCCGGGACCAAAGGGAGAGGGTCACACCCAAGTCAGGGGGACGGGTTCTAACAACGGGGTCGCGCGCTCACCGCTGCAGCACGGCGTCCGAGCTGATGGTCCGGTCCTCCAGTGTGCGGAAGCCTGGGACCTGCACCACGAACACGCTGCCACTCTCGGTGCCCAGGTAGAGCGTCTTGGAGGAGGAGTGTGGCAGGACCACGGTGATCTGTGTGGTGCTGGGGGGAGCCCTGAGAGGGGAACAGCTACCGTGAGCTGGCCGCTGCCCGGGCAGGGCCCCCACGGGTGGGCTTCTGACCCTGGCTGCCCTCCCACGCCGGGGAAGGCCATTTCTAGGAAAGCGGGCTGTGTGGTCTTTTTTAACAGAGTCCAGAGTCTCGGGCCGGGACTAAGATATCGGCTACGTTCTGCCGAGACAGGAAGCAGATGGCAGAGTCTGCCCAGGAGGCTGAGACCCCCGGGGAGCCTCCTGCGCATCCCTGTCCTCTCCACCCAGAGCACCTTTGGGTGGAGCGTGTGGGCTCAGACGCCTGCTAGGACCCCCAAGGGCTCCTACGACCTTCAAAGGGTGATCCCACCCTGGGGCTGGGAGCGGGTCAGGGTGGCTGGGAGAGCGAGGGGGCCGAATCCTTACCCTGGGGGGCCCCGCAGCGTGAAACTCTCGTCTTCCTGCAGCTCGGACACCCCGCCTTTGACCTTCAGGCTCCACAGGTGCAGGCTGTTGTCGTCCAGCAGGGTGACCAGCTGGCACTAGGGAGGGGACGGGGCAGGAGCGTGCTGTCTCATTGACCCGGGAGCGCCAGCATTTGTGTGGCCTTTACACACCAGGGCGGTCTCAGAGATCCCCTAACCCAAAGACCCCCTACTCTCACGGGGAAGGGTGGTGGTCCCAGGTCCTCCCATCACCACCACACCCAGATGCTTGTCTCCTTCTGAAGATGTGGGAGTAAGAAGGGCGCGGAGGGGCCCTCACCTGGCCAGGCAGGAAGTAGATCTGCACCACGGCGTTGTTCTCCCTGTGCAGCCCCATGAACTCCACCCCTGGGGCGCCGTAGCTGGGAGCGGCAGGCTCAGGAAAACCTCCAGAAGGCAGACGCCACCCCTCGCCTGCCCGGGAGCGGGGACTGGGCCCCCGTGGCCAGGCGTGTAGCACATGGTGGCTCGCCCTTTCCCCAGACAGCAGGCCTGGGGGGGAGAGGCGGGCCCTGGCCAGTGACCTGCCCCCTGAGGGAGGGAACAGCCAACCAGGGAGAGCTTTCCCAGCCAGGCAGGTGGGGATGACTGTGTAGGGGTGACCCCTTGGCAACGTAGGCTGCTCAGCGCCACCTCCCACCCCACCCCTGCAACCTGAGCTGCAACAGGCCCATCAGCTGCCACTTGGTGGCACCTGTGAGAAGCCGCGGGTATCCCTGTGGGCCCAACCCCAAGAGCTGTGACCAGGAGTCTGGGCAAGGGGATTGGTCACCAGGATATGGCCATGGCCTGGCAATGATTAACCGGCCGAGGGAGGGCTGAGCCAGCAGTGGGACTGCGCCCCTGCCCTGCTGTGTTTACACCACCTCCAGCCCAGCCCCGTGGCTGCAGCCACCCAGCCTTCCTGCCTCTGCTGCGGCAGAGAGGGCGCTGGCTCACCCTGGGGGCTCACCCTGGGGGCTCAGGTTAGATGGGGCAGGAGTGTGCCGAGGTCTGTAGCCCAGACGGCCTGGCTGAGCAGCGACCCTCTGTCCTGGACCCACGGCTGCCTCTGAAAGGGCCCAGAGCTAAGGCTTCGGACAAAAGATGACCCAACCGGAAACCATCCAGCCTCAGCCAGGGAGGGCCGTCCCCGCCAATCGGGAGTCCACTTTACTCTCTCTGGTGCATGCGCGGGCACACATGTGTGCAGAGGGTGTGTGTGCGTGCGCAGGGTGGAGAGCCTGGAAGAGCGGCTCCCGGCACTGCTCTCTGGTTTACAAAGAGCCCGGGGCCAGTCCACTGACTCCCATCGGGAAAAGTTGGCCCACCACTTGCCTCCACGGACTGCGTTCAGGGCTGACTCCTGAGAGGCTATTTGGGACACCCCTGAATAAGAAGGGCCACCCCAACTTGCTTTGTCTCTTTCTTGGAGGGCGGGGGTCCTCGCCCCTTCTGGGGCTTCCCAGGGCGGGGGGGTGGGGGGTGGGTGTGGGGGCGGGGAGCACGGAAAGGATACAGCTTGACGGCTCCGGAGCGGGTGCCGATGGCCAGGATGCGCAGGGAGGGGCTGTAGCCGAGGGCGCTGGGTTGGTGCGGAAAGCCATGCTCCACCGTCTGCAATGACAGCCACACGGGCCTACAGACACGGCCGAGAAGCCGCAGCACAGAGCCACCCCAGTGGGAAGGGGCACCGAGTCCCTTCAGGCTCCCATCCAGACACCCATGTATGGACCATTCCGTGCGCCCACCCCCGCCCGGCCATGTCTGACCCTGTCCTCGGCCACCTGACCATCCATCCCCGGGAGCTCATTCTCCCTGACACACACACTGGCCACTTGGCCTCCAGGAACTCTGTTCCTCCACCAGGTGTACTGTGGGCAACCCCAGCCCTCCGACGGGGGCGTGCAGGAAGCTTTGGGGGCCTGGCACTGGGGTCCGAAGGAAGCCACGGTGGCCCTTCCCAGCCCTGACTGCCCAGGCTCCTCCAGCCCTGGTGTCTGCTCTGCCCAGGACCCTCCTAGCGCGGGGAGCTCTCCGTCTTCCCAGAGAGGAAGCTCCCAGGTGCTGTTGCAGGAACGTGCTCTTGCTCATGTCTCAGGACAGAACACACATTACAGAAAACGAAAATAACCTGCATTCCTACAACCGGAAGTAAACCTCGCTAACATCTGTGTGTGTCTGTCTTCTGTGCTTGTAAGTGATGCGTGTGTCATGCCTTAAAACACAGAGACCTGCCCTAGCCAGTTTGGCTCAGCGGATAGAGCGTCAGCCTGCAGACTGAAGGGTCCTGGGTTCGATTCCGGTCAAGGGCATATCCTCGGGTTGCGGGCTCGATCCCCAGCATGGGGCGTGCAGGAGACAGCAATCAATGATTCTCTCTCATCATTGATGTTTCTCTTTCTCTCTCTCCCTCTTTGAAATCAACAAAATAATATTAAAACAAAAACCACAGAGGCCTAGTTGGGGCCATACCACCTGATACACCTGTACCAGAGTAGCCCTGTAGCCCGTTTCCCCCTGTAGCCAGCCCAGGTTGTCCAAGCACTGAAATGACCCAACAGCGAAAGAACATTCGCTGTGGAGGTGCCTAACTCACCAGGCCTCTGTTGTTGAACATTTTCTTTGTTTCTAGAGGTTCTGCAATTGCCACTTGACCGATGGCCCCTCCTGGACTCCCATCTTTGCCTGCAGCTCTGAGCATTCCCGAAGGCAGAGGCGCCAGGGATGGAGTTCCAGGTTTTAAAGGGACGGAGAGAAACTATAGATTGACTCGGACAAACCATCTCTGGGAAGGCTTATTGTTTTTCTATCAGCTAAGCCTACCCTCACCTTCCCCCGCAGGGGACACTGACCCTGCAGACCTAGATGACAGCAGGCAGAGGGAGACAGCACCTGCTTCCAAGTCTAGTTATTTCTTCCGGTTGAAACCATGGAGACGGCCCTGCAGGAAAAGGCCACTTTCCCTCGGCCCAGGGTTCTGCTCTGGGCTTCGGGTGGCTACCCAGTCAGGCCTCAGAGGAACAGAGAGAGGTAAGCCCTGCTGACAGCTGAATGGTAACTTAGCAAACTCAACGGCTGCCCGCCTGCTGTCCAGTCCCGTAGTCCATGGTCGGAGGCCCCATGCTAGGGGCAGGCCAGGGAGCAGCTCCAAAAGGGCCTTTCTGGGGACACCCAGGTGTGGGAGGCGTCCTCAGGCCTGGCTCTTTGCCCTGAAAATGGCTGGGAGGGTAGCAGCGACCCAGCAGGAGCCCCCCTGGCTGCCCAGGTCCTGTTCAGCTATGTAAAAAATGCAGAGCCTGGAGGAGCCTTGGGGAGATAGTGTCTGGAATGCAAACATTTCCCAGGAAAAGGAGGGCAGGGCACATGAGGGGTGTGGGGACAAGCTTCCCCAGGGGTCCCCACTAGGCTGCAGCCAGAGCTCGGGAAGACGCTCCTGGGACGGGAGCATTCTCTCAGAACCACGGGCGGCAGCAGCTCGGGGCCAAAGCCGCTGGGGTTTGGAGGACTCTGCGGGCAACGTCCTGCAGGAGCCTGGTGGCCAGTAGGCGGCCTTTACCCCGTGCGACAGTAGCAAGGCGACACTGAGCACTTGCAAGGTGGCTAGTGCCACCAAGGGGCAGAGTTCTTAATTTTATTCTATTTTAATTAACTTGCATTTCAGAATGGACGCTCACTTCAGTTACTAGAAAACTTTGTATGAATGTTCTTGAGTTTCAAAGCGACAGGGGCTGGAGTCGGGCAGACCACGCTTTGGATCTTCTTTAAAAAAAAATATATTTTTTATGGATTTCAGAGAGGAAGGGAGAGGGAGATAGAAACATCCATGATGAGAGAGAATCATTGATCAGCTGCCTCCTGCACGTCCCACACTGGGGATCGAGCCTGCAACCGAGCATGTGCCCTGACTGGGAATTGAACTGTGACCTCCTGGTTCATAGGTCGACACTCAACCACTGAGCCACGTCGACTGGGCTGGGTCTCCTTTTTCAACTGTAAATCTTCTAGCTCTAAATCCAGACCACATATTTCCAAAGAAAATTTAATGTCCAAACAGAGATGTGCTGTGAGGGTAAAACACACCTGGGATTTCAAAGACTTTTTAAAAAGTCTCATTAATTTATATTGAAACAGCATCTGGAATAAAATGGGCTAAACAGAATTTATCATCAAAATGAATTCCACTTGTTAAAAGAATTTTGTGGTGGGCCTTCTAGAATATTTCAAATCACATATGTGGCTCTTAGTGTTTTCCTCTTGGGACCAGAGCTGCCCTACACGAGGCCGCCTCAGGCCGCGGGCAGGTAGTCCCGCCGGAGAAGGCAGCCTGCAGCTTCCGGTCAGGCTTGCAGCCCTGAGAACACAGGCTGACTCCCCGGCGGGCAGTGCTCCTGGCATCTCCCGATCCCTCCTATGCGGAGCGGCCTCTTTTCCCTAACCCCGAGGGACACAAACGTGGGGCCCACCATTCAATCACTCCTACTGATTCCGCATGTCCTTTAGGGTCCTGGGGTCACTGTGCTACCCCTCCCTACCCTCTATTCCATAAGCCGACCTAGACAGACAGGGACCGAGTCGGGCCCACTAAGCTCTGAACCCGCCTCTGCCACTAGAAGGCGTGTGGACTTGGGCAAGCCACTCGGCCTCTCTGAGCCTCATTTCACATCCGATAAACGGGACAATGAACAATGAACTTAAGATGCACCTTAAGAAGACCACCTGAGGCGGCCGGAAGGCTCAGAGCACACAGGCCCTGCCACTGAGGCCAACGTCCTTCCCAGGTTCTCCTCATCCCCTGTATCCCTCAGGTGTCTTCTCTAAGTTGAGAACTCTGGGGGGACCAAGGCTCCCTTAAGAACAAATAAGGGGCCTGGCCGGTGTGGCTCAGTGGTTGAGTGTTAACCTATGAACCAGGAGGTCACAGGTTCAATTCCCGATCAGGGCATATGCCCAGGTTGCGCGCTCGATCCCCAGTGTGGGCATGCAGGAGGCAGCTAATCAACAATTCTCCCTCACCATTGATGTTTCTCTCTCTCTCTCCCTCTCTGAAATAAATAAAAAAATATTTAAAAACAAAACACAAATAAGGGAAATGTCGCAATGATCCATCCTATTTGGCCAGGAGCCAAGAGAGTGGGTTCAAATGAGAATAGTGTGGTGACAGGGGATTCCCCTGGTCCCAGGGAGGGGAGGAGTGGTGGCAGTACCAATTCCAACAGGCGAATAAGGCCCCCAAATCCCTGAATGAGGCAAAGCTAGTCCTGCTGCAGAGACCTGGGCTAGGCAAGGAGGTGTGGGCCCCCAGGGCAGGTATGAGAGGCGGGGGCTGGGGGGTTGTGTTAGGAATCGGGAAGGGACTTGGATTTGGGGAGAGGATCGAGCTCAGTAAATGGAGGTGACAGGGTGGAGCGGGAGCAGGGTGGGTGAAGGCACCTCTGGCCTGTGTCCAGCTGTCCCCTCAACCTCAGGTGCCCTGCCCACTCCTTGGTTGTCCCTCCCTGACACTCCCAACAGCCTTTTAAGACTCAGCTTCCCACTGGACACGCAAGTTGCCCACGGGCAGCAACCTTCCCTCCAGGTCCCCGGAGCAGGGAGGGTAGATGGCCTGCCAGGGCAGGGGGGGAGGGACAGCAGGCACGGATTCCAGGGTGGCCCTCCAAGCCCCGGATCCCAGCTTCTCCCGCTCAGGTTCAAGCTGGAAGGATGGTCAATGCCTGACAGCCAACCTCCCCTACCCCCTGAGCTCAGCGTCCAGCCCACCTGGCCCAGCCCCTGCCCCCACCCTGCTCCTGGCTCAGGTGACCTCTGCCAAGGGAGGAGAGAACAATGAACTCCTTTGACGGAGTTGGGAAAGGAGAGATCTGCAGGAGCCGCCAAACGGCAACACTAGCCCGGCACGGGGAGAAAGCCCGCCTGTCTCCCGCTGGCTCCGGGCTCCGGGCCCCGTTCCAGGTTCCCGGAAGGGAGATGGCAAAGGCTCTTGGTCAGAGAGCGTGGGGGTCCTTCACCCTGCCCTGGGCAAGGGGGGACCTGTCCAAGACTGAGGGCTGAGGTGTCCCCAGAGCTTGGGGTGATGGGAAGGAGGGCTGCCAGGGCCATAGGGGGCACACCAGGGTGGCTGGGTGGCACTGCCCCAGACCGGGTGTGGTCAGCTCAGATTCCTGGCGGTGGCAGCAACCTGGCCTGCCCGGTGTGGCTGTCACCTGACACCAGGGGCCCAGCCATGAAAAAGCCAAGACAAAACAACCTGGCCCTGGACAGGGCAGCCAGGCAGGCACACGCTGTCTGTCCAGGGCCCGGAGTGGAGGAGGGGCCGGGCAGGAAGGGCCCAGGCACCCTTATCAAATGGCTGGTCGGTTTCATCCGGGGAAAGAAAGGCCAGGAGGGATTTGAGGAAGGGGTTTTACTCTGACATGAGCTTATGTCCGCTCCGAGTCACTGCCTCTCTACTGAGGTGCCCATGGGGTCCTTGGGTCCCCTCCATCGATCCTGCCAGCTGACTCCTGTGTCTTCCCGACAGCCGGAGGACCCACCACACACCACAGACCATGGCTTCACAGGCGGACAGAGGCTCAAGGGGTGAAGTTACCAACCACACAGCTGGCTGGCAGATGTAGCCGGGGGTCCGCATTCCCAGCCAGTGCCCGCCACAATGTGCAAGCCCTGGAGGCCTCAGTTTCCTCACCTGCACAATGGGAACAGCACCCATCTGTGAGTCGTCCCGAGGACGAGGCAAACCCTGGTATGGCACCCGTGTGCCAGGCCCCTCCAGAGCATTCTCTACCCAGGGCTCTGCTGGGTCAGGCCCAGACTCCCAGGTCCCAGCCTTCCTGGACTCAACAGCCCGGGGGAAGCCTGGGGAGGGACTGGTATGGGTGGAACCGTGTAGGTTCCCAAATCTTCCAGGATGTGGCCTCACCCTCCAGTCCCAACCGTTCACCCAGAGCCTAGATGAGAGGAATCCCCATGCCCAGATTCTCCCCTTCTTCCTCTCCACTCCCAGCCCGTGGAATTTCAGACTATCAGCCCCCTCCCTCCCACCAGGAAGGCAAAGGTCTGATCTGAGATTCCCAGAGCCCCGGGCCTGGGCTGTATATACAGTAGATGCTCAATTCTTGCAAGTGAATGGAAGGAGGAAGGAATTCCAGGAGCCTCCCCTCTCCTTCCTGACCAGGCCTGGGGACGAGGTGGCCAGGTGGGGACCGCCAGTTGGGGGACATGGAGGGATGATTCCTCTACCCCAGCCGCACCCCAGCCCCACCCCGCTAAACAGTGGAACTTCGGGCGGGGGTTCATCCCTCCTTGCTGAGCCTGTTTTTCCAGTTTCCACTGAAATTGGCCACCTTTTCAGGGTGTGAGATCCTGGCGTCACCGTCACCGGGGGGCATGGAGGCACATAGGGGTCACCCGGGATCCTCCAGCCGGTGCTGAGGTTCTGAGACAGGCACCCAGCAACCATGCGCTGCTCCCTGGGGAGTAACAATGGCAGGTCCCCAAGGGCCCCGAGATCCCCCAGTTCCAACACTGCACCCCATTTCCCCGAGACCCAAAAGCCCTGCCCACAGCTTCCTTCCGCCAGTGGGAGGAGGCGCTCACTTAGGGAAGCCGGGCTCTCAGAGGCCAGTGGCCTCATAGCCAGCGCCGAGGGCAGCCACACCTCCCACAGGCCCAGGGGGGCTGCCTTTGAAAAGAACACACTGTGTCTACACTTACACGGTCTAATCCCACGTGTCCCTATAACAAGCCTGTGCTGGCCCTATGCACAGGGTCACCCGGCTTTACGTGGTGGAGCCAGATTGGGACCCCTGTCCGTCACCACCTCCTGGAGGGGTCCCCAGTCCGCCTCTTCCTGCAGCCCACCCTCTGGGGCAGAGGAAGCCTAGGGATGGAGGCCCAGGGCCTAGTCCAGGCGTCCTCAAACTACAGCCCGTGGGCCACATGCGGGTGTTTTTGCCCTTTTGTTTTTTTACTTCAAAATAAGATATGTGCAGTGTGCATAGGAATTTGTTCATAGTTTTTTTTAAACTATAGTCCGGCCCTCCAACGGTCTGAGGGACAGTGAACTGGCCCCCTGTTTAAAAAGTTTGAGGACCCCTGGCCTAGATCAAGGCAGAGGTGAGAGGGGCAATTACCCCGAAGCAGCTGCAGATTGCTAGGTGGCCCCACAGCCAATAAACCACAGCTGTGCTCCTCCTGTTTACAGCTCCCGCCTTCTCAGGCACCTGTCCCCTTGGGGGAGCCCTAAGGAGTTTCTGGGACCCTCCCTGTGATCTCAGGTGACATGTCACTCTGGCTTTGGGGGCCCTGGAGCAGGTGTGGGGTTGGGGTAGTCAAATGCCAACCCTGGCAAGTTCCCCCAGTGCCTCTCCCCACTCACCCAGGCCTGGAGCCTGCCAGGAATTAGTGTCCCGCCTACAGAAAAAGTTGCCTTTGCCTCTGGGGGCCACTGGAGGCAGCAATTGGAGGAGGGTGGGAACAGCCATGGCCTGTGGCCACGCCCCCAGGGGACCCGGCGTCACAGGAACATTATTACAGCTGGCAGGCTTCAATATCCTTTCAACTTTCCTGTCCCTAAGCCTCCTCAACAACCCAGTGAGGAGGCAGACAGGGCGGATTGTTTCATCCCCATTCCACAGGTGGGGAAACTGAGGCTGGAAGAGGCCGAGTGATTTGCAGAGGTCACACAGCCGATGAGAGGTTTGGGACAAGGAGTCCCAACTCCTGGGCACCCCACTGCCCTTCCTGGGGAAAGCCCTCTAATCAAACCCCACTTCCAAAGTCACATTCCCATGAGGCAGTGCGGGCAGTGCCCAGTAAGTACCTTCATCAAGGCAAGGCAGCCTGAGCGCCTCAGCCTGTGGGAGGCTGCTAACGCCGTGCTCACCTGAGCACCTGCTGTCTCCTCGTTCCCGCTCCTTACCTTGTTGAACTGGAAGAGGTCCCGCTTGAGCCTCTCCCGAGCAGGGTCATGTCCCGACCGCAGGAACCGCCTCATCTTGCTTGGCGAGCAGCCCCTGGAGAAAGACAAGCTGTTGAACGCCAGGGTGAGGCAAACCCGCAGCCCAGTCCCAGAGCCGGCGGCCGCCAGCCGGGCCCAGCCCAGCTCCGCCATCCGCGGCTTCCCCGAGCTCCATCTGTGCAGTGTGGTTCCTCTGGGAACGGCGCCCCATACCCAGGGCCCAGGACTGCGTAATGCTCCAGCGCCGCTGCTGGCCACCTGTGGCCTTGTAAACCCAGCCAAGAAGCTGGGGGGGAAGCCATTTATCCAGGCTTTACAGGAACAGGAGGCCCAGAGGTTAATTAGCCTAATTGTTAACCTGATTTCTGAAAAACCATAAAACTCCAGCTAAACAGAAAGGGAAACTTCACAAGCCTCTCTCCCCAGCGGCTGGGAGGCGGGAATGCACAGGCTGACCAGCTGGGCTCCCACACCAGGTCGGGGCAGGGCGGGGCCGGACAGCAGCCTCTCCGGCGGCCAGCACACCTGGCCGCTGCCTCCTAACCTGGGGCAGGCCTCGGCCACTCGGCTCAGGCTGCTCCCAGCCAAGCCACGGCGGCCAGGAGCCTGGGTGGGGGAGCGCGGAGCATGCAGTCCGGGGTGCGGGCCCCTCCCACCACACGCCTGGGACCCACGGTGGAGCTAGGTCTGTCCCACGAGGCTGCTGGGGTCTCTGTAGCTGCGGCCCTGGCCCCAGGCTTCCCGACCTGATGGGGTACGCTCAGAGAGGCCCCCTCCCCATGGGCCCAAGTGAAGCTAGTCAGAAGAAACCTACTCCCAGTAAGAAACCAGCCCTGAGAGCTGGCCGCCCACTGGAGAATGCCTTCCCAATCCGAGGGGAAACTATTTCTGGATCATCCTGGGGGGGAGGGGGATCATCTGCGCTCCAGCTTCCGGCTTCCAGTAGCGGCCACCCACTGACCACAGGACACCAAGGTCTGTACTTGGAAACACAGGAGCCCAGGCCCACTGCGGAGACACCATAAAGGGAAGGAAGCAGGGCCAGGAGCTCGCTTTGGGGTACGGGGGTGTCCTACAGGGAAGAGAGTGTCTAAGCCGAGACCTGAAGGAGGTTATCCCCGAAGTTTCTGGCTTCTTGGGAAGTGACCCAAAATCAATCAACTTTGCACATGAAAGGACCCTGTGTGGCCAGACTCAGGGCTCCCTCTGAGGCCTGACCATGCCGGGAGAGGTCACCCCACTCGGTAGTCACACACATCCGGGGCATTCCAAGTGTCACCCCAACTGGGAAAAGGCAGAGAACAGCCCTCACTCAGAGCACCAGCACTTTCTAGGGACATCACAAAGGCCACCACTTGCGGGAGGGGGAGGGGTGGATATGAGAGGTTTGTGCCTTCACCTTTTGGGGGAGCAGAGTGGGGAGCCCCGCTTCGCTTTGGAACAGCAGGTAGTCGGGAAACTCCCAACTCCACTCCGGGGGCCTGCAGCTTTAGCCTCCGGACAAACAGCTGAGCTGTGGCCTCAATTTCCAGCTGTGGGGGAGGCCCGGCAGGGCGGGGGAAGGGTGCCCAAGCTCATAAATCAGCCACTGCAGGTCCTGGGGGTGCTCACTCTCCCCTCCCAGGCCTAGGTCATGGGTCAGAAGTCAGAGGAAGCTGGGAGTGGGGCCTGGAGAAGGAGGGAGAGGCTGACCTGGGCTGTCCTCCAGAACCATGCAGGCCCTGGGGTGGGGACAAGAGGACACAGGGCCATCTGTGCCAAGGACCCACAGGCTCGAGGGTGAGGTGGAGGAAGTGCAGGCAGGAGGGAGGGAGACAGGATGTGGGGATGGGTGGGAGGTGGCCCCACTCAGGAGGGCAGGGTGGACACTCCATCCACCCAAATGCCCTGGAGCACCTGCTGCCTCCCAGGTACTACACCAGGCCCTTGCAGGTTATTTTTATTACTTTCTGACATTTTGCTTAAGTAATCTCTGCTCACTGTTAAAAAAGCAAACAAGCTCAAGGAGAAAAACCCTCCCGAACCCCCCACCCAGGCAGTAAGGTGGCCTGTGGGTACCCGTCTGAGCGCCCCTCTCCTTGGCTCTCTGTGCACTGTGAACGAAGCACACCTACTGAACCCAGACCCGCGTGTTCCTTCCCCTCCCTCTGGCCTCCCTGGGAGGTGAGTGGAATATCCCCACCTGGCATACAGGAAAGGACGACCCCAAGGTCATTGGAGAGACCAGCAGAACTTGGATTTGACCCCAGGTCTGGCGAACTCCCAAATCTCAGGGCTCTGGGAGGCAGCGGAGGATGGATATGATGGGGCAAATGCCTAGTGACACCCCTGCAGTTGAAAGGCACAGACACGTGTGCACAGTCACGCCTACATGCCTTCCGCTCGGAGCCAACCAAGCAGCTTGGGGGCTGGGGCCCGGTCGCTCCTTGTGGGGTGCTGATGAGGTCTGGCTGGGCAGGGCAGCAGGGGGGTCCTTGCACGAACCTGCTGCTCACTGCGCAGGGGGCTGGGACCCCACTGGCATGCATCTGCTCCTCACTCCAGCCAACCCCTCAGTGCAGCTCCCAATACAGAAATGACTGCCCAGGTCAAGGCTTGAAAACCGCCGCCCCTTCTTGAAGTGGGACAGGCCTGGGACTGGCTGGACCCACCTTCAGTTCCACTCACTCCGGACAAGCAGGTTCTCTGTAGAGAAACTTCAGGAATCTGGGCCTGGCGGTCCCTGGTGTGGACGGATCCTCCCTACTCAGTCCACTCCCGGGGCTTGGTACCCATCGCCAATAGCCAGGGCTCAACCACCACAACGCATCTCCTTCATGCTGGGTGGCCTCCCAAGGCAGCTCCTCGAGGCCCAGCGAGCTTGTCTGCAGAGGGGCACACTCCCTCCCACACGGGTCTGCTGGGGGGAGTGGGGCAATGACCAATGCCGAGTGCCTGGCGCAGCGCTTGGCACGGAGCAGGCACCGTCCTGGGATGGGGATCCAATAATGACAGACAAAATCCCTTATGTCACCAAGCTTAGAGCCTTGCAAGGGAGTGTGATGACT
The DNA here is from genome assembly GCA_025583905.1 of Ia io. Classification (NCBI taxonomy): domain Eukaryota; kingdom Metazoa; phylum Chordata; class Mammalia; order Chiroptera; family Vespertilionidae; genus Ia; species Ia io. The sequence goes on from JAJQQW010000020.1 coordinate 3,462,028, forward strand.
CACAAATGAGTCAGCGAATGGTTTCGGGGCTGGCAGAGGAATAAGGGGAGATGCTAAGTAAGATAGAGCGACCACGGTTTTGTGGCCAGAAGGACTCCGAGGCCATTCCTGTACCTGGGCCCGTGCCTTCTGCCCGGGATGCCTCCCTCCCTTGTCTCTACTCAAATGTCCCTCCCCTGACATCCTCTCTCCTACTCCCAGCTTTGCTTTCCTCCTCAGCACCGGTCACGCTGGCCTAGTTTCCTTACTGGCCTTGTTTATGACCTGTGCAACCCTCCACAGGACACGCCTTCTCACTCCCACTCGGGGACTTTGCCCCCTTTGGCCCTGCGGCACCCGCATGCAGCCGGAATGAATGAACGGACGGAGGAGGGAATATCTCCGCCCAGACCTGAACAGGAAGTGGTCAGCGAGGCAGATTCAGGGGTAGGGCGTGCCAGGCAGCCAGAACCAGCTGGCAGGCTTCAGGAGGGTGAAGACAGGGAGGGCTGAGTGCAGGCAACAGGGAGAGATGAGTTGGGTCGGGAAGGGGGCCCTAGAGGGCCACAGCACAGAGCTTCAGTGTGACTCCCCTGGACCCTGCTGACGGTCCTGGGCAGGGGCTTGATGTGGGCTGCCCGCCCCTCTCCCACATCATGTCCCCGACACTGGGCCTGTGTCAACCGTCCATCTGCTCAGCCCCCACCCCGGGGCCCCTTCACTGTGGCCTCCATGTTCCTGGCTGAAACAGCTTCTTGTCCTCCAAGCAGCACATCAAAGACCGCCTTCCAAGTGCCCTCGCCGTCTGCCCACTTTCACCCTCAGCACCTGACCACACCTTCTGCTGAACCCTCCGTGGACGGGGCACCCATTCAGCCCTGAGAATATTCGCCTCGATCTGGCTGGGCTGGCCATGAAGCTATTGGCAAAAATCAGAAGCAACCTCAGTGGCCAACAGGGGGCCAGGGAAGGCGCTGAGCGCCACGGAGGGCTGGCAGTCGCCAAGGACGTGGAAGGCTGTGTGCCAAGTCCCCAGGAGGCGGGTGGGATCTCTTTAAGGTACTCACAGACGTGGACAAGCCACTGGAAGGGCCACAGGGTCGGTGCTTTCCCTTCTGGTTTACCTGCCTCGCAGGCAGGGTGGATAAGGACCAAACGGGAGACGGGGCCCCCCGTGTTCAGGTGTGAGGTGGGACCCCTCCTGCTCTCTCGGGGCCTGGGTTCCTCTCCAACCACGTTAAACTGAACAGGGGAGAGGACACCCCTTTGGATAACACATGGGCACAGAGGCAGGGACAATACAGGCAGGTGGAACAATATGGGACCTTGGGCTCCAGGGCCCCAAGGAGGGTCTGGGATGCTGGCCACTTCAGTGCCGCTTCCACCGAGCGGTATGTGGGGACAAAGACAAGTTCAGGAGCCCCCCAGCTGAGGAGCCCCCAAGCCTGATGCCAAGGGTCTGAGGTGAAGTCACGGGGCATGTTAGGAGCTCCGAGGATCCTGGCTTCCCGCACAGGTATGCCACCTGGCCAGAGCACAACCCCTGAGGGGCTTCCTGAAAGAAACACCTTTCCAACCCTCAACTTCTGAGGACTGCCCCGCGGCCCTGTCCCTCACCGACCGCACCCTGAGCTGCCCTCCCTGCTCGGTGCCTTTGGGGGTGGGCGTTCAGGGGTTAGGGCCGGGCCACACGAGGCTTGCTGACCTGTGGCCGATTCTCACTCATTTTCTACCCGGTCTGAGCCTGTGTGTGGAACTAGCCTGTGGGCAGCTGACCTGCGATTTCCTTCCATCCCCACTGCTCTAGTCACCCACCACTGCCGCCGGGCTCCCCATAGCCTGGTGCCCGCTGGGGGGGGGGGGGGGATAGGGGAGCTGTCTGCTTAGCAACAGGCTAGCACATACACACCCTGAGTTCCCTTCCTCCATCCTGTGTGTCTAGACCCTGCGCCTCAGGAGCTCAGAAGAGAGACCAGTAGAGGCAAAGAAGGGATCACTGCATGGGGGTGGGCTTGTCTTGGGCCCCTATTAGAAGCAGCAGGTCCCACTGTGCCCCGGGAAGAGAGAAGGGGGTTCCCAGACTGCTTGTCCCCCACTGGCATTGTTTGGGGTACCTGGGCTAACGGGTCCCCAGGAGACCAAGGCGTGGCCACACTAAGCCAGCCCGCCTGCCCTGGAGGTGTGCGATGGGCCAGAGCCCCTTCAGTCCCCTGGGCAGTTCATTAGTCCGCGGAGGCCGCACCAGCAGCAGGACTCTGGGCCTCTGGGGCAGAGCGAGCGAGAGGGGCTGGTGGAGCGACACGGTGCCCACCTGTGCACGGGATCTCCAGAAGCCACACAGGGAGCACAGGCTCTCCTCTCCCCCGGCCTGTGCACCCCCCAGCCTGCTGCTGCCGGGAAGCTGCCCTTCCTTCCCCAACATCCTGTGTGCGGCCTGTGTGCGGCCGGGGCCTCGTCTGCGCCAGGTGTGAATACGCCCCTGCCGCCTTCTCCGCAGGGGAGAGGTGGGGCCGGGCTCTCCTGACCGGGGCAGCTGCTGACCCCTCTGGCCTCTGTCCACGCCAACTCAGATGCCCACGGCTGCTTTGCAAGCACCCATGTTACCCTGGGAACCCCAATCTCGTAGAGACACCGGGCAGCCCCTGGCCAGCGGCTTAGCAACCAAACCTCGGTGGAAAGGGCACCTCATGGAGGTGGGACTCAAAGAACAGAGAAGGGGCAGGACCCCAAGAGCTGCGGCCGCTGCTGTTAGGTAATAAAAGGGACCAAGAGTAAACTATGGCCAGCTGCTACTTTAAATACTTGACCTGCATCATCTCATGTAACTCTTACAATTACTTATGAAATGGCCAATTCCAAGAGCTACCAAACCCAAGTCCAAGTCCCTGAACTCTGGCAAGTGCACAACCCTCTGCTCAGTTCAGGCCTCTCTCCCAGGACAAAGGGACTGGCCAGCAGGAGTCAGGGTGGGACCAGCTGGGGTCAGCAGCCACCACCTGACCTGGCCCTCTCTAGCTGGATCCAGGTCAGCTGCCACCATCCTCCCCACTACCATCCTACGAAGCCACGGGCCAGTCTCACACTCAGCTAGGGCCCTCCCACCCGCCCGCAGCACTTGAAGGTCCTCCTCCAGGGCTTCCCTCCCCAGCCCGGGTGTGAGGATGGGTGGGAAGTCGGAATGCATGCGCCACCACCCCCATCACCATTCTGGGGGCCTCAGTCCCCTTCTGCAATCCAGTGTCAGACTCTTTCCAGGGAAGTGATGGATGGATGGATGTGGCCGAGCACAAGGAAGGGCAAAGCCACCCTGGGAGAAGGTGGACAACCAGCCTGAGTGGAGGTGGGCAGGCTGCCTGGTTCCTCCTATCCAGCCCCAGTCCACGGCCTCCCACTTGCCTCAGGACCTGAGCTGCTGTCCTAAGGAGCTTCTAGAAGATGCCAGCTGCAGGAGGAAGGGACTGTGCCTGTTCTGTCCATGGCTGTACCCCCAGTGCTTAGTGCCCTGCCTTCTGAAAGACATCCACGTTTTACTTGAAGGATTCCCGCCCTAACCGGTTTGGCTCAGTGGATAGAGCATCTGCCTGTGGACTGAAGGGTCCCAGGTTCGATTCCAGTCAAGGGCATGTACCTTGGTTGCGGGCACATCCGGAGGCGGCTCATCAATGTTTCTCATCGATGTTTCTAACTCTCTATCCCTCTCCCTTCCTCTCTGTAAAAAATCAATAAAATATGTTTAAAAAAAAAAGGATTCCCTCCCCCCCTGCCAATCTGCGCTCAAATGTGACCTCATCAAGGCCCATCCTGACCACCTTTTAGGTTGCAACCTGCCCCCACCATAGGCAGCGTCCTATTCCTGCTGCTCTGAAGCCCATATCACCTTTAACACAGTATTTATTACTCACACTAGTTTCTATCGCTAGAGCTCTCCACCCTGTAGCATTCAACTCCTGTGATAACAGAGATCTTTGCCTTCTGTAAGGCTAATGCCCAGTTTCTAAATCACACTGTACACACAGAGGTACCAGTAAATACTTGTTGAATGGTGAATGAAATGAATGAATGAATGTACAGCCAGGGCTGAATGGGGACCAACTAGGCAAAGGTCTTCTCCAAGAAGGAGCTACTAACCCCAAAGAACACTGTGTTGGGGCACCAGAGGGTCCCTCAGGGAACTTCCCCACCCTGTTGTCAAGTCTCTGGCCAGGGCCATGTGGACATGATGGCCGGCATCCTGCTGGGGACACTTTTGTGGGCTCTGCCTCAGTCCGAGGCTCCAAGACACCCAGCTCCTTGGCAAGGAGAATCCAACAATATCGTTACTTGTAAGAGTCAAACAGTCCTGTACCCAGAGGTCCCTTTCATCAAACCCTGGGAACACAGGTGTTTCAAGAGTAGCTCCGGTCACTGCTGAATTCCTGAAGGGTAGAGTCAGGTCCCTAGCAGCTTCCCCGTCTCCACGCCCAGAGGAGCCTCTCCTAGCTCAAGAATTCGCCGTGGTTCCTGGGAAGGGGAAGGAGTGAGGTGACTTTTCAAAGGACCGGTTTCCCCTGAGAGGCAGGGCAGGAAGGGAAGGTCACACCAAAGGGGGCTAGGCAAAGCACCATGGTGGCGGCACAGGGAAGGGTGTCGCCTGGGGAGCCCTGGGGCCAGGGCTGGGGAAGGGAAGCAGTACCAGTGGCCCCCGCTGCTCAGAGCAGCTAACCCAGGAGTAAGGACCACCGACCCTGCACCCCAACTCAGGTGTCTCAGCAGCTGCTCCCAACACATGTGGGTGGACCAGGAAGGCCGAGTAACCCTTTCGGCAGCCCACATTGCTCCTGGAGACTCTTGCCCGGGATGCTAAATGTCTCCAATGGGGTAGAACGGGGGTCACAGACTGACGGCAGAGGCTCTGAACTCTCCAGCTCCATGCACCACCTTCTCCTAGGAAGAGGGTCCTGGGCCAGGAACTCATTCCCTCACTAAGGTTGAGAGAGAGCACTCTGGAGTGCTCAGAAAATCTCCTCAATGACAACAGAGCAGCCCAGGAATGTGCTCCCCTCCCCCAACAGGGTGCAGAATGTCTACAGCCAAGCCCTCCCTTGAGCAGAAAGCAGAGCAGATCAGATTCTACACGCCCCCCCCCCCCCCCCGCCGCCCCCCGGCTCCTGGATAGGCCCCCAGCTGGGGTCTGGCCATTGGGCCTTTTCTGGCTCCACCAAGGAGCAGGAGAATCACCATGGGCCACTGGAATATGAATAAGGTTAGGACAGGCCACCGCCCTCCACCTCTGCCTCCCAGCTCCCGCCCTCATTTTAAAAGCTCTGGCCTCCAGAGGCTCTCAGAAACCACGGCCCCCTGGCTGAAATTTGGACAGAGAAACCAGAGTCCCTCACAATCCACCAGGCAAATCCAACAGGCCCAGGCATCTGCCGAAGGCCCACAGGGAACCGCGGCGTTTATGCCTCGTGGAGACGCTAAGACACACCCTCACCCGGCTCAGGCGCTGGGCCAGGCCACACGTGTTTGTGACATTTTTCATCCATTCATCAACCTCTGTAAAACAAGGCTCAGCGGAGTTCCCAATGGTTAACTGGCTGAGCCAAGGTCATGCAGCAAGAAGACATTGGCTAGGCACCATTTAAACTTTACCTGAGCGCAGGGAGACACTAAAATACTTATGAACACTGTTTGAGGAAAGACTGAGGCGAGAGAGATAGTTTTCCCTCTTATACTTTCTAAAACGTTTCATCTCCCCCACTATGGGCACCTATTACCTTTTTATTTTTTAAGCCAATAGGGGTCATTGGGAATTATGGTTGTTTTTCTTTTACTGCTATTGTGTGTTAAGAAGTTACTAAGTTATTAAAATTACCTTAATCTGCCACCAAAGGGGACAGTCCATTGCCTCAGTGAGGAGTACAGTAGGGCTGCAGCATGACCCCCGGCCCTGGACACACTGTCCAGCGGCCCCACAGAGACTGGCCCCGTCTAACTTCTGAGCAGAGGAGCCAGCCCTGGTCAGAGCCCCTGGGGCCAGGTTTGAGTCCTGCCTGCTGTGGGTAGGCACTGCGGGCAGGTCACTTAAGGAAACCCAATCTGGAGCCCCTGCCCATAAAGCTCAGACCACCTCCCAGGGCCCTTCCCTCCCTCAGTTCAGACCCCACCGCTCTTCCTCAAAAGCCACTTCTCACCTTGGTGTCCCCAGAACGGAGGGGAGCGGGCCGCAGGTCCTCCATGCTGCTGCTGCTATGGCCCACCTGGGGCTTCCTGTCTCCCAGACACTCTCACCTGCTCCCAGCTCCCCCCACCCCACCCCTTCCCCTTCCCCTTCCGAATCCCCTCTGCAGCCTTGAGCTGTAAACTTGCACAAGGTCCCTAGAGCTGGGCCCAGGTGAAGACTCCCTGCATCTGGCAACTGGATCCCCAGGGGAAGGGGCCTGAGTCGAAGCCCCACCCGCCTCACCCAAAGCTCACCTGCGTCAGGTGAACGCCTCAGGGGACCACACCAGGGCTCTCCTGTTACAGTCAGTTCTCCCACAGCCAAAGCTCAATGTGTCTACCGACCGGACCGTCCGGCCGAAGCAGGCCACGAGCAAACTTTGCACACTTTCTTTGGTCAGTCGGACATGTTCGCTCCTCGCCAAATCCAGCGTTCCACAGCGCAACCCCACCCCCGCCGTCGTGGAAAACAGGCCAGGTGTCCGTACTGTCCCCTAAAGGTGCCCAAAGCCACCAGGCAGAGAGAGGCCCAGGGACCTAAGTCCCTCCCGCGGGCTTTCTGCGTCCGGGGATTAGGAGGCACAAAGGGCCGGTGGGGAGAGGGCCCAGATGGCAGCGACGGGGCTAAGCCGCCGCCGCCGCCCGCGGAGAGAGGCCACCGGAGACGCGCGTCGCCGGCCTCATCGGCCAGACCCCTTGCACGTGGGGATCCAGGCCCGGGGACCCCGCTCGCGGTGACCCTCGCACTCGGCCGGGCGGGGCACCTGTCTCCCCGCTCCCCAAAGCCAACACTATTGTGCAAACTCTGAACCCAAATTCTGTAATCGCGGGCGCGCCCGGGAGAGAAGAATTCCCAGTGGCACTTCCTACGGGTGTCTTTCCCCCAGACCGGCGGAGCGACGGGATCCGGGGAGAGGCAGGCGGACCTGGGCGCAGCCCTCCCCGCCCCGCCCGGGAAGCCCGGGGTCCTGGCCCTCCCGAGCCTTTACGCCCCGAGTGGCGGGCGCCCCGAGGGGGCGGGCCCGGCTAGGTGGGCCCGGGCCCGCGCCTCACCTGGAACCCCAGGCCGGCCCCCGGCCGAGGCCTCCGTGTCTCTTAGCGCCCGCTTTCGACTCCGCTCGCTCCGCCGCGGGCCCCCGGGTAGCTGGGCGGCAGCCTCCTTCCTGCTCACCTCCGGCGCGGCGGGAGGGGGCGGAGCCGCCTCTATTTACATAAAGGGCGAGCCGGCCGGGCCCGCGGAACCCGGAGCGCCGGCCCGCCCCGCCCCCTCGCCCTGCGCCGGGGGGCGGGGGCGCAGCGCGGGCGCTCTCCGGGGGCGGGGACCGCGCTCGGGCCAATCCGCGGCCCCGGACGGGGCGAGGGCGGGGCCTCATCCCGCGTGAATATGCACGAGGCGCCGCCGCCCCGCCCCCGGCCTCACCTGCGCGCACCTGGTCGCAGGAGGTGTGCCGCGCCTAGTGTCCCGCCGCCTCCCCTGGAAGAAGTAGTTCCCGGAACGCGCAGCGCCCGGGGCCTCCTCGCCGGCCCTCCCACCCCCGTCCCGGGCGCTGAGGGAGGGGCAGAGCCGGCCGGCTCCTCCGGAGCGCGCCCAGCCCAAGCAGAGAGGGTGCCCCACGGGTACAGGGCCAGGTTTCGGGACCCAAGAGCGAGGTGGCGTGAGGCCGGGGGCGTCGCCGCGAAGCGCCTCCCCTCGGGGCGGGCTCCCAGCCTGGACTCCCCTCCTCCGAGGCCCAGCTTCGGCTGGCCGGCGCCCGAGGCCCCGAGGGACCGCCACAGTGACGGGAGTTTTTAGCACGACGAAGGGGGTTGGAGCAACGCGAGGCGGGAGCGGAAGGGCCGCGAGGGCCAGGCCCGAGGCGTGTATGGCGGGCTCCACCGCACAACTCCGAGTGTCCAGGGTTCAAACCACACCGACAGGGCGCCTCTCGGCCAGCCTTCTACCGCTGCGTTCAGGGAAAGGCCTGTGGGGTGCCGCTCCCCTCCCTGGGCTACTTTGCAGAGAGAGAAGTTGACGAGAGGCCCGTGACTTCTCATCCCTGCAGGTGCGGGGTCGCGGACTTCCCTTAGACCCCACAACAGAGAAAAAGCACTCTCGGTAGGTGGGCAGAGGCTTGGGCCTGGGGTCCAGCTCCAAGGACACCGGGCTGGGGCTCCCCGGGGGGCTTGTGCAGTACATCCAGCCACAGGAGAAAAAGGATCTGTTTTTTTAATGGCTATGGCTTTTGGCTTTATCACAGGAAGCAGGCACCCTCTCGTTTCAAGGCACAGAGTCCTCTCTTTGCCGCACCTCGCTGGGTCTCTAGAATCCAGTGCTGAGTTCCAGGGACATCACTGCAGGCAGCAAAGGCAGTCCTGGGGCTTGCAAGCGCTGCAGCAGCCAGGTGGGGGCCTCAGCGTGGCTCTTCTGCAAGCATCAGATACCCGGGGCCAAGGCCCAGGCTAGCCCTGCAGCTACAGGGTGTAGGAGGCAGCTGAGATGGTCCCTGAGAGTAGACAGTCCAAGCCCCTCCAACCTGCCAGAGCTGGTCAGTGTCCCAGATCCCTGGGCAGTGTGAAGTCCCTGAAGCTGTAGAAGGAGAGGTCTCCATGATCCACCAGGGCAAATATCAGAGGAACATCCCCGCTCTGGTAAGGACAGCCGCTTGAGAGTGCAGAGGTCTGGGACTGGCTCATCAAAGCTGCAGGGATAAAAGTTAGATTGAGACCTGGATATAGCCTGCCCACCGGCTTTGAGACCCCAGCCCTCTGGCTCCCAGAGAAGGGGTGCAGGGAGTGTGGGCCCTGGGCTCTCCTCTTTGCATACTGCATGGCTAAGTCCAAGAGAAACCCAGAGTCCTGGTTGGGTGAGGGGGCTAGGGAGAGGGAGGTTCTCACTGAGCTCAGGACCAACGTGGCATAGGAGAGACTACCTGCAAATGCCAGGAATGAGGGCTGGGAATCTTGGGTTCCCACAGCACCAACAGGCTGTATGGCCTCACTTCAGTTACATAATCTCTCTGGCCCTTTCAGGGACTGGCAAACTGGTCAGGGGCATGAAGAGGTCCACTTGGGGTTTATAGGACTAGCAGCAGCCAGGGGGCAGTGCTTGCTGGCCTCACCCACTGATGCACATCCGGGCGTAGGGCTTGCCAGGGTTATTCTTCCGGAACGTGGCCACGGCGTCAGCCTGGTAAACATCAAAGCTGATCTCCAAGCTCCCAGACTTCTCCGGCAGCCTGAGAACAGAGTGAGAAACTTTAGGGGCTCTCCTGCTCCCCTTTTTCTTCCCACACCACCAGTTCCAGGAAGCAGCCTGTCCAGGGGAACTGGGGTCCTGCTGTGAGGTGCCATTTGCGGGGCAGGGGGAGGCTCAGCTGCCTATCTCAGAATCCTAGAGATAAATCCACCTCTTGTCTCCCACTCCTCCCGCTCCCCTAGACACAAGGGTATTAGCCAGGTTGGGGGTCCATGGAATGATCCCCCAGCTCGTACCCAACTTTAGGAGTCAAATCCCAGCTGCCAACTCCTGCTGGCAGCCAAAGTACTGTGGAGACAGGCCCTACCCGGAAACTCACCGGGCACCCCCATCAGCAAGGTGAGTCGTCTGCAGCACAGAGATACGTTGAAGGACTGCGGCTATAAGGACAGGGAACATAAGTTGTTGGGGAGCGCAGTCATCTGCAGACTCCCCTGACGTTTCTCAATCTGCCATCTAGTTTAGGGTTCCCAGATTTAGCAGATTTTTTTTTTTAAGTATAGCTATGTCCCATGTTGTTTATCTGAAACGTAACTGACCGTGCGACCCTGATCTACCATGTCTTCATAAGGGTTGTAAGTAGCTCTGAATCCATTAATACTGTTCTTGCCCTATTACAGTGATTTTTCAACCGTTTCCAACTCATGGCACGCATAAACTATTAAAATTCTGCCGCACACCAAAACATACATTCTTTTGCCGAGCTGACAAAAAAGGTATAATTTTGATTCATTCATACCAGATGGCAATTGTTGTGTTGGCAGCTGTCACTTTTTATTTGACAATCTAAGGGAAAAGAGGTCAGTGCCCCTGAGTAGTCAAATATTGCACATTTAAAAAATTTTTGCACTGGCGAAGTAGCTCAGTTGGCTAGAGCATCAACCCAATACACCAAGGTTTCAGGGTCAATCCCTGGTCAGGGCACATAAAAGAATCAACCAGTGAATGCACAAATAAGTGAAACAAATCGATGTTTCTTCCTCTAAAATAAAAAGTAAAAATTTTTGCGGCACGCTGGTTGAAAATCACTGCCCTATTAGTCCCGTTCTTAACACTGCAGAGCATGCAGAAAACCTTCCTCTTACTGGCCAACGTATCCCCTCCTTGTTCCCTCTAACAGCGTAGGGGGAATGGGATCACAGCAAATTGGTGGCAGAGCCATCCACGTGCATCTTGCATATGACGTTAAAGACGTGGTCGTAGTTTTCATTTTTCCCCCTTTGGCACTGATTCACCACCTCTGAACCTTCCCACGTGGGTCCTTTTGCTGCTTTCCAGAACAGACTGTCCCCGAGAGTTCCACTTCACGGAACAGCTCTCCTCCCTCATCTTTCTTAAGCCTCAGTCAGTCGTATTCAATCCATGCCCTATTCAAAGTTTTGTGATTTCTTAGCTGCCAGTGGCCTATGGGGCTAAAGGCAGGGTGAGGCAGTACCTGGGGAGTCTGCCTGACTGGGACTCAGCAAGGGGGTGACAGGCTGGCCCCACAGGTGCTGGGGGCGGCTCTGGGTGGTCTGTAGGTGCCGTCGCTGCAGCAGCTGTTTGTACTCCTGCCAGCTGGAGCAGAGCTGCACCTCGGGATCCGCGTTCACATCCTCCCGCAAGTGCTGGGCCTCTGCCTGCTGCTCCCGTTCGCGTCTGGACAGCTTCTCCTTCCGCTGGTTCAGCTTCTGGCACCAGGACTCAGCATCTGTCTCCCGCCCTGCGACATTGGCCGGGAGCAGCTCGGGGGCTGGGGCAAGCAGGAGGGTGTGGCGGCTGTCTGCGGCCATGTTGGGGAAGGAGATCTGCTCAAAGTTCCAGCGTGGCTTCCGAGTCCCCTTGACCCCATTCTCCACTTTGCCATTTTCCTGGCTGCATCCCATCACCTCCCTGGCCAGGCCAGGGCAGGGCTCCAGGGAGTCCAAAGGCTGAGAGAGGCCCGCTGGGCCCTTTACAGGGCTCAACTCCTGGGGTTTCTCCTCTGGGCATCGGCTGTCCTGGTTGAGGGAAGGTGGGAAAGAGGTTCCCAGGCTCTCGGGTGTCCCATCCACTCCCTGTAGGGCATTCTCCAGGGTCTTGGGCTTCTTATTAATGGACCTGAGGGGTGAGGGGAGGAAACGCAGCGCATCTGCTCCTGGTTCCTGAGGTGCACACGTCCCACGCGTGCCCACTGCCTCTGAGCCTACACAGGAGCTGCCCAAGCCCAGCTCTTAAACCCACCCATGCATTCTCCCAGGTCCCAAAACCAGCACTCTCTCAACAGCTCTGCCCCTCAGAGCTCCCTGGGTGGTGGCCGTGTAGGGAGCATTACCGAGAGCTGGAGCTCCTCTTCCTCTTGCCAATCCCATCCTCCAAGCACTGGGCACTGCTGTCCAAGTTCAGCTGCCTCTCATAAGGGGACAGGATGGAGCTGTGGGGCGAGAATGAGGCAAGCAACAGATCCACCTTCTCCGCCTGGTGCTCCCCGTGGAGTTTGTAAGGGGCTGGCCCAGTACACAAGTCAGTGGGCCAGGGTCAGAGCCACACCCAAGGGCTAAGCCCCAGGCAGATCTGCCCACAGGGTACATAGGGGTGGCCAGAGGGGCCTGCCCATGCACCTCTACCCAGGCCTCTGGGTCTCACCAATGGCACCTTTGAACAGGGGCTCCCTGGAGCCAGGGCTCCTGCAGAGCCAGCAATAAGTGATTGATCACTGGTGAGAAAAAGCAAGGATGAGGAAAGTACAGAAAATACAAATGGAAATAAAACCCGTGGATACCACTGAACCATTGTTGTTTCTTATAAACACCATACCAATTCCATATTTTTTTCTAACCACAATGAGATTCTGCTCTGTTATCTTTTTGTTTCAGTCAATAATAATATGGACATGGTTCCTTATCCCTATAGCATTCTTCCCTGCCATTTTTTTATGGCTCACAGACTGCACTGTCCAATATGGTAACCACTAGACATAAATAACTAAGTTAAACTTAAATACATTAAAGTTAAATAAAATTAAAACTTCAGTTGCACAAGCCACATACACTGGACAGTATAAACAGAACACTTTCATCACCACAGAAAGTTCTAGTGGGCAGTGCTGTTCCAAGGGATCACTAATCCGTGCGACCGGGCCCTCTGCGTTGCACTCATAGGATGTTTCCAAGTTCACTGATTTTGCAAAGTGGTGGTGTTTTGTGTAAGGTCCCCACTAAATGCAAGGCATGCGGGGCAGGGATTTTGTTCTCTGCTATTCCTCAGCAACGGGCACAAGTGCTGGCACCCGGTAAATAGTCAACAAATATTGTTGACTGAATGGATGAGTGCGCATTCTCACAGGTGATCTTAGGATATATTCCAATTCCAGAAATTAAAGCTCTGTACTAGAGCTTTCGTGACCTGCTGGGAAGCCGCAAAGGCTGAACCAATTTCCACTCCGGGTCTGAAGGTCTCTGTGGCTCTCGGCAGTGCTGGATTACTAAGGTGATGACCTTCAGAGGCCCCAGGAGGAAAGAGCATCTAATCTAGCAAAAGGCATGTTAAACTCTACTCAACTGCTCATTCCTCACTTGGCCCTTCACTCACGCCTGCACTCAACAAATCTGCTTGCACACCTACTTAAGTGCCAAGCTCTGTTCCGGTAACTGCATCTCCATGCTCACAGTGAACTGTAGGTGCTCAATCATCTGTGGAGTGAGCAGGCTGAAGATGGGGCTCAATTTGATAACCCAGGAGAAGCTGCAATGACCTAGATCCGTGGTCGGCAAACTGCGGCTCGCGAACCACATGCGGCTCTTTGGCCCCTTGAGTGTGGCTCTTCCACAAAATACCACGGCCTGGGCAAGTCTGTTTTGAAGAAGTGACGTTAAAAGAAGTTTAAGTTTAAAAAATTTGGCTCTCAAAAGAAATTTCAATTGTTGTACTGTTGATATTTGGCTCTGTTGGCTAATGAGTTTGCCGACCACTGACCTAGATTATCCCAACACACCTCTCAATAGAGCATTTCCAGCAGAGGCCCCAGCCCGTATCCAGGAGCTGTAGCTCCAGCCAAGGACTCCAGGTAAGCAGAGGCCACTTTCTACTTTGGGGCCCCCGGACTAGAACAAACAGGAGGGAAATGGAATAGGGACTTACCTTGGTTGGAACCGTCGAACCACATAGCCCAGTCTCTTCAGGTGGCTGAAGACCTCGAAGGAAAAAAAAGTAAAGATTCTGTGTCCTTTATAAAAGACCACAAAGTTTCTCTAGACAGAAGCCGCCCCCCCCCGCCCCCCAATTCCAAACCTGGGAACTGGTTGGACCACACTCCATTATAAACACCCTCCCCAAACTAAGGTCTCAGTATGATTGACTTAAATGCAAATCTCAAAAAGCTGATAGCTGATGAGACAGGCACAGAATTATTCCCTAAAATTTTTTGATACTAAAGCTGACAGAGTGAAGCTGACTACAATGTGGACAAGACGGCAGAAGGTGGTGCACACCACACTCCACCCTCCAGACATGCTCATCCTCTTGTCCCCATATCCACACCAGAGAGACGTACGCAGGGACATCCCCCATCGTGCTCCACCTCTCAGCAGTCTTCAACGTAATTGACGTCTTCCTTGGAAAACCTCTGCTGGCTTCTGTGATGCCACCCCTGCTGGCTTTTCTCCTGCGCTGCTAGACACGCTTCAGGCTCCGTTCCTGGTCTCTCCTCTTACCCCTGACCTCCTCATGTTGGAGTATCCTGGGTCTCAGATGCAGCCCTCCGCTCTGGCCACACACTCCTACAGCCCCCTGGTTTTAAATGCCCTCCCTGTGCTGCCCAGCTGGCGAGGCTCAGTGGTTGAGCAGGACCCATGAACCAGGAGATCAGGTTTCGATCCCCCCCCACCCCCCACCTTGCAGGCTTTAATCCCAGTGGGAGACGTGCAGGAGGCAGCTGATCAATGATTCTCAGCACTGATGTTTCTCTCTCTCTCCCCCTCTCCCTTCCTCTTTGAAATCATTTTTTAAAAAATGGTATAAATACCGTCCATGTGCTCATGATAGCCACACTATGACCCTAGCCTTGTGCGTCCCCCCACTTTGTCTTCTTCCTGGCACTCAGGCTGTGGAGTCAATCTTTCCTTTGATGCTGACTATTCATTGCCACCACTAGGTTGTGAGCACCATGGCAGCAGAGCCCTGGCCTGTCTCATAGCCCCAGCACGTGGCTCTGTGGCTAGCACCTCTAGGTACTTGTAAATACTAACTCAGTGGACGGGTGGCGGATACCTGATACTGCAGGAAAGTCACAGTGCCCTCAGTCAGCAGCAGCTGGTAGGCCTCCTGGATAGACAAGGGCAGGTCTTCATGGAAGAGCTGGATGGAGCCCTGGAAGTGGGGCCAACGGCTCAACTTGTAAGCCCTCCCTGCAGTGGCACAGCCAATGGAGCAACTTCCTGACTCCAATATCTGTGCGCCCCGCCCCCCCTCGCCCAGCATCACAGCAAGGATATTGTCAGCCAGGAAGTGGGGAGCAGCAGCATCACTAACACGCACGGGAACCCCTGCTTCCTGCACGGCGTTCTTGTCTTCTGCTCTGGAAGTCAGCTTACAAGCTCCCTGAACGCTCAGTCGTGTGTACCTTTTCTCCAAAAAGCAAACCACAGGCTCTTCCGGTTCCTCGGTCCCAACCCCTTCCCCACCGTCCTGGGGCCCCACTCACACACTCCAGCAAATACAGCGCCTCCTCGGGGTGCAGCCGCTGCCGGCCCTGCTCTGAGAAGCCCATGGTCTGCCAGAATTTACCCTGTGCGGGACCCACAGCACCGGTCACAGCGGAGCCGAGAGGGGAGAGAAGGCACTCCCCCGCCCCTGAACACCGCCGCTCACCGCAGGAGTCTTCAGCTCCACGAACCCCTCCTCCGGTCTCCATTCGGCGGCCACCAAACTGCCCCTGGCCAAGAGTGGGTCTCAGTCTCCCGGGGAAGTCCACCTACCCGGCCCGTCCGGCCCGCGCGCCCCTGCCCCGCCCCGGCCCGGCCCGGCCCGGCCCGGCCCGGCCCGCTCACAGGCGCTCCACGCGCTCCTCCGCCAGCAACTGCCAGAGCTCGGCGCGGCACAGGCGCAGCCGCTCGGCCTGGGCCTCCGAGCCGTCGGGGAGGAAGTCCTTGGGGCCATGCGAGCGCTGGGGCAGCTTCTGGGGCCGCGCGCGGGCGGCGAGGAGTTCCCGGGCGCTGGGGCAAGAGGAGACGCGGGTCAGAGCCGCGCGTCGGGGACGCCTGCTCCAGCCCTGAACCCCGGCCCCTTCCCCGCGCCCACCCCACGGCCCCGCGAGCCCTCCAGGCCTGGCCGCGCCGCACCTGAGCACGCGCCCCGCCGGCACCTCGATCGCTGCGGGCTCCGGTTCGGGCTCCATCGGGCCGCCGCCTGCGCCTGCGCGCGCCCCACCCAGGCCCCGCCCACCGCCGGGACTCCGCGCGGCCCTAGCGCCGGCGGATCGCATCTCCGCGCCCGCGGTCTCCTGATCCCCCCGCGGCTCCCCGCCTTCCCTGCGATCCCGGCTCCCAGCGCAAACTTGTGCCTCGGCGCCGGGGGCAGAGCGTTCGCAGGTTTCTGGATGTGTAGGCGCTTCCCTCCACTGTCCCTAGCCCTCCTCGGGGCTCCCCTCTAGTAAAACGTGAGGAACGTGGCGTCTGAAAGTGTGGCAGGAAGAGTCAAATGCGTGACCCTCCTCTCTCTCCGCAGTCCGGGGCTGCTTTAGTCCCCACCATCTGGCTGGACAAGGACGGAAAAAGAGGGGGTTTAGAGGAGGGAGAGCGGTGGGTTCCCCAATTCCGGCTCCGCAAACTGAAGGCCGCCGGGGGCTGTTAGGTGCGGGCTGGGTGAGCTCGGGTTTCCTTCAGGGTCTTCCGATCGGTCCCTTCTGAGGGGGTTGGAAGCCGGGTTTCCAGAGCCCAGGGGGCGGGAGGCGCTGTCCGGCCCGTGATGGTGCTGAAGCGCCACCCCAGTCTGTCATTGGCACCTCCTCGAGGCTGGGGTCCACCCCGCCGCCACCGTGGGCCGCTCCAATACCGTCCGCTAGGTGGCACCATTGCTCCGATCAGCCAGTGCATCCACGACTCGGAACGCGGGTGGAGGTCACTGCGGGAGTCCCTGCAAGGGCGAGGGGCGGAGAGCAAGGGGGGCTTCCCAAGGGGGGCTCCCCAAGTGGGGTCCCCGGTTTCCAGACTCCACATCACGTCCTCTGTCCCACCCAGTCACACACCTTTCGGCCTAAACTCGAGCCCCAGGTCGCCCCGGCTCCGCAACTGGAACTCAGGGACACGGGCTCTCCGCCCCCCCTCCGCCAACAACCTCCGCTGCACCTGGGCGCATGCGCTGCCCCGCCAGCTTCTCCGCTCCGCAGGAGAGGTGGGGGTGGGGCCTGGCGCGGGGAGGGGCGGGGCCGCAGGCGCTGACTGACAGCCCGATTGCGCGGCCGGGACGGTCCCTCCGCTCCCGATCCGGCGGGAGGGAGGGGGGAGGGGCGGGATTTCCTGCGGGAGGCGCCGAGCCGGCCCTGGAAAAGGAGGAGGAGAAAGGGGCTCAGGGGGGGCAGAGGGAGCCGCCGTCCGGAGTGCCAGGGACCGCGCGGGGCCGACCGGACCCCCGGCGGGGCGGCCGGGAAAGGTGAGGCTGCGCGGCCCGAGCTGGGGGGCAGGACCCTTGAGGGCGGGCACAAACTAACTTTTCCTGCGGGATCCGCGGGCGCCTCCGTCTCTGCGCTCCTTCCGTCCTCCTTCGCGCCACCTTATTCCGTCCTCCCGCATCAATCGCTCCAGCGCCGGTCCCAATCCGTCCCTCCCGCCGCTTTGTTCCCCGGGTCGGCCTGGGCTGGGTTGGGGTTGGGGGTTTGCGCGGCGCTGGGCGGGCATTCCGGGGGGCGGGGGAGCCTGCCCGACCCCAGGCACTGCCAGGGGCGCCCTCCCCCCTTGTCGGCCGCGGGCCATCAGAGGGAGTGCCACCGGAGGGAGTGCCATCTGGATGGGGCTTGGGACGTTTTGGGAGCGAGGGGTTCCCAGCCAGGGCCCCAGGCCTGCCGGGAATCATGCCGGTGTCATGCCGCAGGACTCGGGCAGCAAATTCGTGGCCCAGGAGGAACTGACGTAAGCTTTTCTGCAGTGAAGTTGGGGCTCGGGGCCTCAGGTTCAGGCTTGGGGGGCCAGGCAGCCCCATTTGCCAGCAGTGCCCCAGCGCTGGTCTCTGTTCTTTGCCCAGCTGCTTCTCCAACCCGCACAAGGCGTGAGGATAGGTCAGCAACAGGTGCTGTGAAATCTCCCCGCCAGAAGTGGGGGGCCATAAGCTCCCCACTCCACTCTGAATTCATCAAGAGCCCTGCAGCGAGGGCCTCCGGCTATTATAGTAAAGCGCAGGGAGGGAGGAGTCTGGGGGCTGGCACCTTCGGCAGGGAGTGACCCTCCTGTCTGCCTGTGCTGACCCTCCCAGGCCCCACCTCCTGGCACGCAGCTGTCCGTGGGTGTCAGGCCCTGGGGCTGTGGAGAACAGGCTGCTGCCCAGCCTGCCCAGGTTGAGATGCTGCCAGGTGCCCTGGGGCCTCAGTGACTCAGCCCCCCTCGCAGAATGCCACCTCTCCCCACTCCTGATAGTCCTCATGCATGGCAGCTCCCTTCCCGCTCTGAGTAGCCAGCCCCTCCCTTGGCTCCTGGGACAGCCAGCGTGGGGGGCTCCCTGAAGGCCCTGAACTGCTCTTCCTCAGAGCCCTTGCTTCGGGGACCCTCGCAGGCTCGGGCCTAGCCCTCAGCAAAAGCACCGCACCTTTTCCAGACCCCCGAGACCTGTCTGCCCACCACTGCCGCCCGAGGCCCGAGGGAATGCTGGCGGCTCTCTGGGTGGGCACCGGTGCTCCTGAGCCACGCTGGGAAGATTGGCGCGCCCAGTCCCAGCCCATCCCGGGCTGTCGGAAGCTGCAAGCTGATATCTGTCCAGATTTCCGAGCAGCCTCCGCCCCCTCGGAGATCGGCTTTCCTGCTTGTGGCGGCAGCTCACGAAGCACCTTGTTGGAATACCTGTCAGTGCCTGACACGAAACCCACTGTCTGAGACCAGACACGCTCCCCAGGACGCCGGGCCCCCCCGGAGGGCCGAGGCATGGCACCCTGACGCCTTGGCGCAGACCAGTGTTCGGGCCGCTCCCCTGGACTTCTGAGCTCAGAGCGCAGCCTGGGGACCAGGATGGGTCGTGAACAGGACCTGATCCTTGCCGTCAAGAACGGAGATGTGACTGGTGTGCAGAAACTGGTGGCTAAAGTCAAGGCTGCAAAGACAAGTGAGTACTTGATGGGGTGACTGTCCAGCTGAGACCCTCCTCTGAGTGCTCAGGTTGCAGAGAGAGAGCGGGGAGGAGAAGGGGGAGGTATCACGGGGGCCTGGGGACGGGGGGGGGGGGGGGGGGGGGGCGGAGAGAGAACTGTCTTGTTCTATTCACGGAGTGCCTCTGTGTGTGAGAGCCAGAGAGGAAGTTGGGTCCCCCTTACTGTGTGTCTTAGGCAAATAACTTAACTTCTCTGGTGCCCAGTTTCCTCACCTGTAAAGTAAAAGGTTGGAGTGCATTCATTCAAATTAAAATTATTTTTTTGATTCCTCACCCGAGGATATTTTTTCCGTTGCTTTCTAGAGAGAGTGGAAGGGAGGGAGGAGGGGGAGAGAAACATCTACATGAGAGAGACACATGATTGGTTGCCTCCCCGCTCACCCCTGCTGGGGACCGTGTCCTTGACCAGGAACCCAACCTCCAACCTCCGAGCCAAACCAGCCAGGGCTCATTCAGATGAGTTTTGAGCGCCTATTGTGCGCCAGCCAGGCTGCGCTCTGAAGCGCTGGGGCTCGGCCGTGAATGAAACAAACCGGAATTCCTGCCCTCGCGGGGTTTTCTTCCAGCAGGTGGTTTTTCAGATTGTTCTCTAGAGCCATGGGGTTTCCGATAATGGGCTGGGAAAGACTGACAGATAGAGCTCCGCCCCCACCCACACCGCTTCCACCAGCTCCTCTCTGCTTTGATGTCTTAGTTTAATGGGCATATCCATAAAATAGCTCTAAACAGAGAGCTCTACCTAAAACAAAGGCCGGCACTACCTAACCACTTGCTAAAGGCCCTTTCCCCTGCCTTACCTGCCTGTGTCCCTGGTGGCATGTGGCCTAAGCTAATCTGCTGGAGGTTTCTCCAGAGCCTGGGGTCACTAGTCTTGACAGGGTTGTGGGGGCTTCGTGCATGGGTGGCCACACCTGAGCCCCATCTCCTGGGAACCTCTGCTGTGAGGCCCCAAGGAGATTAGACCTCTGGGCCTCAGGGAGAGCTCTCGGGCCTTCCCAGGAGGACGCTACACTTGTCCCCTGGAGCCCCTGTATCAGCAGGGGCAGGAGGTGGCTGCTGCCACCACACTGGGGCTGGAGGAGAGAGGGTCCCCCCAGAGTGCTGGGCCTCTAGCCCCAAGATCCACTTGGGCTAATGAAAACATCTAATTATCCCCACCCACACCTGCTAGTGTGGGTGCTAGAAGGAAGGATTTTAAGGCTCCCGCCAGGGCAGGAGACCCAAAGTAGAGGGAGATGAAGCTGTGGGGGTGTCTCTGTGCCCTGGGGAAGTGGGTGCAGGGTGAGCACGATGGGGAGAAGGCGCTAAAGAGGTCCCTGGAGCCCCAAGAGTGGGAGCCGCTCACCCTTCTCCCCTCACCTCTGTGTTGTTTTTGGCAACCTGCCCAGTAGGGCCTTGGTTGCGCTGCCGTTGGCCTCAGAGTCCTGGGGCCTCAAAGTAAGTCCAAAGGAGGACAGGTGGGTGGGGTCTGAGGCTGGTGGGAACCTCACAGCGGGGCTCCTGGGCTCCAGGAAGGTTCCCTGTGCTCAGGGGAAGATGTCTGTCGGGGAAGCAGTCCCTTCCCTGAGCCCCCAAAAGGACATGAGCACAGAGTGGGCGCAGGCAGCATGACAGGGTCCTGGGACGGATACCTCGTGAGGCCCTGGCACTGTGCCTCCCTTCCCAGACCTCTGAGAAGATGGGAAAGCAAAAGAAATCAGCAGGTGACATTGTGCAGACCCTACAGTTCATGAACTCTTGTGGTCCCCTTAACTCCCTGCCTCTACACCCACTTACAGATAAGGAACCTGACCCCCAGAGAGCCCAAGGTCACACAGCCATTGTGCGGCAGAGAGAGGCCAGTCGTGCCCTCTGCCTGTGCTCCCACACTTGGCTGCTCATCAGAATCACCTAGGATTGTTCTGGACGCGCTCATTCCCTCCTTCCCCCACTCCCTCTTCGGCGCTGTCTCCTCTGGCCAGAGGAAATGGAGTGGGCTGGGGGTGGCCCGCTGAGCTCACATCCTCTGCCCCAGCCTAAATCAGGAGTGACCCTTCCACCCTCAGCCAGGCCGGGAAAGAAGGTTGTGCTGAAGGGGAAGTGCCTGGAGCCGTGCCAGAACCAGGACCCTCCGCCCTCCCACCAAGGTCCCCAGCCCAGTCACTGTGAGCCTCTCCCCCACCGCCTTTCCGGCCATTGTTCTGGAGAGAACAGAGCCACCCAGCCTGGCCCGGCCCGGCCCCTGTTCCTGTCTCTGCTGTCACATTGTCTTGTCACTCCCCGGAGAGGCTGCCCCTCGCCGCCACGCTGCCCCGACCCTGGCTGTCCAGCTGGCGCAGGTGGAGGGATCTTCTGGGTCATCTTCACTGAGGCTCAGAGAGGTACCTCCGCCAGGAAGAAGCTGAGCCAGGCCCTTCCTGCTTCCAGAGCCCTTGCTTCCCAAGACCCCGGCTGGTTCTGTGGGACCAGGACTTCCACGGGGCCAGAGGAAGGCTGGGAGGCCTGTGCTTATTCTCAGGGGCCCTCCCTCCTCACCGCTGAGTCCCTCCTTGGTTCAGTTATTTGCCTTTTTGGCAGTAGCCTAATTCAGCTCAGCCCTAAATGTAGCTGTGCCCTCCCTCCCCGTCCCACGCTCGTCATTTCGGGGTTGGTCCCTCCCTGTTGGAAGGGGGCCCTGTCTTGCTGGGGTATTCAGGGGCCCTCCAGGGCCTGGGGGCAGGCCTGGACCAGCATGCTTGGCACCCCGCCTGCCCGGGTTGAGCCAGGCCTCCTCCTTCTCTGCAGGGGTGTGTTCCAGCAGAAGGCAGGGCCGCCTGTGACAGGCATTCCCCTCTGCCCCCCAGCACTTACCAAAGACCACCCCCTCCTGTACCTTGGCTCACGAGTGGAACACACCTGCATGAGTCCTGTCCCTGAGGGGGTGAAGTAGCATCCTGCCCCATGCCTCTAGCTCCTCTTGCCACCACCCAGCAGAGTCTCCTGCCTGGGCCCAGGATGTGGACTGTCCCAGCTTTTGCTGAAGGACAGCATCTTGTTGATAATGGCTGATGTGTAGGGAGTGCTGAGTGGGGATAGCTCCCATCTTTTGCATGCTGAAAGGGTACTCGGCCCTTGTGGGCAGGTTTTGTGATCAGCCCATTCTATAGATGAGGACACTGAGTCCGAGAGATTCTGTGACTTGTCCAAGATCAGACAGCTAAGTACACGGCAGAGCCAGGGCATGGTGTAGATCTGTCTGGCACCACCTGCTCTACATGCTCCATTCAGGGATGTGGTAGGGCTGGGCACTGTGGCCCTGGCATCTGCCCTTCCACTCTCCAGCCGCTAGCGCCCCTCTCCTGTCCTTCCCAGCCCCGTCATCCCAGCGGGACAATGAGACTCGCTCCTTGGCCCGTTCAGGCAGGAATGCTAACCATGTGCTCGTGGGCCTGTCTATTGAGGGCATGGCATGCCAGTGCCCCCCTCCCCGCCCCCTTGGCGCTATAAACGAGCTGGGCTGGGGGCCCAGGAAAGCTAGGCCACCGCTGCAGCAGCTCGCTCCCTGCACTCCATGCCCTGGAGCTGATGGGCCAGTGGGCCCTGGTGGGGAGCCAGAGGTACAGGACGCTAAGGGGCCATGGGGCAGGTGCTTTCCTGCACACCGAGAGGTCAGCTGGATTTGGGAGGTGGGTGAGAGGGAGCACTGGGTGAGGGTGTGGCTAAGGGCGATCATTTGAGGGTGTCCTGACGCCTCCTGCTCTGACCCCCAGAGCTCCTCGGCTCCACGAAGAGACTCAACGTCAACTACCAGGATGCTGATGGGTGAGTGAGCCCCGCACCTCCTGGGAGCTGTGCCGTGGGGGAGGGACAAGTGGGAAAGACCTGGGGCCTAGAGCCCCTTCCCCTCTCAAACTTGGCCCTTGAAGTGTGTTTGCTGAAAGCTCCGGGCCTGCCTGTATAGGGTGAGAAGGAGGGGTCCTGCCCCTGAGAGAGGGGAGGGGCCTGGTGCCTCTCTGAGGGGCCTCCTTGGGTCAGATTCCTGCCAGGCCCCCTTTTCTCCCTAGAGGATAGGAGCCCTCAGGCTCCTGCTCCCACGGCCCCCTCCCCTGGGCCGGCTGGGGGGGCAGGCCAGACAAACAGTCCTCTCAGCCCAGACACTGAGCCCTTTCATGCCGCTGCCCGGCTGCTCTGCGCTCCCACGGCAGAGGGGGGGGTCCCACAGTGGGCAAGTAACCCAGCCCTGCTAGCCCCCCGGATGGGTCTGGTGTGGAAGACAAGGATATGGGGGGTAGGGGTTACTCACTGACACCCCCACCATGTGTCCCACCACGCTAGATTCTCTGCTCTGCACCATGCCGCCTTGGGGGGCAGCCTGGAGCTCATTGCCTTGCTGCTGGAGGCTCAGGCCACTGTGGACATCAAGGACAGCAATGGTGAGACCCCCAGGGAGCCCCCTACCCGACCCTGCAGTCGGAGCTGGCTTCCGCTACAGCGTAGCAATGCTAATAGATGTTGGCATCGTTTCTCCAGGCTTGCAAATGCTTCACCTCTTCAGTCTCCATCACATGTGGGGTAGTGGGTGGTACTGACGACCCAGTATCCAGGGGAGGCCATTGTCAGGAGGTCACCATGGTGGGCAGGGTACGGCGGACCTCTTGCTGACCAAGCCCAGGCGCAGCCAGCACCGCTTGTGTCGGGTCTGCCTCCCTTCCCGCTGGCATGGCTCCAGACCCTGCTCGGTTCCCTTCCCTGACCCCGCACCGACCAGGCCCCCCTCAGAAGCCCCTTCCCTCCTGCAGGCATGCGCCCGCTGCACTATGCCGCCTGGCAGGGCCGGCTGGAGCCCGTGAGGCTGCTGCTGCGGGCCTCTGCGGCCGTCAACGCCGCGTCTCTGGACGGGCAGATCCCGCTGCACCTGGCTGCTCAGTATGGCCATTACGAAGTGGTACGTGAGCCCACCCGCAGGGGCACTGGGGCAGGGGGCCGGGGCTGGCACTGAGGGGCTGGCCAGGCCAGACCCCTCACTCGGCTTCCCCTTTGCCCCCAGTCAGAAATGCTCCTCCAGCATCAGTCCAACCCGTGCCTGGTCAACAAGGCCAAGAAGACGCCCCTGGACCTGGCCTGCGAGTTTGGGCGGCTCAAGGTGAGGCCTGCAGCCCTTGGGGGGCTGGTTCTGGGCGTCTGGGGGGGTCTCAAGAGGAGGCTCTACCTGGGTGCTGCTGATTGCAGGTGGCCCAGCTGCTACTGAACAGCCACTTATGTGTGGCCCTGCTGGAGGGCGAGGCCAAGGACCCGTGTGATCCCAACTACACCACACCCTTGCACTTGGCTGCCAAGAACGGCCACAGAGAGGTCATCAGGTACCCATCGCTCCCCCCACCTCCATTTCCTCATCCCCTTCCTGGGGAGCCAGCAGTGTCCCCTCAGTGCCCTGCCCTGCTGACCTCTTCACCCTGGCCCCCAGCAATTGGCTTCCTCTCCTGCCCCCACCACCCTGGGACTCCTCTGCCTCCACAGGCAGCTGCTGAGAGCTGGGATTGAGATCAACCGCCAGACCAAAACAGGCACGGCGCTGCACGAGGCTGCGCTGTACGGCAAGACCGAGGTGGTGCGGCTGCTCCTGGAGGTGGGTGTGGGCGCCCGGTCAGCCCGCAGGTGCCCACAGAGCCCCACCAGATGCCGGGTCTGAGGCCGGCTGTGGAGGCTCTGAGGAGTGTCCCCCACCAACAGGGTAGTGGCCAAGTGGCTGGAGAGCAGATGGACCTGGTTCAAGTCCCACTTCTGCCTCTTGCCGAGTGACCTTGAGCTCGTCCTTGACCCTCCCTCTGAGCTTCCATTTCCTCACCTGTAAAACATGAAACTAGCACCTACCTCCTGGCAGTCCTGAGGATTGTGGGAATGACAAGCGAGCTGCTCAGTACATGCTCACTCCGCACTGTGTCCCCAGGGCGGGGTGGACGTGAACATCCGGAACACGTACAACCAGACGGCCCTGGACATCGTGAATCAGTTCACCACCTCCCAGGCCAGCCGGGAGATCAAGCAGCTGCTGCGGGGTGCGTGTGTGGGGGAGACCCAGCCTGGGGGCCTCCGTCCAGTGGGTACAGGAAGCAGGAGTGGAGTCGCACTCCTGGGCTGGGGCGTCAGGGGGAATGCTGTGGGGAGGAGGAGGCAGGGACCTGGGAGGGGCCTGAGGGAACAGCAGGGTCAGGAAGGCATCCTAAGGACCGGGATGACACCTGTCCTCCCCCTTCTCTTAGAGGCCTCGGGGATCCTGAAGGTTCGAGCGCTCAAGGACTTTTGGAACCTCCACGATCCCACGGCCCTCAATGTCCGGGCCGGGGACGTCATTACGGTGAGGACCTGGTGCAGGCATTCCTTTGCGAATACAAGTGTCACTGTCACTTACTTGATGGGGACCTCCTGTGGTTAGGCTCTGTGCTAAGGTCTGATAGGAACTGTATCGTTGGTTTCTCTCCAGCCCAGGGGAGGCAGGTGCTGTCACCTTTCCCTTTGTAGAGAGGCTTAGAGAAATGGAAGTGACTTCCCCAGGCCACATAGCTAGCAACCAGTGGAGCTGGGATGTCAACCCAGGCTGATGCCAGGACTCGTTTGTATGTGCTAGAGGCACCCGGGAGCCTGGGCTGGCTGCTGACGGCAGGGGCAGAACTGTGGGCTGACTTGTGCATCAGAGACCAACTTCTTGGGGGTAGGGGACCGCAGCTACAGGGCTGGCCGCCTGCCCTGGCTTGATACAGGAAGTAACCATTGCCTCCCCATCCCCCATTTGCCACAGGTGCTTGAGCAGCACCCTGATGGCCGCTGGAAGGGCCACATCCACGAGAGCCAGAGGGGCACGGACCGTGTGGGCTACTTCCCCCCTGGCATTGTTGAGGTGGTCAGCAAGCGGGTGGGCATCCTTGCGCCCCGCCTCCCCTCTGCACCCACACCCCTGCGCCCGAACTTTTCTCGGACACCGCAGCCCCCTGCTGATGACTCCCTGCACCCTCTCACCTATGGCCAGCTCCCTCGGGTGGGCCTCAGCCCAGACAGCCCAGGTACATCCTCCTGGAGGGCATCCTGGCACCAGGGTGGGCGTCTGACTGCCAGTCAGCTGTTGGCAGGGCCAACTGGGACGCTAACCCCTTTGCTCCTGCCTTTCCAGCAGGTGACAGGAATAGCGTGGGTAGTGAGGGCAGTGTGGGCAGTATCCGCAGTGCTGGCAGCGGGCAGAGTTCCGAGGGCACCAACGGCCATGGCCCTGGGCTCCTGATTGAGAACGCCCAGGTACGAGGGAGGGGGTGTTGAGGGGGCAGGGCTCCCCCTCCTCCTGCCACTTCCCCGAATGCTGAGTCGCTCCTTCCCTGTGTGCAGCCGCTTCCCTCTGCTGGAGAGGACCCGGGGCTGCCAGGACTGCACCCCCCATCCCTGGCAGGTAGGAAAGGTAAATGGGGCCTGGATGGGCTGGGAGAGGTGCAGGGGAGGTGCTGAGGGCTTGGCACCCTTCCTCCTGCCACCCCTGATTCCATTCCTGTCCCTCCTTAAAGGCAGCCTGAGCCACCGCCCTCTGGCCAACTGTCACTCTGGGGAGCAGCTCTTCACCCAGGACGTGAGGCCGGAGCAGCTGCTGGAGGGGAAGGTGTGGCCTCCACTGGGCAGGGGGCTGCGGGCCCAGGGTGGGGGTTGCATGGGCCTCAGTATGGACT
Source organism: Ia io (assembly GCA_025583905.1). NCBI lineage: Eukaryota > Metazoa > Chordata > Mammalia > Chiroptera > Vespertilionidae > Ia > Ia io. The sequence goes on from JAJQQW010000020.1 coordinate 3,488,413, forward strand.
TAAGTCCCTTCTCAGGCCAGGCCCCTAAGGGCGGCTGGCTGGGCCCTGGCCCCGGCCCCGTCCCCTGCTCAGCACACGGCTCGTTAATGTCAGCCCTATCCGACCTCAGGACGCCCAGGCCATTTATAACTGGCTCAGTGAGTTCCAGCTGGAGGGCTACACCGCCCACTTCCTGCAGGCCGGGTACGACGTGCCAACCATCAGCCGCATGACGCCTGAGGTGGGTGTCCCACCGCCATGCCCAGCCCCTCTGTCCCCATGCCCTCCCTGTGGGAGGGCAGGAGGGTCCAGCACGCAGAGCAGGGGCTAACGGCACCATCTGGGGCAGGACCTGACAGCCATCGGGGTGACCAAGCCTGGGCACAGGAAGAAGATCGCCTCGGAGATCGCCCAGCTGAGCATCACCGAGTGGCTGCCCAACTACATCCCGGTGAGTGGGCGGCCGGCGCGAGCTCCCACCCTCAGCTGTGGCTGTGACACCTCCGGGCTAGGGGCCGAGGCTGGCGGGGGAGCCTGCTCCGACCGGCGCTGGTGCTCTCGCAGGCGGACCTGCTGGAGTGGCTGTGCGCGCTGGGGCTGCCGCAGTACCACAAGAAGCTGCTGAGCAGCGGCTACGACTCCATGGGGCTGGTGGCCGACCTCACCTGGGAGGAGCTGCAGGAGATCGGCGTCAACAAGCTTGGTGAGCCCCGGCTGCACTGGGGCCTCTGGCCAGGCACCCACCTGCCGCCAAGGGTGTTCAAAACGTTTTCAGGGTCCAGGCCCGGAAGAGAGAACGGGGTTCGAGGGGAACAGGGGTGACCCTTTGCAGCCCCACTAACCCTGCCCCCCGTATCCACTCCTCAGGTCATCAGAAGAAGCTCATGCTGGGGGTGAAGCGTCTGGCCGAGCTGCGGCGCGGCCTGCTGCACGGGGAGGCCCCAGGCGAGGGCGGCCGCCGCCTGGCCAGGGGCCCAGAGCTGATGGCCATCGAGGGGCTGGAGAATGGGGACGGACCTGCTGTGTCTGGCCCACGCCTTCTCACCTTTCAGGGCAGCGAGCTGAGCCCAGAGCTACAGGCAGCCATGGCTGGGGGTGGCCCTGAGCCACTCCCCCTGCCCCCTCCCCGCTCCCCAAGCCAGGAGAGCATTGGAGCTCGCTCACGAGGGTCTGGCCACTCTCAGGAACAGCCTGCCCCTCAGCCCAGTAGTGGAGACCCCAGCACCCCACAGGAAAGGAACCTTCCAGAGGGCACAGAGCGGCCCCCTAAGCTTTGTTCCCCCCTTCCTGGCCAGGGGCCTCCTGCTTATGTCTTTATGTGCCCTCAGGGCTCACCCTCCAGCCCCGCCCCAGGGCCACCTCCGGGTGCACCCCGAGCCTTCTCGTACTTGGCTGGCCCCCCTGCTGCTCCTCCAGACCCTCCTCGGCCCAAGCGCCGGTCCCACAGCCTGAGCCGCCCGGGGCCGGCCGAGGGGGAGCCTGAGGGGGAGGCCGAAGGGCCGGTGGGCAGTGCCTTGGGCAGTTACGCCACCCTCACCCGGCGACCAGGACGCAGTGCCCTAGCCCGGACCAACCCTAGCCAGACCCCAGTTCGAGGAGCTCCCCGTAGCCAGTCCTTTGCCCTTCGGGCCCGACGCAAAGGCCCCCCACCTCCTCCTCCAAAGCGCCTCAGTTCTGTCTCTGGCCCCACCCCGGAGCCACCTCCACTAGATGGAAGCCTAGGGCCCAAAGAGGGGGCCCCCGGGCCCCGAAGGCGAACACTGAGTGAACCAGCTGGTCCATCAGAGCCCCCAGGCCCACCTGCCCCAGCGGGCCCCGCATCAGACACGGAGGAAGAGGAGGATCCAGGGCCCGAGGGGACACCCCCATCCCGGGGCAGTTCAGGGGAGGGGCTCCCGTTTGCAGAGGAGGGGAACCTGACGATCAAACAGCGGCCCAAGCCGGCCGGTCCCCCATCCCGCGAGACACCAGTGCCCACCGGCCTCGACTTCAACCTCACAGAGTCAGACACTGTTAAGCGGAGGCCCAAGTGCCGGGAGAGAGAGCCACTGCAGACGGCGCTTCTGGCCTTTGGAGTGGCCACCGCCATGCCCAGCCCCTCTGTCCCCATGCCCTCCCAGACCCCCAGCGAGTCCCCTGTGGCTTCTCCCAGCCCTCCTCAGCCAGACCCTAGCAGCCTTCCAACTCAAGGAGCTCCAGCCCCTCTTTCTCCCAGCCCTCCAACCCAGCCCTCCAAGCCCCCCTGCCCTGGGCCAGCTCTGGAGAACTCGGCAGGCAACCAGCAGCGTGGGGAACCAGAGCCCCCAGCTCCGCCCGCTGCCCTCATCAAGGTGCCCGGAGCAGGTAGGAAGCAGGGCCTGCGGGGACTGGGCACTGTTGGCAGGGGTTGTGTCTAGCCCAGTTGAGTCACAAGCCAACCTGTCTCTGCAGGAACAGCTCCCAAGCCTGTGTCTGTGGCCTGCACCCAGCTGGCATTTTCTGGCCCTAAGCTGGCTCCCCGACTTGGCCCCCGCCCTGTGCCACCTCCACGTCCAGAGAGCACGGGGACTGTGGGCTCCGGCCAGGCCCAGCAGAGACTGGAACGGACCAGCTCGTCCCTCGCAGCCGCACTGCGGGCCGCAGAGAAGAGCATTGGCGCTGAGGAGCGAGAGGGGTGAGGGCTGCTGGGCGGGGAGGGGGAGAAGGTGGCGGCATAGGGAAAGTTCCCTCCCATATCCTCTTTCCGGGGGTCCTGGGGTTGTTGGGGGGCAGGGACCTCACAGGCAGATCCTCAGTCTGGGGACCCCCTGTTGGAATGGGTGGAGCCCAGGTCTTGGGAGTCACCTAGGTCTGACCTGCAGGGAAGCTGGCTGCTGCCACTTAGAGGCACGTGAGCTTGGACAGGTCATTTGAGCCCCAGTGCACGGGTGTACGGAAGGGACAGCTACTCCTTCTTGGAAAGCACTTGGCACCAGCCAGGTGCTCAGTAACAACCCTTGCCCAGGGCTGGCGGGCGATCTGATTACTGGCCAATCTGACCCAGTGCTCCCCCCGCAGCCCCCCCAGCACCTCCACCAAGCACATTCTGGATGACATCAGCACCATGTTCGACGCCCTGGCTGACCAGCTGGATGCCATGCTGGACTGAGCTAGACCCACCTGCAGCGTCCATTGCCTTTGCCCCAGCACAGAAGTTCCTGCCGCCCCAGCAGGGTCCCTCCTGCTGCTCCAAGCCAGTGGCTGTCAGCACTGCAGTTCCAGGGGAGCAGCCCCCTGGGAGGGCCAAGGGAGCTTGTCAGAACCTGATATCTCAGCGGAACCCCTCCCAGTGTATAACCTGAGCAAAGAGCCCTACCCTTTGGTCAGGGACCCTGGTAAGAGCTTCCGCCCAGGGAGAGAGGTGGTGGCAGAGCTTCTCTGCCCCCCCCCCCCCCCGCCCCCCGCAAGTGTCTCAAGTTCCTGTGCCAAGGTCCTCTTGCCACCTGCTGTGCTGTCCTGGTGCAGAGGCTGGAGGAGCGGTGTGTCTGGCCGGGTCCCCACAGGTGTACATAGGACATGTAAATAAACCATCAGGGGCCTGCTTACCGGAGGGGGCAGTGCCCAGGCCAGACACCGGTTCCTCCCCTGCCTGCCCGCAGTGAGGCAAAGCTGGCGGGGTGGGGGCAGTGGGATTAATAGACCCCCAAAGTCCAAACTTTTTCAACTGTAAATGTTATTTTTTAAGCAGAGAGAAATGCATATATTTTAAATGGAATTTATTCTATAACTGCCTGAGAAGACGCAGTGGGGAGGGGCTTCCGGCCACAGCAAGAGTGCCCACTGCCCAGCCTGACCTGGTTGGCGGGCCCTGGCTCTGTAAATTAACCTCTTACCCCAACTAACGCCAATGAAAGTGTCATTCCACGTGATCGCTGTGTGTTTGGGTCTGTGCCGCGGACCTCGGCCGGAGCCCTGGGCTCTGTCGCTGTGGAAGGAGGAAGACTCGAGCCCTCCTCTCCTCCCCTTCATGGCTGCCTCATGGACCAGCCACAGGTCTTTTTTTTTTTTTTTTCATTTGGGCCACAGGTCTTTCTTACGCCATTTATAAGTTTTAATACAAACCAGTCTACATTCATTCCTAAAAGGCTCATTTCCAGTAAAAAATACACACCAGTAAAAACATTCTCACAGGAGAACTACGCAGGGGCTGGAAGGAGCCCTGGGCCGTGTCCCCGAAACTGACGTGGCCAGCTCGAGGCAGGCACAGAGGCTCCAGGGTGAGGGGGCCCTCACTGTCAGGTCCTGTGAGGCTCCCCGACAGAGGGAGGAGGCAGGTGCTTGGCCACATCCAGGTCCCGGTCCCAGGAAGACAGGATGGAGGGCACAGGGAGGGTGCACGCTCACCCTGGCCTTTAACAGCGACCTTGAGAGTTGACTGGACCCCGACACAGCTGTTGCCAGTGTTCCTTCAAAAAAGGTTGAGGCCCTGGCCCCACGTTCACAGCCCTGCCCAGGGATCCCAGAGCACAGGGCGCTGGCTTAGTGGACCCTGAAGAGGGACAGCCCACAGGAAGAGTGGGCTGGGAGCCCCTTTGCTAAGCACATGAGGTCATACATTCAAGAACGCCCCTGGTGAGGCCAGGGAAGAGCCGGGGCTGTCCTGACACGGCCTTGGCTCATTCGCTGCTCCACAGCAGCCCTGGGGTTCAAGGCGACAGCTGGGTCTGGCACGGGGATCTGGGCCTCCAGTGCCATGGGGCACAAGAGCAAACCCTGAAACATCCACGATACCAACTCCCCAGACTCAGAAATGGGTCTGGTATTGGCCCCTGGGGACCAGGGCCACTGTGACCACCGTGGCCAATGGCTCAGAAGGGAGAGTTCATGCCCAGCTTGGTTTCAAACTGCAGCTTCTGTCGCTTCTGGTAGCGGACCCGGACCCTAGGGGGGGCGGGGGAGGCGCAGGAGATTAAATCAGGGGTCAGGGCAAGCTACAGAAGGAGGCAGGGATGGGTACCCAGGAGGCAAGGGAATGATGCCCAGGGGATGACAGGCTTAGGGAGCATGCCGGGGCCCAGAGGGAGTGCCCGCTGGTGGCTCACCGAATCTCGTGCAGCTTCACGATCTCGTTGCTGACCACCACGAGGACCAGGGACAGGCAGCCCAGGAGCCACGTCAGCAGAGGCACGTCCTCCAGGCCGAAGTGGACGCGGCTGTCCCTGTGCGTCCACAACTGCAGGTCAACTGCCGTCTGGACCACCTGCCCCAGCAGCCTGCAGGAGGAGGGGGCAGCGCCGGGTCACCCTGGCTCTTCTCGCTCCCTTCCTCGCTTTTCTCAGTACAGCAGTAGCTCAAGAAGGGCACCCTTCAATCTCCGGCCCAAACCCCACCCTCAAGTCACAGCCCTGCCAGAGCCCCCACCGGCTCCTCCAGCTGAGCCACACTCACACCACAGGCACCGTCAGGGACCACCAGAGGTTAGTCAAGGGGCTCTTTCTCCACAGGGGCTTGGTGCGATGCACGTGGGTGACAGAGATGAAGACTGGAGGAAACGGGATCAGAGGGGGTGTCAGACTTGCCACGGCCCAAGGCCTGGTCCCCGGGGCACCCCACCAGCCACCACTGGCCCCCTTTCCGGGAGCCCTTACCAGTGTGCAGGACGATCAGGGCGGCAGTGAGCTTCTGAGCCAGTAGCAGCCCATTGGCAAAGTCATCAAACCAGGCTGGAGCCGTGTCGGCATGGCTGCCAAAGCAAGGTGTGCACTCAGCGCCCTGGGCCCTGCGGAGGTGGACTGGGGGCAAGGTGGGGCCGGGGGCAGGACTCACCTGGGCAGCATGATGGAGGAGCAGTTGGTGAGGTTGCGGGCCCGGGAGCTGTCGCAGAAGCTCTGCAATGTGAAGCCAAAGCAGATGAGGCCCGAGCCGATGGTGAGGCTGAACTTGAGCAGGAAGCAGAGCAGGAAGTAGTGCTGCGTCTGCGGGACGAAGGAAGCCCGTCACTCCAGAGGCACGGCCCCTCCGGTACTTGACACTCGGATTCAGCAGGCTCTTCAGTGAATGGGCACCCGGATGGGGGAACAGGAGCAGGACTGCCCGCCCCGGCGAGGATCTTTCCCAGCTCTGTCCCACCACTTCCCTTTGGTGGGGGGCACTGTGATGGAGGCCCCACCTGATCACTCCCTGCCTCAAGGACCAGCCTCTTGGGAAAGGCCCAGGCTCACAGGCTCCACTTCGCCTACCTTCTTGGGAATGGAGTGAAGGTTTTTCCCCGTTGCCACAGACATGACGGAGCTATGGGGGGGCTTCCCCAGCAGAGAGATGCTGAAAAGCAGAGACCGGGTGAAGGACGGCAACATGACCCTCTGTCTCCCAATTCCCACGTGGGAAGCCTTTTAGGAGTCGGGAGTGCAGTCAGGGTTGGTGGGCAGGAGGGTGAGACAAAGGGACATCCACCACAACACACACACACACACACACACACACACACACACACACACACACACACACACCCATGCTCCCTCTGCGAGAGGAGGTGAGCGCTGAGCAGGGCTCCCTGAACCCGGGCTCCTGGGGTGCTCGGTGACCTCCCACGCTGCCGGCCTGGGCACAGAGGGAGGGCCGGCTTCTCACCTGAGCAGAGGATAGCAAAAGCAGGACAGCCACAGGATGTCGGTGGTACTGAGCAGTGGTGGCAGCTGGACTAGGCAAGAGAGGAACTGGACCAGGAGAGCCCAGGGAGCAGATTAGATTCTGACCAACAGTGGATGCCCTGGGCCAGACGCTCACGTCCTGGCCTAGCGGAGCTGGGGCTAGAGGGACACTGGGGGCCCCTAGGCTGCGCTGCATCCTCCCAGCCTCCCAACCGGCCTCAGACTCTGACTGGCCCTTGAGCAAAGAAGCGGGCGGGAGGGGACGATGTCTGTGCTGCCCGGCTCACCTGGATGACCACGAGGGACAACTGGCACTGCAGCAGGAAGAGGAAGCACTTGCGAATGCCATAGGTGGCATGCCGAGCCTAGGGACCCGAAGGACAGATTGTGGCCTCGCTCAGATCCTGTAGCTGACAAACCTCAGCCAGGAGCCAGATGCCCCAAGCTGCAAACTAAGCTACCTGGGAGAGCTTTGCCTGGAGGCAACCCAGATGGATCCTGTGTCATGATAACCCCCCACCCCAAGCAGGCCCTGCACCCCCGCTCCCACCACCAGCCCAAGCCCCCACCTGCTCGATGAGGCGGATGATGCTGATGGTCTCCTCCTGGCGGAAGGCCAGGGAGCAGGGCAGGCTGTTGAGCTGCCCTGAGAGCTGCAGGGGAGAAAGGCCATCCGAGGCCTGGGCCATGTTGGTGCTGGTGGCGTAGCCGAAGGTCTCCCAGGAGCAGCGGGACGGGTACAGGGGGTCCAGGGCAATGCTGAGCAGCACAGGGGGAAGCGTACCCATCAGCTGCACTTCGAGAGAACCCATCTCCCACAGCATGGGGCAAGCGCCTGCTCCCTCTTCTCCCCACCATGCCCAGGTCCCTTGGTCCCCTCAACCAGGGCAAGGTCGGCCATCATATATGCCCCAGCCCCATGGAAACCCAATCTGGGACCTCCGGGAGGCAGAGGCGGTGCCTGACCTGATGTCGCTCTGGAGGAAGAGGCAGCTGTTCCGCAGGTTGGCAGAGCTGCCCAGGCAGCAGGTCACCTCCCCGTACTCCTGCATGATCTTGATCATCTCACACATGGCTGAGGGCAGAGTCGGTCACAAATCAGGCAGGCAGAGCCCCATGCAGGGTGCTGGGCAGAGACCCCCAGGACAGGAGACAGGGAAGTGGGCTCCCCTTTGTGACTATCCTACACAGTCCTATGACACTTCTGACTCCCCGAATGGGCACTCCCACGGCTCCAGCCCACTAGACTCGCAGCTCCTCCAGCCCAGGAGCCTTTGCTCCTGCATGGGAACCCACATCTCCTCAAGAGCTCACGGGATCCCAGGCCTTGTCAGCCTCAGTGGAAGGGAACAGGCCGCCCGAGGCACTGTGGCCACAGTACTCACTCTCGGGGGTACAGTCAGTGAACAGGGGCACTAGCAGGGGCACGTTGTCGATGTTCTGCAGATGGGGCCGCACCTGGTGGATGCCCCGGGGCAGCTTGGCCTGGAGAAAAAGCAGAGATGCCCATGGCCTCAGGGTCAGGGACCAGGGTCCCGTGACCCTCCTTTCTCTGCCATGTGCCACTTCCAGGGGCCTGGGGTGCAGACCCTGCTGTCGTACCCGGTTGCAGTCCTCCAGGAAGCTGGGGAGGTCACTGTCCGTAGGCTGGAAGCTGATGAGGTCTGAATGGCCCTCCTCCATCATCAGGAGCCCTTCTGCATCATCTCGGGACACTGTGGGGACAAAAGCCCGTCCCTCACCCTGGGGCCAGCCTTCTGGAGGCCTTTCCTTGCCCTGCAGGTGGCACGGAACTTCCTGCCCGCGGTGCCCTCCTCCCGTCAGCTGCTGTTACCGCAGGGAGGTGTGAGCCATTTTCCAAGGGAAGGTACGTATCAGGAGGGCTCTATGAGGTTCTTGCTAGAATAGCTCCAAGGTGGGGGGAGTCCCCCACACCCACCCTGTCCCCACCACAAACCTCTGCCCTCACCCTGATTCAGGTCATCGTGCAGGGAGCCAGCATGGCTGGGGCTGGAGGGGGGGATCTCGGAGCCAGGCATGTCACCGTTGGGTGTGAGGGAGATGTGGCAGTTCCAGCCTGTCTCCAGGCCCATCTTCTCTGCAAACACCTGCAGAAGGCAGATGGCGATGAGCAGATGGGCCCCAAAGCCCGTGGGAACAAGGGTCAGTGGCGGCAGAGAGGGTGGCTCTCCCCACCTTGCTTTTGAGCTCATCCTCCAAAGAGAAGTAGACGAAGCGAATGCAGGCATTGACCAGCCCGTCGATGAGGCGCACGACGTCCAGCCGGGCCTGGTGCTGGGAGGACACCATGCCCATGAAGATCTGGCCGCTCAGGGCCTGCATGCAGTCTTCCTTCTCCAGCACCTCCCCGATCCCTTCTGCAGGTAGGCACGCGGCACAAAGACCAGCCAGGACGCGGCCCAGTCAGGACACCCGGGAACCAGCAGATTCCAGGAGGCAGCCCAGGGCCACACACACACAGGCCACACCCGAATCAAAGCGCACGCAGGCCCCAGCGGACCACACACAGCCATGCACGCACACAGCCGGGACGCACGGAGGAGCCAACAGACACAAGAGAAAAGACAATGAAAGGCACTCATCAGTCCGGGGACAATCCCACCGAGTGACAGCAGCCCCGCCCTGGTCTGGGCAAGGGGGCTGGCCCTACCCTTGGCAACGGCTTCAATTCATCGTCTCTCAGATCCTAAGACCCCGTGTGTTTGGCGGAGAGGAGGGTGGGGGTCAGTGGACTGAGTCCCTCTGTTCCCGCAGGGTCTGGGACCAGGCCTTTTGTCTGCTCAGAGGGCCTCATGCCCTACCGCTGCTATGGTATAACTTTCAAAGAAAGCGATTTTCTGTATGTTGTCCCACTGGAGTGTCACAAGAAACCCGTGAGGAGGACAGAGGGAGCACCCAGTTTATACAGGAGAAGACCACGGGACTCCCCCACGTCACCGGATAGTGACTGCCCCCCTGGGCGTTCCAGGTCCAGGGCTATGCCCACTGTCCCCTCTGCTACGATGGATTCCGCGGCTCCCGCGGCTCCCGGGAAGCCCTCCCCGATTCTGGCTCCCACAGGACGGCCGCGCACGGTACCATCGGAGCTCCAGCTGTTGTGGCGGGTGCTCAGCTTGATGGGGATGGTGTTTGGCAGCTCGCACAGGGTGAAGATGCTGCTCTGGCCCGGCGCCTGCACCAGCTCGATGCACTTGCCATTGAGCTGGGAGGACAGGCTGCAGCTCATGGGCTTATAGGCGAAGGCGGAGCAGTAGCCAGACAGGCAGGCCCGCTGGTAGAAATCCAGCACTTTCTTTCTGCCAGGGAAGCAGGGTGGAAGTGAGGCGAGCAGTTCTGGGACGCCCCATGTCTGTGAGCAGGAAAGCAGACCGCCTGAGCCGAACGCTCTGGCCCCTCACCCACCTGTCAGAGCCCGAAAGAGGATAGATGTCAGCTCCATCCCAGAAGTCTGTGCAGGCCTCCAAGACCACGTCTGCGGTGCCGTGGGACAGCATCTGCTCTGTGCCTGAGGGGAGGGAACAAAAAGGCCGGGCCATCAGTGCCCCAAGCCACCCCTGCTGCTCACGCTGACCTCACAGGGAGCACTGCCAGCCTGGGGTGGAGGGAGCTAGCCAGGCCTCGCCAGAGCGAGCCTGTGTAGAACGCCGCTGGGCTTGTAATGCAGGCACTAAGCCGCCCACCCTTCAGACAGTCCCATCCTCGGTGACCGCCACCATCCCAGCCTGGTTCCCCAAACCACTCCCTGCCACGTCTGAGGTCTTAAGAAGCTGCCTGGTGCTCATCTACTCATCCCAAAAAGGGACGAGGAGGGCAGAGCCTTGGCCCAAGCTCCTGGAAGGTTTGTCCTGATGGGAGCCAAGCACGGGAGGCTCACTGGTGGTGGTGTCCTTGATGAAGAGGCTGATCATGTGGCTCAGCGGGGGGCGCCGCTTGGTGACACAGGACAGCCTTCCCAGGGAGCTCTCCTTCACCATCTCGGCACTGGGGAGGCGGTAGAGCGCCAGGTGGTTCTGCTGCTTGAAGAGCTCCTTGGCCCCAGGAGTGAAGCCTGCAGCGGGAGGGCAGCAGTCAGGGCCCCTGGGAGGAAGCCCAGCCACTACGCCCGCCCCCCCCCCCCATGGGACGAAATCCATGCTGGCTGGCCCCTTCCACCTCTCCCCGCCAGTTCTGTCCCCAGATTGGGAAGCACTGTCAGACAGCAGTGCCTGTTCAAGGGGAAGGGCCAGGAGCTAAAAGGGTTCCCGGCAATCTCGGTAAACGCCATGCCCGGGACTGGTCTGTCTGGAGTTGGTGGCCACGCACCGATGAGGCGGGCGAGCTCGCAGAGACCCCAGGGCACGTGGATGGGCAGCGCGGCGCGGTGGCTCTCCTGCAGGGCGATGTTGCACAGGTGGTCGGAGAAGCGGCACAGCCGCTCGGTGACACCGGCGTTGCACAGGTTCAGCAGCACGTTGAGGCCCAAGGGCTTGAGGGAGGTGAGGTGCAGCTGCCAGTTGGAGTCATCAAACTGGATGCAGGGCGGGTTCTGCTGGTCCTGCGACAGGCTCAGCATCTCCAAGTGGTAGTCACACACGAAGTCCTCCGCCTCGTAGGGCTCGCTCTCCAGCCCAGGCTGCGTCTGGGGGCGACATGGAGGGAACAGGGGGCCTCAGGCTGGGACTGGTGTGGGGTGCTCCTGAGAGAAGACCCCCCTTCCCACCACAGCATGCTCACGCTTCCCCATCCCTCCCAGAAACCCCCTCCTTGTCTTTCTTGAGTTCCTGGCTGCTTCCAGATCTTGTGCCCAAAGACACGGGCAATACCTAAGAAGAGGGTGAACAGACCAAGGAGGAAACGATGAAGGGTTTTTCTCAGGGAAAGTATTTCCGAGGGAGCCACTGGCAGGCCGTGCCTAGGAGGAAGCGGCCTCCCCGCACCCATGACCAGCGGCGAGATCCAGGGAGGGGCAAGGGCTGACGAAGCCACAGGAGGTGCCCTGCCAGGCCAAGCCTGGGGACCTGAGAGGCTGTGCTTCAGGCACCGCCCACCAGGCTGGCTGCACCCCTCGGGCCTCTGCAGCAGGGGAGGCTGGACGCCCTGAGCCTGACCACGGAGGCTGCTCTCCGTCCCTCACCTTGCTGGGCTCATCCTCACAGCCCTCTGGGTCCCTGCTGAAGCTCACGTTCGAGCCGGACGGGTGTTTGCTGTGGCCGTGCCCTCTGTGGTGAGAGCAGGGCTCGGGGACCTTGGGGCCGTCAGCAGGCCAGTCGTCGCGCTCCTGCTCATTGGCCAGGTGCAGCGTGGTGTTCAGGGAGCCAGCCAGGAGGGCATCCCGTTCATGGGGCTGAGGAGATCAAGGGGTACAGGCCTCAGACCAGGGCCCCAGTGGCTGCCCGGACCAGGGAGGCAGGGTGCTGACGTCCCCTCTCTGCCTTGTGGGGGCTCCGCCTGCACTGCTCAAAGGCAGATCCTAATGGTGCCTGCGCCCTCCTTCTCCCTTAGCCTCGCCCTCCCGGAGGCCCCGCCGCACCTCCTCCTCCACCTCGGGGTGGCAGAAGGAGCGGGTGGACAGGTCATCCGTCAGGTCCTCGTGGCTGCTGTGCGGGGGCTCCACCTTCCCGCTGAAGAACAGCACGGTCTCTGGGCTGGGATTTGGCCACGACAGGATCCCCTGTTTGTCCACACAGCACAGGACCTGCAGGGAGCGGTGGCGAGGGAGATTGACAGGGGCCGGTGAGTGGCAGACAGGCACCCAGGTGCAGAGGAAGCAGGCCTGCCCAGGCCGGGCCTCCCCTCCCGCAGGGCCTCACCGTGACAGAGCCCAGGCTGTGCAGCAGGCTGGAGCTGTGGCTCAGCGTTGGCGACGTCCCCTGGATCACCCGCAGGAAGTGGCCCCAGATGCTGCGCAGCATTTCCTGGTGGCAGAAAGGCCATGAGGCCGTTTGAGACTCGGCCACATTCCCCAGGAGAGAGCCGCTGGGGACACCAGACGCAACGGCCCAAGGGCACCCGGAAGCTGGGGTGCGGAGGCATTTGTCCGGGCAGGGTAGTGACACACTGCCCGTGTGAAAGGAGGACTCGGGCTCTGAGAGCCCACTGGAGGCTAGAAGGTCATAAAGTGGGGGCGTCCAGGGCTCCAGAAGGGACCTGGGGCAGGATCGGCCCGGTGAGTGTACCTGAGTGGACACGGCTTCTGTGTAGCTGCTGAGAGTATCCTCCGAGAACTTGGCCAGCTGCACGGGGAGAAGGGGGAGCTCAGGGAGGACATTGCCCTCACACAGGCCTCCAAGCTGGCAGGTGGGGCCCCACACCAGCAAAGCTCCCAACATCTGGGCAAAGGACAGCCCCAGGCAGCCCCCGGTCCCCCTGTGTGCTGAGAGCCGAGGCACTCCCCACCCCCGGGGCCTGGCCTGGAGGCTCTTCTGGGTGGAAAGGGGCCCGCACTCCCACTCCTGTCCCTGTCCACTGGGGCAGAGCCCACTCCGTCCGTAGTTCCTGTCCTGGTTCCTTTTGCACGTGCCCCCAGATGCCTTTGAAAAACCTACCAGAGAGCTGGGGGAGCCCTTGCTCATCTGGGCCAGGACCCGGGCCTCTCCACAGGCGGTTGCCAGGACCCAGAGGACTGGGAAGAGCAGGGGGAGGATGGGCAGGACGCCATTCACCTGCGAGAGAGGGGCCCACACTGAGGGCTCTGGAGAGCGGCTGGCCCCAGGGAGGGCGGGCAGGGCTGGGGTGAGGGGACAGGACAGCTGTCGGGGGCAGGGAGGGAGGAAAGGGAAGCAGGTGTTCTTAAGCTGAAGCCTAAGGGCCCTGACTGCAGAGAGGGAGGCATAGCCAGGGAACATGAGGGGACGCGGCCACCAGGGAACGAGGAAAGCATGCAGGGAGGAAGGTGGTTACCTGCAGCTGGAGGAGGGTGTACTGCCAGGACGTGACCCCGGGGGCGTTCAGCATGAAGCGCAGGGCGTTGGTGATGAGGAAGCTGGCCTGTTGGGAGGGGGAGAGGTGCAGCCTTAACCCCCCAACCCCAGAAAAGACCCAGGCTCTGAGGCTCCCCTTCCTCTGCCCACTCACCCCCCGACACTGGCTGGCTCACTCTGGGACCCCCATCTCCACTCACACACTCACCTGAGCTGGCCCTGAGGCTCCCCCACTTCCCTCTCCCCTGCCCCGGCGCCCCACCTCACGCACCAGGACCACAGGCATGGCGTAGTGCAGCATCACCGACTGCACCGTGAACCTCTCGTTGTCCAGAGCAGTGATGGGGCGGGACAGGGCCATGTCCAGGCACCATCTGCAGGAAGAGGTGAGGCTCAAGGGAAAGGCCAGAGACCCGCACCTTCACTGAGCATCTCTGAGGCCTGCGATTCCCTCCTCTTCCTCAGCCCCAGCCAGGTGGCCTGGGGAGGGTGGCCTGTGCTGGCCTCCAGAGCCATGCCCTCAGAGATAGACCTGGGAGGGGAGCAATCACTGGGCTCAGAGTGCTTACAAGATGCTAAAGAGAGGAACCTCCAGAGAGGCCTGGCCTAAGGGGCCTCAGAATGGACAGGCTCCTTCTTTGTCCCCCACCCCCTGCTCACAGAGGCACTGGGGAAGAGGTGAGGTCGGGGTGGGGGGAGCAGGAGAAAGGCAGGGCAGCACCCCTACCTGATATTGTCAATCACGGGGGTCTCAAGGACACGGAACAGCCGGTGCTGCTGGGGGTTCTGTGGCCCTTTCTTCAGCTCTCCCCGGGGGGAGGGTGGTGGAGAGAAAGGGGGAAACAGGTCTCCGGGCTCCAAGACGATGTGCTCATCATCCTGCCAGGGACAGAGGGGAGGTGGGGAGGTGTTGAAAGGCTGCTATCGGAGCCACTCTTCCTTGAAAACTCCAGCTAAGCAGGGACATCTCATGGGGTTCGGGCCCATCAGTTAGCAGCGTCAGCTGGGGTGGGGCCTGTAGGACTGGATTCCTGGTGGTTTGAGGATCAGAGAAGAAAGAACAGGACAAGGTGGAGAAAGATGTCCCAGCCCTTCTTTGTTCCCCAAGAAGCTATGAGCTGGCCTCCTGGAAGCTTCAGGATCAAGACTGGGACCCTCCCACCGCTGCCTGTGGACCCTCCCACTGCATTTCCAGGGAAGGAGAAAAGTCTCGTGATACCTTGATCCCCCTCAGAGAGGCAAACGATTCCTGGCCGGGCCTCAGAGCTATGATGTCTCCTTCTACCAACAGGCTAACTGGCAGGTTGACCAGATGTCCATCTCTGTAGGCCCAGTGCAGGGACCAGGACGGTGCAAAGGGCATGTGGAGGTCGGGGTACATGGCATCTGGCCACTTGATCTCCTTGCCATCCTTGAGGGCATCTGACAAGAATGGAAAGAGGGAGACCACCTGACCCAGGGCACCAGCACACACCACGGAGCTTAGCCTACCCGTGAAGCCTCTCTGAAATCCCGCATCCTTTCCAACACTTCCCCTCATTCCCAACCACTCAGCCCAGGCACTTCCTCCTCTGAACACCGAAGCTCTTATTCTCCGTATCCTTGTTCCGTTCAGATACATTTCACAACCATTGCTGAGGGTGTGCTGAGCCCCGTGCAAATGTCAAAGGTGAGGACACAGTCCCTGCCTTGAGGAGCCACCACCTAAGAGGGGGAGTGAGACACATGAGCAGATAACTGAACAAGGCAAACACACGGGCTAAGAGTGTTAGGGAAAGTCCCCGAGCTGCAGGAGCACAGAGCTGGGGCAATCAGAGGTGGCTTCATGGAAGAGGGAGCACTGAGGATCGGCCTTGAAGAATGGCGAGATTTCTGTCGGCCGGAGACTGTGAGGGAAAAGGATGCCAGGCGAGGGACAGCAGGACAAAGGCACTGGAGCAGAGAAGTCCTCAGTGGGCTGGGAAGTGGGGAGTGGTTTTAACGTGAGGATGAGGAGCAGGAGAAGAGGCTGGAGAAAAAGGTCAGAGCTTGTGCCAGAGGTTCTGGGAAGCCATTGACAACAGCTTTGACAAACAAGAGGGAGCCACTGATGGTTCCTGAGCAAAGACTAGCTCCCTGAGAGCAGGGCCATCTTTCCCGGTCACCGCTGAACTCCCAGTGCCTACAAGGCTGCAATGAGTGAATCATACCACGTTCTCACTCAGGACTGCAACCCCCACTGCCCAGGAGAGGAAGGTCTCACGAGGGAGATGCTGTTCTCTTCAAGACCACACACTCCGGGAAGCAGGACCCACTGTCTCCAAAGAGCCTGGCGCAGTCCTCACCCACGGCCTGGGCTGCAGAAGCACTGGCCGCGGCGGGATGAGCAGGAACCCGCCTGCCTGTGCAGTTCCCTTCTCCTTTAGGAGCTGGGCTGCCCCACCCTGGGCTCCCGGCTGGCTTCCCAGCCCCAATTCTCAGGCTTCTCTGCTCCATGATCCCATCTCCCCCGGCCCAGAGCCAGCAGGCAGGGCCAACTTGGAAGAGAAAACCTGGACTGTCCTCCTGCCAGGGGAGAGGGTCTTCCCTGTTAGTCTCCCAACGGACAGCGAGCCTGAAAGCCCACTGGGCTGCTGTTAGCCTTCCTGCCTGCCCGGGCCACTGCCTGGGCACCCACAGCGGCCCCATGGCTCTCACTGTCCTGCTCAAAAGAGCGCAGGGCATCCTGCTAACTCGCTTGATGCCCAGAGCCCCCAGAATGCTGACCAGAGGCAGCGCCTCTGGGGGCTCAGGAGGGGAGTCCTTCCTCTGACCCATCACAAAGCACCTTTTCGCCTGACCCTTGGTCTCACCTTGGATTTGGTCGATGATCCCTCGGAGCCTCCACTCCACCTCCCGACGTTTCAGCCGATCTTGCCGTGCGATGAGGATGAGGTTGAGAAGCAGCAAGAGAAACAGCGCCGCGGCATTCACCAGCTCCACCCCGTGGCTGGCGGGAAGGTGAGGGCTACTCACACCAGCCCAGCCAACACAGGGCCCAGGAGTCCACAGTCACAGCCCACCCCGTCCCTCCTGAAAGAGTGTCCAGCCTGGTTCCGCCACCAACTAGCCAAGGGACTAGGATCCCTAAACAGCTCAGGTGCCGGCTGTGGGGGCAGCTTCGGGGGAGCAGCCCATCTCCCCTGGGATGTCATAGGTGGGACAGCAGACTCGGCCGAGACAGGAGAGGGAAGGCCCAGAGCCCAGGGTAGGAGAGGCCAGGCAGGAGCCACGTACCTGCCGGCCGGCTGGCCCCCGTAGCAGCCCAGCAGCAGCAGCACCGCCAGCAGCATGAGCGAGGCGCCCGGCCAGTGGAAACAGGAGCAGCGGTTACTGTGGTGCAGGAAGCTGCTCCGCCACATCTCCTGGTGGGGGACAGGGGCCGAGGGGTGAGAGGCCGGGACAAGGACGTGGGAAGGGCCACCTTCCCCCCACACCCACCGACCCAGCCCATGGCTGCCTCTGTCTTCTGGTTTTGGCCTTGGCTGGGGTCCAGCCGGTTGGGCTCCTGCAGCAGGAGGGGTCAGGACATCACTCTGGAAGGAAGCCCGGCTTCTTCTGGATTGTCAGTGATGCCTCGGTGGGGCCTCGGGGCCATGAGAACGGGCCCCAGGCTTCTCTGCCATCCCTGCCAGCTCGGCCTACCTTCCAGGTGAGACACTTCTTCTGCTCCCTCAGGTGTCCCTCCAGCACCGCCTCCAGCTGCTCCTTCAGGATGCTGAGGGCCTTCCGCGTGGACAGGCCCAGGGCCAAGGGGGGCTCGCCCTGCAGGGAAGCCAGAAGCGCTCAGCATGTCCCCAGAGGTCTCTCCCATCCCAGGCCCCACCTCCCTCCTCCCGAATCCTCCCCTCTTCCTCCACTAGCCCTTCCCTCAGGGTGTAAGCATGTTCCAATCTCCACTGAACTAAAGGACAGTGAAGTACACAGCCTCCTGCTCTTCAAAGCCAAGTTTAAAACAAAACTTCCTATACTCGGTGCTTTCTGACCCAGACCCACCTTTCACTTGACTTTCTCCCCACTGCCACCAGCGCCTCCCAGCCGGGGGCGGGGCGGGGGGGTAGGGGTGGGGGGACTAACAGGGAGATACTAGCACTTCATTGTTCCTAGAGGAAAATTTAGGGAGAAAAACCCATCTTCCGTAACCACCGTTTCATAAAAGAGGGATTGCAACACACAACACCAGGAAGGACACGATCTCGGGGAAAAGGCAGCTGTGCCCGAGAAAGGACCGCGAACCAGCTACGCCTCCTCCCTTCTCTCCGAGGATGGTGGGCAGGAGTGTCCCTGGCTGACACTGCGGACGACCTACGGTCCATGTGACCCCCGCCCCGCCTCTCTCCTGCTTGAAACCCCCATTGCTGTTTCCTCCTTCTCTGACTCTGTTGTTTTCCCTTCATCTACCCCACAGTCCATCCTGCCACATCTGACCGGGACTGAACTGCCTCACAGCTGTTTCCCAGGGGCCTGAGTCCACATGTCCAAACCTGAACTCGCCTCCTGGCCTCCGCCCAAGCCCACCCTCCCGCAGTCACCATGTCACTAGGCACCCAGGCCAGAGCTGGAATCCCCCTCGTCCAGACCCCGCCTCCCCTTCCCACCCCCCCAACTGCCACCTTCAGCCTCTACCTTGTCCAAACCAACAGCAACACCCACGGAGTAGGCGTGTGTCATCACCTGACCCCCTGACCTTCACTATCCAGTCAGAGCCCTGAGCTCACCCCGCAGTCTGCTGGCTTCCCCAGCCTCCCTCCTGCCATTCCTGATGCAGCCGCGCTCCTCCCGCTCCTGTGCACACACCTTTGTATTTTCTCAGCTAAGAACACACTCCTCGCCCAACTGCTACTTCTCTTTCAAGACTCAAACATCACCGGCTCTAGGAGATATTCCCAAAACCCAGGGCTGCGCTTACAGGTGTGTGTGTGTATGTGTGTGTGTGTGCATCCAACAGCACCCTGGGCAGCCTGGCTCACGGTCCGCCTTGTTCAGAACCGTCCTTCTAGATTGCCTGGCCCGGTTCTCCCACTAGACTGCCAGCTCCTAGACAACAGGTACTGACTCCTTCCACCTCCACACCCTCCCACCCACTGCTGACACAGTGCCCAGCACACAGCAGCGGCTCAGCGCATACTTGCTGAGTGGATGGTGAATGATGAATGAATGAATGAATGCGCACACACGTAGCTTCACAGATCCCACTGATACCTTATCAGGGGCTGTCAACCTAGGATCTGTATCAGAAACACCTGGAGTTTTTAAAAACGTGGATGTCCAGGTCCCACCCGAGACCTACTGAATCAGAACTCCTGGGGGTGAGGCCTGCCCCAGGGAGCCTCCGATGCGCAGGTCCCCAGCTGGGAGGGGGGCAGTCCTAGAACACAACCCGGCCTCCCCAGGAAAGGCAGTGATTGGAGGAGGCATGAGTCTATCTCAAGGCCACCTGAAGAGCAGCATCGTGAACTTCCACCAGGACACGTCCTGAGCGAGGGGAGCCCTAGGCCTGGGGCACCAGGACAGGGACTGGGGGTCATCTACTGAGCCCGACCAACGTCGCCTGGCTGGCGACGCCCTGGCTGCCTCGGCCTATTGCCCTCCACCTCCATGCCTATCACCCCATCTGCCCTCCTGGGTCTGCCCTGGCTTTGCCCACTAACGTTCTGGATTTCCTCCTCCTGCCCGTCTCCGCATTGGCAGCCTCGCTCCTCACAGGACACAGATCTCCAGGATGAGAAGAGGATGCTGAACTGGGGGCCATTTCCTACTGCAGAGTGGAGCCCCCACCTGGCCTATTGCCAGCTTCCTGGGCCTGAGGGCTGAGGCCGGCCCCAGAGGGAGCCTGGCCCAAAGACTTCCCGAGCCCTTGCCTAGAGCTCAGCTAAACCCACTCTCACTGTGGCTTTGGGGGATTAGGAAGATGAGAGCTGCTTCTTCCGAGGGGACAACTGCTATCTGAGCTCGGGAAGACGCAGCCCTCCGGGCAGGGGCCCGGCCACACCCCAGCCTGGGTAACTGTGAGCTTCCTAGGATGTTTCTGCCTCCGCCAGCTTCCAGAAACGGCCTGGAGGCAGGGGAGGTCCGGCCTGCAGAGGTAACAAGACGGCACGCCACTAAGACCCGGAGTGGGCAGGAGAAAGGACAGAACCCAGGCCCGACAAATCCCAAGTCCCAGGGGCTGCAGGTCCCCCAGGGTGCTGCTGGGTCTGCAGTGAGGACCAGGCTGGGGGAGGCTGAGAGGAGCCGCCTGCGAGCCTGGGCAGTGGTCCTCCTCTATCTAGCCAGGCTTTAAAAGATGGACACTCAGCAATCACCCTCTCCTGACACCTGCGGCCTATTCCAGCCACCCCAAACCCAGGCCTCCTCCTGCCCAGCCATCCACTTGCACGCTCTCTGCCCCAGGTTCCTAGAACCTGAGGCTGCTGCAGTCCAGGCCTGGGTGCTGGAGGGATGGGCCGCAGGATGGCAGATGCTCTGGGCAGGGCCAGCGGAGGCGGGAGGTGCCTGCAGAGCTGACTGCGCACGTCCGCCCCCGCATGTTGTGTCTGGCCAGGGGCACCAGCTCCAGACTAACGATTAGAGACAGCGTGGCAAGGAAAAATAAGTCGTTTTGTAATTACATGCCACCCCCAAAAATGCTTGCCCGTACAGGCTGGCCCTGGGCAAGGACACAGCCTGCTGAGCCAGCCTACTCTCCATGCCCAGCCTCGCTTACCCAACTGCCACAGCCACTCACCCATCCCAGGTCCCTGGCAGG
The DNA here is from genome assembly GCA_025583905.1 of Ia io. Lineage (NCBI taxonomy): Eukaryota > Metazoa > Chordata > Mammalia > Chiroptera > Vespertilionidae > Ia > Ia io. Next base: position 3,508,686 of record JAJQQW010000020.1, read on the forward strand.
AGGGGCCCAGTCCCAGAGACAGTCAGTGTTCGCCCATGGCCATGCTTTTCTGCCTCATGGTGCGAGGGCCAAGGCTGAGGAAGACCTTGGTGGAAGCCCTTCACCCTTTCCCAGGGAAATTCAGGAAGGGCTGGTGGGCAAGCAGGCTCTGACAACCTTCTTCAAAGCATGAGTTAGGCTGGGCACCCAGTGTGCCTGGGCACCAGCAGGGAGACTGCGGGGATGGGTCTGGCTTGTTTGAGAATAGGGACCCGAGGTGCCCACGCACACTCTGAGGTTGGCTTCTTGCCTACCAGGGCCCAGAAGGGTGAGGAAATCTGCCCCGGCCTTAAGGCCCCGAAGACACTTCTGGCTTCGCAGATGCTCAGAAACCCCAAACCCCACCAGCAGGCACCTCCAGAGAAGTCCCCAGGGCAAGAGCCACAGCTACACGAAGCCTCTCCACCAGAGGGGGCAAGGCCCTGCTTCCCCGCTTACACTGATGCTTTGCAGGTAGAACCACCGCAATCCCGCTAGTTTAACTGCTCAGGGCTCAGCCGGACCCAAGAGAGAGCAACCTGAGGCTCTGGGAAGCCCAGGTCAGGAGAGGCTGGCAGCAAACCCCCATCACGCGCTGGGCTGCTTCTCCCTGATCCTTCATCCAAGGGAGACGCTGCAGGGCAGGGGCTCGGGAGCAGCAGGTGCTGAAAGGACTGTCTGTCAGAAACACACGGAATCTGCTGCTGAAAAGGACCAGCTCTGCAGGGCCCAGAGCTGAGCGTGTGGGTCAGTCTAAGGGGCCAGCACACCTGTGCTCTCCTGCGCCCCCTCTTCCGGTTTCTCAGGCGACCGAGAGCCAGAGCCCCCAAGCGCCCACCCCCTGTACTTTGGGGATCCTCCGAGAGGTGAGCACAGCCGCTCTTTGCCTTCCCGCTGCGCCTGTTTTGAGAGCAAGCAGCATCACAGCCCGAGGCCCAGGTAGACAGGTTATGGATTTAGCCCTTGACCCTTGGTCTCAGCAACAGTAGATAACCACTCATTAGAACTGCGCCAAGTCCCCACCGTCACAGCCTTCGTGGCCAACGCAGGTGGGGAGGGGACCCAAAGCTGGAGGCCACACAAAGCCTGAATCACTGAAGCCGAGATTCGACCACCAGATACCAGGTATTTTTAGCAGTCATGATAAATCTCTTCTGCGTTTGGCCAGACACAAATCGACTGCCTGTAACCAGGCCAATCAAAGCCTCTGCTCCCTCCCTTCCTCACTCTCCAGGCTCAGGCTGACCTTGGCACCTTCACCATCTTCTCCCGCCTGCAGCCACCAAGACCCAGCTCTGGTCGCCCCTGTCTCAGTGACCCATGTGGTCCAGTGAGAAAAGCGCCCTTCCCGGCCCCGAGGAGGACCGGCACCCAGAGCCAGAGCTTCCTGCCAGCTCTGCATGGAGACCCAGGTCCCAGCATCCAGGAGACCCATGTCCCACTGGGAAACTCGGCTCCGGTCCTGCTCTGGGTAACTTGTGAGCTGGCTGACAGATCCTGAAACATACTGGCTTTCTGGCTCCCATTCCCAGCCCCCTTCCATGGTCCCAGCTACCTGGTAATCCGAGCTGCCCCTGGTGGCATCCAGACTTGGGGCCACCCTACCCCAAAGCCTCTCGCACAAAGCAGGGAAAGGCATTTGAACAGGAATGTGAACCCACGCTGGCATACTCACTTTGCTGTGCTTGCCCTGAAGGGACATCCATAGCTCTGCCTGCTTAAAGAGCATGAGCCACGAGGAGTCAGCTACAGAACTTCCAACACCAGCCTCAGAGAGGGAGAGGGAGAGAGAGAGAGAGAGAGAGAGAGGAAAAAGGGGAGAGCTAGAGAGCGTGTGAGCCAGGAGCTGGTGCTGCAGCGACCGCGCGTGCAGCCCAGTGGAGCTCCAATCTGCTGATTAATTCAACCTATTTCCAGTCTCGCTGCAGACTGAGGGAGGGAAGAGGAGGAGGCAGGCTCCACAGCAGCCGGGGGAGGGAGAGGGAGGGAGGAGAGAGGGGGCTGAGAGGAGAAAGTTTGTAGATGCTCTGCTAGATGCCCGGGAGGCTGGCCCATTCGTCAGAGGAGGCCACTGTGGGGCGAGCAGAGGGGAGACGTGCAGCCAACGGGTAGGCGGCAAGGAGGACCGGTGCAGGAACCGCTGCTGTTGTCAGGGCAACTGCTGGCATCAAGGAGCACCTGGGCTCCTTCCCAGACTACCTTTCCTTGGCCCCAGTCACTGGGCAAGGGTAGGAGCCCCATGTGGAGAGCCTGCCATCATGAGGGCTCCCCCAAATCACTGAGACTCCCAGCGTGGAGCCAAGCCAACAACAGCTCTCCAGTCAGAGCTGCGGGAAGCAGGGGAGAGGGCCCTGCGGTTATTAATAGCAGCACATCCTGCAGGAGGGGAAGGACCGAGCAGGCTGAAGCAGTGGCTTCCAGGGCAGAGCGGGGCCTGGGAGCGAGCGGAAGGATCCAGCAGAAGAGGGAAAGCCAGCCCCAGAGGAAGGGCCTCGGAGGAAACCCACACCTGGGACCCAACACCGGCCCACAGCTGGTGCTGGGACCTCAGCAGCGCTCTCCAATGCCAGCAGCTGATGGACGCCCCGGCATTCAGACACACCTGCCGAAGTGCTGCCGGGACTGGGAGGCCACAGGGCGGAGAGAGGAGGCAGTGACCTGGGGCTCCCGCCGCAGCACCTCCTCGAGCAGCAGCAGAGCCTGAGCATCTCCCTGGGCCCCGAGTTGGACATACAGGAAGCTGTCAGCACCTCCCCGGGTGAAGGAGGGCCCAGGTCGCCCTTAGGATGGGGCTGCACAACCCGAGGGAGAGGAAACAGCCTGACGCCCAGTGACCATGGAGCGTGGCCGGACCCCGAGCCTGCTTCTCCGGGGCCCAGGGTTCCTAGCGGACACACTCCATCTCGAGCTACAGGGAAAGAAGGATTCCAGCCAGCCTCTCCCCTCCCCCTCCTCTAGGCCAGCTCCCTGAGGGCCCCTGCCAAACCCAGGGCTGAGTGGGAAAGAAAAGGAGGGCCCGGCAGTCCAGAGGTTAAGGGCAGGAAGTCTCCTTGAGGCAAGCCAGGGGGAGGCAGGATCAGCTTCTGAGCAGCTTCTGGCCACTGCCCATGAGTCCGCGGCAGCCTCCGCAAACTGCAAGGAGAGAGGTGCCGGACTGTCCCCTGCTCCCCGCTCCTGCCCCCCTTTAGCTCTCTCCAAGGCGCTGCTCCTTGGGACCCACAACTAAGCAAACACTCCCTCCTGTGTGAAGCCCTGGAAAGGCAGCACAGAGGGTCCTCTGACCCCGTGTTCTGCAGGAACCCTCCCTTGTGAAGCCCTGGAAAGGCAGCACAGAGGGTCCTCTGACCCCGTGTTCTGCAGGAACCCTCCCTATACCGCCCATGTCAGCGAGCGAAAGGGCAGCTCTGCATCTAAGAGGCAGACACCCAGACCGTTGCTGCTACAGCAAATCCACTATGGGGTGGAGGGCTGGAGGCGGGGGCCAGCGGGGAGGCTCTTAAGGGAACCCTGAGGACGGTAGGTCACAAAGAGAAGGGGAACGGGGTGCAGAAAATCAATGAGCAACAGCCAAACCGATCCTGGGCTATCGCAGGGATGGCAGGCCCCTTACCAACATCGGCTCTCCCTCTCCCACTCCTCCAAGAAGCCTTGACCGGCAGAGGCCACAGGGATAACCTTGAGAGGCCCAGTTATACAACTCGCAAGGGAGCTCAGGCAGAAAGCCCACCAGGTCCTATCAGCTGCCTGTGCTATCAATTGCTCAACTGGGCTCCAAGCCTCTAAGCCAGGGCCACCTCCCTGATGGCTAGAGTGCTACTGACCCAGAGGAAGTGTTCCATAGATATGACTGCTGCTGACGGTGCTGATGTTTTAGTCCAGCCCTCAGCTACCCAGAAAGAGAAAGAGGAGAATGAAGAAAAATCCTCCAGGAAAAGTGGCCCCTGAGAACTAGCCAGCCTGGGCCTCCAGTGTTCTTCCTCAGGCTTGAGAGAGAAGCCAGCCCCCTGGGTCACAGAGCCCTGCTCCCCCAGTTCACTAGCAACAGGCCGGGACCGGAGCACAACACTGTCCTCTGTTTTGCGAACAGTCGGCCTCACCCAGGCAGGGGTGCTCCCTGGAACTGAGCAGCGCACACCCCTTGCAACTGCATGCAGCAGCCTCGCACCCAGGCTAGGGGAGAGGCCAGTGTGCTCTCCGGGTGCCGAGCACGGCTGGGCCAAGCATCTGTGAACAGGAGGCCGAACACACCTGCCTCAAGCTCAGGTCCACGAGCCTGTTCCACCGCTGGTCCAGGGGCACGTGGCGCCTGGAGCTGACCAAGTCAGCCCTCAGCCAGGCATCCCCAGTGGCCACAGCACCCTCTCCAGACTTCCCAAGATCTCCTGGGCAGGAAGATCACCTGGGCAGGAAGATCACCATCCAGAAGTTCAAGTGAATCAACATTGACTAAGCCCTTGCTACTATTCCAGGAACTACGCTAAGAGCCAGGGGACAGACAGATTATTCAACGCAGTGTAGCAAGTACGATGGTGGAGGTCTATGATGCTAAAAGCAGGACCTCTGGAGAGGGGAAGGAGGATTTATTGAGAGAAGGTGATGCTTACACTGAGTCTTGAAGAAAGAATAGGAGGAGTTTGCCAGGAAAAAAGGTGGGGAGCATTTTAGGGTCACTGCTTAAATGTGGAGTGTGTGCCCAAGGCAGGGGAGGCTGGGGGCACGGGGCCGATGGCCACAGGTGGGACTCCGGCGGGCTCTGTACACCACACTGACAGTATCAGCAGGTGGCATGAAGCCACTGGCGACTTTCAAGCAGGGGTGACGAAAGGTCAGCTCTGCGTTCTGAATAGCTTTCTCTGACAGCCGAGTAGGAGGAGTCCGAGACAGAGGGACCTGTTAGAAGTGTGGCGGAAGTCCAGGCAGGAGACGAAAGGACCTCCTCCAGGGCAGCCTTCGTCCAGGAGAGGGAAACTGACTGATGACGAAGCTGGTGCGCCTGGAGGCGGTGCACCTGCGGCCTGGCCTCCTGCTGCTCACCTGCAGACTGCGCAGCTGTGTCTGCAGTCTGACCAGGGAGCTTTTCTCTAACCACAGAGATGGTGCCCAACAGCAGGGCTCGGCAGGTTGGGACAGAGCCCTGGCGAAGAGCAAACAAACAAAATTGCACGCCCCAGGGCAAGAAGTGAAAGGTTGGCTCGGAGCCAACCCAAATCAGAAACCTGCTCCCTGCAGTCATGTTACCTGGTCCATCTCTGTCCCCAACTGGCTCCCCGAGGCTCTGCTTGCCAGCCGAGCATAGCACCCTCTCAGCGAGCATAGAACCCTCTCTTGGGGGACGCATTCAACCCCCCAGGCCCAGAGCCCCGCCCGTCTTTCACTTTTGGTTTAAAGCCCCCGAATGAGGACCTCCCAGGCAAACACAAATAGGGAGAGTCCAACAGACACCCAGACAATACCCACAAGGGACCCGAACGTGGCCTACCGCACGCTTCTCCTTCAGGTCCATGGGCTCCGAGTGCTGCAGGCATGCCCAGGTGAGTGTGGTCACCCCCGAAAGGAAGGCTCCGCCCCAACATGTACAAACCCGGGGACTCTGTCACAGTCACAGCATCTGTCGGGGGAGGAGGGAAGGAAAAAGAGGTCACATCAGGCCAGGCTGCCGGAGCAGGTGGCTATTGTAAAACACAACATGATCATCTACACAACAGAGCGGCGGATGGAGAGGTGGTGCCCTGCCCAGCCCAGTTCCAGAGCCCAGCTTCCTTGGGCCATCAACGAGGATGCTGGGGGGAGGGGGTGCAAGCTTTCCATCTTTTAATTCTCATTTTTGGAGGCGTATATGTTTCCTCCCATCTGTACACTTTCACTCACTTGTCGGCAGGAAAAGCCTTTGGCTTTTTAGAAAGTGAAGGTAAGCTGTATGGTAAACTGGAAATCTAGATACCACTGGAATAAGCAGGAGATTGGTGGGGAGGGCAGCGGAAGTGCCCCCAGGAGCCCGGCATCCGTCTGTTTCCACGTGCTGGGAAACACACACCACCCATGCCAACGCACACATGCCCGTGGACAGCCGGGCCCCTCGTGTGGTTTGCTGACAGGGCAGTGCCACCAGGCACCTGGGCAGATGTCCACAAGGACATGCAATCCAGTCTGACTACAATCCCCACGCGACCCCTGACCCTCACCCACCCATCCTGCAGCCAAAGCACTTTCATGATCTCAGACCGGGGCGTGTTTGGGTAAAGAGTGCCACTGAGTCATCGGCTTTGGTGCCAGGTACTCCTGGAGAAAGCGTGAACCTGCTGACTAAACCAGTTCTCCCTGGGGCTGGCAGCAGAGCCTCGTTAAGAAGAGCTCGTCAGAAGCCCGGAGAATGATCCAGAAAAGCGCTGTCTAGAAACAAAAAAAGCTGTGTCCAGAGGAGCCCAGCCAGAAGGCCCAGGCTCCGCTGCCACCAGCTCCTCTCTGAAGTCCCATCCAATTCCGCACCAGGCGGCATCAGTGCTGATGTCCCCGGCCTGCGCTGCCAAGTCTCTGCCCACCCCTGCCTTTCCCGCCAGGGCTTTCAAAGCTGAGCCAGCCCCAGGGTCAGAGACAGACAGCGGCGCTGGGAGCAGCCTGGCCATGCAGTGGCATTGGGTCTTGGCAGCAGGCTGCAATGGGATCCTGAGAGGCCGAATCCACTTCTCCCCAAGGCCGCTCTGACTCAGGCCGCCCGGGCCCTGTTTACAAGTACAGCTCAAGGTCCCCATGACACCCCAGCCCAGCAGGGGCTGGATGAGGTAGTTGCCACACAGGGAAAGGCACCGGATGGGAATTGTGCTTAACTCCTGCCAACAATGAAGGAGGGAAATAACTCTGCGGCCAGCTGGAACCACAGAGGTCCAGAGAGGGCAGCCAGGAGCAGGCCATTTTTCTGAGAGTCTCTGTTTTCCCATCACGCCATACGTGGGATTCTGGGAGAGAGCTGTCCTCAACTGTCTGATCTGAAACCAGTTGCCGTGTCCTTAAAGGGCCAGTTCAGTGCCTGGCCCACTGCGGGGGAGCGGGGGAGCACAAAGCCAAATACCCCTGGGTTCAAATCCTGACTCCAATACGTATCAAATGCTAACTGACCTTAGCAAATGACGTGTCTCTCTGAGCCCCAATGACACTGTTCATAGAATGGAAACGATAATACCTATTTCACAGAGGTGCAGCAAGAACTATGTAAAATACTACATGCAGAGGATCTAGAACAGTATTTGATATATAGTAGGTATTTTTTTAATGTTTTTATTGATTTTAGAAACAGTGATGTGAGAGAGAAACATCGACCGGCTGCCTCCTGCACTCACCCCCTCACCCCAACCACACCCCGACCGGGATGGAACCCATAACCTGGGCATATGCCCTGACCTGGAATTGAAATGGTGACCTTTTGGTGTGGGGGATGATGGTCAAAAAACTGAGCCACACTGGCCAGGGCCATAGTAGGTCTTAATACATAGTTGTCATTACTGTTATCAGCAAACAAGAAATATGATCAAAGTACTGCTGAGGTGAAAAATGAGGACTCAAAAGTAAGGAGAAGAAAAAAAAAAGCATAAAGATTGTAATCAAATAAGTAAAACTGTATTTGCAGAAGACTAGATTGTATGTATAAAAAATCTTAAGGAATACACAAATAAGATATTAGAACAAATAAACATGCAAGGTTGCAGAACACAAAGTCAAAATACAAACATAAATTAAATGTTGATAGGCTATTATGAAATACAGAATGAAAAATGTAAATATCACAATATTCAAAAAACATGAAATACTTAATGATGACTTTAACAAAAAAATATATAAGACCTGTTTACTGATGAGAAAATTAAAGAAGGCCTAAATAAATGGAGAGATATACCATGTTCATGGATTGGAAGATTCCATATTAAGATGTCAATTATCCCCCAAATTACCTATGGATTCAATACAATCTCAAAGTCTCAGCTGACATTTTTATAGAAATTGACAAACTGATTCTAAAATTTATATGGAAAGGTAAATGATTTTGTCTTTTCTTTTTCAAAACAATTTTGAAAAAGAAAAACAGAGGACTTACACTGCATGATTTTAAGACTAATTTAAAACTACAGAAATCAAGACCTATGGCATTGGTGTAAGGAGAGACATACAGCTCAATGGGACAGAAAAGAAAGTCAAGAAATAGGCCCACGCATATGAAAAACCTTGACCCTCACCTCATACCACACACAAAAATAAACTCAAAATAGATCACACATCTAAATGTAAAAACTAAAACCATAAAACTTCTAGAAGAAAATATGGGGGGGGGGGTTAATCTTGGGATAAGCAGAGCTTTCTTAGAACAAAAAAAACACACACAACAACCATGATTCATTAAAGAAAATACTGCATATATTTAATAAGTGTAAGGAATGATCACATTTTCAAAGATTATTAGATGTGGTCCATTCCCTCAAGGGATTTACATAATATAGCCAGTTTTGGGCTATTGTAAAAAAGGATAACAAAAATTCAAGTGGGCATTAAAATACTAAATGAGAATTGCAAATAGGTGCTGCGGGATGTCTGGGAGAAAGAGATCACTGGGGGGGTAGGGGAGCCAGGGATCGCTCCCAAAAGAAGCAAGGCCTGAACTGTGCCCTTAAGAAAGCTTGAGTGAGAAGAGGGAGAACAACCCAAGCAAGAACCAACAAAGGCACCAAAGAAATGCAGGCGTCTTTTTGAAAGATGCTGATTTGACCTGTTTGGTTAGAGCGAAGGCAGCAAACAAGCCATGAAAATAAATGACTGGATGCTTCCTGCGGCTAAACTCAGAAGCTAGCATAAACAAGAACTACATGGGTGCCCAAGGTTCAGGTTGAAGGTGAGGTAAGGGGTTGACTGTCCTTCGCCCTTCTAATATAATTTTCATTAGCTGAGCTTGCATTCTAGCCACGCCCAACATACCAAAACCGAAATTTGGCGGAATTGTTTTCATCCAAAGCTGTGCCCAAAGAGTACTAATGGATGGATTGATGTTCTGCTGGGGGAAGGTTTTTGTTTTTATTGATTTTAGGGAGAGAGGAAAGGAGAGGGAGAGATAGAAACATCAGATGAGAAACATCAATATAGATCGGCTGCCTCCTGTACAGCCCCTGCTGGGGATCAAGCCGGAAATCCGGTGGCCTCTTGGTGCATGGGTTGACACTCAACCATTGAGCCACACCTGCTGGGCATGGGGGAAGGTTTTTTGGGGGGGATGCGGGGGAAGGGTTTTAATAACAAGCCTCAGTGTTCTCTGTTGGTGGCGTCCTAGTCGATAATTTGATCAATGACTTGAGTGAGGAAACAGATGGTATGCTAATCAAATTCTTGGATGGCATAAACCTGGAAAGTAGACTAAAGTCAAGATCCAAAAAGATCTCAACAGGCTGAAATAATGGGCCAAATCGAATAGATTCAATTTAACTGTAATCATTTCAATATGAAGTCCTGCATTTAGGTTCAAAAGCCATTGTGTAAGACTGCTATAAGCAATTTCAATACAAGTGGCATGGCTGTCCAAATTTTATTCACATTTAGGCCTCATTAACAGACATGCCATGTCCCTGGAAAGAGAGGCTAAGTCTGATCTCTGTACCTATCCGTACCAAAATGCTCCCACCTGGAATATTTTGTTCATTTGTACGTCACACACTGTAAGAAGGACACTGACAAAACTGGAATGCTGCCAGACAGCAGCAGTCAGATTGGAGAAATTATGACATGAGAAATGGTGGGAAGACACTTACTAGTAGACAGCACACCACAACCCTCGGGTGAAAGCAGGACCAGACGAGTGTGATGGCTGCGAGGAGGAAGGAGGGCCAGGCTTACTCTAGGAGGCTCTAAAAACAGGGACTAGGTCAGCTGGGGGAAGAGATAAGGAGGCAGTTTGGGACTCGATATGAGCTTCATCCTTTACATAATTAGAACTATATTTTTTTAAATAGAAATAGGCTGCCCTAAGAGGCAATGAGTTCCCTGTCACTGCAGAGATCTAAGCAGAGGTTGGGAAATTATGAAGATAAGAAATACATCAGATAGCAAATAAGAGAAGACTTAAAAAAAAAATAAACACTACTTTTTCAAATGTTTTTATTGATTTTTGTAGAGAGAGAGGAAGAGAGAGAAACATCGATTGGTTGCCTCCTGTATGCACCCGAACCAGGGATCAAACCAAAACCTAAGCATGTGCTGCAACCAGGGCATATGCCCTGACCAGGAACCTTTGACCTTGCAGTGCATGGGATGACATTCAGCCAACTGAGCCACACCAGCCAGGGTGAGAAACAGATGATTTTTTAATGGTATTTTCCAACCCTGAGAGATTAGAAACTAAGAAACCCTGTGGCTTCAGCATATGAAAAGATGCTCTGTGTCGCCCTAACCAGTTTGGCTCAGTAGATAAGAGCGTCGGCCTGCGGACTCAAGGGTCCCAGGTTCAATTCTGGTCAAGGGCATGTACCTTGGTTGCGGGCACATCCCCAGTAGGGGGCGTGCAGGAGGCAGCTGATCGGTGTTTCTCTCTCATCGATGTTTCTAACTCTCTATCCCTCTCTCTTCCTCTCTGTAAAAAATCAATAAAATATATATTTTTTAAAAAGATGCTCCGTGTCAACTTGAGGATGTCTTATGCTCTATTTAAAGACACCTTTGAGTCTCTCCAGTATGCACCTTTTCCAAGTGTTTCCCAATGTCCTTCTGTTCTACTAAGGAAGACTTTTACCATGAGTCTCTTTTTCAAGAGGATCCTGAAATTCAGAAAACTGGACTCATCTGATTACACTAAGATTTCTAGTTTCCCCGAGGCCCTGAAAGGGCCTCCTCCCCTTGGGCGGCCCTCTCCTCGGTCACTTTTGGCCTTTGGAGCTAGCAAAACCCAAAGCAATCAGTGTGAGATGCGCTCAGGCTGATGCAGGCCTCGTGCGAGTCTAAATCTGGCCCTTCCCCTACTCACCACGCCATGTGACCCACTGTTTACTACTGTCTCGGGCAAAGCTTATTATTACACCAACCCCTGATTATCAACCAAACCACACAATGTGGCTGGCAGGTCCATTCGGAAGAAAAACGTCCCTGCCACAGCCATGGCCTAGCTTTGGTGTCCTTTAGTTCACCTGTGCTATTGTCAACAGATCTGGGCCTCCTGGGAAACCGGGACGCAAACAATGTCTTTAAAGGCGCCTATCTTTTTAAGTAAAGAAAACCACTGTCCTGGAAACAACATAGACACGATAACAAGATAAAAAAAATATTGACATACTGATGTATTATAGAATCATACACCTGAAACCCATATAATTTCATTAACCAATGTCACCCCAACAAATTCAATAAAAAAGAAAAAAGTATATTGACACACATCTACCAGCGGAGAAGTGCCATCCATGACCTAGAACCTTCTCATCTGAATGCCAGGAAAGGGTTTAGAGGCTTTGAGTCTTCCCGGCTCCAGCTGCTTAGTAAGAGCTCATACTTGACTTGCCTAATGAGGTTCAACGAAGCCTCGGGTGTAGGTAATATTTACATTAGCACTCCTCCCTCTCCCTATAGAAATTGTCCCCCAAGCCCAGCATTAAGGAAAGAGCATGGCGGGAAAGAGCATGGCGGGGATGAGGGGGGACCAAGGATTGCCACCTTCATTTCTCATTAGTCCTGAAGGGGTTAAGCTTTCCAAAAGGCTGATTCTCAACACTTGGAGCTGGCTCTCCCTAGCAACTTCTCAAAATAGAAATGTGAAGGCTTTCTGTTTTCTTGCATCTCAAGGCCCAGTCCTGGCTCTCCCATCTAATCTTCTGATGTCGGGTCACCACAAACAAGGGGCAGGGTGGGGGTAGGGGTTCAAGGGCAGTTAACTCTCAATTATTTGGCAGCTGATTATCAAGGGGGTGGTTTGTCCTCCACCTCTCTGGTCAATGCACTACTCCATGGTATCCAACCACAAATAGTTTTCCTTTCTGTAGTTCTTTTTATTTTTATTTTTTTTAAGATTTTTAATTGATTTTTAGTGAGAGAGGAAGGGAGAGAAACACAGATGAGAAACATAGATCGGCTGCCTCTTGCATGCCCCCTACCGGGGACGGAGCCCACAACCTGGACATGGGCACTGACTGGGAATTGAACTTTCCAGTGCACGGGGCGATGCCCAACCAACTGAGCCACACCAGCCAGGGCTCCTTTCTGTAGTTCTGACAAAAAGAACCCGTGAGCAAGGAAGCTAAAGCTGACATGGCAGCTAAAATAAGACTTGCAGAGTATTGGGGAGTTAATGCTACCCCCCCCCTCCAGTTACAGGCTTACTGACAGTCTACGTTCTGATGTGTTCTGATCTTCAGAGTGATTTTCAAAACGTTTTAATCCACAGATCATTTTTATTTGATTCTTTTGTGCCAATGTTGTTTTCTTTTTCAAAGAAATTTAAACCATCTTGTTGGAATACTAAGACCAGCTCTTCTCTTGCCAAGATTACTAGGAAGACATACCACAGTGATATTTCTTTCCTCGGGGGTTCTCAACCTTCCTAGGCCCCTGCCCTGTTCTTACACAGCACGTGCCCCTTAATAACATCTCTAATGACACCATAATGGTTCCCGAAAATGGAGGAAGAGGCTACTTTGCCCGGACTCACCCCTCCCTGCCTTCCCTGAGAATCATGGTAATCACTTATGGCCCAAAATAGAGAGAGAGAGACCACAAGAGATATTTATACAAGCAATCAGCCAATGAACTACCTACCTGCTGGTTACTTAAAATTAATGAATGCAAAAATGTATTAAAAACCTAGTAAGTGCTAGGCCCCATGCTAGAGATCCCTTTTATACCATCTCATTTAAAGCTCCCAACTTCCCTGCTAGAGGCCCAGAGAAGTTAGGGAACTGGAGTTCCTCCGCTCACACCTGGCTCTGGTAGACAAACAACTCAAGGATCTCGACTTCGCTCACCCCTTGCTCTTGGTGACCCCGGCCCTGCCTCTTTGCCTCTTCCAACGCTTAGTCTCCACATCTGTAAAATGAAAACGTTGAAACTCGCCTCTTCTCAGAGTTCAAAGCTCACAGATACGATGCATAGCACACGAAATACACATGTGTTAAAAAAAACAAAACAAAGCAAAAAAACCTCCCCTCTCCTCACTTCCATCCTCTAGGAGTGCCCAGGCATAACGGAGCCATGCCACGGAAGCTGTCTTGGATAAAGCCTGAGAAAACTATCCTCTCCCCCAATACCAAACTCCCATACTAGAAGGGAAGCAGATTCAATGCAGAGCTCCCTCCTTTCCCCCCCCCCCCCGCCCCCCCCACGCAAGAGCCACGAAAACTCCGGAGAGTGGGATGTAGCATCACGTGACCACGTCAATGAGCACGCTGGAGGGCAGCCTGCGGTTACACACCCATGGGAGGAGAGCAGGGTTTCCCTCGTATCCGACACGGGGCTCCGGGCAGGGGCTCACCCCGTGGCACCGACTGTAAGAACGGGACTGCAGGGGTGCGTGGCAGAGGAATGAGAACACAGCACGGAAGTCAGTTTATAGGATGCCACGTATTGTGGCCCTCTGATGGTTTCTAATGAGTCTTTAAGAGTCTGGAAAGGTAGAAAGAAAAGCAAAAAGCAAAAAAAAAAAAAAAAAAAAAAAAGCAGGGCATGCTTCAAACGGCAACGTCGCTGCTCCGGGTAGGGAAGCCCATCCGGCGGGGCGCCGGGGCGCGGTCAGCGGCAGGGCGGGGCGGCAGCTGTGGGCGCGCGCCCGGGAGACAGCAGTGTGTGTTGGGGTCGAGGCGGGGCGGGGGCCGGGGACTCGCAGAGGCCTGTACATACACGGGGCGTCCACGGGGAAAGCCCTCTGGGCCAGGGCCCAGCCGCGACACACCGACAAGCCGGGGGCAGGGTCTCTCCGTTGGCGGGAGGTTTAGATTTGACGCGGGACACTCCATGGGCCTAGCCAGGGCCGAGGGCAAGCGTGAGCAGCTGAGGGAAGGAAACGACCAGGAGCTGGAGGCAAGAGCCGGTCCCCTGACACCCCCTCCGAAGGGATCCCCCAGGCCCTTCCCTGGGTGCAGACCCCAGACTCCAATCAATCGCCTGGGCCAAGAATACAGAGGACGCGGAAGGCGGAGCCCCACGCCCCCTTGCTCCCTGGCTTCGGGCCACGGGCCTGCTGGTACTTACCCGGGCCCGGGGGTCTGTCCTCCTCGCCTGCGTCCACTCCCCTCCCTGCCCCCTCCTCACTTCGCGTCCCCTCCTCCAAGGGACGCAGCCATGTCTGTTACTGGCAACTCGAAGGGGGCTTGGCTCCCTTCTCTGACTACGGAGACGCCTTGAGCAAGCCAAAGTCCTGGGCGCCAATTGGTCGGCATTAGTGATGGGCGGGGATTTCTGGCTTCTCATTGGCTGCGCGGCACGCTAGGCTGAAGCTGCAACCGCCCCTTTGGGAGCCTGGCGGAACTAAGTGCCCAGTGAAGGCAGCCGGAGAGCAGGCAACCACTGTGCATCCCTGGGCTTATCACCCAGGTTCAGAGGCCCTGACCAGAGGCGAGGGCACGGCTTCCGCCTCCATGGGTATGCTTACAGAATTATTCCCTGCCCCCAGCCCGCCTTGATTTTTGTCTTTTTCAAATAAGCCCTTTGGAGAGGGCCCCAGTCTCCTACTTCTAACCTTCCTCCTTGTTGCTGGGAACAAATGCCTAGAGACACCTTGTTCGGAGACCTTGGAGAAAGTCCCTAAGGGACTAAATACTGCGTCCAAACTAAAGCTGGCGAATCGAAGGGTAACACTGCCGCTCTCCCGAGACCTCAAAAGGGAAAAAGCAAGTGAAATTTTTTTCCCCTAGATAATTAGAGAAATTGCCTAGGAGACCTCCCTTGGGAAAACAAAGCAAGCCTGTGTCAGTATTTACTTCTGTTTTCCCAGAGATCCAAGTCTGGAGATTTGTTTGTTTTGTGTGGTGTGTTGGTTTTTTTTTAATCTGTTTATAAAATTGGAAGAGGGTCATGTGGCTCTGAGAAATAAGAGTCCTTTCCCCCTAAGTGAATTTAATTATGGAGTTAAAAATCTCTCTTCTCAGCTGGACAAGAAGATGCCATTTGAGTACCTCATCTTGTATGTTTGAACTCTTTTCGCTGTTGCCTAAAACACTGGTAGAAAAAAAAAACACAAAAATCCGCTGGTAGAATCATGTCACTTTCCTGCTTGCAAAAATCCTCTGCAGTTTGTTTCTGCAAATAGGTCAAGTCCATATCTCTCTTTCATTTAAAGTCCTCCTAAATCAACTCGGACTTAGCTCCAGGTTTAACTCCCCACAGGCTAAACTGTCCTGCAGCCACACAGATTCACCACCATCCCCTAAATCAGTGGGTTTCAGTCTTTTTCATCTCATGGCACATAAACTAATTACTACAATTCTGTGGCACATCAAAAAATATATTATTGCCGATTTGACCAAAAAAAAATAAAATAGGTATAATTTTGATTCATTCACACCAGACGGCTATTGTTGTGTTGGCTGTTGTCATTTTTTTACTTGACAATCTAAGGAGAAAAAGGTCAGTGCCCTTATTCCCAGTAGGGGGCGTGCAGGAGGCAGCTGACCCATGTTTCTCATTGATGTTTCTCTCTATCCCTCTCCCTTCCTCTCTGTAAAAAAAATCAATAAAATATTTATTTTTAAAAAAAGGTCAGTGCCCTGACTAAATAGTCAGATATTGCATTTTTTTAAAAAATATGTTTTTATTGATTTCAGATAAGAATGGAGATGAAAGGGAGATAGAAACGTCAATGATAGAGAAAATCATTGATCAGCTGCCTCCTGCATGCCCCCTACTGGAGACTGAGCCTGCATCCAAGGGCATGTGCCCTGACTGGAATCCAACCATGACTTCCCCGTTCACAGGTAGACACTCAACCACTGAGCCACACCGGTGGGTCAGGTATTGCATGCTTTAAAAACTCTCGTGGCACACCTGTTGAAAAGTGCTGTCCTAAATGCATCTGGGACCCTCCCGCTTTGTTCCTTTGCCCAAGAGGTTCCCTGTGCTTTGAAAGGTTCTTTCCTACTTAACGGATGGTTGTTGGCACCAATTCAACACCAATAAGAATCCCCAATTTGGGGTGTGGTAAAGAAGGAAACTTTATTGGGGCAAAAGCTTCATTGTGATACAGCATGGCTGTGAGGTGGCCCTGGGCCGGGCCCCCCTCTGGCTAGCCAGCTCTGCCGTGCTCCTCGCTGGTCTGCTTTGTGCTGTGCTCCTCTGCCCACTTTGCTGTGGTGGGCTCCCTGCTGGCCTGTGCTGGTCTGCTCTGCTCTGGAGAGACATCTTGGGTGTTTCAGTTCAGCCAGGGAAAAGCACCTCTATTCTTCCATGGAAAGGGAAGGTTCACTCCCCGAGCAAGAGGGGAACTGACTTATGTAGATGGTCCCTGATTGGCCCATCCTCATGCAAATGAGGACTCCAGATCCTCACAGTTTGATGCATCCAAAAGGCGCTGTCCTGATTGGTTGGCATAGAGCTGCTCTGATTGGTCAGTGAAGATGCTGCTAGAGCTATAGCCGCACAGCTCTGATTGGATGGGGAAAGCCCAGTCCTGATATTGGAAGTAGGATTCCAGGAGCTCCTTTATCGAAGTGGCTCAGATGGCAGAAACAAAGCGCACATATATGCAAAACCCATGGACACAGACAATCGGTGGTGAAGGCCTGGGGCGGGGAGCGGGGCAAGCTAGAAGGGTCAATGGGGGAGAAAGGGGACATATGTAATATTTTCAACAATAAAAATTTTTAAATAAATAAAAATCTAAAGAAACAAAAACAAAGTATCTGGCACACAGTAGGTGCCTGATAAATGTTTGCTGAATAAATGAGTTGGTACCCAATTATCCTCTCTCTCTAGCAACTTCAGTTGCTTTCTTTTCATTGGATCTTTCCCCTAGCTGAATAAACATTTACAGTTCTCATCTCACTTAAAACAGAAGGTGGAGGAAGGGGTGGGCTAGAGGGAAAAGAGAAGATGGGGAGAAGGAAGAGAGAGGGGGAGGAGGAGAAGGCCTTCAGCACTAAGTGGTCTGATCTACGTGACACTTTCTGCCATGTAGCTAATGAGGCTCTCTCCCACTCTGTGATGTTCTGTTACTGTTACACTAGCCAGTGTAGTAACATCCGGGGACTTCACCTTAGCTATTACAGCTCACAGAGAATCACTGCTTCATTCCTTTAGTGCCTCTGTGGAATATTTAAGAGATTTAGCTGAAAAGCTCAACGTCACGCGACTTTATTTTTAACATCACTCGACTTTAAGAAAGCTGTTACAAAGTTGTTAAACCAGCCTGGAATGAGCCCCTTCAAAACTGACCGATCGCACCATACATACTGTGTTGGCTTACCTCCCGATTGGTCAGCCCACATTTACCGAGTGGGCTGGATGCTAGCCATATGATGGTGAACAAAACTGAGAGGATCCCTGCCCTCCAGTCAGTATTGTAGTGGAGGAGACTGAATCTTAAACAAATAAGTAATCACATCACCGGTGTGTGAAGTGCTGCAAACCAGCATCTCTCATTGCATCCTGGTGACTGCCTCTTGGGTGGCTTAGAAAGGCTTCCCTGAAGAAGTGATGTTTCAGCGGAAATCTGAAGGATGACTGCAAGCAAGCCAAGCAAAGGGAAGGAGGACAGCCCTAACCGGTTTGGTTCAGTGGATAGAGCGTCGGCCTGCGGACTCAAGGGTCGCAGGTTCGATTCCAGTCAAGGGCATGTACCTTGGTTGCGGGCACATACGCAGTAGGGAGTGTGCAGGAGGCAGCTGATCGATGTTTCTAAATCTCTATCCCTCTCTGTAAAAAATCAATAAAATATATTTTTAAAAAAGGGAGGGGGGAAGGAGGACAAACATTGCAGATGGAGGGGGACGGTGAGTACATAGGCCCTGGGGAGGAGGGGAGGAGACTGAGGACCTAAAGGGGATTCCTACGCAACTGGAACAGGAAAGGGGAAGGGTGAGTATGAGAAGCAAGGCTGGAGCACTCAGGGGCAGCTCATGCGGTGTCTTCTGCACCAGGTTAAGAGTTTGGAGCTTGCCCAGCTGGTGTGGCTCAGTGGTTGAGCAGCAATCTAAGAACCAGGAGGTCATGGGTTTGACTCCCGTCAGGGCACATGCCTGGGTTGCAGGCTCGATCCCCAGAGTGGGGCATGCAGGAAGCAGCAGACCAATGATTCTCTCTCATCATTGATGTTTCTATCTCTCTCTCCCTCTCCCTCTCTGAAATCAATAAAAATATTTTTGTAAAAAAACACACTTTTGAGGGCATCAGAAAACTACTGGACGGTTTTAAACTTCAGAGTAACCTGATCTGACTGGCATTTGTAAAAATCCTCAGTTTGGCTGCTGAGTGGAGAATGGATGGCAGAGAAGCAAGAACAGTTTTGAGAAGCCCAGAGAAGAGGCTTGACAGGAATCTGAGCAACACAGCCCCTGTGCTGAGGTGGTAGCAGCCTGGTTGGCAAGACATAGGTATGTTCGAGAGATATTTAGCAGGTAGACTAGGCCAATTTAGTGATTGATTGGACTAAAGTTCAGGGACAAAGAGGGAGGTTTCTACAGCCGGGATCTCTTAGGGTGTCAGGTATAAAAACAAAGCGCCTCTGTTCAGCTCCAGGTGCCTCGAAAAGGCCAATTTAGAGCAAAGTACTAAGCAGAGCAGAAGATATACCTGTGTATTTATAAGGCCTCCCTTTATCTAGATGGAGATAGGCGGGGTGAGTCAGGAAATGTGCGTAACTCCGCAGGGCTGCTCTGAATTTTTGAACAAGGAGTGACACGCTGACTCGCATCCAAGCAGCAACAAGCTTCTCCCCTCCCGCTCCAGCACCCTGAGCCTTGGCCCGCCTTTCAGCCTCATCATTTGTTTAAAGGTGGCAGGGTGAACTGGTGATTGTGTCAGGTCCCCGGGCTGAAATTCTTTTAACCTGGCTGAGGATGAACATCACAATTCGAGTTAGAGTCCCTTGCCAGAAATCTCAGCGTCAGGACCCACATTCTTGGAATGGCTGATAAGTATCAATTGCTGTTGCAGCCAAAGTTTCAGACCACTTGCAGGCTCTTGGAAACGATGGACCGAATGATCAGAGCGTGTGACCATTTACACAAGAAGAATTCCGAATGTCCGGAATTGCTTTTTTGGGGAAAAGTTTCTATCTCACTAGTAAGAAAAGAATATTAAATTAAAACGAACACAGGTGCCATTTCTCACCTATTCAGTTAAATAAAATAATAAAATTTCATAATGCTGTGGTTTGCATAAACTCATACATTTATACATTATTTTTATTACAATGTACATGATTATAATATCTTTTTAAAAAACATATTTTTATTGATTTCAGAGAGGAAGGGAGAGGGAGACTGCGATAGAAACATCACTGATGAGAGAGAATCATTGATCGGCTGCCTCCTGCACACCCCACTCTGGGGATCAAGCCCGAAACCCGGATATGTTCCCTGGCCGGGAATCGAACCGTGACCTCCTGGTTCATGGGTCAACGTTCAACCATTGAGCCATACCAGTTGGCTATTACAATATCTTTTCTGGGCAATCTGACAGCAGGAAATAATGACCATGAAATGATCAATTATGTGTGTGTGAGGGGGTACACCTTAAACTTACAAATGCACACAATGTTATATGGCAAATAGATCTCAATTTAAAAAGGGGGGGTGGGCAGAGAAAGAATAAGCTAAGCTATCATAAGGGTTACCTGTGAGGGTCATGGTAGAGCTTGGAGCAGAGTGTAGATATGGGGGTCACAGATTATTGACAGATGGCAGGTGTCTCAAAAGAAGGAGTTTTCATGGGGAAGGAAGCACGCTGATCTGGAAATAGGCACAAAAGCAGGGAACAGCGTGCTGCGGCCCCCCCAACCCCACCTACTTGGTTTGGGAGAGGTGCTCCCTCCACTCACAAGCTGCAGGGAACGTGGCCTCCTCATGGGAAAGGGGGTCCTTGGAAGATGCTGAGGCTGTTGGAGATTTTCCTCACAAATCAAGGCTTCATGATAGCACAGGGGGACGGTTCGGAGGAAGACAGCGGTGGAGGCGATGGCCCAGAAGCTGTGAAAGAGGGGTCCATGGCCGGGCCGGCATTTGGGGTGATGACGGAGGACCGGGCATATGAGGCCTGGTGAAATGATCTGAGCTGTCGATGGATTCTCCCTCGGCTGGCAGGAGCCTTTCCTCTAAGCTGTGAGTGGTATTTGCAGAAGCCGCTCCTGTATCTGCAGCAGGTGAAGTCTCACTGACGAGGGCCTCTTCTGGAGCCCTTTGATGATCCACTCAAGAGGTCCTGGTTGTAAATCCTAAGAACAAGGCAGTCCTGACACCGGCTGGTCCTCCTGAGGAGCAGTGCTGAAACAGGGCGCACACCTTCCCAGCACAAGCTGAGCGCCTGGCTGCCTCCCCTCGGCGAAATTCAAGCCTCTGGCTGACAGTACATGCGGGGAGAAGAAGCGGGTAGCAAGGGTGTCCTTTGAAGATGCTGAGGCTGTTGGAGATTTTCCTCAGCTCAGGCTCTGACCTCCCTTTGTTAATAATAGTCCCAAATGGGAAACAGCTCCAGTGTCCACAGGAGAATGGCCAAACAGCCGGTGGTATATCCATCCAAGGGCACGCCAGGCAGCAGTAAAAAGAAATGAACCGTGGACACACATCCAGTGTGAACGCATTCCGCAGACAGGAGGCTGATGGGAAGAAGTCGGGCATAAAAGATTACAACGGGTGATGCCATTCATGTGAACTTCTAGGACACGGATGGGGGCGCTGAGGCCTGACTTCAAAGGGGCGGGCATGAGGGAAACTGCAGGGGGTGAAGGACATGTCTCTTCTTGATTGGCATGCGAGTTACATAGGTTTGCATATTTATCAAAACTCATCCCACGATCCACCTAAAATGTGTATGTTTGTGTGTATTTAAATCACACCTCAATATGACATAGCTCTTCTTTCTCAACGGGGAGTGATTTTGCCAGGGTCATTTAGGGATGTCTGGAGACATTTTTTTGTTGTCCCAGCTGGGGGCCACTCTTGGCATCCAGTGGGTAGAGGCCAGAAATGTTGCTAACACCGGACAGTGCACGGAAGAGCAGACCTCCACACCGAAGAATCGTCTGGTGCCGAATGCTGTGATGCCAAGGCTGAGAACGAGCAGCGAGCAGAGCGGGAGGCTGAGCAATGAGGAGGCAGGTCCGGAGCCTGAACTGTGAATATGGCCGAGGCACTTTAAGGGGGGAAAAAATGCCCTGATAGGGATTTAAAGTTGCTCGTGTTGCCCTAACCGATTTGGCTCAGTGGATAGAGCGTCGGCCTGTGGACTGAAGGGTCCCAGGTTCGATTCCGGTCAAGGGCATGTACCTTGGTTGCAGGCACATCCCCAGTGGGAAATGTGCAGGAGGCAGCTGATGGATGTTTCTCTCTCATTGATGTTTCTCACTTTCTATCCCTCTCCCTTCCTCTCTGTAAAGAATCAATAAAATATATATTTTAAAGTTGCTCGCATTTCAACAATGCAGTACATTCTTGCACCTTCCCAACCCTCCCACCCTCCCTAGAAATATCGACATGTATAGGTGCCTGTGTGAGTGGTTGCTTTAGGAAACAGTAAGGGGCAGAGGTATGTTTCGCATCTGGGTCGGTGGCTGTTGGATAAGGGACGACACCAGGGGGATTGTGGGAGAATCCTGTTCAGCTGGGAACCAGAAGCAACCATGAGAGTGTAAGGTCCTGCAGAGGATTCTCTCGAATGGGATTTCACGTAATGTCATCTAGATCCAAAAGCAACAAGGAAGTGCCCCGCTGTATCCAAACTACATTCACCTGCTGTCACCCGGGTCCTCTAGAACCGTGCGAGGCAGCCAGCTTCCTCCCAGGGCAGCGGGACATTCGCTGATCTATAGAGGGGGACCGATCGCTGCAACAGGGTGGAGAGCGTTAAAGAAACAGGGGGACATCCTGCAGCACAGTGCTCTTTGGCAGTAAACAGTCGGGACACGGAGGGTAACAGACATGCTTCCTGGAACAGGAACAGCGCCTCGCCTCTAGGCTCGCTCCCCTCCCTCTTCGAAAGGCTTTCTTCTGCTGGCTTCTGGGTCGCCACTCTCTTCTGGTCCCGCCCACCCGCTGCTTACTCCTGCTGGCTCCCCTTTGCTAGCTCCCTCTCTGACCAGTCCCTCTATGTGGGAGTGGGGAGGGCCTCCTCTCTTCTCTGTTACCATCTCTCTAGGTGGCCAAATCCAGTCCTGGGGTCCTGAATACCATAGACATGCTGATGATGCCCACATTTCTATCTCCCTATCTATACTAATAAAAGGGTAATATGCTCATTAGACTGGACATCTTCCGCATGTCCTTCTGGACAAAGCCACAGTGGTGGGGGCTGAGGCAGAGGCAGTTAGGGGCAATTAGGTCAGCAGGGGAGGGAAGTTAGGGGTGATCAGGCCGGTTGGGGAAGGCAGTTAGGGGGCAATCAGGCCAGCAGGCAGAATGGTTAGTGACGATCAGGCAGGCAGGCAGGCGAGTAGTTAGGAACCAGCGGTCCTGGATTGCGAGAAGGATGTCAGGCTGCCGGTTTAGGCCCGATCCCAGCAGTTGGACATCCCCCAAGGAGTCCCAGATTGGAGAGGGTGTAGGCCGGACTGAGGGACCCCCTCCCCCCCATGCACGAATTTCATGCACTGGGCTACTAGTCATTTCTATAATATCTTATCGGTTACACAAGGCAGCCCTATTCAGTGGAGGAGGGGACCACTCAGGAACTTATCATTGGGAACCACCTAGGTGGCTGGCTGTCACACGTTGCCTACAAGACCCTACATAATCTGATCCCTACCCGTATTTCCAACTTTGTTTCCTACCACTGTGCCCCTTGCTGCTCATCATGTTCCGGCCACGCTGGCCTTCTTTCCTTTTCTCCAGTACACCTCGTGTGTCCCTGCCTCAGGACCTTTGCACTCGCTGTTCCCTCAGCCAGAATGCCCCTCCCCAAGAGGTTTCCATAATCAGACTGTCCCCTTCTCTCAGAGGTCTCCTCTGAACCCCAGCCTAGCATGCCCCCTGTCATCATCATCCCAGCTCCTTCTTTTTTCAAAGTCCTGATCTCTGTCTGCTATGTTCTCTTGTTTATTTGTTCGTCGTCCGTCTCCTCCGCTCAGACAGAAGCTGCATTTGAACAGGAAATCATATCTATTTTGGTCACTGCTGTCTTCCCAGCACTGAGAACAGTGCCTGGCACATACTCAGAGGCTTTGACAAATGAGTGAATGGAGGCTTTCCAAGGTCTCGTGAAGTTCCCCCCTGGAGTATCCACCCACCTCTGGATTCATGCTTGCTTTCTTTTTTAACTGATTTCAGAGAGAGAGAGGTGGATTTGTTGTTCCACTTATCTATGCATTCATTGGTTGATTCTTGTACGTGCCCTGTCCAGGGATCAAACCCAAAACCTTGGCATATTGACAATGCTCTAACCCACTGAGCTACCCAGCCAGGGCTGAATTCATGCTTTCTAAGCATCATTCTGATTCAGCTTTTTGAGGTCCTCAAAACCAGCTAGGGAACATCTGGGAGACATGTGACTAATAATAATATCAGTAATAGTTTAGCCTTATGTAGGGTTTACTATATACGATGCGCTGTTCTGAGTGCTTTACATAATACTGCCTCGAAATAACCCTATAAGAATAGAAGTATTACCATTTCCATTTCACAGGGGAGAAAAATGAAGCCGAGAGGGTCCAAGTAACTTGACACTGGGTCACACAGCTAAAACATGAAGAGCAGGATTCAAGCCAGGAGGTCTGGTCCAGAGACCAGGTGTTTTTGGGTTTGTTTTTTTTGGTTTTTTTTTGTTTTGTTTTGTTTTTTTGAGACCAGTGTTTTGATGGAGGAGTTTTTGGTTTTGTTTTGTTTTTGTTGTTCCCTGACCAGGAATTGAACCAGTGACCTTTTTTTTTTTAAATATATTTTATTGATTTTTTACAGAGAGGAAGAGAGAGGGATAGAGAGTTAGAAACATCGATGACAGAGAAACATCGATCAGCTGCCTCTTGCACACCCCCTACTGGGGATGTGCCCGCAACCAAGGTACATGCCCTTGACCGGAATCGAACCTGGGACCTTTCAGTCCGCAGGCCGACGCTCTATCCACTGAGCCAAACCGGTTTCGGCGAACCAGTGACCTTTTGATGCGTGGAATGACACTCAACCAACTGAGCCACACCAGCCAGGGCTGTTTGTTGTTGTTTTTTAATGGTTATATTGAGATACAATTTACACACCATACAATTCATCTATTTACAGTGTATCATTCGCCCTGACTGAAAGGTCCCAGGTTCAATTCCAGTCAAGGGCATGTACCTTGGTTGCGGGCACATCCCCAGTAGGAGGTGTGCAGGAGGCAGCTGATTGATGTTTCTCTCTCATCGATGTTTCTAGCTCTCTATCCCTCTCCTTTCCTCTCTGTAAAAAATCAATAAAATATATTTTAAAAATAAATAAATAAGATGTATCATTCAATGGCTTTTAGTATATTCACAGAGTTGTGCAGGTTATCACCACAGGTTATCACCACAACCAATTATAGAACTTTTTAGCACCCCAAAAAGAAACCCTGGCCCTAACCGGTTTGGCTCAGTGGATAGAGTGTCGGCCTGCAGACTGAAGGGTCCCAGGTTCAATTCCAGTCAAGGGCATGTACCTTGGTTGCCAGCACATCCCCAGTGGGGGGTGTGCAGGAGGCAGCTGGTAGATGTTTCTCTCTCATCGATGTTTCTAACTCTCTATCCCTTTCCCTTCCTCTCTGAAAAAATCAATAAAATGTATTTTTTAAAAAAGAAACCCTGCACTCCGTAGTGGTCACTTCCATTTGTCCCCAACCCCCTCCCTCAGCCTGTCAACCACCAGTCTACTTTCTATCTTTATGGATTTATCTACTCTAAACATTTCATCTAAATGGAATCAGGTAATAGGTGATTTTTTTTTGTGACGTGCATATTTTACTTAGCACTCTGTTTTCAAGGTCATCCATGTTGTAACATGTTACTGGCCCTTCATTCCTTTTAAATACTCAGTAACATGCTATGACATGGAGATACCACGTTTTGTTTATCCATTCATCAGCGGATGGATGTTTGGGTGTTTCCGCTCTTTGGCTGTTATGAATAATGCTGCTAAGAACACGTGTGTCTGAGTTTTTGTACGAACACGTGCTTTCATTTCTCTTGGGTAGATACATAGAAGTGAAACTACCTGGTTGTGTGGATATGACACTAGGTTCTTCAACGCACCGCTCTGCAGCCTCCCATAGTGAAGGACTACTCTGACCCAAATGATCAGTTCGTTTTACACCTCAGCCTTGAGATTCTTAGCACAGTTGGCACCTGCATGACCTGAGGGCCTGATCATTTGACCTAAAACAGAAGAGGTGAGGGGTTGCCCTGGAGCTGAAATGATAGCAAATGCCCCCAGAGCAAAAACTGTTGCCAGTCGCAAATACCTTTTGTGAGGTCCCTCCCCCACCAGGCTGATGCCGGCTCCTTGTCCAAGGGAAGTAGGATTCTGTATCCATTCACCTGCACCCTTTTCATCCACGGCCCTTCCTGATTAAGAAATGTGTGAGGTGGCTGGTTAGTGTCTGGAGGTACTGTCCATAGCTGAGAATGGAATATTCTTATTCAAAAAAATTGCTGACTTTAGGGACCAAGTGCCACGGAGTCTCGCGACCTTTAGCCCATTCTCACAGCACCTTAGGACAGAGGCCGCATCGCATCCACTCACTGTGATGGGTCTTTCCCCAGGCAGCTTGTCACAACTTGCTGTGGAATCCACAAGACCAGCAAGCCTCACAGCGGACAGGAGGGTTAGAAGGGGGGTTGCTTTGGGACTTGTCCGAGGGCAGCCCCTGAGGCTTCCCCTGTTGGCAGGGTAATGGCTGTGTGATCCAGGCCAGCTAACAGACACAGAGCCCTCCCTGGGAAAGCGCGCTCCGTGGAGAAAGCCCCGGGCCAGGCAGCCCTCGGGGTGTAAAGGCCAGCGCACACAGGTGGTTGCCTTGGTTTTGTTTTGATTTTATCATGGGTGTTGGTAGCTGGCTGTTGAGACCCGAGTGAACTTTAGTATTCCTTGAATGTCCTCACTGGACTGAAGTTCAGATCTGTTTGCCGTCCTGGTAATAAACCCTGGAATTCACTCGCTGCCTTCCCTCTGGGTTCTCACCGAGCTTTTTACCCTTGACCTCCCTCCTGCCTAGGACCTCCCTGGGAAATGTGCAGAGCCCGTATCATCAGATCCGTATTCTAGAAGACAAAAATGTGGAACGGCCAGGCTCAGTGGTTTGCTCAGGATCCCACAGTGAAGGGCTGTGGGTCGAAGCTGAAAATAAGCCCTAAGCTTGTCACTCATCATCGCAGCCTTCCCCTGCAGGCTGAGAGGAGGGGCACGTGCTGTAGGGAGCAGATGCCTGCTGCGCACACACACCCCGCACCCCACCACCCCCCCCCCGCCCCCAGGACCCCAGCCGAATGGAACGTGCCCTTCCAGCTTCTAGACTAGAAGGGACAGGCCGAGCTTAACTTGAAGGTACAGTGTGTAGCTTTAGTTTTTTACCCCTGGCCAGGCTATTCCAGAGTTGCAACTTGACCAAAGCTGTCGTTCTGTAGGCCGCAGATTTAAAAACGGAAAAAGTCGTTAAGACCAAATTGACCTCATGAGAAAAAAAGGAGGAAAAAAAAACTTTACACAAGAGAAAATACACACCATTGTCCTGCCAGCTGCTTGATCTCGTTCATAATTTTTCAAGTTCAGAATGATGCATCAGTGGCCATCTAGGAAAAGAGTTTGTTTCCCTAAAAGGTAAACATTGGAATTTCCTTTATGAAATACATTCTCGACGGGGACAATGTTCCCAGTTTTTGGAAGAAAAAAAAAATCTTAGATATTATAATAGTCGATGGTCCTCCAAAGCTCAAAATCTTATTTTTTTAGTATTTACTTTTCCTCATGAAGGAAAATTTAAACTCAGTGTACTTTTTCTCTTTTTGGAGGAAAGAATGACAAAATCTCAAAGGTTTATTCCTTTATGTTTGGTTAATCCTCACCCAAGGATATTTTCCCATTGCTTTTTTGTTGTTGTTGTTTTAGAGAGAGAGTGGAAGGAAAGGGGAGAGACAGAGAGAAACGTCAATGATGAGAGGGGATCACTGATCAGCTGCCTCCTGCAAACCCCTACTGGGATCAAGCCCACAACCCAGGCATGTGCCCTTGACCAGAATGGAACCCGAGACCTTTCAGTCCGCAGGCTGATCCACTGCGCCAAACCGGTTAGGGCCAAATTTCAAAGTTTTAAAACGCTGCTCCATGAGGAGGTGCTTTCTCCCGGGAAGCCTCCACCCGCCCAAGCACGAGGTTAGCGCTGATCTTTTCTGGAAGTCTTGACTATTCACTGGGACTCAGACTCCTGGGGTCATGTGATTGGAATTATGGCCATGTCAGTCCTGCGTGATCTGGAGGTTGGCATCCTGTGGGGATTTGTCAGGCAGAGATGGGTGAGCGCTCGGAAAGAACAAGGTCTCGCGGCTGGGGCTCTCCCTGTCCTGCCTCCTGTGTTGCTCAGCCACGTGGCTCACCTCTAGTTGCTTCGCTTGCAGGTGGTTAATTTCAAGAGCGTCAGGAATGCAAACGTTGGGAAGGAAGGTGGGAGAAATCACGCTTCAGTTTTGTTCTAGTGCCAGCACTGAACATGACCCCCGAGTATCTGTCACCCTAGCTGGTTTGGCTCAGTGGATAGAGCGTTGGCCTGTGGACTGAAGGGTCCCAGGTTCGATTCCAGTCAAGAGCACATGCCTGGGTTGTGGGCTCGATTCCCAGTGTGGGTGTGCAGGAGGCAGCCGATCAGTGATTCTTTCTCATCATTGATGTTTCTCTCTCTCCCTCTAATTTCCTCTCTGAAATAAATAAAAATATATTAAATAAAATAAAAATAAATAAAATAAGACCAAGTATATGTCCAAAAATACTTGACCCTAGACAGAACCTGCTAGAACCTTGTGGCTGCTGCTTCCCAGAACGTGTTATTCCAAGCAGCCCACCGGACGTGGTTGCTTGTTGCAGGGGGTTGGGAGAGAGTTGGACAGAGAGGTTGTTGGAAACCAGGACTGGAGAAGACGAGGACACTTGATTGATCAACGAGATCGGGTCTGTGAAGATACTTAATCAGAGGAGATAATGCATGTGAAGATGCTTTTGGGCTGCAAAAATATATGAACTATATTCTAATTCCTTCTAACTACATGAATAAGCTACATGAAGGAAGGCAATTTTTATATTAAAAAAAAAAAAAAAAAAAAAAAAAGCCCAGCCAGGGTGACTCAGTGGTTGAGCATCAACCTATGAACCAGGAGGTCACGGTTCGATTCCTGGTCAGGGCACATGTCCGGGTTTTGGGCTCAATCCCCAGTGTGGGACGTGCAGGAGGCAGCTGATCCATGATTCTCTGTCATCATTGACATTTCTATCGCTATCTCTCTCTCCCTTCTTCTCTGAAATCAATAAAAATATTTTTTTTTAAAAAAAGGCAATTTTATTAAAGATCCCTGCCTTGATTTTCACCCCCAAAAGTTGGAATCGTTGATGGCTGTTTATGAAACATCTTTTCTATCTTTGGGTGACAAGGGCTCGTGAGAGCGCGTAGTGTATTATCAGCTGTTATTCCACCTGGCCTCTGCGGCCTTGTCTCGAGTTGCTGGCTGCTTAGTTATGTTTCACTGCAGTCCTCCCTTTCTTCTCGTGTCCATAGGAACTACCAGCAATGCAGGGGCCTGTCCCTCCGTGGGGCCTCACAGCTTTGCTCTGAGCCCAAGAGCTTCCCCCTTAAGCCAGAAATAGGGCTGGTGTACTTACCGGTGGTATCTCAAACCCTTTTCCATTTGAATGCTGCTTAAGATGCGTCCCACTGAGACGGTCTTTGCTGGGGGGAGGGGGGGACGGGATTTGGTTGGGGGCAACCAGGGGCCTCACACTTTGATGAGCCGGCTAGTCAGTCATTCCGCAGAGTAATCTGTGCCCCCCTCCCCCTGCCCCTGCATGAAGAGGTGGGGGAGGGGTGTGTGTGTGTGGGAGGGTACTGAAAACCCAGCTTTGCTATCAGGGCGAAGAACGTGCATCGATTTTGTTTCATCACTTTTGTGCCTTTTCAGGGTTTAAGGGTTTGGCCGACAAAGGAATTTGTGAGAAAGTTCCTAATAAGCAGTTAACACTTCAATGTACTTGCAGCTGCTGAGGCAGGAGTCCGTGGGGGTGACGAGAGTTGGCCTGGTCAGATAAACCCACGTTTGAATTCCAGATCTGATGCTTACTGGGCATGGGACCCCTTTCTAAGCCTCAGTTTCCCTGTCTGGATAACAGAAGAACCTTCTCATTGGCTTGTTAGCTGAGATACTGAACAGAAGATGCTGAGCACCGTGGCTGGTGCACACACAGGAAGTGGTCAGTAAAAGGGACACGCGGTCATTGTGATCATTAAGGCAATGGAGAACTGAATAAAAAAGGGGGGGATGATTTGGAAGAAAAGGAACTAAGTTAAATTCCACACAGAGTTTTATAAACCTCATGCTTAAAAAATGATCAGATTTATCTTGGAATAGGTAATATACGTGCATAAACAATTTATTTATTTTTTAAATATATTTTATTGACTTTTTACAGAGAGGAAGGGAGAGGGATAGAGAATTAGAAACATCGATGAGAGAGAGACATCCATCAGCTGCCTCCGGCACACCTCCCTACTGGGATGTGCCCGCAACCAAGGTACATGCCCTTGACCGGAATCGAACCTGGGACCCTTGAGTCCGCAGGCCGACGCTCTATCCACTGAGCCAAACCGGTCAGGGCTGCATAAACAATTTAAAAGGAACAAAGAGGTGTACAGTGAAAATCAGGTTTCCCTCCACCCCTGTCGCTACCTCCTCGTTCCCTTTTCCAGAGGCAACTAATATATGAGTTTCCTGCGCATCCTCCGAGAAAGTATCGTCATTGAAAACGACTTATGAGGAAGATTAGTTTTGTGGGGTTTTTAAAATACATTTTGTTGATTTCAGCGAGGAAGGGAGAGGGAGAGAGAGATAGAAACATCAATAATGAGAGAGAATCATGGATCAGCTGCCTCCTGCACACCCCACACTGGGGATCGAGCCCACAACCCGGGCCTGTGCCCTGACCGGGAATCGAACTGTGACCTCCTGGCTCATGGGTCGACGCTCAACCACTGAGCCACGCCGGCCAGGCCTGAGGGAAATTCGTCTTGAAGGACACAGCAATGGGATGGCTTGCTACACAGGAGGCACAGCAACCTGATAATGAAGACAACTGCACGTGTGGTCTTGTTGGACCCCAAGTTTAGGGGGTGTTTTAATAGCGTATTTAGTGCCCTGCAGCCTGAGCCAGACTGGGTGCCATCTTTGCAGCTATAATAAGACACACGGGCTCAGAAAAGCAATCTGATTCAGAGGCAGGATTCAGAGGTCCCGGAGCACAGAGCCCTCGTCTTCAAGGGAGGGTGTCAGGGCAGGGCGCAGCCAAACCGTGAGATCTGAACTCTGGACTGTGGACTCATTCCCGACATTCCCACTTGCCAAGCCCACATTGCCCACATTCCCCGGGGACTTAGGCCACATAGCTTCGCCCTCAGCTGCCGCAGGGTCCCAAGGACAGGTTGGAGAGACGGGGCCCAGGGCCCTGTGAGATGGGCCAAGGTTCCTTCCTGCATTCTGCCCCCGGCCGCCCGCCGGAGTCCAGTTTCTGTTCTGTAAAATGCACAGATCTTATATTTATCCAGGACCGACTTGGTAAATTTAAACCTGCTCAAGTCCTAGGACGCACCTGTTTACTGGATACCCAGGGTGTTTTGTTGCTGTCCCGTTAAGAGGGTGACTGTGTGTATATATAGAGCTAAGACAGCTCTCTGGCCCAGTCTTCTGTCCGACAAACGAGCATTTAATCACCCCGACCTTGGAAACCACATTCCAGTACTTAGCTCTACGTCCAAAAGTTTCCACTCGAAGCAAACCCGAAGTCACTCAGCTGGGGTTCGTCTGGTAGCCCGCAATTCAGGAAAATCGGGGTGAGCGTCTTCCATGTGCTTGACGACACTCGTTAGCCTTGGTCCCTTTAACACCAAAGGAAAGCCCTTCGCGTTCTTTCATCTTCCATCTGCATTCCATTGCTGACCCCTCCGTTACGCCTGGGACTCAGGTGTGTGTCCCTCCTGACCTGGCCGGGCTGGTCAAGGACCTGCCCTGTGCAGAACATCAGAGAGGACCCCGACAGCATCCCTTTCTCTATGTCCCATGCTCCTGGGGTCCCACAAGCCTCTGGAGCTGCTTGCCTGACTGACCGATTCCTCTTCAGCCCGCTGTGGGGCGGCCCTGTAAAGCGAGAGCCAGGCCCCCCTGCCATCCCTAAATGCCAGCGGAGTGAGTAATGCTGCTCCCCCGGCCTTAAGCAGTTCTGTTATTTACACTGGTCTTCGCTCCAGGTGATGCTTGTAGAAGCTGACTTGTCCTAAACCCAGACGCTCACGGCGTGTTGGGAAAGGGCGGAGCAGAGCCAAAGTGATCCCTAGCCCCAGAAAGGCAGCCGGGAAGGCTTCGAAGCCACTTGCTTGCTTGCTTTGGAGGTCGGAGCAGGAGAACGGAGACAGCACCCGGCACCCGGTTTTGAAACTGGGTGACGTCTCCTAAAACACTCAGCTAGACAGAAACAAGAAACAAGGATACACGGAAGGAATTGGGAAAGTAGAAAGCATTAGACTTGATTGATAAGCAATCCTAAAACTATTCTTTTTTTTTAAAATATATTTCTTTATTGATTTCAGAGAGGAAGGGAGGAGAGGTAGAAACATCAATGATGAGAGAGAATCATTGATCGGCTGCCTCCTGCACACCTCCTACTGGGGATCAGGCCTCAATAGAGGCATGTGCCCTTGGCCGGAATCAAACCCGGGACCCCTCAGTCGGAGGGCCGACGCTCCATCCACTGAGCCAACCTGGCTAGGGCCTAAAACTATTCTTAAATGAGACTAAAGAAAGCAGAAAAGGTACATTATCAAGTATTCCTCGCAACACCTTGCCACCATAGGGACGAGGACTCCGAAGCTGGGTTAGATGAGCTGAATTGTGCCCAAGTACCCAGCACGGGCCCTGAGACATAGCCCGCACCCAGGACAAGTTAGTTCTTCCGAATTGTCTTGCTGATAACAGGAAGAGTGAAAGGAGCAATACAGTCGCCACTATTCTGGTTGCCAATGAACATTCTCAGCTACGTGGTCATATAATACGAAGCCCGTAACTGGCGTCTATTAGCACCAAAATTATAGGGCTGCATGATGCCACGCTACCTCCCCTCCTCCTGTGGTCCAACTGCTCAGGGAGGGGTTGTTCCCAGGAGCAGTCTGGTTTAGGTTGTCCGGCCACCTTGGGAGGGGCCTGGGGGTCGCACCGAATCCCTGCAACCAGTCACGTTCCTATGGGTCCTGGCTGACCATTTTCTTAGCATCATCACCCAGGCGCCATAATAACAGTAATAATAACGACAGCGGACATTTTTAAGAGCTGAGGGCCAGGCCCCGACTTAAACACACCTGCATGCTTTATTTCACTGAGGTTCCTGAGACAGAATGTTCAGACACCGAGGATCTGTGCCAGAGGGGAGGACCCCAGATACCTTGCAGCCGAACTATCTAAGCCTGGAAGAAGTCTGAGAAGTGAAGAGAGAATGAAGTCCATAACCTTATGCCCTTGGGCCATAAAACCCAAATAACAGCCTGGCAGAGGCGGGCGACGTGGTTCAGGGAAGAAGGCAAGGAAAACGCAACGATGGGGGTTTATGAAATAAATCGGTAAATATTACTTCTGTTCTTTGGTAACCGCAAAGAATGGAAACTTGTGGTTAGCGATTCAGGGGTTAGGGAGAGTGAGAGGGGAAGGCTGCCGTGTTCTGTTTGAGTTCCAGGGAAGTGGGGTTTCATTGTATGGGATGCAACTGGATATTTCCTCCACGCTCCGTGGCTGGGAACTAGCAACCAACGTTTCCTGGCACTCAAGGCGAGTCGAGGCAGCCAGGTCGAATTTTTTTTTGGAGCCAAAAGCCAAGCATTCCTTTCCAGTTAGTTCTCCAACCTCCGGGGGAAGAGCTGGACCGTCTAGAGTGACCTCTACTGGCAACCCCCGGGAATTGCCCAATTTTCCAGCCTGTGTAGGAATCGCCTTAGAAATGGACTTCTTGTCCCAACAGAAGCCTCTTGATTCTTTCCCTCGCTAATGAATTGCCCTGTGGTTGGCGATGACAAGGAGGGTTGACAACATGAGCAAGCTGAAGTCATTCCACTTGCTGATGAAAACCGTGGAGTATGCTTTTTTTGGAGTATGAATGGGTTTGGGTGTGCCCGACCTCTTGGCCTTGGCAGTGACTGTCCTGAGATGGGATGAGACACTTGTCTACCAGGGGTCCATCCTGCGTGGCTGTGGGATGGCCGTGGGATGCTCCCTCTCTAGAGAGGCCTTAAGACTTGAGGATAATAATGGTGATAATGTACAAATGGCTTTGAGATCGCTGGTTGGGGATCAGGGTACAGCTAAAAGACATGGCTTCATTTGTGTTCGACACTGTGGAAATGGATCCACGTGGGATTGCTAAGATGAAGAAAGAGAAAACGGAGAGGTGACTGCCTAAAAGGTTCTGATTAAGAAACATTCTGCAGCCAAAGCCGGTTTGGCTCAGTGGATAGAGCGTTGGCCTGCGGACTGAAAGGTCCCGGGTTCGATTCCGGTCAAGGGCATGTACCTTGGTTGCAGGCACATCCCCAGTAGTGGGTGTGCGGGAGGCAGCAGATCGATGTTTCTCTCTCATCGATGTTTCTAACTCTCTATCCCTTTCCCTTCCTCTCTGTAAAAAATCAATAAAATACATTTAAAAAAAAAAAAAGGTTAGCAATAATCTTGATGTAGCCAAATACAGAAAATATTTAAAAAAAAAAAAAAAAAAAGATGCCGAAACCGGTTTGGCTCAGTGGATAGAGCGTCGGCCTGCGGACTCAAGGGTCCCAGGTTCGATTCCGGTCAAGGGCATGTACCTTGGTTGCGGGCACATACCCAGAGGAATGTTTCTCTCTCATCGATGTTTCTAGCTCTCTAAAAAAGTCAATAAAATATATTTAAAAAAAAAAAAATAAATAAAATAAAAAAAAAAAAAGAAAGAAACATTCTGCAACATTTTTACTAGTAACGTACTTTTTTTTTTTTTTTTACAACTCTGTTTTAAGATGTATTATGGTCCCCGTTTTTCCAGGTGAAGATATCAAGTCACAAACAGGGGCTCTCACACGTCAGAGATCACACAGGCACTGAGTGGGAAGGCCACCGCTGGAGCCATCTCTCCTGTGTCCCTCGGAAGGGCCCCCCCATCCCCCCATCCCCCCCATTCCCCTCCTCCTCAGGCTGGAAGCCCCGGAGTCACCCTCTGTTTCTCGCTCACGCTCACTGCTCACTTCCAACCCATCAGCAACGTGCAACCGCAGGTCTCCATGCCCCATCGCTGCGGCCTGTGCTTTCCCCCTATAGGAAAGATCTCAAGTCTGTCCATCCTCCCAGCCCATCCCGTCCGCCTCCAACACTCCATCCTCGTCCAAGCTCCCAGAGGTGGCTGAGACAGGCTTCTGAAATTGTGGTTAAATATGTATGTGTTTGCAGGTGGATGTCCACCCTTCCCCACAGGATGAAAAGCTCTATGAGAGCAGAACCTTGACCTTGGAAGTTAACGGTCACCCCTAGTGCCTAGCTCACAGTGCACAATCAATGTGTGCTTGTTGAACGAATGAATGAATGAATGAGAATGTGCTAATTCAGCAATTACATAGTCCATTAAAATACTCATGTGTAGGCCCCACTACCAGAGGTTCTAATTGATCTGAGATTAGGTCAGGTATCAATATTTGTTAATAGTCAATATTTTAAAAAAATATATCATGGTAGCATATCCATATTTACCATTTTAACCATTTCAAGTGTGCCATTTGGGGGCATTAAGTACATTCCCTTCGTTTTGCTACCATCGCCACCATCCATCTCCATGCCCAGGTTATGGGCTCGATCCCCAGTGTAGGGCCTGCAGGAGACAGCCAATCAATATTCTCTCTCGTCATTGATGTTTCTAGCTCTCTCTCCCTCTCCCTTCCTCTAAAAACAAAACCAAACAAACAAACAAAAGCATGCGACCCGACTGAGTAGATGCTCTTAAAGTTACAATAACAAATCTGAGTGGGATCCTAGCACCGTCTGCAATGTTTCTTAAAGGGATATGACCCCCAAAGTCCAAAAGTTCACTTTCACACCTTCTAATCAGAACAAACCCCCTCGGGTGCTGAGCCCACCCCTTTTACTGAGAGAACAGAAGCCAGGAATACAGAAAGACTGCATCTTCCCACCGCCTCCGCCTCCCGACAGCCCACATCTAGTTCCACGTATGTGGCTGCTGGCCCGTGAAAGTGGGTGAACGGCAAGAACTCTGCTCCCCAGTTCCCACCTCTCCCCTGTACCCTAAAGTTTCCTCTCTGCGAGATGGTTCCTTTCAGCCTTCACAGCCTGCCCTGATAGGCCCCATATTTAAACTCCCTTCCCTGGCCCTCCCCAGCTCACTCTTCCTTCTGCTCTGCTCTGCTCTGCTCTGCGTCAACACAAAACTCAGTACAAAGAGCTGCCTGTGCCTGCTGCCTGCCCTCCCTCACTTCCCACTCTCTCTTTTCCTCCGATTCTTTCTTCCATCTCCTCTAACCTCTCACCCCGCCATGCTACTGGGACTGTTTTCATCCAGGGTCAGTGGTTGATTCTGTCCTCATTTTGTCCATTCTCTTTTCTTTAAAAATAGTTTTTATTGATTTTTTTAAGAGAGGAAGGGAGAGGGAGAGAGATATAGAAACATCAATGATGAGAGAGAATCACTGATCAGCTGCCTCCTGTGCGTCCCACACTGGGGACGAGCCCACAACCCGGGCATGTGCCCTGACCAGGAATCGAACCTCAACCTCCCGGTTCATAGGTCAGCCACTGAGCCACGCTGGTTGGACTTGTCCATCCTCCTGAGTGACATTGGTTGTCTCTCCTTATGGAAACAACTGCCCCATCCATAAAACGGGCTTAGTCATAATATCTGCCATGTATGGTTATTGTGGGGACCAAATGGGATAACAGGCTCTCAGACTTCTCCTGGCCCCAAGTTAGTGCTCACTCAGTACCTGCCAGCTGGCCTGAAACTTAGTGTTTTCATCTTTCACGGGAGAACACATTCAGAGAATTCATGTCTAAGTAAAAGTTAATTTGCAAAATAAATCTCAAAAGCAAAAGGGCATCAAAGGCTCAAAATGAATTTTTTAAAAGGGAAATGTTAAGGGAGAGTCTCATAAGTAGAAATGTTTTCCTTTTTAAGTATCATAAAACCAATATTGGAGAAACGTCCTATTATTAAAATGGCTAATGCTTCTTTCTCGTTGGCATAGGAGCAGTGGGGAAATTTCCACCCTTTGGATATATCACTTGCATTTTAGCTCAGAGCCAAAGTGGAATTGACTGCGTCTCCTTAATGCACAGAATATGCTCGAATGAAAGAGAGATTTGGAAACTGAAGCCGAAAGGAATACAGCAGGGCCAGCCTCCTCTGAACTTGACCTTGGCATTGCTACAGGGCGCTGTCGGGGCCAGAGTCCATTTGCTTATCTGGGCTTTTCTTTTTACTTCTTATTTACACTGTGGTGCTGAGAGGCGCCACCCACCCAGACCCTGACCACACCAACGGGCAGGAAGCTTAAGATCCCAGGGGGGAATCCTGGGGACCAAGCCCCCAACTTCTGTCCTGCCCATAGCAAATCTGATCCCTGTAACCGAGGATACACTGGGAAAACCCCAGAATCCCCACGACTCAATGATCCAATAAGCGCTGTCGCTCAAAGTCTGTTCCAAAGCTGACCAGCCTAAGAATTACCTGCCGCCGCTTACTTTAAATGCATATTTCAGGGCCCTTCCCAGCACATCGCTGGGATACGAGAGCTTGCATTTTAAATAGGCCCCCAGGTGACGATCTTATATATTAAAATGTAAGAACTGCTGTATTAGAGAAGAATTGTTGGCCCTTTTCTCCATTTTAAAAACTTCTGTCTGGTCTAAAGGGGACTCCACTTGATTCTCCCTATTAGAATGCTAGCTATTCTTCAAGACAACTCAGATACCGCCTCCTCCATGAAGCCTTCTTGGACTCTCTCTCCTGGAGTCCATTAACACCGAGTGCCAGCGCTCCTAAAGCACTTGTCGTGTTGTATCACATTATTTGGAGTCAGGCTTTACAACCACTGTTAGTTTATAGAGTCCTTAGGGACACGGACTTGTTAAAAATTCAGTTTTCTGCCGAAACCGGTTTGGCTCAGTGGATAGAGCGTCAGTCTGCGGACTGAAGGGTCCCAGGTTCGATTCCGGTCAAGGGCATGTACATTAGTTGCGGGCACATCCCCGGTGGGGGGTATGCGGGAGGCAGCTGGTCGATGTTTCTCTCTCATATATGTTTCTAGCTCTCTGTCCCGCTCCCTTCCTCTCTGTAAAAAATCAATAAAATATATTTTTAAAAAATTCAGTTTTCTGCTTATCCACCATTGTCCCTAGTTCTAAACCTTGCACACAGTATTCCATAAGAAATTAGTTGAATAATGTTTGATAAAACTGATTTGGGGAATGACCAAAGAGAAAAAAGAGGTGAGGGACGAGAGTGTGGAAAGGAGGTAGACAAGAAAGAAATTACAAAATTAGAACTGAAAAATGGAGACTGATCAATATTTTAGAAGCTAGGACATCCTGGCTGTCATGTAACTGAGTCAGTGGTAACTGAGGAAGGTGAGGGAACACCACTTCTCTCCATCAGACATACCCCTTCATTTTTCTTTCCTTCTTTCCCTTCCCTCATTTCTCTTCCCAGCTTTTTTCATCTGTTCTTTGTCGCCCTTACTTTTTCATTTACTTTTCTCTAATGCTCCTTCTATTTTCCTACCAGGCCTTAAGCCAGCCTGTCATTTGGTTGTTAAACACTTATCAGGGTGTATTCTTGCCAGGCACTAGGGTAGGTGTGGGACCCGAGGAAGAACAGGACAGGGTCCCTGTCCTTGAAGAACTCATTGTCTAAGGCCGTGGTCGGCAAACTGTGGCTCGCGAGCCACATGCAGCTCTTTGGCCCCTTGAGTGTGGCTCTTCCACAAAATACCACGGCCTGGGTGAGTCTATTTTGAAGAAGTGGCGTTAGAAGAAATTTAAGTTAAAAAAATTTGGCTCTCAAAAGAAATTTCAATCGTTGTACTGTTGATATTTGGCTCTGTTGACTAATGAGTTTGCCGACCACTGGAAGGGGAGAAGGTCGAGCAGACGGGCTTATGGGAACAGCAACAGTGGAGTTGCTGAGGGTGCTGTGAGAACACACTGTAGGGAGCAGAACATCAGGGAGGCTTCCTGGGGGAGGTGGCACTGGAACTGAGAACTGGAGAACAGACGGGAGCTAGGTGGTGTTGGGGAAGTCAGGGAGAGGAGGC
Organism: Ia io; assembly: GCA_025583905.1. Classification (NCBI taxonomy): domain Eukaryota; kingdom Metazoa; phylum Chordata; class Mammalia; order Chiroptera; family Vespertilionidae; genus Ia; species Ia io. The sequence continues at coordinate 3,547,374 of JAJQQW010000020.1, forward strand.
ATTCTGGCCCTGGAGCTGTTTATACAAAAACTTGGGGGTAAGAGAATCGTGGAGTTATCCAGGAAACCGCAAGTCATTCCGAAGAGTAGGGACAAGAGTTCAAAGGGACAAGGGTGAACGTTGAGGCTGAGCTGTCAGCAGGAGCCAGCTACGGAGGGCCATACTGGGCATGCTAAGGACTTTGAACCTTACTTGTGACCTCCTGTTTCAATCTGTATTTTATTTTATTTTTAAATATATATATATATATATATATATATATATATATATTTTATTGATTTCAGAGAGGGAAAGGGAAAGAGAACATCAATGATGAGAGAGAATCATTGTTCGGCTGCCTCCTGCACGCCCCCTACTGGGAATCGAGTCAGCATGTGCCCTTGACCGGAATCAAACCGGGACCCTTCAGTCCGCAGGCCAACGCTCATCCACTGAGCCACGCCAGCTAGGGCTCAATCTGTATTTTAGAAAGCCCGCTCTGGCTGCAATGTGGACAATGACTTGGAGGGCGGGGGTGATGATCAGTAGGCAGCCCCCAAAGAAGGATGGTGTGTGGGCCTGATCCGGTGATGAAGACGGAGTCAAGAGGTAGAGGAAGGGAAGGCTCAGCATCAGAGGCCACCCTCCAAGCCTGAGAGGTGTATGCAGTCTTGGCTCACAACTTGAGCCACAGAAATTCTCAGACGAAAACTTCCAAGGTGAGTTGAGCAGGTGGGAGTAGAATTTCAAACGACCAAGTTTAGTTGTCACTGGCTAGCTGGTTCTTCCCCCCAAAAGGGAAACTCAGAAATGTGGGCTCAGAGGGTGCCCCAGAGACGGTCTTGAGGCAGCTCCCAAGGGAGGGGGCCAACAGGCTAGTTTCCTGTGGGCTTTCAAGGTTCAGTACATGCCAGGACAATGCCCAGTTCTTACCAGCAGGTGGCAGCACCACAACTCACCAAAAGCAAAGCGGAAAAACCCTTAAAAACAACCGTAAGCCTCAACCCAACGGAGGGACTTGCTGGTGATTAATTTGTGCATTCCGGAGTAATTGATGTAGCACTTTGTCACTAGCAAGTTTTGCTACAGTTACAACAGGTTTTCACACCAGGGTACCTTTTACTTCACAACTTGCCTGTTGCTCCAGTTTCTGTTTGCTATTTAACCTCAGTCACACACACACCCATTCAAAATCCTGTCCCTAGCGTGGCTTTTTTCTCTGCACAAAATGATCCTGGGCAGCGTTCTCTCAAGTTGCTGAATCTGTGTCCGTAGAAAAGAATTGTTTAATCAGAAAGACAATGTAACAGATGTTGAAGGTGGTCTTGGTTGTGTGGTGGTTTTTTTGTTGTTTGGTCACCCACACTTGTTTTATTTCAATACGATTCGTATTTTTACTTTTATTTATTTATTTATTTATTTAAATATATATTTTATTGATTTTTTACAGAGAGGAAGGGAGAGGGATAGAGAGCCAGAAACATCGATGAGAGAGAAACATCGATCAGCTGCCTCCTGCACACCTCCCACTGGGGATGAGCCCACAACCAAGGTACATGCCCTTGACCGGAATCGAACCTGGGACCCCGCAGTCCACAGGCTGACGCTCTATCCACTGAGCCAAACCGGTTATGGCCATATTTTTACTTTTAAATGTCCCCCTTCCAAATCTGGCCCATATGCACGTATTTTTACACAGACATACTCATCAGGGTTGCATTTGAAAAGGAAGTGCATACTTTTTTTTTTCTGTTCTCTTAGGCATCTAGTCTCTTCTGAGATCTCACCCACTTCCTTAGCTTCAAATATCACGTTGCACAGAGAGGCAGCCATGTCTTTATCACTTGTCAACCTCTATTATTTATTTATTTGTTCTCCCATCCCTCCATCCATCCATGCATCCACTCCATGCACTGTGCTTGGGCTGGGAATACAATTGTGAAAAGGCGTAGTCCTGTTTTTCGGCAGCTTGCAGAGCACGGGGTGGGAGGCAGTGGGGCATCAATGAGATTGGAGGTACAGCGGGAATTGGGGGAAAGAAACCCTAAAACGGACTTGGGGGCCGAAAGAAAGGGACAAAGGCCAACTGAGCAGAGGAAACTGCATATGCAAAGATATGGACACTCAAGAGATTGTGGCCCCTTCAGGAAACCACAGTGGTGTAGTTTGGGGGGAGAGGGAGCTGGCTGGAGACTGCAGGGCAGGGCTGGCAGGCAGAGGCCAGGTCCGTCAGGGTCTAGCAAAGGACTTGAGACATTATCTCCATAAGTATCTCTCCTGGAACACTTCTTCCTTCTCAGCCTAACCAGGATCTCAGCTTACACCTCCCCCCTCTCTTCCCCGATCCTGGACTAGGCAGACCTCCTACTGTGCGCTCTCAAAGCCCGCAGGACTACGAGTGTCATATTCTTAGAGGCGTGTCTTCCCCTTTAAGCTGCACGCTCTGTGGCAGGTTATCCTGTTGTCCGCGGAGTAGATGCTCGGTTAATGTTTGGAGGGAATGAATGGAAGCACGGGGCTTTTCCGCAGCATACTGGATATTTCTACCTGCACGTCTCCTGGAACGAAGAACTCTACATTTCCACCACGGGGTCATCACCTCCTCACCTGCCCCTTCCCTGTAAACCACCCATTACCTGCCTCCGAATCAGCTAATCCCAACCAACGCATTTCTTGTTCTCAAAACAAAGAATTGCAACTCTTCCCTCACTTCCCCCTCCTCTCTGCTCAGCAACTAAGTCTTTCCCTTTCATTTTTATTTTTCTGGCCACCATTCTAGAACAAAGTATCATAGTGTGTGTGTGTGTGTGGGGGGAAAGCGGATATATATGGGTTTTAGAACTAGAAAGGTATCGGTTTAAATCTTGGGTCTACTATATTTGGGTTCCCCTGGGTAAGATACTAACCGCTCTAAGCCTCAGTTTCCGAGTCTGTAAAATGGGGAAGTGGATCTATTCTGTAGAAAGACTGTTACTTTGGTACACATCAAGTGGTAAGTAAAAGTCCTCTTGTTCTTTTAGCCTCCTATCAGACATCTGCTCAAAAACCCTCAGAGGTCGAACATCACTTGCCAATGAAACCTAAGCCATAGAAGTTAGCCTTGTCGCTCATTATTCCTCTCTCTAAACCCTAAACTCTGGCCCATCTGAAACATTGCCTGATTCCATCACTCTTCTTTCCTGCTTCCACATTGCAGTCCAAACACCAATCCGCCCTGATTATTTGAGCACCATGTAATTGGCTCCCTCCTCCAAGGTCCTATATGTAGTTGGAGGGCCCTGTTTTGCCTTCAGTCTACGCAACTGTCCTCTAGATTATAAACTGCTGAAAACAAGGCTTTGTGGGGTCCATCTGTTTCCCTGCATAGCTCCTCGCATGCAATTGACTCTCAATAAACAGTGAAAGAAAATTCATTTTCCTTATTTCGATGGGCTTGTTTTCTCTAGAATCAGACGTTTGCTTATTCTCACTTCAGCGTTATTTTGTTGGCTTCCGGAGAGCCCATTACCATTAGACACGTTCTGTTCTCTCCTTTAATTGGAAAGAGCTTTTGGAACAGAAAAATGAGTTCCTTCTCCAAGCACCATCTCCGGTCACTCCACCCCACCCCCCTCACCCCGCCCTCACCCCGCCTAGTACAGGAATCAACTACTTAGCATTACCCGGAACACGACTCTCTCACCTCCACTCCTCCGTGCCTTTGTACGTTTTGTACGTGCTGCTGTTCCCTCCGCCTGGGACGCCTCACCCCCGCTTCTCTGTCTAGCGAACTCCTACTCGTCCTCCAAGACTCGGCTCAGATATCACCACCACAGCACCTTCTCTGGGAAGGCTTTTCTGAGATGGGCAGGGTAGCGACCCCCCACCCCATTCCTTTGGCTTGCTCAGCAATTCCCCAGATAATTGTAGCAATACTTGTGGCATTCTTTGTGTACTTTTCTTCCACTCCCGTAGGCCGTGAATTCCTTGAGGGCCAGGATTTCTGTTAGTCCTCTTACCTTCTATATATCTAGCACCGTGCTCAGCGGAGGCGGGGGATTCAATCAATGAACAAACGAATCCGTTAATTCATCTAGCACTGCAGAGTTGGGACCAGATTCCCAAACATTTCAAGACCAGGTCCTCTATTTGGGGTACTTCATGCTGGAGGGACATTCTCCCCCGACCCCCCCCAATTGCCTTGGTTTGGTGGAAGGGGAAGGGAAGTGACTCGACGGTGCAGAAGACTTCCTCCTTCAGGGTTGCGCTGTAATTTACCGGCTCTGGCACCGAATGGGTTAAGGCGACTCGGGGGCGGAGCCGTGTGGGTGCCACCTGCTGCGGGGCGGCCTTGCGCAGGCGCCCTGGCATCTAGAAGGTTTAACAGCGGTAGCGGGCCGCGGAGGAGCGCATGCGCTCTGGGCCTTTTCCGCCGGGGGAAATCTCGCGGGGGCGGGGCGGGACGGGGCGGGGGAGTTCTCGCGGGACTCCGAGAGGAGCGGAAGCGAGGCGGCTGTGCTGCTTCAGCGACCGGGCTGCGGCGGCGGCGGCGACGACGACGACTAAGATTGTGGTGGTGACAGCGGCCGGAATAGGCGCTGCCCTCGGGGAGCAGCAGCGCGGTCGGCGGCCACTCACACCGCTGTGGAGGGGCCGGTGCGGAGCGGAGCAGCTGCGCCACGGTGAGTGGGGCCGGCCGCGGCGGCGCTGGCTCGGTGCGTCTTCCAACCCCGCTCCAAAGCGGGAGTCGGCCCGTAGGGACCCGGCTCAGCCTCCCGAGGCCGCCGGGCCTGGGGGTCGGGACGGCGAGGTGTGGGGCAGGAGAGGGGTCCCCGGGACTCTGGACTCCACGTTTCCTCTTTTGGGGCGCTTCCTTCCTGGGGACTGTCCTCCCCGGGCCCTCGGCTCAGGACGGAGCCCCCGGACCCCGGAGCAAAAGGCGGGGGGCTCCTAGTTCCATTTCATGCCTTCTTCGTGGGGGTTTGCGCCAAAGGACTTCGGAAGAAGCCCGAGAGCACGGGCTACTCATTCCGTGAGTCAGTGTGACTTGGCCCGGAGGCGGGGGATTCTCTGCGGGCTGCACATGGGGTGAGTGATTGCCCCTTGGACCTGCACGGCCACCACGTCTCCATCTTCCTGGTGTCTTTGGGCTGAATTTCGGGAGGGAACCCACCAACCCTGTTACTGCCGTGCGTTGGAACGTTTGCTGCCGGAGGCAGTGGAGGTGCCTTTACTTCTGTCCCCCCGCCCCTCCCCACGCGGCCCCCCTTTTCGAACGACTCTCTGAAAAATGTTTGTCGAGAAAAATCAGCAGCAGCGGCTGGGTGGTTGGAATGCTCCGAGGAAAGATTTCAGCGAGAGAGGAGAGAGCAGCACTGCTCGCCATGTAGGACTGGAAGCCGCACGAGTCCCAGCTTGTTCAGGGGGCTGTTCTAGGCTGGCTTCGGATGCTGTGGAAGTCCAATTTGCAGAGGAGCTGAGTGAAGTGCACTCGAGGTCTCTCGGTCCCGTGGGCTCTCGGAAAAGAGTGGAGAAGACACGAGAGAAATGAGCATTAGTCTCTCTGGCTTTCTTGTCCCCTTTTCACTTTGTGCTCCTCCACTTGTCGCCTTTCCTTGCTATCTACTTCTCTCCCTTCCACTGACTAAATGCTTACTTGCGTGTCAGGCAAGTCATTTGCCGGCCCCCCCCCCCCCCCTTTTTTTTTTCTAATCTACTTCCCTTTCTTTCTTGTCGTCTCCTCGCTGGCATAATTTTTCGAGGTTTTCTGCTCCTTGCGCAGTTGGTCTTCTCCCTCATTTGATGATTCCGTTTCCTCTCCGGAGAAATTAGCCTCTTTCCCTGCTTTAGCCTTTACTAGCAAGCGTCCACTGTGTTCCTTCAGTCAGCCAGAAGGGTTGCTAGAGAGCCATGCGAGCCTTCGGTTCTCCCCCTGGGAACTGAGAGGCTCAAAGGATTGAATTCATCCCTCAGTAATCAATACTGCCACCAGGTCACCAGCGCAGCTTGCTTGTTTCGTTTGTGTTTTCGTTGTTTTCTTCATTTTAGGATCATGCTTTTGTGCCAGCTGATGCTTTTCTTCCTGTGTCACTTTTGTATTAGGGAGATTGGGTCGATAAGGGGCTATATGACTTCTCACTGGCTTTTAGCGGGTGATGGGGGGTGAGGGGGCTAGTTAAGGTAAAACAACAACAACAAAAAATCCGAAAACCAACCATAGACCTATATTTCAATAGAATTAAGATAACATGAAACATTTAAGGGAATAGAATTTATTTAGACCTTTGATCAATTAGAGCTTGCCCATTGCAATAGTACTAATTTTTTTGACCAGACTAAAAGAATTTTATTTTTAAATTATAGTTGACGTAGAGTATTAAATTCGTTTCACGTGTACTTTACCGGGCTTTTAAAAATCAGGCATCTTTTCCTACATCTGCTAGAATCAGCCCTCTTTTTTATTGTTGTTGGATTTTTTTGAGAGAAAGAAAAAACTTTATTTGTTTTGCTGCCCCTTCCCTTGTTCAAAATTTTCTGAATTCCAAAGTAAAAAAAGAAGTTAGTGCTTTTAATCAGCTTTCTTTGATACTAAAAGCAAGCATTTAAATGCTTGAGGCTGTTCACTTCCTCAGCAAGTATATTCAGATGTGAAGGATTATTGGGTGTTAAATACTACTGGTTTGATGGTACTTAGAGATTTTTCTCAGTAATTTCTGTTATCGTGTTGCATGTTGTGCAGCAACAGTTCTAATTATTACCTAGAGCAGAAGAATAATAGATTTTGGAGAAATGCAATAATACAGACTAGAGACCCACCATGCGCTCCTGGGAGGAAGTAATGGTTACTTAATTCAGAACTTTCTGGCACTACTAATGACCATCGAGAGTCTTGGTTTTGTCAAAGTTGGCTTTTTCCCGAGTTGTGCCAAGTGAATATACTTGATTTTTGTTATCTACAGTTGTTGTAGTGCATTATCTGGAACACAGAGTTTAAAATCTGGTTAAGGCACCCTTATAGTGGTACAGCAGTGATTCTTAAAATGAGGCAGGCATAAGAATTACCAGTGAGTCTTATATAAAATTAGGTTCTGGGCCTAAGGCCACTACACTGCAGAACTCCAGAAGGCACCCCACAGTGAATCAGTCTCTGAATGGGGTGATTTTGATGCAGCTGGTCCAAGGACCACAACTGTTGTTACAGAGTACAGCCATAGAATAATGAGACAAGTGTGGCTTTAAATTACTCAACTTCAGTGTATACTTTTCTGAGTATGTAGAGTAAATATTTAAAAGCCTAATAGAATACGTGACTATAGACGTGATTAGTTTTTATATGTGTAAATGTTTGAACTTTTTTAGGACTGTGATGTGGAGCAATGTAATTTTAAAGTTGATACTTAATAGGACTGTTAATTTGCCTATTAGACAGTCTGTATGTAGATAGAAATTCTAGATTGACTGTGGAAACATGTGGACTAATGTTTCAAAAGGGACCGGTGATGCTAGTTAACACCTCAGTGCTTTAGGCCAGAGGCTCTGCTAAGGCCTTTACAGGTGCTGTCTCTGTCAGTAATCAAAATGGCCTTATGAGGTAGGTGCTGTTTCCATTTTCCAGCTGAGGACACTTGCCTTCTTAAAATTCATTGCTTGGGATGGGCAGGGGAGGTGTGTGCTGGGAACAGTTGAGACATACTCTCATTAGGCTTCGGTGTTGAGTGCACTCCCAGCCTATTTGCTTGGGAAGTGAACAGCAACATCTACTCTATTGGAATGATTATACATTGTGTGCACTCCCAGATTTCTTCCTCTTAATAATCAGTGTTGCGTATGTGATAAAATATTTTTCTGTCTTTAATGAAACACACCCTTTGGAGTCCCTTTGGCCTGTGTGCTCCTCTCAGTGGCTAGCCTGTGAAGCTGACATCTTCAAGTTTTCCCTCCGAGATGCTCTTTGGCACAGAAGTATTGGCTGTGCTTGGGTTTCATTTCTATCAAGTTATATCTGACAAAGCCATGGTCACTTGAAACATGATTTTCACTTGTTAGTTTTTAAAGACATGCAAAAATAAATACTCTGAGACTGATCTTGGTATTTTTTATGCTATGGCTGATAGACACTGCTTTCTGGAATAACAGACTGGCCTGATAGAGTAAACGTTGGTTTGGTTTATTAGTTTACCTGCAGTAGAATGTTCGGCTTTTAGAATTTGACTGAAGGACTTTTTATTACCAGGTGATTTCTTTTCCCCTTGGTGATACTCATTTTTCTCCAATCTTTTTTTTTTTTTTTTATTTTGGGACAAGAGGATATTATATAGTTTATTGATTTTTGATGGCTGGAATAAACGGAGAGGAACAGAGAGGGATAGAGAGTCAGAAACATCGATCAGCTGCCTCCTGCACACCCCCTACTGGGGGTGTGCTCGCAACCAAGGTACATGCCCTTGACCGGTAATCGAAGACCCTGGGACCCTTGAGTAAACGCAGGCCGACGCTCTATCCACTGAGCCAAACCGGTTTTTTTCTCCAATCTTAATATTCCCGCTGGTTTTCCGCTTAGTCCATTTGCAGCTATGCTTGATTAATGCCCCACTTGGTAACTTTAGAACAAAAGGATAATAATCACTTGTATCCTTCAAATGAGTTCTCTGCTAGGTGGTAATTATCCAAGAAGAGTTTCACTATAAATAGCCTGTCCCCATTCTGCCAGTATTCAGGTTGTTTGCTGCTTTTATTTAGCCCGTATGAAAACAGTGACTGGTGAAATAAGAATGGGGCTTTATTTTCCTTTAGTTCTGCAAAGGTCTAGGTTGTGTCCCATATTCAGGGCTAGAGACTCCACTACAGCAGTGATTGTCTGTGGTGCCCACAGTTCCCCATCGCCTGGTACACACCAGAGGGTTATTACAGACTCTACCTGCACAGTGCAATTTGCACCAGAACTCCGCTGGCTCTGAGCAAAGCAGTTGTTCTCAGGTGACTGTGGGAGACTTGTTTGACTTTCTGGCACCATCTCCCCGCACTTTCTTTTCCCAGACACAATTTCTGACAGCTCATTCTATAAAAAGGGCTTTTTCCCGATGCAGATTAGGACTTCAACTTTGTTCCTTAGGCTAGTTAAAAATAATGTGGGGGCTGCTTCTGGAATACTAAACCTTGGAGATCTATTTCAAGGGCGAGTGGAGACCCCAAAGTTTTGGGGGTCTTTAGGGGCCTTATTGCAAGAAGAGCAGAAGATGCAGCAGCAAAAGGCTGTTTGACCTTCTTCTCTGGTGTCTGCTGCTCAGAGTAGTAAACTGAATAAAAAAGTAGATCCTGCGTTCACTTTCTCCTGCTCTCTCCCAGGAGCAGACCAAGGTTTAGTTTCTGAGAAGAGTTAGAAGCAGCTCAGGACCAAAGCTTGCATTGCTTGCTTTTTGACTATGGATCGGGACCCAGCATTTTCAGAAAAGCAGGAAGGTTGGCAGGCAAAAGGAGAGAGACAGGCCTATTTAACTGAGGAAAGTAGGGTGCATCCCCAGGGGGAAGCCTTCTTTCAGTGGACTCTGTTTTGTGCCTGGAGAAGAGTGTAAGGGGTGGGTGAGGGAGGAAAGGTGGAAACCAAACGGGACTCCAGCCGGTGTGGTTCCTGCTCACCGTGCACACCCAGCGGGAAGGAAGAGGAAGTGTGTTCTGGAATAGCTCGAGCTGCTGCCACCATTGGCCGGCGGGCCTGTCAGTCGCCTGGGCCCGAGGCTGAAAAGAGGAAGGAGATCAGGGCTCTTGCTTGGAAGGGAGGGAGGAGGGTTGAGCCTGCCTAACCAGGGGGCGTGGGGGCTGGGACAGCAGGCCTATTGGCAGGGCGGGGCTGCCTTCAATCCCGGCCACTTCTCTCAATCATCCGTCTTCTGATTCAGGGTGGCATTGTGTGTCCCGGAGTGCAGGAGCCAGTCCCAGAAGAGAGGCGAGGCTGAGCCCAGAGTGCTGGGTTGCTTCAGCAGGGAAGACTCCCTTCCCCCTGCTTCAGGCTGCTGAGCACTGAGCAGCGCTCAGAATGGAAGCCATCGCCAAATATGACTTCAAAGCCACTGCAGACGACGAGCTGAGCTTCAAAAGGGGGGACATCCTCAAGGTAAGTGTTGCTGCCAAGCAAATACTGAGATGGCCTCTCCTTGTACTCACCTACCTTCTTTTGCCCGGTAACACACAAAGAAGCCGTGCTCCTCCTTTCATTGCCCACTTTTAACATTCAACATCGTGTGAGATCTGGATAGCTGAGATGGACGCTGAGTAGAATATTAAATATGACTTAAGAGGGTGGTGTGTGTGATGTATGGTCTTTAACTGCCTTTGTGTGAATGCCTCGAGTATTTCTTTTTGCTTGTTGATATTGGTACTATTTCAAGTGAAGTCAAAGCAATACGACTGTAGTAAGGAAGTAGGTTGATTTACCTTGGAGAGTTTTATTAAAAAATTAGAGGATGTTTTGAAAGACCTAAACTTGAAGTATTTATGTAAAAGCACTCCATTAGTCTTATTTTACATAGTGAAAAGATGTTTGCGTTCTGGAATATGATCCTGGTCGGTTAGAAATTAATTTCCCCTGGTTTAGAGAGGTAGTTAGAAATACATGCCAAAACTCATTAAAGAACTCAGTGTGTTTTTATTCTTTTTTGAAAAAAACCAGTGGAGTTCTAAATAATAAGGTTCAGTTTGCTGTTGTACAAGTCAGATTTTGATATTCTTAGAAGAAACTTGAGGAGCAATTACCCCATTTTAAACTCTAATTGCACAAAAGAAACCTGCTGACAGTTTAGAAAAAAATAAGCTGCTTTACAGTTTGCAGCTCATTTGGAACCCCACTATTTACATGAGGATTCACTTTCCACCTGGCACATGTTAATTATGTTGTTTACCCAGTTGACTGGAGCAGCTTGCCCTTTTGGATATGTAACTTACTTTTTTACAAGGTGGGTGTTATCGAATAGTGTCAACTTTAAATGAGGAAAACTTGAACTTTAGTGTTTGCATATTCACCATGTCTCAAGTTTTGACTTTTTTCCCTCTCTGAACCTTAGTCTGATTGCTGGAAACTGCTACTGTTTGTTGATTATCCCTGAATGAAATGATTAGAATTTTACAAAGAGGAAAAAGGTGGAAATGTAGAAATATGGTCCTTTTAAAAATAACTAGTTTTTTGTATGTGTTTTTTTTTTAAGTTATGCAGACCTATGGAGAGTTACTATTTTGTTCTCATTGCCAAAGGCATAGAGTTCTCTGAAGTTACTGCATAGTAGTTTAATGTTAAATGTGTAAGTTGGACTTCATAAAAGGTGATATTGAAGAGCTCTTTAAGGAGAAGAAAACTGTTTGTTATGTTCAAAGCTGTTATTATCATGCCAAACTCTCTGAGGGTATTCTCCAAGTCAGCACAAAATTGTCAGAAAGCAAACAGACCAGCTATAGGTTTTAGAATGACGTATGTCTTCTGATTCTGTTTTCTTAGAGAGCTAGAAATCAGAGCAAATGTAACATAGACTGCAAAATTACTCTGTATCATTGGTGTACGGAGGAGGTAATTTGATGTTTTCATAGGTGATGACTGTTTTCAGCAGATAATCCGCCAGTGATATAAATTTGGCGACTCAAATACCCACATTTGTAGCCTGTATGAAAACCCTTTGGAGCCAGTGTTGTTGTTTTTTGTTTTTCTTTTAATATATTTTTATTGATTTCAGAGAGGAAGGGAAATGAAGAGAGAGATGGAAACATCAATGATGAGAGAGAGACTGATCAGCTGCCTTCTGCACACCCCTACTGGGGATCTAGCCCACAACTCGGGCATGTGCCCGGACCGGGAATCGAACTGTGACCTCCTGGTTCATAGGTTGGTGCTCAATGACTAAGCCACACTGCCAGGGCATTGTTGTTTTTTTAAAATACAAACTGATTTCTCTATTAAACTTACCATAGAAACTTGAATGAAAGCCTCATGGTTCATATTTTTCTCTTAAGTTTATCCCATTGCATATTTAGCACTAAAGCAACAAAGTAAAACAAAAGGAGGGATTTGAGGATTTTTAAGAATTTTTAGACAAGGCCTTCCCCTGTTTACTATCACCGAAGTCTTTCCGAGACCATGAACATTTTATAAGTTCTCCAACTTAAATTGGTAACCTCTTGAACAAGTATAAAACCCTTCTCTCCCCACCCTATAATTAGAGAAGGTGATACTGTTTAACATTCCCCCAGAAAATTCATGATGGGAGAGAGAGTGAATTACAGTGCTCCCACTTACTTTCAGATTTTCTCTGGGGAGAGAAAAATACGTATATTTGGTTCTTTCCAGTTTGGTAGATAACTGGCATATGAAGTCATAATGCCATTATTGCTTTTGAATCGTGGCCATTAGCTGTTAGTAATCTTGTGATTTTACTCAAAAAAAAAAAAAAGTGATAATACAGTAGTTGCCCTTTGTCTCATAATTCTGTGTAACAGCTGAGTGAAGAGGAGGGCCATGAGGGACGTTGCTTTGTGTTAAGAGCTGTTAGTAAAAAACAACAGTGCTTCCTTCATTTGATTATTCAAGGAGGAACTGGCTTCATTTGAGTGGCTCTGATTTGATTTGATAACTCTTTAGGGTCTTAAAACGTGTTTAGAAGTGGCTGGAATAGCATTGACCAGTTTAACTTGATTAAAATAGGGATATATTTGCCCTCTCTTGATAAAGGGGGCATGAGCATATTGGTGTTAATACATTTTATTTTAATGTAATGAAATAGGAAGGGGCTTAGCCCTCTGCCTCTGACTAGAGTTTGGAAGGATTGCATCCTCCCACTGTCTTAGAGTTCCTGGTTAACTTTTGGTTAATGTTGATTCCTGTTCTCCAGCAGACCACTTTCTTACTTTCTATCTACACATTGACTTGTACTGCCCTGAGAAAAGAGAGAAAACTAAAGACATTTTACTGGAGGCCCGAAATAGACCTGAATGCTTCAATATATCTGCCTTTGTTACTTCCCCTCTTATAAAAGCTTGTATTTTCTGAGAAGGGCACTGGGGCATAGAAATGGGAGGAATTGCTCTTCTATTGCAGGTTTGGGGCTTTGCGTGGCTGAGCTGAACCTCAGTTGCCCCGCCATTGTAGGGCAGGCTTGAGAGAGTGCTAGGAATTGTCCCCTGATCAGGCCCCTAACACACATAATTGTCTGAGCTCACCTAAAAGTTGCATCTGCCATTTAGGGGCTATGTAGACATACTTCAAACAGTGCTGCACAGGAATTAAGAACCGTTTTGAGCTCTCAAACCTGTGTTCATTCCTTTCTTGTTTTCCATCAAGGCACACCTTCGACTCAAGAAGAGAGCCAACAGTGGACCATCTACTCGTCTGGCACTAACTACCTATCCCAGTTACACAAGCTGCTTTAGAACTAGATAATGGGTTCACACTCAGATCTTTGAAGTTTTCTTCTGTCACATTTACTGAGCATCTCCTAGAGCCACATCCTGGGATAACTTGCTTTTGAGAGTTGGGGAAGAAATAGATGATGTACTTTTTCTCTTCAGGTACTCTTAAAATCAAATACAAGAAGTGAAGATTAATCTGAAACAGTATATGGCAGTATGTAAAATTAGAGGATTTTTTGAACAGAAGAAGACCTTTTAAAATCTATTAATTTAGACTTACTATTTCACAGATGAGGAAGTGGTAGCCCATAGAGGTTAAATGATCTATGCAGGATCACAATCAGTACTTAGTAGTGCACTGGTGTTTAATGGAATGTTGAAGTTGTGTTACACCTGTAACTGCCAAAGTAATTAGGAAGGGAAGAGATGGGTAAGACCTAAGTCAGAGAAAGCTCTGCGGAAGAAATATCACTTGAACTGGACCCTGTGAAATAAATAGGATAGGGCTAGGTCAGTGGTCGGCAGACTCATTAGTCAACAGAGCCAAATATCAACAGTACAACGATTGAAATTTCTTTTGAGAGCCAAATTTTTTAAACTTCTACTAACGCCACTTCTTCAAAATAGACTTGCCCAGGCCGTGGTGTTTTGTGGAAGAGCCACACTCAAGGGGCCAAAGAGCCACATGTGGCTCGCGAGCCGCAGTTTGCCGACCATGGGGCTAGGTGAAGAGAAGGGCGAGAGGGGGGGTTGTGGGGGTGGTAGTTGTACTTGTGTTTGAGATAGGGATGCTAAAATAAGGCTATAGATTGTGAGTGACATTGTAGAGAATAAGGTAGAATTGGAGTCAGATAAGAAAAACTCAGTTAAGAGTTTTATCTTTTCCTTAAGAAGCATCTGAAGGTTTTTAGTGGATGATGAAAGGTGCCCTATGTGTACAATGGGTTGCAGAGAGGTAAACCTGGAGTCCCAGCCTGGAAGGTTGCAGTAGCCAGGTTGTGAGATAGATAAGTGCCTGCATAGGTGTTAGAGACTAGGAATGAAGGCCGGGGTGGTTTGAGAGGCTGAAAGGAAACACTGGGGGATTTCTGCTGGTCAGCTGGGGGCATTTGAATAAGTCTCCCGTGTAACTGAGAAAAGAATATGCATTGAGGATGCTTCCGAGAAATAGGATTTAATTGGTTCCAGTTTTCACAACAGCTGGATTTTGGTACACAGCTCCATTTCATGTGTTTAACTGACCAAACCTAAAAAAAATAAGAGGTTGGGGCTGTTTCTTTTTTTCTTCACTATTTTGGACTGGTATCGGTATGCTTTAGCCTGTTGATAAGAATGCTTATCAATCTTGTTGACTAAACCCAGAATATTGCATTTACTCTTTTGAGAATGAGGACTGTTTGAGTTCTCTTACAGCAGGTAATTTGATTGCCTTTCATTATATTCATTTATCCCCCTGTCATCTGGATGGATTCTTTCCAAGTAGGTAGTAAGAATGAATGAACTTTCAGTTCCTGTACAAGACTCCTTTTGGGAGGCTGGCTGAAGACCAGTCATCCCTGTTTGGAGAAAGAAACATCTAAGGAAATGCAATATTCCTTTGGGGTCTTTCAAGTTTCACTTCTGTGAGCCATGGTAGTTAAAGTCATTATTGAATAGCTACCATTTATGGAGCATTTACTGTATGCCATCAAGTTATACATTATTTCTAAATTGGGGCACTAAATTAGTCCCATCTCATGACTGCAGAAACAGGCACAGAAGTTAAGGAACTTGCTGTGGTTCACACATCTGTTAAGTGGCAGAGTTGGGGTTTGTGCTCAGGTCTGACTGCGATGCTGGCTCTACAGTATGGTACTGCCCCTCGTAACTGGCAGGATGAGTAAACCGGAAATGTAAGGTAACGCAGTCCTGCTTTGCACTTGCCAGGCATGGGCAGCAGCTTCTATGTACCAGCACATAAAATGACCTGGCAATTCCACTTTTAAGAGTTCCAAAAAAATTCTTAATTTTAAAAAAATATAGACATTATGGTGTTTATTACAATTAGTCTATATATGTCACCTAGGAAATAAAATATTTCAATTAAATTATAAAATGTGGTCTTTTGTAGGATGCATTTCAGAGACACTAAAATGTGTACAAAGGGCATCTTCCAATCTATGGAATAACCACTTGGGGGTGTGCGGGGGGGGGGGGACCTAAGCCAATCAGTAGGGGGTTCATAAACAGATTATGGTTTTTTAAAATGGAATACTCTGAAGGTGTTAATATTTATGTAAATCTATATCAACACAGAATAATATCTACAGTTGCATAGAGGTGTGTTAAATGAACTCCCTTTTAAAAAGTAACCATGTAACTAGTATATTGAGTGCTTAGTATGTACTTGCACTAAGCTAAGTGTTTTACTTGCATTCCCTTTTAATCCTTACAATAATCCTATGACAGATGCTGTTATCCCCATTTTACTGATCAGAAAGCTAAGGCTTACGTTAAGTAACTTGCCCAGGTTCACACATTAGATTTAGATCCAGGCCACTTTGAGTCTAGATTCCATGTTCTTGTTTTCATGCCCAGATGATGTTAAACTAGAGAGTGAGCCCATTTATAGAAAATTGCTATCTATTCTGTTTGCTTATTAAATACATAAGACTTTTTCTAAATGGTCCCCTAAAAGACCTTATCTCCAGGGAGCTGGATTTCAGGTGATTTTTACTTTTTTTTTTTTACTCTTTAATTGTTTTACAATAAAGTTATATTCAAATAAAAAGTGGTTAACATTTTACATATATTTTACTCGGACAGATATGCCCGGGAGTTGAAGTGCTCCAGTTAGGGGTTGGTTGGTTTGTTTCTTAATGGCTGAGGTTTAACCTACTATAAATCTTTAGGCTAAAGTTCACTGTGGCTATGCTCAGTGTCATTAAAACCTAGAGACCTTTTAAAAAGTGATTGAAAATGACATTTAGAGGAAAATCTGGCCCTTTTGGTAGATACTCCCTCAATTTCACCTCCTTGTGGGTGTGGAATGAGAAACATCTATTGTATTGTGAAGAAGACATGCTCCAGGCTATACCTAACTTTTTTGAATCCCAGCTCTGCCATTCAGGCATTGCGATCTTGGGCAGTTTGCTTTGTGCTTTGGTTCTCCCATCTGTGAAATGGGAACAATAGCACTTACCTTCCTAGAGTCACAGTGAGATTCAAAAGAATTAATATATACTTGTGTGCTTAAAGCAGTGACTAGCGGCCCTAACTGGTTTGGCTCAGTGGACAGAGCATCGGCCTGCGGACTGAAAGGTCCCGGGTTCGATTCCAGTCAAGGGCATGTACCTTGGTTGAGGGCACATCCCCAGTGGGGGGTGTGCAGGAGGCAGCTGATCGATGTTTCCCTCTCATTGATATTTCTAACTCTCTATCCCTCTCCCTTCCTCCCTGTAAAAAATCAATAAAATATATTAAAAAAAAAAAAAAAAAAGCAGTGACTAGCGATCTCGCCCCCTAACTGCTCTCCCCTGCTGGCCTGATCGCCCCTAACTGCCTCTTCCTGCCTGATCGCCCCTAACTGCCCTCCCCTGCCAGCCTGATCTCACCCCCAACTGCCCTCCCCTGCAGGCCTGATCTCGCCCCCAACTTCTTTCTCTGCCTCAGCCCCCACCACCATGACTTTGTCCGGAAGGAAGTCGGACATCCGGAAGATGGCTGGTCAACCTGGTCTAATTAGCATATTATCCTTTTATTAGTATAGATAGGTTATATATGATAGGATTGCTTAAATGGGAGGGAAAAACCTTTTTCAGCAGGAGGAGATACTCTTGGCAGACAAAAATACATAATCCCTATATCTGGACTGATAGCCAGCCATATGCACTGTGCTGCCAAACCGGTCATTAAAAAATTGAACTGCTTCCTTACACCTTACAACAAACAGCTGTTGCCCTTAAAACCCCTCCTCAGCCCCCACCTTAGGTTCTGCCTTCGCAGTTCACCCAGATTGGGTTCTGATTGGTTGGTTTCTATGCCAGTCAGCGTCAAAAGCTCCGCCTCCTAGGCAGCCATTGGCTCCTCGCAGTTCACCCAGATTTGGTTCTCATTGGTCGGTTTCTATGCCAGTCAGTGTCTCCAGGCCTATCTCCGGGCCTGATCAGAGAGGCATGGCTGCTGGCCAGGCCCCCAAGAGAAAGAGAGAGGCAAGGGCTGATCAACAGCTGCCACGGAGGCTATGGATCAGACCCTGCTTCTCTGTCCAGGCCTCTCTCCGGGCCTGATCCGCAGCTCCCTCAGCAGTCAGTGCTGGGTCGCTGCGCCTGCAGCGCCGGCACATGGCAAACCAGCACTGACTGCAGGACTGACTTCCGGTCGGTCAAGCCTTCGGTCATTACGGACCCTGGGTTTTTATATATTAGGATTAAAGCCCTCACAAAAAGGGTTTACTTCTCATCTATAAACTCTCAAGTAACCTGTTGAAAAATTATTCTTGTATTACCTGCTTTTAGGTTTGGGTTTTATATATAAAAGAATAGCAACCTCAATTTGAAATGAACTATAGTACAAATTTCCTACTAAGCCTGCTTTAGCTGCATCCCATAAAGTTGGGTATGCAGTTGTTTTGTTTTCATTCATCTCATTTCATTCATCTCATCAAAGTATTTTCTCATTTCCCCTGTTGCTTTTTTTCTTTGACCCATTGGTTATTTAGGAGTGTGTTTAATTTCCACATATTTATGGATTTCCCGGAATTCCTTCTGTTGTTAATTTCTATTTTAGTTCCACTTTGTTTGTAGAACATACCTTGGGTGATTTCAATCCTTTTAAATTTATTGAGGCTCGTTTTATTGCCTAGCATATGGTCTGTCCTGAGGAGTGTTCCACTCTGTGCTTGAGTTGGTTGTTTATTCTGCTGTTGTTGGGTGGAGTGTTCTATAGATATGTTAAGTCTGGTTGATTTATTGTTTTTACCTTGAGTATGTCATGATAGTAGGTAGAATTTTGATGAATTCTTAAGACTACTTATCCAGTATCTTGGTGAATCATAGCAACAAATGATTGAATACTTCCTGGGTGAAGGGAACTATGATTAATGCAAAGGCTTGGTTCACGATACACATAATATTTAGTAATACACTGTTTTAAGAGCCATGCTACAGGTATGCACTGGGTATCCTGACTGAAACACACTTAGTCAGACATGAGTATTGAAGAGTTTTCTAAGATAACTTAGAAATGCTCATGACTGCTTTGTCCATCCAGATATGCCTGACTTGCTGAGACTTCTGTTTCTAACATTAGCAAAGCGTATTATCAGCTCTGAAGAGTTGTTGGTGTCCTAGAACACTTAAACTTGGAAGGGTAATTGCCTTTCTGTGTATTTGGCATTTACAAAAGTAGACATGAGCCATATTGATAATAGCATGGCATATACAAAAGCTTCAAAATAATCAAGATACTTCATTTACATTTTGTTAGAACTTGAGCTGAGTGCCTTCAAACTCAAACTTCACATCCCTGACACCACTGCCCCCCTTTAATATATTTTATTGATTTTTTTACAGAGAGGAAGGGAGAGGGATAGAGAGTCAGAAACATCTATGGGAGAGAAACATCGATCAGCTGCCTCCTGCACACCACCCACTGGGGATGTGCCCGCAACCAAGGTACATGCCCTTGACCGGAATCGAACCCGGGACCTTTCAGTCCGGAGGCCGACGCTCTATCCACTGAGCCAAACCAGTCAGGGCACACTGCCCCCCTTTAAAGAAATATTTTGTGGAAATAGGTTTCTGCTACACATTTGTATGTACAAAATATTGAATAGCATGTTTAAGGGGGGCTTCTTTTAACTAGAACTTTCTGTGAGTTGAAAATAGCATGAGCCTTAGTTAGTTTGGCTCAGTGGATAGAGCCCATGGACTGAAGGGTCCCGGGTTCAAGTCCAGTCAAGGGCACATACATTGGTTTCAGGCTCAATCTCTGGCCCTGGTTGGGGCGTGTGGAAGGCAACCAATTAATGTCTCTCACATCGATGTTTCTCTCTCTGTCTCCCCCTCCCCCTTCCACTCTCTCTAAAAATCAATGAAAAAATGTCCTTGGGTGAGGATTAACAACAACAGAAAACATATTCTGGTGTTTAGAGTTGAGGTCCTTGGGCAAAACAGGGAAGGGAGTGGGAATGCAGAATGCTACAGTGGACTAGGATTAGAAATGGGGAGGGAGTGTCTCTTGCTCCCCTTTCTGCAGGACTCCCCTTTCCTCATGGACGTTTGATTTCCCACAACCTCTTCTTCATGGTCCTGCACCTTTTCTACCTCCAGCTTGTGCAGAGACAGAATGGGACCCTGTTGCCAGTTGGTTATGTGTTTTCACTAGTGAAAAGGGAATGACCAGAAGAGTGCGAGGAGAGCAGCTCCGCCGGGTGACCTGTAAGACGTTGGGTCTAGCGCTGACTCTTCTAATTTGGGCCCTTGTGTCAGTGCGTTACGTGTAATGTGGTCTTGAGTGAAATGTGCAGACAGCAGCATCTGAGGCACATCCAGAGAGCAGAGGCAGCGTTTCTTTGGATTCAGCAAAACCATAATTATTGTCTTTTCAGAATTCTGTTTCACATAAATAATCTTAGGCAAAGTCTTGCCCTTATTGTGAAGTCATTTTGATCCTTTGTGTGAACTGGCACCAAAATTTTGCACAATTTGCTATCCTCACCTGAAAAACTCTACTGTGTTTCATCGATGAACATTTTTGCCAATAGTGTCAAATAATGGATCAGTTAACCTTTGTGGCTATATTTAAACAAAATTTGGTCAGTTTTCAGTTAGTTGTATAGTTCCCTGAACTCTTGCCACATCTTCTGGTTTTCAGTCGTGTTGTTCCTTTTGTCTGGTATAACTTTTGCCTCTTCACTTCCCTCATTACTTAGAACAAGCCCAGGCTCCAAGTCTTTCTCTCCTTCAGGTGCTTCCACTGCCCCGTAGCTCCATTGTGTGCCTCTGGCCACCATGTATTTCTGTCTCTCAGATCTCAGGGGGTTCCTGTATCTCAGCATTTGCACAGCAGAGCGAAGGAAGCGCTGAAACCCACACCAGGTTCATCCTGCTCAGTATAAATCAGGTTCGTAGTCATTGTTACCCACCACTGCCCTGTCAGAGGTCAGGCTTCATTCTTATGTTGCCTCAGCTGTTTTTGCATTTATTTAGGTGACAGAGACCAGAAATAGGAACTCTTGAATTTCCATTGTAGTTTTTTATTCCTTTAGTTTTTGCCACTACCTCTTGGTTAGGTTTCTTGACTACTTTTCCTTTGAGTCTTTGTAAAGTATAAGTGTACTTTACTGTGCCTGTGATCTAAAGAATACTCAGTTGGTTGTTTTTGTTGTTTTTTAAGTTAATGTCCAAAAAACATTCCCACTTTTCACTGGGTTTTGTTCTTGAACATTT
The DNA here is from genome assembly GCA_025583905.1 of Ia io. Classification (NCBI taxonomy): domain Eukaryota; kingdom Metazoa; phylum Chordata; class Mammalia; order Chiroptera; family Vespertilionidae; genus Ia; species Ia io. Next base: position 3,568,148 of record JAJQQW010000020.1, read on the forward strand.
ATTCTATCTATAATCATGGTGGCATATTATTTCAGCAATGGTCCATACAGTAAGAAATATCTCTATGGAAGGAGGTTCTAAACACTATAGCTTTCTTTCCTAAATTTGTTTTTTATTTTCCTTGTATAAGAAAAACAAGGAAAAATAATAGGAATAGTTTACAGTAACCCTGATGATTGTTCTAATCTATAGTTGACACAACTCATAAGAGAAAGTGCCAGCCCTAGCTGGTTTGGCTCAGTGGATACAGCGTCGGCCTGTGGACTGAAGGGTCCCAGGTTCGATTCCGGTCAAGGGCACATGCCTGGGTTGCGGGCTTGATCCCCCATGGGGGGCATGCAGGAGGCAGCCAATCGATGACTCTTTCTCATCGTTGATGTTTCTATCTTTCTATCCTTCTCCTTTCATCTCTGAAATCAATCAAAAATATATTTAAAAAAAAAAGAAGAAGAGAAAGTGCCAGAGACCAGCTCCACAGAGGCCTAGATTGGGAAAAGTCTTTTCTTATCATTTATTAGGCCAGTGATGGGCAACCTTTTGAGCTTGGTGTGTCAGACTTCGCCAAAAAACTGAGCATAACTCGGGTAGTGTGTCACTTTGAGGAAAAAACATTATTTCGCAAATGTTTCATCCTCAGGAGCAGCAAATGTTTCATCCTCGGCGGCCGCGTGTCATCAGAAATGGCTACGCATGTCAGTGCTGACACGTGTGTCATAGGTTCGCCATCACTGTACTAGGCAGTGGTCGGCAAACTCATTAGTCAACAGAGCCAAATATCAACAGTACAACGATTGACATTTCTTTTGAGAGCCAAATTTTTTAAACTTAAACTTCTAATGCCACTTCTTCAAAATAGACTCGCCCAGGCCGTGGTATTTTGTATAAGAGCCACACTCAAGGGGTCAAAGAGCCACATGTGGCTCACGAACCGCAGTTTGCCGACCACTGTACTAGAGGCCTGATGCAGGAAATTCGTGCAAGGGGCTCCGCCCTCACAGCCCCAGCCCTTGCAGCCCCGGCTTTGTCCGGAAGGACGTCCAGAAGGTCATTCAGCTGTCCAGTCTAATTAGCATATTACGCTTTTATTATTATAGATAGATTCTCTTGAGTTTACGTTGCTGCTAAAGGTGAGGTGGATTGAGGAAAAGAATTTCTTGTTATTTCAAGTTTTGCCAGAACACTATGCTTAAAAACAACTGTTTGAACTCTTCCTGTGTCCCTGTATTTCCAGGGGTGCTTTCTGACCTCTTATTAGCAACACAGCTAGGACTGGTGGCATGCTTTGTGGTGCCAAACATAGCGGTAGCCAACCTGGAGCAGGTCCAAACCGAACAAGATACTGAAGTCAAAATGAGCAAGTGGTGCAAGTACTGTTAGTCAGAGTCTGCAAAATCTTCCAGGAGAGCAAGGCAGACAGCTTTGACAAGCTTCTGAAACCTGTTCATAGACTGACATTTCAGTTCTTCTGGGTCCTGAGTAGTGGGTTTCAGTCAACAAGGCACTCATTTTTCTTTTTAAATTTGCCCATAGAAGCGAGCTCTTGGGATGTACATACTGGTGATAAACTTGGAGCTTGAACAATGTTGCATCAGTGACCCGTGTTAATAGTCCATATGATATTAAAAAAATAATGAATTTGTATCTCTACAGGGACCTGGTTTTAGTCATTGGCTCCATGAGTTGACCTAAGCTTCAAGCTTTAAGCTTTCATTAATTTTGAGTGGCCACTGCCTCTTCATTAGTAACATGATGGTTCATGTGTTGATTAAGTAATGCTGTCCTTAAAGCCAAGGAGTATATATGTTTTGAGTTGTTTTTCTAGTAGTGGTATGTCTAGTCAGTCAGTGTTTTAAACACCATCTCTGTCATGACTGGTGCCATTCTTAAATAGGCTGATTGGCTAGAGTCAGCCAGTCAGTCTTCAACCGACCTAGCTCATGCCAGCCTGCAGTATTTGTCTCAGGAGTCTTACATTGTGTCTAACCAGTTGAGCTTAAAAGAATCAAAGGAATGAATTGGAGTTTTTCTCAACATAAGGTTAATCAGAATCTTTCGACATAGTAAAGCCAACATATGGTTGTCTGTGACTTCTTAAAATTTTACATCTTTGGCTCATGACCTTGTAGTGTAAATCTTCGATTTTACTAGATCTTGACACTGCTACTCCTTGTTCCAACTTAAAATCATTTAAGTTAAATAGTTTTGCTATATCCTATTTTGAATTCTTAGGTTATGAATATGTAGTGGTAAATTGATATAAAATGAAAAAAGAGCACAGGTATTTATTGAAAAAAATCCACCTATAAGTGGACCTGCACAGTTCAAAAGTCAACTATACATTTCTAAGATTTTTTTTTTTCAGGTCAGTCAGCAAGCTTTTGGGTGTGCCAAGGAGACAGTTTTCGTCTACTAGGAACTTAGAGTTGAAACAATTCTCTATATACCTGTGAAACAATTTGTAAAGAGGACAATTTTATGAAATAGATCCTTTTTTTTAATACATCTGATTAAACACTGATTTAGGGGATTTGTAGTAAGATAATCAGATGTAATGAAGGAAGTTGTTGGGGCTTACAAGTAGGAAGTAAGAGTGTACTGATTCTAAATGGCTGAGACTTGGATAGTAGGAGAAAATGGCATCTCAGGTGGCAGAATTCACAGAGGGTTGGAGTGTACATGGAGTGAATTTCAAAGACAGTGATGAATCTGGCAGTCTCTTGTTCGTAATTTTAAAACATATATTATGGTACCCAAACCTAGCCCAGCCCACTGCCCAGAAATAATAACAGATTATATTTTGTCTTTCCTAGTATTTTTTTATTGTTTACACTATTACGGATGTCCTCCATTCCCTACCTCACAGCTGCTTTGCCCACCTCCACCCAGGATGCCCTAATAATAATTTATGTGGATACTTTATAGTAAAAGTCAAGGTCATACTGTATATGAAATTGCCTTTTTGAAAATATATATATTTGCCCATTGTGTTAAGCCATTGTTGTTTGCAAATGACAGAACACGCTACTCACACTGGTCTAAACAATAAAAGGTATGTATCATTGGCTTATAATAATCAAAAAGTTAAAAGATTTGATAGAAATCAAATAATGGTTTAATCAGGGCTCCAGCTCAGTGTCTCCATAATTTTTTTGTAGCCGTGCCCTGTACTGTGTGTTAACTTTGTTCTAAGGCAAGTGTTTCCTTCCCGCCTCCAGCAGAAGTCCTGAGATTGGGGCTCATTGGCTCAGGTAATCAAGGACTAAGCTGGACACTGGACCTGGGGAGAGAGACTTGCCCTGGGAGATTTGGTTGGGGGTCAGTCCCACCCAAGCCTCATGGCTACACAGAAGCAGAATAGAGGTTGAGAAGACCACTCATTGTCTGCTCCACCCATGCTCTTATAAACTCTTCATAAATAACATTGTAACAGCTGCAGAGTATCTCATTATATGAATGCCCTGTAATTTAACCATTCCACTACTGTTGAGAATTTTAGAATGTTCCCCCGCCCTATTTTAAGTAATGCTTAGCTGGACATCCTTATTATATTTAGAGATGTTTTAAAGGAAAAATAAGGCTTGATTAGATGTAAATATGAAAGAAAGGGAAAAGGAGAAATAACTGAAAGTTGTATTTCCATAGACGGATGCGGCGGGTTGCGCAGTAAGGAGACTTGGGAGGACTTTTGGTTTGGACTGCAGCCTGCTGAGTGAGACCCATTGCTGTAGGGGTTCTCTTCATCTTTTTGGTGCTTCTGAGCAACTCCTGGGTACCCACTGGTATGAATTGTTTCCAGTTACTGTCTTCTCTTTTATATTTAAAGACCAATTGTACTGATGGTCCTTTTTTTCCCTCTCATTATTTCTATCCCCCACAGGCCCATTGTACTTTGATTTGAACCTTTCGCCTTGTTATAGTTGGTACCATATGCTCAAACCGGTCAGTCATTATACCACGGTTGTAAATGCAACATCGTACCAGAATAGCCTGTCCCTGCTGTCGCCTTCTAGTTCCACCATTTGGCTTCTATTAAAAATACAGAACTAATTTATTCTGAGTAAAAGACTAGTGTAATTTTCTGTACCATTACTTACAACAGAATAGAAGTCATTGATAATCAGGTTCTGCCCAGGAAGATTTAAATGATTCTCATTTAGAGGTTTTGGGGTTTTGTTTTGAGACAGCTAACAGTAGAAGATCTGGTGTAAGATGAGCCATTAGCTTCTGTCCCCTTCGTGGACTTTTTCTCAGTTTAAATGGAAGCATCTGGGTGGGCAGCAGACGGAGCTACAGTAGGATTTAGGATTGGAAGCAGACACCTGCCAGCTTGTGAAGCTCACATATGCTCAGTATAGCAATCATTTGATACTAGAACTGCCAAGGAATGTCCTAAAAATAAAGGTGGCCAGGAACAGAGGAGAGGCTTACAAGATTAGTTTGAACTTTCTTTTTCTTCATGGTCTGCCATCAGAAGTTTGGGTATTAGGCTCAAAACTGACAAATAAAAAGAATTTATAGCCTTGGCCAGTGTGGCTGTTGGTTGGGCATTGCCCCGTGTACCGAAAGGTTGCCAGTTGGATTCCAGGTCAGGGCACATGCCTAGGTTTTTGGGCTTGATCCCCAGTGGGGATGTGTGTGTGTGTTTGTGTAAGAGGTAGCCAATAAATGTTTTGCTCTCACCTCTCTCTCTCTCTTTCTCTTTCCCTTTCCCTTTCCCTCTTTCCCCCTCCTTTTCTCCCTCCCTTTACCCCTGGGTAGGATGGAAAGATTAGGTTGGATACCAAACTGTGAGAGAGATACATCGATTGCCTCCCACCTGTGCCTCAAGCAGGCTGGGGAACAAACCTGCAAGCCAGGTATGTGCCCTTGACCAGTAATCCAACCTGCAACCCTTTGGTACATGGGCCAATACTCTACCACTGAGCCACACTGGTTAGGGCTGTCCATAGCATTTTTAATCTGATAATAACTCTATCCCCTCCGCTTCAGGAAGTATAAAACTGGAATAGAAACCTAGCTAGATTGTTGATTCTGTGAGGTATTGGTCAAAAACAGTTCAGGCAACACTTTGTGGGAGGTCAGTTAAAGACAGTGTCAAATAACATGTGGCACAGAAGTATACATAGTGGTACAAGCATGAACTCTGGAATTGGTCAGACCTGAGCTCCAGTCCTACATAGTCCGTTTACAAACTGTGTCTCCTTGGGCAAGTTATCTAGTGCCTTTGAATGGACCTTAGATTCCTCATCTGTAAGATGGAATAATACCTACTCAGCTTATGGACTTATGAGGGTGAAATAGCCTAGTTTGTCTTGGATTGTGACACATGATAAATGCTTAATAAATGTAAGCTGTATTATTTCAGTGTTTTATTAAGGGAGAGATTAACTCATTCCTCGAACAGGTGTTGAGTGTCTGCTGTTTATAGGTCTGATAAAACCAGAGGCTGCTCTGAAGGACATAGGAGCGCACAGCCTATGGTAATGCCTCTAAGTTTCAGTTCACCAGTAGAGGTGTGTGCCAGGTACAGCCTTGAAAGAACAGTGGTGGTGAGAGATTTCACACCTGATGGGTCATTCAGCCAAATCTTTTTAAAAAATAATTCTTTATTGTTGAAAGTATTACTTTAGTCCCCTTTTTACCTTATTGACCCCCTCCAGCCTGTGCCCGCCACCCAACTCCCCAGCCAAGTTTTGAAGAGAGAGATAAGACTGGGTGAATAAATAGGGAGAAAAGGGCATTCCAGGCAGAGAGCAGAGGAATGAACAAAACGAAGAGGGGAGAACTGCGGGTAGCTTTGCCGTAGTCAGAATGCGGTCTTTGTGGGGAATAGCAGAGGTACTTGGAGAGGTGGGCAGAATCTGTAGCATATGCTGGGCTGAGTATTGGGCTTCGTTCTTCTTCTTCCTTTTTTAATCCTCATCCAAGGATATGTTACTTATTTTGGAGAGAAAGGAAAGGAGAGAGAGAGAGAAACATCAATCAGTTGCCTCCTGTACAGGGATTGAAACCCCACCCAGGTATGTGTCCTGACTGGGACTGGAACCCACAACTCTTCGTTGCACAGGACAATGCTCCAACCATGAGCCAACCAGCCAGGGTAGGAAGTAACTGAAGGGCGCTGAGCATGGAACTAACATCACAGTTGTATTTTAGGAAAGAAATGTTTGCAGCACATGGTAAAGAAAGGGAAATCTGTCAGGACTGGCACTATGTAGAAGACATCTAATTAAAGAGGATGCGTCTCTGGATGATGGAGGTAACTAGACTTGAGGGTAAGGAAGAAGATTGTCTAAGGCAACTTGGCGGCTGTGGGCACTGTTAACTGAGAAAGGTAATGTGAGAAATAGAAGTTTTTTGGATTATCGTGAGTTCCATTTGGTTATGGTTAGGATTGAGGTGCTTTCGAGTCATCCAGAAAAAGAGATATATCAGGCAGTTGAATGGGTTGATTTAGGCTACAGAGATTTGCATATATCCCAGTAGAGTATAGACAGTGATGAAAGTTTGTGTAGAAGTGAGCTTTTTCTGAAGTGAAACTGTAGGTTTAGAAAGATACCAGAAGGAGAACCTCGAGGAATGTCAAACATTTGACGAGGAACCAGCAGGGAGCAAAGGCCGTGGAAGCATTCCTGCCGCCCCTGAAACCGAAGGGGCCATTGTAAAACTCTGCCAGGACTGTCTTAGGCTGCCTTTCGGTGTACATACACACCAGGTCAGCTGTGTCTTTCTGTTCTGTAGCTGATTTGCTCTTAGGACAAGCTTAACAAAAATTCAGAGTTGTGATTTCATAAGAATGAAACTTAGTAAAGCATTTTCCAAATATTACATGCTTTGCCTTCATTCCTGAAATAATGATCAAGCAGTGTATCTATCACTCTCCTCTACACAAGCCACATAATTTTCAAAATTGGAAAAGGTATACCAGAGAGAAAGCTTAGAAGCAGAAGGAGCTACTGGGAGTGGAAATGGTAGTAGCCTACCCCCGTAGCAGATTTTAGAGGTCGCAAAGTGGAAGACCTGGCAGTTAGCTATTAGTAGGTGGGTATTGGGGCATACATTGACCAAAGAAGATAATTTAGGTGTTCAAAGCCTTTGATAAAGGGCCTCGTGATTCTTAATGTTAGAAACCAGGAGATCTATGTGATAGAAAGTGATCTCCCTTTTCCCCAAAGCAGACACACATATCTGTGACAGGAATAGGTTTTGAAGTGTGGTGAGCAGAACAAACTCTCTATTTCATTGCTGTTTTCCTCAGTTACCGAACTCAAACAGACAGTGCCAAATTGTCTTTCTGTCTGTCCTCTAGGCTTCCTCTTCTCCCTTCCTCTACTCCCCAAATGAGAAAGCCTTTAGCTTGTCATTGCAGTACTTTACTTGGCTGTCAGTATTTGTCACCTTAGTAATTGGGTGATCTTGGCTGGGGGTGCAGGGCTGCTCTGCCCTTTGTAAGATTGGCCCACACACCATTGTACTCAGGTACCCCCCCACAGGAGCAGAGGCAAGCTGGCTGGATTTTTAATGCAAAAGCATGTGGACGGGTGGATATGTAGTGTTAGAATTTTTCAAGGCAAGATAAAGCCCATGCACCTAATGGGGCCCGAGGGGATAAACTTGACAACACATAGAATTTTTCTTTCTGTTTTTCTTGTCCTACATCCAGCAATTTAAAATACTAAGAACAGGGATAAACTGAAAATTATTCCATACTTGTATCTATTGTTTATTGGTAATAACACATTAAATATCTGCTGGATCCCAAAATCTTACTCTTTTTATGCATATAGTACATAATAGATATATTGTATATCTATGGTAACAAACTTTTATGGGGGTGGTTGTTGATTTTTTTAAAAAGGCTGGGAAATTCTGGGTTACCTCATTTGAGTACGTGTAGTCAGTCCATGTGTCTGTGTGAGATGTTAGTGCACCTTCTTTATTTTTCTCATCTCTCAAACTGGGCTAAGGGTGATAAACTCTTAAGCTCAGTCACCAGTTGGAAGTGCTTCAGGAATATATGTGGGTACTTTTAGGATTATGGCAAAATAGGTGACACTAACACTCACCAAGAATATATGTAATGCTTCAAAAATATAGGGTGTCCCAAAACAATGTACACACACTTTAACAGCTGATAACTCACTTAATTTTCACTCCTTTTCAGGTTTAACTGATTTGAAATTATGGGTGAAGCCAGATAAAACTTTGAACAAAGAAAATTTATCCTCAAGTGCCACTAGACTTTTTTTATGGGGATACACAAAAGGTAAAGTTTACGGTGCAAAACAAGCAACATTCGACAAAATTGAGGGCGCACAAATATTGAACAAAATCATTCTTGATGTTTGCAATTCCATTGCTTCACGTTATCAGCAGTGCCTGGACCAGAACGGTCATCAGTTTGAAAACAGGTATTGACCAAAAAAATTATTCATTAGATTATTCTGTAGATTCTTTTAAATTTTGAAAATGAATTGTATATTAATAAACACTGCCTTCATAATTCAAAGTGTGTATACATTTTTTGGGACATCTTGTGTATATTTATACAGTTCCCCTACATCAGGGAACTTTGAGGTTGCTTAAACATGTGCAAATAGGCTGGGGGAAAAAAAAAATGCCAGGGCACCCTAGCTGTTTTAGCTCAGTGGATAGAGCATCGGCCTGTGGACTAAAGATCCCAGGTTCAATTCCAATCAAGGGCACATGCCTGGGTTGTGGGCTCGACCCCCAGTAGGGGGCATGAAGGAGGCAGCTGATCAATGTTTCTATCTCTCTCTCTCTTCCTCTCTGAAATCAATACAAGTTTGTTTTTTTTTAAATGCCAGGGGGCCCTAGCCAGTTTGGCTCAGTGGATAAGAGCATTGGCCTATGGACTGAAGGGTCCTGGGTTCGATTCCAGCCAAGGGCACATGCCCAAGTTGCAGGCTTGGTCCCCAGTGGGGGGGCATGCAGGAGGCAGCCAATCAATGATTCTCTCTCATCATTGATATTGCTATCTCTCTCGCCCTCTCCCTTCCTTGCTGAAATCAATAAAAAAATATTTTTTTTTAAATGCCAGGGGTGGGACAATAGGAATCCTAAAATATTTACCACATTATAATTTACAATGTTAATTTAATCTATATGAGTAGAGTTGCTCAGTTAATAACAGACATTTATGAGCATAATATATTGCCCATGAAATCATAGTATTTTCAGTGAGTGTGATATTAAAACCTAAATTAGAATTTTCCCCCCTAATTTGGTAAGGAGTTTATTGTCCTACATGCCTGCCCCAGGACTTCCCCCATGGTTTTTAGGATGGTTCCTCAAACTGTTTAGGTTATTTCCCTTTATCCAAATTTTTTGGTATTTTGAAATACAGCCTCATGCGATATGACGACATTTTGGTCAAGGGTGGACCACATATATGATGGTGGTATACTACTTAGCCTAGGTATGCAATAGGCTACCCCATCTAGGTTATGTACGTGCTCTCATATCCCACAGCACAATTGCATAATGACAATTCTCAGAATGTATCATTGTTCAGCGGCCCAAGATTAGATGTGTGCAGGAAGTAGTATGATGGTGTTTCCTGATAAATTAAGCAGTTGATGAAGAAGTGATAGAATTTGCCTTGGCTGGTGTGGTTCAGTGGTTGGAGCATCGGCCCTGTGCACCAAAGGGTCTCAGGTTCAATTCCCCCTCAACAGCATGTGCCTGGGTTGCAGGTTCGCTCCTCTGGTCGGGGCGTGCAGGAGGCAACCAGTTGGTATGTCTCTTTCACATCGTTATTTCTCTCCCCCTCCTTCCTGCCCTTCCTTCCTCTCACTCTCTCTGAAAAGCAATGGAAAAGATGTCTTCTGGTGAGGATTAACAACAACAACTAAATGATAGAATTTATGATGACATTTGTGTCTGGGCCCATTTTTCTTAGCAGTTCTCTTTCCCTTCCCATGCATAGTAGACTATGTTGACTTCTTTTTCTGTCCTTATGCTGCCCAGAGGAAAAATACTTACTTGTATCTTTGCCACTCTAGTTTTCTTTGTTTCAGGTTTTCCCCGCTTTTCCAGGAGGCAGATTAGCAAAATGTTTTTAGGACAAGACAGATGCAAATTGAATCGAACTGTAGTTTCACTTTTTATTAACTGTGTTTGTAGTCAAGGCACTAAACCTCTTTAAACTCTAGTTAGTTTTTCTGTAAAATAAAAAGACCCTCTCTGGAAAGGGTTGTCCTTCATGTACATAAAAATGTCTTATAATAGGTATACAATACAGTGTATCTTTTTTAAGTTTTAACTTTAAAGTAAAAAAGAAACTATCATTACAAGGGCTCCATCCTGCACTCTTATTTTATGAGGGATTTGTATAAGGCTCAGACGAGCTAAGGGACTGGAGCAAGGTTAGGGGAGGGCAGTGTGGATGCCACTGGATCTCAGTATCCTTTTGGATCCACTACACCTTTTATGTCATTCATTTCTCACTTTGCAGACACACGTGGTAATGGTGGTGTTTTGCTATCCTATGTGAACTAATGCTGAGTTTGACCTAAATTGCATGGGTAGAGATTACATTTTTGTAGACTCTTAAGGATAGTTCTGTGGACACTTTCTAAAATAGGATAATTACTTTGCCCATATTTGTGACTTCATTTACTAGGTTTTATAATAGGAAAATGGATTGGAAAACCTCCTAAAATCCCATCTGGTCCTTTGATGTGTAAAGGGTTTACAGTTACCAGGAATTGTTCCAAACACATACAAAACTGGTCCCTGTTGTCCAGAATTGTCTTTCTAAGGTGGGGGGATGCCTGTGTGCGCACGCACACATACACAAGTGGTTGCAATCTGTTGAAACCATATTTTTCAGATTTACACTATTGAAGCATTTGTTTATTATGAGTAAAGAGAAAACCAGGTGTAAAAATTCATTATTAATAATCATGTTTCCTCATTTACATTTGGGAGATCATTTATCACTTCTTTTGAAGAACTAGAATATTTTTGTAGCGTACTATCTCTCCAACAAAGGTCTTTCTTTGCAATTAAATCAAACTGTCAAACACTTACTGACTGAATGCCCAGAGGATACTGAGATTAATAGATGAGGCTCCTACCCTCAAGTAGCTTAATCTAGTAGAAGACAAATAATTACTATGTATTGAGACAAGGATGATGATACAACTATGATAATAATACAAAGTTCAGTGGTAGCAGAGAGGAAGTGGTCCTTAAGTTAGGTCTTGAGTTTGCCATATTAGGCAGAGGAAACAGCATATACCAGGTCTGAACATCGTAAAACATCTTGGCAGTTGGGAAGCTACTTGCAGTAGCTTTAGTAACAGGAAGGTAAGACTGGAGACTTAGGCAAGGGCCAGATAATAGAGAGCTTTGTGTTCAGTGCTGTACACTCACACCAATCAGGAAATACTGTGAACTTGTACCAAGTGATTGGTGGTGTTTGCTATGTTAGTCAAATGTGAACTCTCTTAATTGATCTTCTCCATTCTTTTCCTTACGTTAGTTATTAGCACACTGATAAGTATATAGGAAGTAATGTTTTCATTAGAGTTTTAAAGATCTAATGCATTTTTACTAAGTGCCCCATATTATGGGTGGTTTTTGTTCTTGATTTTTAATCCCATTTTAAGTTGCATTATGGCCTCTCTCCATTGTGCTTGTATGGATAGTTGAGTATTGAGTGTTTAGTATGAAATACAAAGAACAGTGGACGAGACTGTAATTTCAAAGGGAGGTAACAATATGATGAGAGAATTTGTCAGAAAATGTAGAATTGTCTTTGAGGATAATAGACAATACCACTTTAGCTAAATTGTCTCAAAAAAGTGTGTGGCATTGGAAATGGTACCTTCAGCTAGACAGACCCTGTTCACTGACTCTCTAAAGCAAAACCTCAGTTGTCAAGCTTCACTCACTTTCAGCTGGGCTCCTAGTCTGCTTTCATGTTGCCTCAGTTTTAGGAGCACACAACCAAGGAATACCAGACATTAGAAGAACGGGCAACTATTGAAGGATATTATGCAGAATGGCAGTCTAAGCTTTTAAAAAAAAAATAATAAACTTTGCTTTTCAGAACAGTTTTAGGTTTACAAAAAGTTACACAAAGAGTTTGAGTAAACCCCACACCAAGTTTCCCCTATTACTAACAAGTTATGTTAGTATGGTATATTGTTTATAATTAGTGAACCAATATTAATACATTATTATTAACCAAAGTCCATACTTTATTCATATTTCCTTAGTTCTTCCCTAGTGTCCTTTTTCAGTTCCAGGATTCCATCTGGGATACCACATTACACATAGTTATCATGTTTGCTTTGACTCATTCTGGTTGTGACAGATCTGGTTTACATTTTAATGATGTTATTTTAATTTATAGACTTGAGAACCTTCTGAAGGGGACAAAATGAAAGTGGTGAAGTCGTCACTGTATAATAATCCAAGGGCGAGGTAATGGCAGCTTGAATTGGAGTGGTAGAAGTAGAGAGAAGTGTTCTCATTTGGGGTATATAAAAGCCATGAGATTGGAGGAGAAAAATCAAGCGAATGAGTGTAGAGAAGAAAATAGGTTCAGGGGATGGAGCCGTTGGGGCACTTGAATGTTTGAAGATAATGAAATAAAAAGAAACTAGCAAATGAAACCGAAAAGAGTGGCCAGTTAGGTAGAAAGCAGACCTAGAAAGTGGTGTGTCCTAGCAGCCAAAGTGTTTCAAGGCAAAGGAAATGAATGCCTCTGTGCTGTTGATGGGCCAAGTCAGATGAGGATAGAGACTCGACCTTTGGATTCAGCAGCAGGTGATCATTAATGACCTCTGTGAGTAGTTTCAGTGGAGTGGTGAGAGCAAAAGCATGTTTGGGTTCAGAGCGAATGGGTGGGCACAGGGAAAAGCGAACGAGGAAACTTGCTGGCGGGTGGCGGTGGTTATGTAAATTTTCCAGGAAAACAAAACAAAACACTGCAAACTGATATTTAACTAGGCAATATGTATGCAGAGGTATTTAGGAGAAAGGGGACTGATGTCTGCAACTTCGAAATGCTGGAAGGGTAAATAATGGAAGGATGTACAGATAGTAAGTGGTAAAGCAGGCATTGTTAAGGGTATAATTTAAATGATGGGTAAGTGTGTGTTCATTGTAAAACTCTTTTAACTTTGCTCTGCATTTGAAACCTTTTAAAATAAAATGTTGGGGGTCAGGGAGAGAACAAGAGGAAATAAATTGGAGACAAGGAATACAGGTAACTATTCTGAGGAGTTTCCATGTAAAAGGAGGAAAGAGATGAGGCAATAGACTCAAAGAAGTCTGTTTTCATCTCAATCCCAAAGATGGGGAAAACAGTTATTTACTAATAGGAAAGGTCCAGTAGAGAGAGAAAAAAAATCAACGATGAAGAAGAAAGAAAGGGAAATTACTGGCTTGATGATCTTGAGCAGGCAAGTTGGGATCTAGCGCATGGAAGTAGGGTTTTATTTTGTTAGGAGCTTGGACAAAAGTAATGGAAGGCAGAGAATAAAGAGACAGGTACAAGTAGTATAGATGTGGTAGGAGCTTTGTAAGATCTCTTCTAGTTGCTTCTGGGTTTTTTGTTTTTTGTTTTTTGTTTTTCAGTGAAATAGGAAGTGAGATCATCTGCTTGGGAAGGGGCAGTTGAGGCTTAAGGGTGATGAGATAGTCACCCAGGAGAGAGCTGAATCAGGGAGGGAAGCCGACGAAGAGCCCACTGGAAGCCTCATGAGGTCAGATAACTGACTAATAGTTAATGTTTCAGAAAGAGAATGGTACCAATGAGAGGAAAGACATTATCAAATGTTTTAAAAGAAAGAAGATAATTTCTCCTAACTGATGATGTGAAGGGCTCGCCAAATGCCCAGCATAATGAACAAAAACAGATCCTCATTGAGATACATTATTGTTAAATTTCAAAATGACTAGAAGAAAAGGTTCTTAAAAGTATCTAGAGAAAAGAAACAAGTCTCTGTAAAGAAATGCTAATGAGACTGCTAGAAAACTCCAAATACCAGAAAACACTGTCTTTCAAAATCTGAGGGGAAATGCTGTTCAGCTCAGAATTCTGTTGAATTCTATACTCAGTCGAACTAGCATTCAGGTATAAGCGTAGAATCAGAGCATTTTCAGACAGACAAGCCAGGACTCCAGATGCTTGCTTTCCAGGCATCCTTTCTTGGTAAAGTACAATAAAAAAACAAGAATGAGGAAGACGTGAAATCTAGGAATCAGTACATTTAACTGAGGAAAGTGTTAGAGGAAAAATCCCAGAATGATAGACCTATTGAAGAGGGAAATGGGTGTTCCAGACATTTAATACCATCCTTGACAAGTTGTAATAACTTAAAAATGTAATAAAGCCAGAAGAAAATTGTTTTAAGGTTGTTAGAACTCCAGGAAAAGCAGAAAGCCATCCAATAATGAAACTGATTTTTTTTTTAAACCACCTTAAATTTTTCTCCCAGAGCTGTAAACTGTGACTTTGACCATGAATATTCAACTGTAGAAAACAAGGGGCTTTGGTTCTAGTCCATTCAGATTTGATAGCTTAATCATTATAGGTGTATTATGCAGACCTATTCATGATATTAATACCCTTTTACCACACGAACGGGGATTATAAAGGTTTGATGACACCATTCTGTGGCTGCAGACAGTCATACCTTAGGTAATCATAATTCTGATCATTTTTGTGACTTGGGAAACTATTTGTTATCGTGGGCAAAAGAGTGAATCCCATATGCTTAGACCCCCTTGCATTTCCAGGTAGCATGGATGTTGTTGCTCCATTAATTCCGGGGCTGACCCAGAATCTTGAAGTGGTACACCAGTTTCCCACTTGAAATGCTACATGAAACCGGGAAGTTCTTGTAGCCTGGAATTGAGGGTCTGACAGACCCATTGTTTGTATTAATACATCCTATTATTTAGTCCCTTTAGTCCCTCTGTTCTCTGCAGTTGTGACGTTTCTGTGGGCTGAAAGTGCTGGTTTTCCAGGGAACAGTGTGTAGGTGCTTAAAGAGAGAAAACTAATAGGCCTAGGCTTGTCTTCTTGGGATGGTACGTGCCTGGAGCAGCGGGGTTCTCAGCCCCGCCCCGCCCCGCCCCGCCCCGCCCGCTCTGCAGCCTGCTGTCTCTGAGCTGAACAGCTGCCTGAAGGAGGCCACGAAAGCTAATTAATTGTTCGAGAGGCCTCCATTCCAACAGTAAAAGGAGGGGGAGTTCATCTCGCCTGTCTGTTAAACAGCTATATTTATCTCCAGTCCATTAGAGAGGTCCTTAGAAAAAGTAGTCATGAACACTAATGTCCATTTTTCTTGATAAAAGTGCCCATATTTGGGGTCTTATAATATAGACTCCTAATGTCACTTGTGGAAGTACAGAAAAGTATAAGTAATAACTGAGTAAGCATGTATCTGGGTATACTAGTTAAAATTTAATCTTTTCATAGATTCTAAAGTTTTTCTGCATAGTAGATAGCCATTTGAATTGGTTGTGTGAAAAAAGTAGTCAAGTTTTGTGTAGCTATTTTTAATTGTATAGCAATTAAACATTCCCTAAGTTCTCAAAAAATGGGATCATTCTTCATAACTGAAGAATTATACCTTTTATACCAGTGGTTCTCAACCTTTCTAATGCGACCCACAGGTTGAGAACCGCTGCTGTAGAGCCTAAGACCATCGGAAAACACAGATGTTTACATTACGATTCATAACAGTAGCAAAATTACAGTTATGAAGTAGCAACGAAAATAATTTTATGGTTGTGGGTCACCACAACATGAGGAACTGTATTAAAGGGTCGCAGCATTAGAAAGGTTGAGAACCACTGTTTTATACATTCTCTTTTGTTTAAATATGGTGGAGAATAATTAAACTTTTATCTAATTTTTTAATTCTGTCACCTTGAGAAATCTATGAGATGTCATTAAATTTGCTATCTCACCCTATACTGTGTTCGTTTCTGTAAACAGAAGGGGCACCTTGTGGGGGAAGCAATGAATTTAATTCTTAAAATAATGTGTATAGGTGTTTTTTTTTTAATGTTTATTTTAGAGTCTCTTCAAAACAGTCAGATTCCCCCTACCCTAGCCTAATTTCTCTCTATTGCCGGGCTTACTGCAGGAGCCCTGCTGCCACTTCTGTCTCCCTCAGATGTGCCTGCCACACAAAAGCCAGAATCATGATCTTAAAGGGAAAATTCAGTCCATAATTTCCCAGAATCCTTATTCTACCGGTCAAAGCCCTGCACAGTCTGGCCCAGCTCTCTCTCTCTCAGGCCCCCATGGCTCCCCTTTCACATACCCCCTGGGATTCAGCATTTCCATTCTAGACTATGTTAAACTCTGCTAGAGGTTCTTCCTCTGTTTGGAATATTTCTGCTGTCTCTCTCATCGTGTCCTTATGGCCACTCCCAAACCCAGCTAAGACTTACCCCTAGGGCTTCAGTTGAAATTTCTCTGCCTAGGTGAGCTTTCCTTGACACTCAGTCTCTATGCATGATTAGGCTGGGGCTCCCCAAGGTATGCTCTCCTACAAAGCACCCTGAATTTTTCATCATAGAACTTTCTGTACCTGAAGTTGTAATTACCTTGCCTCCCTTGCTGTCAACTCCCTGCAAGTAAGGATCATTTCTTTTTTTTAAAAAAAATAAATATTTTTTTATTGATTTCAGAGAGGGAGAGAAACGTCAGTGATAAGAGAGAATCATTGATGGGCTGCCTTGCACACGCGCGCGCACACACACACACACACACACACACACACACACAGGGGATTGAGCCCACAACCTGGGCATGGGGGAATCAAACCGTGACCTCCTGGTTCATAGGTTGAGGCTCAACCACTGAGCCATGCCAGCTGGGCAGGATCATTTCTTTATTGTATCTCCAGGACCGAGCACAGCCCCTGACTCAAAATAGGCACTCACTATATATTTGTCTGCTCCCTGAGTCTTAATATACATTCTTGATTATTTTATTAGACTAGAGTCCTAAGAATGGCATTACTGGGTTAATATGTATGAAGACTCAGATCTTTAATACATATGACCAGTTGATTTTTATGAAACCTCATATCTTTTTATACTCTCACCATTACCACCCCACCACCATCACTCAATACTAACTTGTTTTCATCTTTGCCAATACAGTCATTCAAAAAGAGGAGGAAGGGGAAGTTCTTTCACATGTTTGAGTGATAGGCACAGACAACTGGGCTACTTGATCAGTTATTCCAAGCCATGCCCACATGAAGGCCTGTCCTTGAAGATTTCTGTAAGACTCTTCAGCTTTCCTGATGGCACTTGAGCAGCGTGGCGGAGGCAGTGAGCAGGGTAGCTGATCTTAACCTGTAGGCAGTTGTTTTCTCTGGCACTGGAGCAGCATTGCCAGAGTGGTTACCTACTGCAGGTGACTGTCCACAGTGACTGTAATTACCATTTGTCATTTCAATTTGACAGCTCCATCACAGGGGGCAATGTGTAACCGGTCAGGAGATAGCAAGTAAAGTGTGGTTAAACAACAATGATTCCCTCTTCGTTGAACTCCAGTGAAAATAAAAACGGGAAGGTGACTTGGCTCCCCGTGCCCGCTAACATACTCCGAGTTGCTCTACCTTTAGCTTCTTGCTCTATTCCTGCACTGTTTGAAGTGGCCCTTTATCTAGTTCCTCCAGACAGGAATTGAGTTTTCTACATCGACCATGAAGCTAATTTGGAAATGTAGCTTGCCTTCCTACCCAGCACATCAGCAACAGTTCCCCTTATCCCACTTTTTATGTATTTTTATTGTTATTTGTATACATGGTTCCCTTAGTTTATAAACACTTCTGAGGGCAGAAACTGTGTCTTTCATGTTTTTTTTTTTAATTTCCATTGAAACTTTTTTTTTAAATTCCCATTGCAGCTTTCTAGCACAATGCTTTCAGTATAGTAAACACTTAAATATTAACTCCAGTGCAATTCAAAGAGGATAGATAGTTCCTGTAAATCACTATGATGGTCTAGTAATGACAGACTGTAGATCCTAGATTTTCATACCTTTATCCCCTTTCTCAACTCCCCATAACTATCTCAATAACAAACTGAATTATTTGGCTGCTTAAGCATTGTGGACCTTGTAAAGCAAGAGTCTTTTTTTAGTTTTTCATCCACATAGTTGGTAGAATTTGGGTACTTCCTTCAGTGCTTTTGCCCTGTGACAAATGTCACTTTATATAAGAAATACCTCCTTAATGAATTCCAAAAGATAGAAAGAACTGATTTGAGGGTAATTTCAATCAGGGTCCTGGTAGGAAACCCATGACACACTTAAATTGGCTAATTTGAGGAGACTCTGATAACGAGATTGTTTACAAGGTGTGGGCAAGGTTCCTCTAGAAACCACCAGGGATGGTGCAGTGCCCAGAATTAGTAACCGGGTCACCATCCTGAGGCCTGAACAACACAGTGGGGCAGTAGGGAGGTAGCAGAATGTGGAGGAGGAAAGGACTGGGTCAGTAGGGCTGCGACCTTCAGTCGAGGTTCCAAGACTGTCCACTGACACCTCCACAGAGGGAGCCTTCTGCAGGCCTTTCCATTGGTGGTACCCCTGGGAGCAAGAGAGCCTGTCTTTGTGGTCCATACAGATCCAGGGCTTACAATGAGAAGGGTAGAAACTGGGTCTGGTAGAATTACCAGCACAGAGGTACCATCTACCTTTTAAAAGTATGCTTTGTGCTCTGGCCAGTGTGGTTCAGTTGGCTGAGCATCATCCCATGCACCACAAGGCTGCCAGTTTGATTCCTGGTCAGGGCACATACCCAGGTTGTGGTACATACAAGAGGCAATTGATCGATATTTCTCTCTCAGATCTATGTTTCTCCCCACGTCCTGCTCTCCTCTCCCTTCCTCTCTCTCTCAAATCAATAAAACATATTTTAAATTTTAAATAAATAAAATTATGTGTTTTATTCCTGGTGGCTTCAAAAGAGAAAATTACGCAGCAGCTCTATAGAAACGTTTTTCTAAAGCTTTTCAGAAAAAAATGGTGGTCAAGAAGGAAGACTAATGAGCCACGTGTAATCATCAATCCCTTTTTATTCCACCTCCCAAAAATATCTTGACTCTATCACCTTCCCTCAACCACACTGCCCACCCCAGTCCAAGCACGGTCATCTCTCACCTGGGCAGCTATCGTAGTTCCCACCTGGTCTTCCTGCACCTCATTCCCCCAGGCCCGTGGACTGGGGTTTTTTGCAATATGTGTGGTGAGAAAAGAAACTATTCCGTGCACAGCAGCTCAGTTGTGATACAGCACGCTGTGAGGCAGCCCTGTGGCCAGGCCACTCTCCGGCTAGATGCTCTGCTCCACTCTGTGCCGGTCTGCTCTGGCCTGCGCTGGCCTGCTCTTCTCTGCTCCAGGGAGATGGGTGTTTCAGTTCACCAGGGGGCCGGTCTCACCCGTCTTCGGTGGAAAGGGAAAGTGTGCTCCGACAGTGGAGTGTTTGAAAAATGCACAGCTGAATGCCACTTTTCAGTGACTTCTGATTATCATCCTTAGCATACCAGCTTGAACTCACTAATTTGCATACTGCAGCCTTTCGCCTAGACACCACAGGAGATCCTGTGGGTCTCTCCTCAAATTCACTCTCTGACTGTGTCCCCCTCCCTCCAAGCTGGGTTTCTGTTCCCTAATCCTGTAAACTAACACTAATCCACATTTTCACTCTAGTGTTGTAATGATCTGTTTAATTGCCTGCATTCACCTCCATCCTGGGAATAGGGTGAGGATTTACCACTTCATCCCCAGTCCCTCTTTGCCACCAAACTCCTGATTTGAAGCTAGTTTTAACCGCCTCAGAAATGGAAAATGCAGTGGGAGGTAGCTTGCTGAAGTCAGAATGGTAGTGTTTTAGGTGGAAGGACCCCTGGCCTTGAGTTTTTCCTTATGCAGCTGTCGGTGATTAACTCGGTGACTGACGGTTGCTTTGTTTTTTCTTTCAGTTACATTCTTGGAGATGGTTCTTGGGTCACAGAACGACTTGACTGTAAATTGATAGACCCTTTAGTTCACATCTTGAATCAGTAAGGCCTTAAGTGAAATTTAATAAACTCTGTTGTCATTAATTGAGGGGAGGTCTTGGAGCTCCTGTTATTTTTATTACGCCGAAGCAACGGGGTGTGAGTAGATAGATCCTGGAGGGCGGACTTGGTGAATGTGAGCAGGTTTGCCCATCGTCAGAAAATGGTGACTGCTGCTCCCCTGGCCTAGGAGGGTTTGTTTTTTATTTTGTTGTGGGTTTTTTTGTGGGGGGTTCTTTTTGTTTGTTGTTTTTTTTGAGGAAAGGGTTGTAGAATTCAACCTAAGATTGAAAGCCTTCTGTTAGTAAAGAAGATAATGACAGTAGCTAAATATACATTATTAAAGTAAAGAATTAGCCAAATTTGAAATTATGTTGGTTATTTCCAGTTAGGAAGTTCTGATACCATTAGTAAAGGTTTTGCTTTTCAACTTTAGGAAGCTTAACCAGTCTTTTAGTGAATGGCC
The DNA here is from genome assembly GCA_025583905.1 of Ia io. Lineage (NCBI taxonomy): Eukaryota > Metazoa > Chordata > Mammalia > Chiroptera > Vespertilionidae > Ia > Ia io. The sequence continues at coordinate 3,588,687 of JAJQQW010000020.1, forward strand.
ACCACCAGTGTGGCCAAGAGAACAGTTCATCTGTCCATTTGCTTGATAGCAAGTTGGGAAGTCCGCCACGTTCATTCCACTCACCGTCCCACACAGGCCGAGCAGAACTAAAGATGCAAACAAAGAATATAACCTAGTTCACACATCACCCAGGAAGTTTTCCTAATCCCTAAACAGAAGTTAGGTCTTTCTCTTTGGTGTTTGGAGCTCAGATATTTTCTGTTGAATTGACACTTACATTGTGCCCATAATTTCCTCGCTCCTGGCACTCATCACACCGTGTTGCAACTAGCACTTGACTAGGTTCTAAGCTCCTGGGGAGGCAGATCCATGTGTCCTCAGCTCACCTGGCTCAGGGCTTGTTGCATGGTGCTTGCCTAGTACAGGCCATCAAATGATTGCAGAATTTTTCAAATGCACAGAATTTTCTCTCTTGAAACACCCTGGTGTCTATGTCTCTTGTCTCTCTCCCCCCCTATACCTCCTCTGCAGTTGAAATTCTGGTATTAGAGCATTTCACTCTTCTGTTGAACGATCACCTACACCAAAATAACATGTCTTCCATGAGTCACAGAACACAAAAGACAGTTATTTTGAATGGAAACTCTTGGTACCCCTTTGGTAGAAAGAGTTTATTTTAGGGTGTTGCCTCTGCATTTAAGTTTCACTGCCTCTAGGTCTGTCTGGGTGGTTCAGCACATAAGTGTGAACCACCTTCCTGTTTTCTTTTTTTTTATTGATTTTAGCGAGGAAGGGAGAGATAGAAACATCAATGATGAGAGAGAATCATCGATTGGCTGCCTCCTGCACACTCCCCACTGGGAATCGAGCCCGCAACCCAGGCATATGCCCTTGATTAGAATCGAACCCAGGACCTTTCAGTTTGCAAGCCGACGCTCTATCCGCTGAGCCAAACCGGCCAGGGCAAATCTTCCTGTTTTCTTAAAATGTCATGAGCAGCTTTCTTATTGACAACTGAATCTGGAGAAATTGGTAAGAATATCCCATTTGATTTATTTATTAGAAAAGAGATATCCTGAATTTGGTTAGTACAAAATAGTGCTAGTAAAGATGTCATAAGTAATTATATGTTATTAATGACCATGATCCTCCATTAAATACTATAAAGATGAAAATGAGACAAGTGACCAGACAGGTTGTAAGTTCTGAACTGAATCTTGAAAGATCCAAATCTAAGGAAGAGGACAATCCAATCAGAAGGAAAACATGAGAGAAGTACACTGTGCTTAGAGGCTGGGAGGTTGACTGGCTTAACTGAACTGAAGAGTTTACTTAGTGAAGTAGTGGGGGAGAAGGACAGACAAATAGGTCATGGCCAGAGCCAAGCTAAGGATAATTTGGGTTAAGATTTTTTAATGGAAAAACAATGGTATTTGAAACTGATGTAGGGCACTAAATAGACTGAGGTAAAACCAATTCAGCCTTAAACTGTGATGCCTGGACATTTGGTGGTCCTTGGTCTCTTGATCCAATGTTCGCCCTTCAAACTCCTCCCCATTGATAGCGGCTGCTTAGAGAGGGTAGAAAAATCTAGCTTGGGCAACAGGAAAGGAGGTACTATTCAAATGGCAGCAGTATAAAAGTGATGAATGATTTTACCAGTGGAAAGTTAGGGAATTTGGGGATTTATTTTTTCCCTTCTCTCCACTCCTTCCCTCCCTCTTTTTCGTTCTTTTCCCTTTAAAATTGTTTCAAGGGCAAAACTTAGCACCTCTCACCATCGTGTCACTAGTATTCAGAAGGTAGACTTGACCAACAAATGCCCTTTGGATTTCTTTAGTTTGGTAAATAGAATTGTTTCCTAAAAGAAAATAGCATTAAAAAATCAAGGATTTAGGACTCCTGGATCCCAAAATAAATGAATTGTGTGGAAATGCCAATTTCAAACGAAACATGGCATAGATACTGTATTTTTGCCGAGAGAAGTCATTACCATAACGTAAACTACCCCCTTGATTTCATATCATTACATACTTTTTTAAATGAATAGATTTTCTTTAAACCATGTAATAAAACAGCATAATTTGATGTTTACACACAATTTTATAAACCTGCCAATATTAGGAGAGTTTTAAAACTTCAAAAATGCATCTTATTTCCTCTCAATTTCTGGTCTTTAAGGACCAACTACCTGTCAAGAGTCTTGACTGGGTCAAACAGTGCTTGGCGTGTCCTTTCTTCGGGTGTTTTTTCAGCATGGAGACTAGGCTGGCAATGTGAACTTGAGAACTGTCGCTCTCTGTGTGCCTGGATAAACAATTGAAGGTTTCTGGTAGGACCAGGAACTTTAATTATTAAACTACCTTTAAGTTGGTCATCTCCTCATTAAAATTCAAAATAACTTATCTGCAATGTGGGTGTTTTTCATGATTTGGCATACACAGTAGACACGCAGCGTAGCCAAGATGTTTTTCGTGTTGAGCAAAAACTGTAACAGATGGAGGTGGTGATTATAAAGCACTTATTTAAAATGTTAGCAATGAATCAATGCAGTTTGAGGCCAAGTCAGTAATCCATACTAAGGAAGCCTAAGTAGTTAAAGAGCGTTCTAATAGTCTCTAATAAAGTATACAACAGACAACTGAAGAGAACTGATTTTAAATGGCTCTCCCAGTGCTGTTATCCTAGCCCGGGCCCTTGAGAATTTTTCTTAGAGAGTAAGTCTTTTAAAAGCCTCTGTAAGTCATAGCAGTATATTAGTATTTTTTCTGTGGGATTGATTGACAGACCTTTGAAGAGCTGGGGAAAACTCGCTGGTTTATGTTGAATTCTATGATGCAGAGACCAGCTAGCTATAAGTGGTATTTTGGGATTTTCTGTAAGAACTTAAATATGTAATTGTTTCCATCTTTCCTGCACAAATACTTTTATACAAATTGCTTCATAAATTGATAAAACTTTTAATAATTTTCCCTGAAGAAATGTTGAAGCTGTTAGAATTAGAGTGTATGTTGAAAGGTTTGTTGGGACTACTTACTCTTCCATAACTGTACAGCTTATGTTTTTAACAAAGGAAAAAAATCATGATTTCCTTGTTTGTTTGTTTACAGATTAGTCAGGCAAGAAAATGTCTTGATACTTCAAAATACAGCAACCTACAAACTAAATTCTTATCTACCATTTTACTAAAAGACACCTTTTTCTATTATTTGTGTAGATATTAAGTGCAGTTCTTATCTCCCAGTGTTAATATAAAAGGGAGAGGAGGGGAATGAACTATAGTAATCCTTGAATTCTGCATTTAAAATCTTTTTGTGAGTCAGCACAGAATCATGTGTTTTCAGAATAAAACGGCCCTCGGCCTGTTACTATGTGTGCTATCAGTGCCCATGGGCAGCATTACATCAGCCATACCTAACTTAATGAAGGTAAAACTCAGCCCCCCAGAACCCCCCGAGTTTTTGTTAGCTCTAATAGTGCTAATATGTGTGCAACAAAGTAATTACGGGGAATACCGGTGTCCACTAGGACAGCTTGAGTGTGGCTCTGTGCTATTGCTATGCTGCTTATTACATTTTCTCATGGGATCTGCTCAGTTGCCTTGGAGGCAGGTAGTGTCACCACTTTATAGCTGGGTAAACCAAAATGTAGAGAATGGTCATTTGCACACTGTCACATATAGTTCATTGTTAAAGAAAATGGAGTTTGAACCCATGTGTTCATCCTCTTGTGTCCTGTGCTCCTAATGGGTCTGAGACCTAAACCTTCGACCTCTAGCTTTCTCTTTTTCTTTTTTTTTTTTTTTAACTATATGGAAAGTTTCTATTTGGTATTGGTGTAGATGGGAATTTGCATTGCCTTTAGAACAGTCTCAGGTTGGAGTGAGGGACAGGGGCAGGAGCGATGAATGTTTCCAGAATCACATACTATAGACAAGTAGACATGTGGAATGCTCTGAGCCAGCGGTCACCAACCGGTGGTCGGTGAGGTCTGAAAGGTTGGTGACCGCTGTTCTGAGCTGTCCCTGGTGAAGACAGTTTTATTTCTGGGAATGTCTTTTTTCCCATAGAGTAGTGATGGTAAGTCAGCATTGTAGGGGTTCCTGAAGTCTCACTGTGTTATTTTCTGCTTCCCTCTGTATTTTGGGGGCTGTGAAAAACTTGTTCTTCATCGAAACTTCTCTCTTCCTCCTTTCGTAATCTCATCTCTTGATCAATCTGCTTCCGTTAAACCAAAGTGTTTTGTGTGGTTTCAAAGTCATAACTTGAGGGAAAATGCAGGTTGGAATAGAACATGCAGATGTGGGTAATAGCTAAAAACATTCCTTGGAATTTTCAAAAACTGAATGAAAATTGGTTGTTGAACTCGGCCATTTATTTGTTAAGAGGTACTGACGGAGTACACGGTAAGCTGCCTGCCTTCTGTCATGGGGAAATGGTGGCAGGAGCAGCTTCCTCATTCTCAGAACTCTAATCGGGCTTTTAAAAATTACTTGTGAGGGATGTGAGCGTTAATCTAAAACCATAGCAAATTAAACAGTCTTTGTAGGTAGGTGCAGACTCGTCCACATATAGTTCTGGTTCCTTTCTCTGCTCCACAGTAGACTCACTTATGTTAATTTGTGTCCTTTGCTGTTTTAAACGTGAATAAAACTTACTTTTTAAAATATCTTTTAAATTATGCCATCCTAACTGCAAGGCTTGCATGTGAAAGCTGATGTACCAGTGGAGCGGGTGGGTGGACAGACCTGTCCCTGACTCCCAGGGTGGCGTGCAGTTAGCAGGGACACTCTTTTTTTTTCTTTTTTAATCTTTATTGTTGAAAGTATTACAGATGTCTCCCTTTTTCTCCCATTGACCTGGTTCATAGGTCCATGCTCAACCACTGAGTCACACTGGCTGGGCTTTTTTTTTTTTTTTTAATAAACACATTAATTCCATATTTTCCTGCCTTCTTGGGGGAGAAAAGCATACTAAACACCCAGTAATAATTTTTTTCTTTATTGAATAAGGTATTACATATGTGTTCTTATCTCCCCCTCCCCCCAATAATTTTTTTAAATATATTTTTTTGGGTGTGAAGAGAGCAGAGTGCCTGAAGAATGGCTCCTCTGTGAATAACACATCCAACAGCAACGTGGGCTTATTCTTCACGGGTGGCAGGATACTGTGACTTTCCTGTGACATTACGCCCTATACATGAAAAATGTTTTTTAATTGATTTCAGAAAGAAAGGAGAGAGAGATAGAAACATCAATGATGAGAGAGAATCATTGATCTGCTGCCTCCTGCACGCCCCACACTGGGGATCAAGCCCCCAACCCGGGCATGTGCCCCGACTGGGAATTGAACTGTGACCTCCTGGTTCATAGGTCGACACTCAACCACTGAGCCAGGCCCAAGTAATAATTTTGTTCTGCAGAAAATCATAGTTCTGAATTTGTACCAAGTCTGGGAATTGCCCTGGAGTGTGAGTGTGTGTGTGTGTGTGTTTAATTGGGGGGAGCACATTTTAGGGGCAGGTTTGCCTCTTAGTAAAGATGATAAGAAGAATGTGTTGCTGTATGAACATCTGCCATAAAACCGTTGTCCTTAAATTAAAAGTAACCTTTTTCGTGTGATTACCTTATTCTGTTTTGATGTCCAAATGGGTCATAATCACCTCCTGACTCTCCTCTGTTTTTCAAGAAATCTTTAGAGTTAGTATACAACTCACCATTTCAGGAATTTTAAAGACATTTTGAAAAACTTGTTCATAAGCCTGAAGTTTATTATTATTATTATTATAAAATAATCTATACTAATAAAAGAGAAAGATGCAAATTGACTGTGCCTTCACAGTGCCCACCAGCCAATCAGGAGTGAGTATGCAAATTAACCCAACAACTATTGCAGGCTAATTTGCATGTGCAGGCACCAAGCAGCTGGGGACCGGGTGGGAGGCAGGCATTCTGCCCCACCCCAGCAGCTCCAGGCCTCTGGGCAGTGTGGGAAGGCAGAAAGGCAGCTCTGGCCGGAGCGAAGGCGGTGACAGCAGCCAGGGGAAGGCAGGCCCATTCTTGCACGAATCTTCGTGCATCGGGCCTCTAGTGCTTTATAAAATGCTAGGCCACAGTTTTTCTCAACCCTTTCTTTTTGGTAGATAAAATCTTGGTTTTAAGCAGCTTTTAAAATGGCACCTTTGCTCTCATGCTGTTGAGTCTGCTGTGATGTGTGTGGGGTGTCAGCTGCCTCCCGAGGTCACAGCATCTTATGTGACACTGGTGGATCAGTCTTACTGCTCAGACATGCCAGTGTCCTCGTAGCAGGGAGCGCCTTGAAGACACTCCCAAATCATCATCTTCCGTGTGCACTTTGTAATTGTCTAGAACAGAACAACTCTGCTGGCTACAGCACAGGTTACTGTTTTTGAAATGCAGGCTTTAAAATTAGGAATGTATTTGACATATTAGTTTGTATCATCATAGTACTTAATAAAATTTAAAAAAAAATTTTTTTTGAGGGAAAAGCAATGATAAAAAGAAACAAGTTTTCACCACGGAAGCTGATTTTTTTTTTTTTTTTTTTTTTTGAGCTCTCAAATTCACACTGGCAGAATTTTCCACTTTATCTTGCACACTTCAACTCAGTCGCCTACAGGCAGGGCCAAAGGTCGACCAGCATCAGTGTTGTAAAACTCCTTAGGGCATAACTTCCCGTTCTGAGAGAATGATCTGTGAGGCTCATTTAATGCTGTATTTGCTGGTTAGCTTTCAGTCTTACCTAAAGTCCTGTCTCACTCTGAAATGCCAATACATACACATCATACTCTCTGAAGCAATCTAGGTTCTAATTTGGCAATGAGTACAGCATTGTTCAGCACCTTGAATAAACCATTTGTAAAGAATTTTACCAGCTTCCTTTTAGAACTTCGCTGGATAGTGTGCATTGACTACCACTTACTAGTCCATCAGCATTTCCCTGGGCTCACCATTTTGGAGTTTGGCTCACATTTCTATTTTCTCCTTTAAGTTACCAACTTTTTAAAAATGCCTTCTGCCCTTCGCTGTTTGTTAGAAATCTAGACTTCAAAGGATGGCCTTGATTCTATACCTAGATCTATACCTAGATCTGTCCTGTAACGTACACTACTCTACAGATTACAGAGTCATGGTCTAGCCCAGTGGTCGGCAAACCGCGGCTCGCGAGCCACATGCGGCTCTTCAGCCCTTTCAGTGTGGCTCTTCCACAAAATACCACGTGCGGGCGCGCACGTACATTGTGATTGAAGGAGTACCCTAATTAAGTTAATAACAAACTATATAGTTTAAGTTTAAAAAATTTGGCTCTCAAAAGAAATTTCAATCGTTGTACTGTTGATATTTGGCTCTGTTGACTAATGAGTTTGCCGACCACTGGGCTAGCCTGTCCGTGTAACTCACAGGGAGCAGGACTGGAGAGAACGCTCGTTTGGGATCTGAAAATCTACCTGAGTCACTAGCTGGAAACCTTGAGTAGTCAGGGCCCATTTCCAAGTCTGTGTTCACTCAGTAGAATGCACTATCAGTGTTTGCTGTTTTCCAGAATCTTCACTCCCAAACTAATCTGGTACTTTTCCCCATCACCCTCCCTTCTACTGAAGGTTTAATGTTAGATGCTTGGGAGTCTGAACTCTCATTTCCAGGGACAATTTCTTTTTCTTATTAACTATCAGGGTTGACATAGTGCTTGAAATTTCAAGAAGTTTTTCTTGCATCCATGTACCTGATAATACTTCAAATAACACCTTTTACAAACAAACCTAAACAGCAACATAATTGTCTTAGTGGCTACCCTTTTAAGAGTCAAAAGGACATGATTGATTTTTTTTTTCTTGTCTTATTTCTTTTTAGGTTTTGAATGAAGAATGTGATCAGAACTGGTACAAGGCAGAACTCAATGGGAAAGATGGCTTTATTCCCAAGAATTACATAGAAATGAAACCACATCCGTAAGTTGGCCCCTACTGTCCCCCAAGGGTCAGACCTGCTTGCTTGTTTCCAGTAATGTTTTTAAACTGAAATACATGTTATACTTTTATTCAGTCTTCCCAGGGAATTAACAAACCATGTTAATTTTGCATATTCATGTTAATAATAGTATACAATGATAGCATAACAGTCAATAATAGTGTATGTTTCAGATTAATAGTATTTGCTGGTGATCTTTCAATAATGAAACAATTGTTCCATTTAAAACAATAGTTTATATACTATTACGTAATAATAGTCTATATGTTTTTTATTAATAATAGCGATCAGTGATCTTTAACCCTTTGCACTCGCTTGCAATTTTAATCTCTATGCTACGGATGCTAACCGTGTCGAGTCACACTCGACATCCGAGTGCAAAAGGTTAAGTAATAAAAGTTATGCAGGTCCATAATTCTTTTTCTATGAAACCCTTAGGGCCGGATGTTTCATAGTTCTGTATTTTTGTTTTTTAGTTTTAGAAAGGGTACTAATCACAGGGTTTTATATTGATATGTTTGATTTTCCTATGAGACCATATCTTAATAATCTTTGTATCCTCAGAGCACAATGCTTGGCATATAATGGGTTCTCAATAAATGTTTATTGTACTCACTGCCCTTGCTCTCCACTTAATGTTCCCATTTCAGAGAAAGCAAAATGTTCTCTTACTCCAAGCTGCCGAGAGCAGTGAACTTTTTTCTTTCTTTTTCTTTTCTAGAGCTCCTCCTGTTCATAATGATATGTGACACAGTGGGACCCTGGGAGCCCTTACAATCACTGTCCTCTCACCCTCACCGACCACCTCTCTCATTGGCCCTGCTCCTACCCCTGAAGCAGTCTTTTCGTGCTTAGTATGTCAGGGAAACTGAGGCTTTCAGTGCTCAGACTAGACTGCCACTGAGACAGGGAGTTCTTTCTGTCTACTTGGTTTAATACAAGTGATAAGACTTTTAGATGACTTGACCCACTTTGAGTATCAGCCCATTTGTCCCCCTCCCCCATTGTTACTGCTCTGACGTGTACCAGCATTTCTCTTCCTTCAAGTACTAGAGCAAGATATTAAACCACACCGTATCTTACACAGAGCCTACGTCATCATCTAACATAGTCTACATCATGTTACACAGAGCTTACATCATCTTACACAGAGCTTACAGTGTCATAGAATTAGAAGGGACCTTCAAGATTGTCTAGTTTATTCCTCTTTATCCTACAAATCAGGAACACTTGTAGTATTTTTATTTCCCTGCTAGTAATTTATGAATATAGTTCTCACTATAAAAGACTCATAATGTAGAAAACTATAGAGCAATGTATGAGTTCCTCCCCATAAACATACCCTTTTCAGAGGTAACCACCACTTAATAATTAAATGTGGGCCAAATGCTATCTTATGAACTGAATCTGTTCTAAAAAGATTATTCACTTTCTGTAAAATGAAACAAATGATGCAGGAGCTTCACCATACAGCTATCTGTTGGGCATGCCTTGGTCAGTAACTCTTACAGTTCTTACTGTGTGGCAGAGACTGTGCTAGGGGCTGGGAAATGAGGTGCAGGAGTTGCATTATGGTCGAATGCAATTTCCATGTCGTTAATATCAAGCTCTTGGAGAGGGACATCCAGAAAGCCTGAGCCTGGGGAGAAGGTGGGGTTCCCCTGCGGTTGGGAATGGGAGGACACCTTTATCTACAGACATTTCTGTGATGAAGAGACTGTGAGGCACTCAGACCTCTTGTACTTCAGAAGCCAGGCACCTTATAATGGCTCAATAGGAGTTTCATTGAATGATTTACAAGGTGAAAACCATTCTAATTTTATAAACTTTTTATTCTAGTTTTTGTTTGGAACTTGTACTATCTTATAACTATATGAGTTTGGCCTCTCACCACGCCACCGCCACCACCACCACCCCAATTTTTTGTTTTAGATTCCTTGGAGAATTTTTCTTCATTTATACTCCTGGGAAGTAGACTAAGCACTGCTTTGCATTCTTATAGCCACTTAGCATCAGTATTTGCTTTGGGGGCTGTGTAGGCTTTTCATGGACAGATCATGGAATGCACTCGGGGAGCAGAGAGAAGCTGTTGGGTAGTGGTTACCGGGAGTGGGAGGGGCTCCTTGGATTGCAGTGCATCCTCCCTCCCTCCATCCATGGAAGCCAAATAATATGTGCACACCTCTTCATTCAGTCCTTCCTCGGAATAGATCAAGGGCTGCCTAACCTGTAAAAGGCAGATAATAAATATTGTAGGCTATGTGGGCCACATGCAGTCTCCGTCATGACACATACTCCTTTTCTTTTGAATTTTTTAAAACAGCCTTCAAAATTTTTTTAAAAAACAGTCTTAGATTATGGGCCATACAAAAACTGGGCAGATTTAGGCCAATGGCCATGGTTTGCTGACACCAGCGCTAAATCCAATGATAACAAAATCAACAAGTTCCTTTTCATTTTCATATTTCCAGGCTGAAAGGGAATTCAGCAGAACACCACACTGTAATTTTTTGTGTTAAATAAAATGCCTATGGCTCTAAATCCTTGTTTTCCTTTGGGATTGTTTCAGGTGACAGAGGCATTTGAAATCCAACTATTAAGAAAATATAAGAACCCTGGCCGGTGTGGCTCAGTTGGTTGGGTGTTGTCTCCTGCACCGCAAGGTTGCCATTTGGATTCCCAGTTAGGGCACATGCCCGGGTTGCGGGCTCAATCCCTGGTAGGGGGCATACAGGAGGCAGCTGAACAATGTTCCACTATCACATTGATGTTTCTCTCTCTCCCTCTCCTTTCCTCTCTAAAAATCAAGAAATATATTTTTAAAAAAGAAAAATAGTAGGAAAGGCTACTTTTTTTGGAAAATAGTGGTTACTGACCTGATTGGTTGGCTAGCCTTTTAGGGAGAGTCACTCTCACGCCTGGTTTCTCACAGTAAAGAACTTTGATTGAGTAATTGATCAGGAAGCATCCAGCCCGGTCAGGTATGGTTCAGTGGTTGAGCGTTGACCTATGAACCAGGAGGTCACAGTTCAATTCTCAATCAGGGCACATGCCCAGGTTGTGGGCTTGACCCCCAGTGGGGGGTATGCAGGAGGCAGCCAATCAATGATTCTCTCTCATCATTGATGTTTCTCTCTCTCTCCTCCTCTCCCTTCCTCTCTGAAATTAATTTTTTTTAAAAGGAAGCATCCAGTACAGGTGCTCTTCACAGACTCTGGCTGAAAATCTACTCCAAGGTTTAAGTGGGTTGCTAAACAAGACCATGGCCGTGTACCTATGCTGTGGTTGGTCTTAACAGGCATGTTTCATGTTACAGGGCTGCTCTGTGGCTGGATACCAATAAGTACAGTTAGTGTCCGTTTCATAGCTGTGGGAGAGCACAAAGTACCAGGTCTCTCCTCCCCTCTTCCCTATTAAGAAAATATAAGAAGTGTAGCTCAGTTGGTTGGGTGTTCCTCTTCTTCACCCCACCCCGAAACCTTTAGTTTTTGTTAGGAAGAGGGAAGTTTAAAATGGAGTATGACCTAATATAGCATTTGAGTTAACAAACACAGGCTATAAAGTGATTGTTGGCATTAGTGTTGGAAGATGAGCTGTAGATACTGAGGGTGGATCCAACTATGTGCTTTCACATTAAATGCATATGGATGGGAGCCTATGGGGTGCAGTAAAGAATTAAATTGCAAAATAAGCAGCCTCCTCCCATTAGCTTTCTCCTTTGCTATTTGTATTGTGGTATAAACCCATCTTTCTAAAAGTTTTTCAACAATTTTTAACATAGCCATGTAGTTACAAATGTCACCAATAAAAGAGGCTAATCAAATTTATAAACAGCATAAAATGCTATGGAAATGTAGGTTTATAGTATTTAAATGTTGTAACAGAGTGATAACATTCTTCATATAGTGTAATAGTCCTTATATTGTGGGACATCCTTGGCGGGGGTGAGGGGAAATTGTGTGTGTGTGTGTGTGTGTGTGTGTGTGTGTGTGTGTGTGTGTGTGTGTGTGTACGTGTGCAGCACGTGCTTAGTAAAAATAGGAGCAGATACAAAAAATATTTAATAAAGTCTCCGACTAATTTTCTATTTTTCAATCCGTGTGCTTGTAACAGAGATATGTTTACTTTGTAAAAATTCCAATTAGTAGTGTACTTTACTTCACTAAAGTTTTTGTTGTTTATTGAAAATAAAATTGAGTTAATTTTAAATTGGGGGCAAGAAAACCCTGCAGCCATATTTGTCTGTCTATCTGTGCACCATAAGGGAAGGTCTAAAAACATACACATGTAACTGCCAACAGTTGAGGCCTCTGGGGAGTTTGAGCAAGGAGCCTTGCGTATTATTTTTACTGAATGCACATCTAGGGTATTTTAATTTGTATTTATTACTTTTAAAAAGTGGGAAAGGAAAGAAAATGCCTGCTGCTGGGAAGATCTTGGGGGTTTAGGAGGAATGAGTGTGGCTGTTGAGTAACTTCACCCCACCCCAGACAGATGCCTATGGTGCGAGCACATTGACAGTACCAGAGATTAAAATAGAAAATATTCAGATGATCTCAATACTATTAGCTCTCCTTTCATAACTGGAGCTCGTTCTATTTTATTAATATGTGATTTTTCTTGTACGGCCTGACTTCCAGGCACTGGAGGACTTATCCTTGAATTATTCATAGAAGCAGGAAGATAGATTGTACCAGCTCCTGGCAGCTGGGCATTAGAGAAGCAAAATGAGAAAGACACAGTAGGTAGATTTAGGAATGTTTAAAGGTTACTAATGGCAACTTCTGAATCTAAATTCAGTGAATGTTGATTACTATGTAAGGAGTTCAATGAAGCAGACAGGTCTTTTTAAAAAATGCATGTTTTTATTGATTTTTTTATTTTTATTTTTTTATTTTTAGAAAGAGAGAGGAAAAGACAGGGATAGAGAAACAGAAACATTGATGAGAGAGAAACATCATCAATAGGTTGCCTCCTGCAATCCCCTCGCTAGGGATCGAGCCCGAAACCCAGGCATGTGCCCTGACCGGGAATTGAACCAGCAACCTCTTGGTTCCTGGGACAGCATTCAACCACTGAGCCACACCGGCAGGGCAGACAGGTCTTTATTAGCTCTAAGAAACATGGCTGCTTTTTAAAAAATAATCATGACAATATATTAAAGACAACCTTGAAAAGAGAGAACATTGTTTTCACAGTTTATCCATCTGAATTAGTATGGTTTTCATGTGAAATACTTAGGCAGCTGTGTGACCTTAAGCTTTTAAAGAGTGCTCTCCTCCTCTTCCTCCTGGTAAGTCACAGGCCAGTTGCTCACACAGTTTTCCATGAATTCACCCTCTTTCTTGTCGCCAAGGTGAATTAGCATTGGGATCAAAAGAATCTAACTTGCTCCAAATGAAAAATCGACTTTTACAACTAGCTGCTTATGCACATGATAAATAAATTATGATGTTCCTGATGGCTCCTAAAGGGTAAACTTTGAGCAGGGTCAGCAGAGACTGGCTTTGAGCGGAAGGCCAACTTAGTTACTAGCGGAGGCTGCCCTCTCACAGCCTGAACCTCTTCGCTTCGGGCTGTTACAAGAAGTAACCCTGTCCCCAGCCTCTTGGCCTTCCAGCTTTCCTCCCCCCACTCCCCCTGTAGCAAACCTGCAGCCTTATCAGATGGCTGCAGGAAGGAGCCCGCCTCCCGCTGTGCCTCAGTCAGTAGCCTGGACGGACGTCCACGGTGCCTTGCAATGAGGCAGTTGGGAGCCCGGGGGCTTTGGCCCCCGAGGCCCATTTTTAAGTGTCTCCCTTTAAGGGGAGAGTGCCTTCTGAGTCACTTTCTGAGGAGCGGGGTCGGGGAAGGCGTTTGAAGGGAGATTGTCCATCTCTCAAAGGAGGGAGGGCCTGACTGAAGGGCGTGATGGGGCATGTTGAGACTGAGGGTCAAGAGGGGGGCCCTTCCCCTGTCAAGGAGAGTTCTGTTACTCACATTTCGGAGGCTGCATATCCCATTTCTTTCTGGGGAAGCAGATGTTGACCGGCTTGCCTTCCTTCCTTAGGTGGTTTTTTGGCAAAATCCCCAGAGCCAAGGCAGAAGAAATGCTTAGCAAACAGCGGCATGATGGGGCCTTCCTTATCCGAGAGAGCGAGAGTGCTCCTGGGGACTTCTCCCTCTCCGTCAAGTAAGTACTTCCTGCGGTGGTCGCCTGGACCCTTGTCTCCTGCTGACCTAAGTTCTGAAGCCGTAGGCCAGGTGTCTGATGACACACACCAAAGGTTGCCAACTGGCAGTATCTGACAGTTCAGGAGATTTTACATTAAAATACTGGTTTCTGGCCCCTCTTCAGAACGTGTTCTAGCAGCACTCGGTTTCGACTCCCCATGGAAGCAGTCTAGTTGCTGAACAGCAGCAGCGCTTTGGACAGCACGTGCTTGCCAGTCCTCCCTGATCCCCACCACGCCCTCGTGTCTCCTCACACAGCTCTCTCCTCCTCCTCACCCTTTCCCCTGGGCTCCTGCAGCTCTAACAGCTGGCCATGGCCACGTCAGCTGCCTTTTCGAGCCTCCACCAGGTATCTAGCTTAAATCTACCAGCACCAGCCCCAGGTATCTAGCTTAAATCTACCAGCACCAGCCCCAGGTATCTAGCTTAAATCTACCAGCACCAGCCGAGGCCTGTCACATTAATTTCAAAGGTCACCACAAGGGGTTTGGGATTTTGTTTGTTTGTTTGTTTTTGCGTTTCCCTGTGGTAAATTTAAATGTGGAAAGGAGCTGGTGAACAGGGACTAGGGAAAGCAGGAAGTTTTATCACCCTGGAGTCACAGAGAATATAAATTGGAACTTAGAGGATTCTAAGCAAATCAGCCCCCACTTGTGACATAAGAATATTTAATCAAATTGTCATTTCTATTTGCATTTGATTCAGTCCTTTTCTAGTTAATAATATAGAATCACAGGAACCCCGCCCCTAAGAATCTTACAAACCAGTTCATTTATATGATAAAGAAGTGATTCGTTTTATTTTTTGTTAATCCTCACCTGAGGATATTTTTTCCATTGATTTTTTAGAGAGAGTGGAAGGGAGGGGAAGAGACAGAGAGAAACATCCATGTGAGAGAGCTACATGGATTGGTTGCCTCCCACACTTGTCCCAACCAGGGGCTGGGGATCGAGCCTGCAACCGAGGTACATGCCCTTGACCGGAATCGAATCCGGGACCCTTCAATCCACGGGCCGATGCTCTCTCCACTGAGCCAAACCGGCTAGGGCGTAAAGATTTTTTTTCTGTTTCAAAAATTAACTGAATATCTCATTTCATTTTAAGACCAAATATCTGGTTAAAGTGTAGGCTTTTTGATATATAGATTTAAATTTAGAATTTTTTTTTCCTCAGTGAAGATATGGGAGGTGATTTCAGGTGGCATTTGCAGTACCTTACAGATATGTTTCCAGCATAGTTTTTAGTCTCAACATGAAAAAGTCACAACTGGATTTAATTATAAGTTTTTCTCTTCTAACAATGGCTTTTTTTAGTAGACTTTATTTTTTAGAGCTGTTTTAGGTTCACAGCAGAGGTGAGTGGAAGGTACAGAGATTTCCCCTGCGCCCCCACACTCCCCCACGCTGTCGGTGCTTGACTAAGCACATGCAAATGAGGGTCTGGTGAAGAGCACCTCGAGATGCAGTGTCCGTGTGCTGCTTCTTAATTTGTTTTTCATCACCTGTTCTCCTTATATTTGTCCTGACCCGATTGTGAACGAAACAGGATCGGACAAGGAGTACAAGCAGCCAGTAAACTCACTGGGCTTCCCCGTGGCAGGTAGCGCTCAGCCTGGTGCCTCGATCACAGCACACCCCTCCCTTTTATCAGATAAAAAGTGAAAGAGTCATGTGTTTAATGTTTTAGAAATAAGATTTGAAACCAATGTCGTTAACCATCTTGATCAACACAAACACCTTCCCAAAGGAGGTGCGAGAATCCCGGTCTCCGGGACGTTTCTTTAGGTTCCAGACGTTGTGAGTCTGTGACGGGAAACACTGCGGTCCTTTCAGAACCCAGCTCGCTGCACGTGGAGTGCACTTCTGTGGGGCCAGAAGTGTCGTTGAATGTGTCCTTCCTCTAAAGCTCTCCCCCAGTCCTCTTTTCTCGCTTGAAACAGCAGTACTGCAGGTCCCTTCAGCATAACCTTGATGAGATGTGGTTGAAACTTAACTTGCTTATACAGTCCACCCGTGGTAAAATCGGGTTTGTTTCAAGTCGTCTCCCTTAAAGTCACAGAACCTGCGGACGACAGTCAAGTGAGGACTTGGACTTACTGTACTGTTCCTGACACTGCATCTCCTCAGTGCCTTCCTGCGAGCTCGGTGCTGCCACCTTCTGGGTTGTTCAGTTTCTTTAGCTTTAAGACTGCGGGTCCAGAGGAGAGACTAGTTTCATTCATTTAACCAATCTTCTTAGATGCCTTTAGAGGGCTGGGCAGTGAGCGGGGCAGGCAGAGCCTTCATGGAGCTGCTGTGCTGGCCTTGTAGCGCTGTGGTAGTGGGCCGTCCTGCTCCGTCAGCTCTTGCTTCTGTGGGCCCGTGTACAAGGGAGCACTTACCTTGACCAAGTGGTAGAGGAGCCTTTTCTGGGGGCAGGAGCACTGCCTGGACCTCTTTATTTGTTGTCCCAGTAGGTTATTTTGTTCTGAGACCCTTTCCCCATGAGTAGAACTAAAATCCCTGAATAGAACACATGACTTGCCCGGCTGGTGTGGTTCAGTGGTTGAGCATCAACCCAGGAACCAAGAGGTTGACGGTTCGATTCCCAGTCAGGGCACCAGCCCAGAATGCGGGCTCGATCCCCAGTGGGGGCCATGCAGGAGGCAGCCAATGGATGACTTCCTCTCCCATTGATGTTTCCATTTCTCTCTCGCTCTCCCCTCTCTCTAAAAAAATATTATTAAAAAGACAAAACACATGACTTTACCCAGGCACAGAGAACTATTGAACGTATGCCCAGTTTCTCCTCTGCATACTTCATTTCCTTTTCCACCTTTTAGAAAAGTCTTTAAAATCACATAAGATTTTATTTACTTATTTTAATCACATAAGATTTTAATCTTTCTTAATATTATTGTTATTCTTTTTTGCACTTGAAAATGTAATTAAATCACATTCCTTGCCTTAAATAGGCTGTTTCTTTCATTTGGTACTCTGTGGGGCATGCCATCGTTAGGACTTTCATTTCTAAACGTCTTCAGAATTAGACTGGCGGACAGGGTTTCCTGCCTGGCGAGGGTTCTTCATGGCGTCACTGGGAGTCGTCCGTCCTAATGCAGGGGCCTCGGGAGCTCTGTGAGCTCTCCTCACCCTCCAGCCAGGAGTCGTGCTGTGCGGCAGCCCTGCACCCCTTGGGCCCTGAGGAGTGTGGCCTCCTTGATGGGCAGGTGGCCTGGGCTTAACCAGGGCTGAGCCCCCTAACCTGGTCTCCTATATATTCCCTGCCTCCCCCCAGGTTTGGAAATGATGTGCAGCACTTTAAGGTGCTCCGAGATGGAGCTGGAAAGTATTTCCTCTGGGTGGTGAAGTTCAATTCTTTGAATGAGCTGGTAGATTATCACAGATCTACATCCGTCTCCAGAAACCAGCAGATATTCCTCCGGGACATAGAACAGGTGCCACAGGTAAGCCTCAGAGCAGTGAGAACAGCTCCTCAGGCCAGCAGGCGCCTCTTCAAAGGATTGCTGCTGGGCCTTCCACACTCATTGTTCAAAGTGTTACTCTTAATTCGTGCCAGATATGTGAGTCTGAATCAGTAAAATGAACAGGTTTGCCTTCTCCAGGGGCTGCTCCTCTGAGGCAGGGAGGCCCGTGGGCCACCTGCAGCCCTAGGAAGGAGGGTCTTTAACACACTCGCCAACACCCCCTCCATGGGAGCAAATTGTGAGGGGAGTCCTCACTGGGAGGGAGGGAGGGAGGGAGGGAGGGAGGGAGGGAGGGAGGGAGGGAGGGAGGCTCACTCTTCTCTCTTCCAAGTCCTGAAACCCTCCTCCTGTGCCTGCTGAGCACCACCTCATTCAGTCAAGCTCTGGGCTTTCTGACCCTGTAAAACCGCCAGGGTTTTACTGGTGATAAGTGGGAGGAACTGAAGCACTTTCCAATACGGGGCTGTTAACCCAAACCTGAGGGCCGCTTCCCAAGTTCCTTCCCCTTCAAGCAGCACTTGCCACTCTCTGCTTAATCAGATGGCACAACTGGTTACCGAAGTGAGACCTGCCCTCATCGTTTCTGAGCCTTGGTGAAAAGTCCCCCTGTCCCACATCAACTTAGAACATGTACGAATAAGGGGGAGGGGAGAAAGGAGGGTTTACTTCAGGAAATGTAGAAAGGTTGGCACTCATCTGTGGCCCCCCCATAACCAGTCCCACTCGGGACTGGCCACGCTCAGGACGCAATGTGTGTGTTTCTCCCTGCCCCTCCTCTGCAGCAGCCGACGTACGTCCAAGCCCTCTTTGACTTTGATCCCCAGGAGGATGGAGAGCTGGGGTTCCGTCGGGGAGACTTTATCCACGTCATGGATAACTCAGACCCCAACTGGTGGAAAGGGGCTTGCCACGGGCAGACCGGCATGTTTCCCCGCAATTACGTCACCCCCGTGAACCGGAACGTCTAAGAATCAAGAAGAGATTATTTAAAGAAAGTGAAAAATTTAAACACATACAAATGAATTAAACCCGTGAGCTGCCTCTAACAGCAGCCTGAGCAGGAGCTCCGAACACCTGGCGGGGTCACCTGGTGACCCTCTCACTTTGGTTGGAACTTTGGGGGGTGGGAGGGGGAGTTGGATATAACAATGCCAAAACTTACCTATGAATTAAGAGAAAGAGTTTTTATTACAAGTTTTCACTGCTGCTCCTAGTTCTCCTCCTTTGTCCTTTTTCCATCTTTTTTCTCTCTGTCCATCAGTGCATGACGTTTAATGCCACATATAGTCCTAGCTGATGCCAACAATAAAAGAAAAGAAACCAAGTGGGCTGGTATTTTCTCTATGCAAAATGTCTGCTTTAGTCAGAATGACTGAAAGAACAGCCATTGCTGGGTTCTCCATAGACACGGGGGTGGGGGCTTACTCTATAGTCTGCCAGAGGGGGCAGGTCGGGGACTCTGCCCTCCAGCCCCCACCATGTATTTTGTCCAAGTTGGAAATAGAGGGGGCAGAAGGAAGGAGCGTTGCCCCTCATGCCTTCCTGAGAAAGTTAACCTGCAAGCCTGTCTCTCTTTCCGACATTGCTTTCCCTCCCGATGGCACCGCTGAGCATGTTGTTTTCATAGTGCCTTTTTCCTTCCTTAAGGGTTGCTTATGAGGGATGTTTTGTTTGATTGGTTTTACAATAAGTTAAAGACAGTCCAGAGCGTTTCAGCCCGTGTGTCGCCTGGTCTGTGTAAATGCCTTTCCCTCGGTGGGGGAGCACAGGTGGAGAAGAGCAGGCGGCAGGCAGAGTGGAGGGTGTGGCCTGCTGCTGTCCCGAGCCAGACGTCGCTCAGGTTCGGCTGTAATACTTGTGAGCCCCCAGAAGTGACAGGAGCGGGAGCGGGAGCGGCCGCTGCCCAGGGAGCAGTGTGACAGCTGCCGGGGCCGGAGGACAGGCTGCAGCTCTGCCCACACTGGACTGGGTCTGGCTGAAAGGGGGTAAGCGTCCTTGCCATCTCAGGTGTTGTCTGCCCCCCTCCTTGGTCCCCAAAGACCCCTGACTCAAACCCCGGAGCCAGCAAGTTTCACACACGGGAAAGCCGGAGGAATGACACTGTCGCTCTCCCTCTGTCCGGATGCGCCGTTTCCTACACTGCGGCGGAAAGCGAGCTTCACTTCATCTTTCTTGCTCTACAAACGGGCACCTGTTCATGCCTCTTTTCTCTTGTGTTCCCACCTAACCTGCCCGGTGAGCCTTAGGGCAGGTTCACGAAGCAGCTGGGCGGTTTTCCTGTCTCCATTCACAGCGGGCTGTGTGTATAGCTGCTCCACCCCAGCCCCCCAAAACTCAGTGTCTCCGAGAAGCAGGGAGAGCAGGAAGGGAAGACTGGAAATGTAGGCAGGCCGAGTCCACGGAAGAGCTCTCTGTCCGTCTCCTGCCAGCTTCTTGCCCCTCGGAGCCATGTGCCTGTGAACTTGCTCCACCCAGTCCCTCCCCACAGCACAGCCGGCCCGGAGTTGGTGACTGGTGACGGTCTTGGGTGGTCGTCGGAGTCTCCCTGGACTCTGGTCATGGAGCCGGACTCAGAGGCCCAGGAGGCGCTGCTCCTCTGGACAGAATTCGGCCTCTCCTCGCTCCCTCCCTGATGATAAAGGAATCTGGCATTCTGCACCTGGACCACGTGATTGTTTTATTTTGGAATTGGTGTATATCATGGAGCCTTGCTGAACTAAGTTTTGTGTGTATATATTTAAAAAAAATCAGTGTTTAAATAAAAAGACCTATGTACTTAATCCTTTAACTGCGCGAATAAAACTTGGTAGGTAGTGATTAACTGTGAATAATAAACCTACAATGACTTCTTCACTCTGTATCTTTTTTTGCCTTCACTTTAAGATAAAAACCTAAAAACTGTCAGGGAGTTGGGACTGATGTCCTTATTTCCAGCTCACCCAGCCCCTTGGGGGGCATCAGGGTCCCTGGGCTCCTGGAGGAGCAATGCCCCCCTCGGCTCTTATTGGAAAGCTGGGGGAGCTTGTCCACAATGCAGATTTCCAGGCCCTGCCCTCACACACTCCGGGTTGGGGTGCAGGGCACAACTGCTGTTCTCGGCGTTTCTGATGGAAACGTAGACCACACTTTGGGAACTGAGGACAAAGAGCACAGCTGACTTGGTTCTTGTCCCCTCACCCACCTCCTCTCCTTCCTACCCCTCCCCACTTAGTGAAGGCCAGGACAGAATGGTCTGTGCCGAAAGCAGCCTTTTTTTGTTTGTTTTCAGAGAGGAAGGGGGAGGGAAAGAAAAACATCAATGATGAGAGAAGCGTTGATTGGCTGCCTCCCGAAACCCAGGCCTGTGCCCTGACCAGGAATCGAACCGTGACCTCCTGGCTCGTAGGTGTTCGCTCAATCATTGAGCCACGCCGGCCGTGCCAAAGCAATCTTGATGTGCGAAGTAGCTAAAACATACTTGTCTGTTTTTAGGGCGAGCCTCGGCCGGTTCACCCACAGCACTGGCTACAGAAGACCGAGTGAGATTTGTTTAGAGAGGGAACGGAAAAGAAACGGAACCCAAGGAATTCCACTTGTATTCTTGGTCTAGTTCCTAAACAGAGCCCGGCACCCGGCCTCAGCTGTGGCTGCCCAGCTCAGACGCGTGTTTTCAGTTCCTTCTCCGCAGTGACCATGCGTGAGGGGACTCGCCCGGCACTGGCCTGCGGGGAGCCGCCGGTCGCACGGTCCACCCAGGCCCGCTGCTTCGAGGCTGAGCAGAAATTTCCCAAATGGGGCTGCTGAAGTGAGCACTTAAGCCAGCCACTGCCGGTCTCCTTGGGGCGCTGCGCTGTGGACCGAGGGCCTCAGAATTTGATGGGGAAATTGCTGCTTTGGGTCAGGTCTGTTCGGTGACAGACTTCTTGGTGATGGCATCCCCTCCGACCGTGGTTGTGTAATTCCTAGGGAGGCGTCCAGGGTGGGAGCGCTTGGGAAGACGGCGTGCAACCCCTCAGCTGCCTTTATGACCCAAAGCGACAGGTGGCTGAGTGGCTGCTAGGCCTGCGCTTGCTCTCTGCAGAGTGGCCCTGCCGCCGCTGGAGCTTGGTCGCCCTCCTGGCGTCCCTCGTACTTCGCGGCCTAGGAGTCCGTAACAGAGGGTCGTCTTCCGGCGTGACTGTGGAGGGACAGTGGCCCTGGCTCCGGGCAGGTGCCCCAAGGCGATCTCACAGCGCCGGGGCCGCTCGGGGGGGCCTGTTGGAAAGGGGGTGTCACGGCACCAGTGGTCCGCCTCTCCTGCACTTGCCCCGCTGACCTGCTTCCGGTAGGTGGTCTTCAAGTCAGAACGTTTTACCTCCCCAGAGTGCCCGGATGACCAGGAAAGTGAAAGGGACTTGTATTGGGGCACCTTGGCTGGCAACACTTCCAGACGCTGTAGTTACGCGCAGTGCGGGTCCCCGCACCTGAGCCCTCCTTTACACTGACGAACGAGAGCGGTTGGACGCGCTCAGAGTCTGCCTCGGTTGGGGGGCTTCAATGCGGCTCCAGGGGTGACGGGCTCCTCGCTCCAGCCAGAGCCCCGAGGCAGGTGAGTGACCGCCCTCCACCCGAATGGCCCGCGCCAGGTGCCTCCCGTCAGGAAGTGAGCGTGCCGTTCTGTGCGCCACAGCGCTGACTCGTGAGCAGAAATGGCGGTGCTGGTGAACCCACTCGCTGCTCACAGCACTCCAAGCACCTCTTCTAAAACTGACGGAGCTGGTGTAAAAGGCACACGGTACCAGCCCAAAGGGATACTCCTGGGACAGTCTTTCAAGACTTGGTTCTGGCCCATCCTCGGGTCTCCAAGGACAGTCTTTTTTTTTTTAATATATTTTATTGATTTTTACAGAGAGGAAGGGAGAGGGATAGAGAATTAGAAACATGGATAAGAGAGAAACAGATCAGCTGCCTCGACACACACCCCCAACTGGGGATGTGCCCACAACCAAGGTACATGCCTTTGACCGGAATCGAACCTGGGACCCTTCAGTCCGCAGGCCGACACTATCCACTGAGCCAAACCGGCTAGGGCTCCAAGGGCAGCCTTACTGGTTAATACAGGCAGACCTCGGAGGCGTGGGCTTGGGTCCAGCCCAGTCAAGCCGGGCAGTCTTTTTGCTGGTGGAGCGTCTGGGAGGCTCAACAAAGCGAACGAAGCGCAGCGAGGCAGGGGAGCTGGCTCTGTCCCCGTCCCCGTCCCCGTCAGAAGCCGGGTTTAGAAAGCAGTCACCCCAGGTGTCCTCTGGGTCTGAATAGCCTCTCACAGCCTGCCTCCCTCCAGGGCCACTGATGTGGCATGAGTGCCCCAGCCAGGCCAAGGGCCCTCGGGTCTGAAGCCAAAAGGGTGAAGGGCTGACCCCTCCCCTTACTCCTCCCCTAACCCCTTCCTGTGTCTGAGAGTCAAAGGGTAGGGGCGCCCCCTTTTCTATTTAGCTCACAGGCTTCTGTCCGCGGTACCCGTGCGTCCTCGGGGAGTGACGGGTGTGTTGGTGTGCGAGCTGATGGGAGCGAGAATCCCAGACAAGCAGTGTGGCTGACGCAGTCGGCCGGGGGAGTGTGAAGCAGATGGGACTCGGGCCAGGTCTTGGGGGAGATGGATTTGAATAGAACACGTAGACCCAGCCCACGCGCAGGCAGTGCAGTGTTGGCAGAGGGGTGCGGTGGGAAGGAGCACAGTGTCCCCTGCACTGAGGAAGAGTCCAGGTGGGTTCGTGGGGCTTGGAGCCCAGGACGAGCAGTGCCCACACCCCCTGCCGACGCAGAGGGTTCCATAGGCCCGGGAGATGGGCGGCATGGTGAAAACTGATCTCGGGTGCACAGGGGAGCCTGGGGGAGGTGGCTGAGGTGCTCACTCGGGAGCGGGGAGCTGTGCCAGCCTCCTGTGGAATTCGCGTGAGATGCTCCACTTCTAGGCTTGGCTGGTCCCCGCTTTCTCCTGCTGCTGGCTGGATGCAGGGGAGCCACCAGCTCATCGTAGACTCTTAGTCATAGCACCACCCTCCCCTGCCATCCCAGGGCCACACCGGAAACCAGTCAGCAAGAGAGAACCCTGCGAGGCCCAGCTGAAACCGTTAGTTTGGGGGAAGGAAATGGAATTGCTCATCGTGACCTAAAGTGCACGGAAGCAGACACCAGGCCACAGTCTGGTAGCCGATGTGGCGGGCTCTTGGTGCCCAGCCCTGCTGCCCTTATTATTTTGACCCCATGTCCTCGTTCAGTCCCTGGGCAGGTGCTTGTTGAGGTCATGTGCTTCATTCAGGCCTCAGCCCAGATACGAGTCCTCACTCAGAGAAGCCCTCCCTAAATGTGGTTAGTCACCGCCTGGCCTCCAGCACTGCCTTTCTGCACAGCCCTCCTCGCCACCTCACTGGGGGCGCACATTCTGCCCACCTTCCCCACCAGACTATACGCTCCTGGGAGCAGGGACTCTCTCACGGCTGCATCCCTCGCAGCTAGAAGAGTGCCTGGGACATCCGGTGCTTATCCATCACCCGAGGTAAGAAGAGTCTGTCCCAGGTGCTGCTACAAATGAGGCCCATGGTGCCGGCTGCCCAGCCTTGCCGGCTGCTGGGGAAGGGGGCCAAATATGCCTCTGTGGGAGGACCGGCACGATTAAGAGGAGTGTAGGAGTTGGGGAACATTCAGCAGCAGCTCCCACCTGTCTCGAGGTTGGGGAAGACCAGACAGTTATGCATAAACAGAGAGCTAAACACGCTCCGTGGAGAGGGAGGGATGTATTCAGGGCAGGAGGCACTGCAAGTTCCAGAAAGACCTGCATGTAGAGAGAGGGACAGAGAGAGATCGGGGTCCAAGGAGGAGCTGGCTCAGGCAGGGGCAGAGGCTGACGAAGCGGGGCCCTGTAAGCCTCAGGAAGGAGCTGGAAGTGGGAAGCCCTTATTTTAAGGATGGCTTTATTGAGATACAATTCACTTGTCATCAAGTCACCCATTTGAAGTATACCATTCGATGGTGTTTAGTGTTAGTCACAGTTATGCAATCAATTTTGGAACATTTATTTCAGAGAGGAAGGAAGAGGGAGAGAGAGAAAGATACATCAATGATGAGAAAGAATAATTGATCGGCTGCCTCCTGCACACCCACTACTGGGGATCAAGCCCAAAACCTGGGCATGTGCCCTGACGAATGGAAACGTAACGCCCTGGGTCGTGAATTGACACTCAACCACTGTGCCACACCAGCTGCGCAATTTTGGAACATTTTCGTGATCTCAAAAAAAAAAAACCCACATGTATCCATGATCAGTCACTTCCCACTTTCCCCCAACCCCTACTGGCCCCAGAACCACCAGTCTACTTTCTGTCTCTATGGACTTGCCTGATCTGAACATCTATATATATAAAAGCCTAAGCGACCAAATGACCAGTCAACCAGTTGCTATGACATGCACTGACCACCAGGGGGCAGACGCTCAATGCAGGAGCTGCTCCCTGGTGGTCAGTGCGCTCCCACAGCCAACCTCCCACCGCCAGCTGGCCAACCTCCCACAGTCCCTCCCCGCAGCCAGTCATCCCTCCTGATAGGCCCTGATCACCAGCCAAGCTGAGGGACCCCACCCATGCACGAATTCGTGCACCAGGCCTCTAGTTTCATCTAAATGGAATCGTGCAATACGTGGCCCATAAGCTATGGCTCCAGGTGAGACCTCACACTCTCCACTCTACGTGAGGGAAGAGGGCGGGATGTGGGGCCCAGCCCAAGGCCCTGAGGATGGGATGAGGGAAGAAGAAGGAGCAGCAAAGGAGACTCAGGAGAGGCCAGCGAGGCAAACCAGGGCCACCCGGTGCCGGGGCACGTGTGTCCAGGAATGCTGCTGCAGGGACTCGCCTCTCTGGCCATCCTCGTCCAGACCCCTTGTCCTCCACCCTGTTGCTGCCCCTGCCAATCCCGATGGTCCCCAAACTGCCCTGTCACACCTTCCCTCTTCCGCTGAGAGACCTTGCCGAGCGCCAGGTTGTCTAGAGGGCAAAGGGCAGGCTCCTGACCCTCGGGAGTGGTGCCACAGGAGAAAGAGCTCGGGACTGGAGTCATGGGAACCAGGGCTTTATCCCAGGCTGTGTGGCCTCGCGCAGGGCCCTTCACCTCTGCTCACTTTGCTCATCTGTTGGAAAAACAAGCCCGTGTCCCCAAGCTGGCCGAGGAGCAGATGTGATCGTGTACTGTTAAGTGCAGTGGGACTGGGCCCAATTCTGATCTTGACGTGCCAGGCACTCCGAGCCTGGGCCAAGTCTCCAACTCCTTGGCCCCCTCGGTCCCTCCTGGCGTCTCTGGCTTTCACCATTCTGAGCTGAGGCCAAGGTCTCTCTTCCTTTCTGCTTGTCTGCTTATCCCACCCTGACGTGGGACTGATTCTACAAGCCCACATCCTCCGAGACACCAGTTCCCAGACTCAAAACCCCAAACACCTGATCGTGTTAAATGTATGCGCTACCTTCAGAAGAGCCGACATCTTTACGATGCGGAGTCTTCCTATCCAAGAAAGAACACACCTGTCTTCCGTTTCAGTTCCTTTGGGGATGTTTCAAAGTTTTCCTTCAACATATAAATTGGTGGGCGGGGGGGGGGGGGGGGGGGGCATGACAAAGTTCAGATTCCTAGCTCTGGACCCTACTTGTTGCATAATCCGTTTCCTCATCATTATGATGTGATACAAGGTCCGCCTGCCTCCGAGGGTTTGGAGGAGAAGTAACTAATACATTAAAATATTAAGCACAGCCCTGGCTGGTTTGGCTCAGTGGATAGAGTGTCGGCCTGCAGACTGAAGGGTCCCGGGTCCGATTCCAGTCAAGGGCACATGCCCGGGTTGCAGGCTTGATCCCCAGTGGGGGGCATGCAGGAGGCAGCCTATCAATGATTTTCTCTCAGCATTGATGTTTCTATCTCTCCCTCTCTGAAATCAATAAAATATATTTAAAATATCAAGCACAATGCAAGAAGTATGGTACTTACTCAATTCATGTTTCTCTTCGTTGGTCCTTCCACAGCAGACAGGCTGGCTGCCATGTTCTCCTCTCCTCTTCTTCCTCTTCTCTTGCTCTGTAGTAGTGGGGTGCTCAACTTTCAGCCTCTACGTGGCTCCCCAGAATAAAGACCACTTGTCGCAGCCACTCTAGCATTTAGGTGTGGCCATGTGACCAAGTTCTGACCAAGAGGATCCAAGCCAGTCTCATGGGGCAGCTCCAAGTTCCTCCCCCAAACTCCTTTCTCCTTCAGTCCTTCTTCCACCCTGTGGCTGGAATTCCAGCTGCCGGTTTGGGTCCCACCGCGAGGACCACGCCCTGGGACGGTGGCCTGGTGAACTGCAGAGAGCCAGAGGCCCTGCGGAGTTAGTGGAGACAGCTGCCAGACCAGCCTGCTGGGCTTCCTCTGGCTTTGACGGAGTCCAGCCACTGTTCTCTGAGGCTCTGTCACTCTCCTGCAGCCAAGTCTAACCCTGACACCCCACTGTTCATGCCTGCCTACCAAGTGGCCCATCCCCACATTCCCTGACATCTCTTTTTCTCCAGAATTCAAGGGGCCTCAGCAGCAGGTGTGTCTCTAAAGCAGTGGTTCTCAACCTTTCTAATGCCGCGACCCTTTAATACAGTTCCTCATGTTGTGGTGACCCCCAACCATAAAATTATTTTCGTTGCTACTTCATAACTGTAATTTTGCTTCTGTTATGAATCGTAATGTAAATATCTGTGTTTTCCGATGGTCTTAGGCGACCCTGCTAGCGGTTCTCAACCTGTGGGTCACGACAGGTGAGTCTAAAAGGTGAGCAAAGAAAGACATCCAAAGATGCCCCCTAGATCTTTCTCTATTCAACTCTCCTCTGCCTATGACTCTCCCACGTCCACGTTTCCCTGTCTGTAAATACCTTCAGAGGGGTGGAGGCAGGTGTGGGAGAGGGAAATCATCTCACTCTGAGCCAGAGTATGGTACCAATTCTCCCCCCCGCCCCCCCCGCACACCACAGGATTACTGAGCATTTGAACATGGGCCTGTGGCAAGTACTGGAGACAGAGATCATCAGAAATTTACCTGGGAGCTCCAGAGGTGTGGATGTGGAGAGGGCGGAGAGGAGAACCACATTTGGATGGGGTCAGGAATGGCTTCAGAGAGATGCTGGGGGGGTTGGAGGTGGAAAGGGAATATTATATATGCAAAGGCACATGGCATTAAAAAACAAGTATCGAGGGGATGCGAGGCATTAGAACCCTCATCCATTGTTGCTGCAAATGTAAAGTTGCTGTGGAGACCAGTTTGATGATTCCTCAAAAAGCTACACAGAGAATTACAATATAATCCAATGATTCCACTCCTGGGCATATACCCCAAAAATTTGAAAGTAAGAATTCAAACAGGTCCTTGAATGCCACTGTCTGTTGTGGCATTATTCACAACTAGAAGCCCGGTGCACGAAATTTGTGCACGGAGGGGGGTTGTCCCTCAGCCCAGCCTGTACCCTCTCCAATCTGGGACTCCTGGAGGGATGTCCGACTGCCCGTTTAGGCCCGATCCCCCAGGATCGGGCCTAAACGGGCAGTCGGACATCCCTCTCACAATCCAGGACTGCTGGCTCCCAACTGCTTGCCTGCCTGCCTTCCTGATTGCCCCTAACCGCTTCTGCCTGCCAGCCTGATCACCCCCTAACCACTCTGCTGCCAGCCTGGTTGATGCTTAACTGCTCCCCTGCCAGCCTGTTTGCCCCCAACTTCCCTCCTCTGCCGGCCTGGTCACCCCTAACTGCCCTCTCCTGCAGGGTTGATCACCTCCAACTGCCCTCCCTTGCAAGCCTGGTGCCTCACAACTGCCCTCCCTTGCAGGCCGGGTGCCTCCCAACTGCCCTCTCCTGCTGGCCATCTTGTGGTGGCCATCTTGTGTCCACATGGGGGCAGGATCTTTGACCACATGGGGGCAGCTATATTGTGTGTTGGAGTGATGGTCAATCTGCACATTACTCTTTTATTAGATAGGATAGAGGCCTGGTGCACGGGTGGGGGCCAGCTGGTTTGCACTGAAGGGTGTCCCGGATCAGGGTGGGGTTCCCTTGGGGCGTGGGGTGGCCTGAGCGAGGGGCCTGTGGTGGTTTGCAGGCTGGCCACACCCCCTGGCGACCCAAGCGGAGGCCCTGGTATCTGGAATTTATTTTCCTTCTACAATTGAAACTTTGTAGCCTGGAGCGGAGCCAAGCCTTCTATTCCCTCCGGGGCGGCAGCCATTTCTTAGGCAGTTAATTCACCTTCTACAATTGAAACTTTGTAGCCTTAAGCGGGTGAGCCCGGCCAGGGTGTGCGGAAAGCTTTGCTTCCCCTGTTGCCGCCGGCAACCCTGGCCTGCTCTCTCAAGCTCCGTTCTGCCGCCATTTGTTTGAATTTGTTTACCTTCTATAATTGAAACTTTGTAGCTTGAGTGGAGGCTTAGGCCTGCAACGGCTATGGAAAGCTTGGCTTGCTCTGTTACCTGGGAAACCTTGCTCTCTGTGGCTGTAGCCATCTTGGCTGGGGTTAATTTGCATACTCACCCTGATTGGCTGGTGGGCATGGCTTGGCTGGTGGGCGTGGTTTATGTAGCGGAGTGATGGTTAATTTGCATATCACCATTTTATTAGAGAGGATAGCTAAGCGGGGGAAAGCAACCAAGTGTCCACCAAGACGTGAACGCATAGACAAAATGCAGTCTACACATGCCAGTGGAATATTATGCAGCCATAAAAAAGGAATGCGGTTCTAGTACATGCTACCATGTGGATGAACCTTGAGAGCCTTATGTTCCGTGAAATAAACCAGACACAAAAGGACAGATATTGCATGGTTCCAGTTACATGAAATAGCTACAACAGACACATCCATAGAGACAGAAAGTAGATTTGCGGTTACCAGGCGCCAGGAAGAGAAGGGAACAGGGCATTATTGCTTAATGGGTAGAGTTTCTGTTTGGCGTAATGAAACAGTTTTAGAAAGAGCAGTGATGGTTGCACAACACTGTAAATGGAATTGATGCCATTGGATTGTGTGCTTAAAAATGGTTGGTTGAAACAGTAAATTACACATACACACATACACAGAGTACGCGGGCTCCGCGTGCTGAATTCTAGAAGGAACAATCATGACCACAGGACCATGGCCAGAGAGTTCTAGGGCAGCGGTCGGCAAACTCATTAGTCACAGAGCCAAATATCAACAGTCTTTTGAGAGCCAAATTTTTTAAACTTAAACTTCTTCTAACGCCACTTCTTCAAAATAGACTCGCCCAGGCCGTGGTGTTTTGTGGAAGAGCCACACTCAAGGGGCCAAAGAGCCGCATGTGGCTTGTGAGCCGCCGTTTGCTGACCACTGTTCTAGGGGAATGGCTGAGGCTGAGGCTGAGGCTGGAGGGCCTGGGGGGCAGGAGCACATGGACTTTCTCTCATAAGACCAATACCGTGCGGGTTGCCATTGTGGTTCCTATCACCACTTTAACCTCTTCACTCCAAGCACTGGGTGACCCAGTCCTGCTCTCGGAGGTTGGAGGAACGGAGCAGGATGTAACAGGGCAAAAGACATGGACGTTTTTGAGACATCCGTGTTGTGGCATGTTCCAGTGGTTCTTGACTTTCCATCACTGAGTCGTGGTCCATCGTGTAGATATATGACATCGCGTGGTACTCTGCTGGTAAACAGCGAAACTCTTTCCAGCGTGGGCTGCAATGAACGTGCTTATTCATATCTGTTTGTAAACCTGTTTTCAGTTCTCTTGGATCCATGGGTGTGTAGATGTTTAACTTCATAAGAAACCGCCTGACCTTTTCCCACGCGTTTGTACCCTTTTACACTCCCACCGGCACTGTGTGAGTTCCAGTTGCTCCACAGCTTTGCCGCCATTTGGTGATGTCAGTCTTTTGAATTTTAGCCATCTGGTGGGTATGCATGGTGGTGTCTCATCATGGTTTTAATTTGCACTTCCTTTTGACTAATGGTGTTCAGTTGCTTATTGTCCGTCTGTATCTTTCCTTGTGAAATGTTTGTTCAAGTATCTCGCCTAGTTTGTTCATTGGGTTATTCATCTTTTTATTGTTCAACTTAGCAAGCAGATTTGAGGTTCCCAGAAGTAGTCATCCTCGATTCTGGTGGGACCAGAAGTCGTGGGGGAAGACGTGGACTGTGGTTGACAGGGGCACGCCAACGCTTCCTTCATGATATACAGCTGCACCCACTCTCTCCCTCTGTGCATTTGGGGTGAGTGAAGACTGGCTTCACTGAGACACAGCAGGAAACGCCTTCTCAGGAAAGCTCAGAAATGGGTGATGGGTGAGGTGGACGATTTGGTCAGAGAGAACCAAATGCTAAAAACTGGAAGGCTGGAGGCCTGGAGACCCCTCTAGCGAACTTGGAAACGTTTCTCTTTGGGCTGACATCGACACTCTATAGCCTCCTGGCGTTTGGCTCTGCCGAGGAGAGCAACAGAAGAAAGTTGAAATGCATACGAAATCAGCTTTTGAAAGTTACTGGACAGCAAATCCTCTCTTTTCTTCTTTTCTTGGTTAGTTTACTGATGTTTGAGTCATTTACTGAGTTAATCTGAAAGAACCACAAAAGGAACTGGATCAGAGGAGCCTCTACCTTTGGTGCCTGCAGCCCGTCAGGACTTCTCCAGAATACTCCAACAATTGTTGGTTTTTCATGATTTTCTCTAACTTAGAGCCCTAGAATTTCAAAATAAAATAGTAAGTAAGAGTGATGGAAACTATGTGCACACAAAAACCTGCACATGGGTATTTAGAGCAGCTTTATTCATCATTGCTACAAAGTGGAAGCACCCGAGATGCCCTTCAGTAGGTGATGGATAAACAAACGGTGTGATACCTCCAGACAGTGGACAATGACTCAGCACTAAAGAGATATGAGTCCTAACTGATTTAGCTCAGTGGATAAAGCATCAGCCTGAGGACTGAAGGGTCCCAGGTTCGATTCCGGTCAAGGGCATGTACCTTGGTTGCGGGCACATCCCCAGTAGGGGGTGTGCAGGAAGCAGCTGATCAATGTTTCTCTCTCATCGATGTTTCTAACTCTCTCTCCCTCTCCCTTCCTCTCTGTAAAAAATCAATAAAATATATTTTTTTAAAAAGAGAAATATGAACTATTGAGCCACAGAAAGATGGAGGAAGCTTTGATACTTATTACTAAGTGAAGGAAGTCAGCTCCAACAGGAGAGAATTTCTAATTTGTTCATTGCTATATCCCTAGCCTCTAAAACAGTGTCTGGGCGCACAGACCCTCAACACATGATGGGAAACAGAGATCCTTCATCTCATCCTGAGTCACCAGAAAGGAGAAAGAAACAGGGCAGCCTAGGATGACCAGCTGAGACTGTATTCCCAACTCAGTGTCTTTCCAAACAGGAAACATTCTTATTCCCAGGCCACACACCAGACCTGTTTGGTCAGGATGAGGGCTAATCTGCATTTTTATTTTATTTTATTTTTTTAAATATATTTTTATTGATTTTTTTTTACAGAGAGGAAGGGAGAGCTACAGAGAGCTAGAAACATCGATCAGCTGCCTCCTGCACACCCCTCACTGGGGATGTGCCCACAACCAAGATACATGCCCCTGACCGGAATCGAACCCAGGATCCCTCAGTCCCCAGGCCGACGCTCCATCCAGTGAGCCAAACCAGCTAGGGCTGTATTTTTATTTTTATTAAATAGACTTTTGTTGATTTCAGAGAGCAAGGGAGGGGGAGAGATAGAAACATCAGTGATGGGAGAGAATCATCGATCAGTTGTCTCCCTGCATGCACGCTCCCTACTGGGGATCAAGCCCACAACCTGCATATGCCTTGACCAGGAATCAAACCGTGACCTCCTGGTTCATACGTTGATGCTCAACCACTGAGCCACGCCAGTTGGGCCTAATCTGCATTTGAGAACCCTTGCGATGCTTACTTAAAAACATACCTGTGGAGGTACAGAGGCAGCAGGGCATGGACACCCTGTCGTTCAACCCTTTATCTTTACAGATGGACACTCTGTCATTTAACCCTTTACTTTACAGATGGAGAAGCTGCAGCCCAGAGAAATAGTGTCTTGCCCAAGAGCCACAGCAAGTCCCCTCCTGGCTCTCGGGCCTCTTCCGGGTGGCATGGCTGACCACCCACTCAGGCAGCAAGAGATTCTCCTGCCTCTGCTGGCAAAGATCATCGCCTTGGGCAGCTGATGAAGGCCAACTCTGTTTGTCAAGGCCACGAGGTATTTACTCCCCCGAGGATCGAGGAGGTGGGGGAAGTCCAAAGGAGCTTTTAATAGGTCTGTTTAGGGTAAATGTTGATGAGGTCACAGAAGGATTCACTTCCCTAACCTGACAGGAACCGTTATTTTCCTGTTTCTCTTTTCACATATGATTTGCTTAGAATATTTAACTTAAAATGAAATGACCAGATTTCAAATATGCAAAAACCAGAACCAGGGGTAAGCCCAGGAAAACGGGCACCTGCCATTAATCTCCTCTCAGCTCGGCCACCAATTTGCCATCTCACCATGGGGACCTTGGACGCATCGCCTAGTCGCTCTGGGCCCTAGGCCCTGGCCCCTGGCCATGAGTCTTCCCAGCTCTGGGGGTCTGTGGTCCTCTGAGTCTAACTCACTCTACAATCAGCCTGCAGCCGGAAGTCCTGCTGGCTCTTCTGTTGAATGGTCATTGGGGAGCCTATTCTAAAATGTGGGCTTGTTCTGGGCCAGGAGAACAAAACAGACCCAATGATTTCTATAGCTGAAGAGAGAGGTTAGTGGTCAGCCCACAAAACTAATGGAAAATAGGGATCAAGCACAAAGGCTGGGGAAATAAGGCCGTCTTGAAGCAGGGCGACAGCAGAAATGACTCAGAACAAAGGAGTCCCGAAGGGCACGGTGGGGACACTTTTCAGGAAATT
Organism: Ia io; assembly: GCA_025583905.1. Classification (NCBI taxonomy): domain Eukaryota; kingdom Metazoa; phylum Chordata; class Mammalia; order Chiroptera; family Vespertilionidae; genus Ia; species Ia io. Next base: position 3,622,241 of record JAJQQW010000020.1, read on the forward strand.
AAATTTCCGTACCAGGTTCTGCTCACTGTGGAACACCTTCATTTTTAAAAAATCATTTATTGATCGTTAGGCTGAGGGAATGAAGCCAGGCATAAAGGGCATTATGTATGATTCCTTTTATCTAAAATTCTATAAAATGCAAACTAACCCATAATGACTGAGAGCAGATCAGAGATTGCTTGGGGAAGGGGGAGGGAGAAGAGAGGGCAAGAGGGAGGAGGGACAGCAAAGGGACATGAGGAATCTTTTGGGAGCATGGATGTATGCTCACTATCTTGTGGTGATGTACACCACACGTCAAAACATAACACTGCTCACTCTGAATACATGTAGTCAACTGTATGTCTACTATATCTCAATGAACCTGGTTTAAAAATTGTAATGAGCCGAGAACATCTTGTCAGACCAGAAAGCAAGCAAACTAGTCATTTTGTCAAAAGGATTCATGTGCCAACGTGAATAGGACCCACTGGCCAAAGATTGGGAAATGGGAGCATCAATTAGGATAATAACTACAGTGGATTGAAAAAGAACAAACAGCCCTAGCCGGTTTGGCTCAGTGGATAGAGTGTCAGCCTGTGGACTGAAGAGTCCGGGTTCAATTCTGGTCAAGGGCACATGCCCGGGTTGTGGGCTCAATACCCAATAGGGGATGTGCAGGAGGCAGCCAATCAATGATTCTATCTCCTCAATGATGTTTCTATCTCTCTTTCCCTCTCCCTCCCTCTCTGAAATCAATTTTTTTTAAAAAGGTATAAATCCATGTGTGTTCATAATGATAATATTAATAAACCTCATTGATCAATATCCTTTGGACATACGAGGGACCCAATTATTTTTAAATTGCTAAAGGGAAAGAATTATGCACCAACATGTCTTTCTTTTTTTTTTTTTTTTTTAAATATATTTTATTGATTTTTTACAGAGAGGAAGAGAGAGGGATAGAGAGTTAGAAACATTGATGAGAGAGAAACATTGATCAGCTGCCTCCTGCACACCCCCTACTGGGGATGTGCCCACAACCAAGGTACATGCCCTTGACCGGAATCGAACCTGGGACCCTTGAGTCTGCAGGCCAACGCTCTATCCACTGAGCCAAACCGGCTTCAGCCAACATGTCTTTCTTATATGAAGTGTACTTCATGTAATCAGTTAGCCAATGAAGGGAATGTTCCTCTTCACAGGTATTTCAGCTAATAAAGCTAAGATGGTATCATCATTTACAACCCCTTAGCAAGGCCATGGTCACCAATGGCTGAAAACATCGCAAAGTGAGAAACATGCAGGTATTAGGATCCTGCTCATGGGAGCACACAATACCACAAAAGGAGTCTTGTAAAAACAGTCAAACCGACCTGACCTTTTAGATGTAACCACCAATATGCAGAGAACACGGGAGGGCAGGGGAAGATGTTAAAACAATGCCACGGGCCCTAGCCGGTTTGGCTCAGTGGATAGAGCGTCAGCCTGCAGACTGAAGGGTCCCCGGTTTGATTCTGGTCAAGCGTACATACCTCGGTTGCAGGCTTGATCCCCAAACCTGGTCGGGGTGCATACAGGAAGCAACCAATTGATATGTTTCTCTCCTCATTGATGTTTCTATCTCTATCTCCCTTTCCCTTTCTCTCTGAAATCAGTAAGAATATATTAAAAACATATATATAAATAAATAAATTGGGAATAAAAACCGCCGTGGGGATGCCACTAGCAAGATCTAGACTGAGGAAAACTCTCCAAGACAAACTACCTATTTCAAAAAAAGAGAGAGAGAGAGAGAGAAAGGAAAAGGGGGAAAAATGAGATGGAAATAAAAAAAAAAAATTGAAAATGAAAAAGAGGAAGAGAGAAAACAGATTTAAAAAGACTTAAGTTGCCGAAACCGGTTTGGCTCAGTGGATAGAGCATCGGCCTTTGGACTCAAGGGTCCCAGGTTCGATTCAGGTCAAGGGCATGTACCTTAGTTGCGGGCACATCCCCAATAGGGGGAGTGCAAGAGGCAGCTGATCGATGTTTCTAATTCTCTATCCCTCTCTCTTCCTCTCTGTAAAAAAATCAATAAATTAAAAAAAAAAACAACTTAAGTTGCAATGTATGGTCTGGGTCTTAATTCAGACAAACTTTTTAAAAATATATATATTTAAATCAAATATTGATTTTTACAGAGGAAGGGAGAGGGATAGAGAGTTAGAAACATCGATGAGAGAGAAACATCTATCAACTGCCTCCTGCACACCCCCTACTGGGGATGTGCCCGCAACCAAGGTACATGCCCTTGACCTGAATCGAACCTGGGACCCTTCAGTCTGCAGGCCAACGCTCTATCCACTGAGCCAAACTGGCCAGGGCCAAACATTTTTTTAAATGACATTTATAGGCCAATCAGGAAAATTTAAACACTAATTGATATTAGGATATATATATACTTTTTTTTTTTGGGGGGGGGTGATAGTTTGGTGGCTGTTTGTCTTTTAAAGATAAATTCTGAAATGTTTACTGGTGAAATAATAGGATGTCTAGTATTTACTTCAAAATAATGTTGGAGGGGAGGGGTGAGGTCGGTAGAAGTACAGAGGAAACAAGAGTTGGTTAATTGTTGAGTAATGACTATATGATGGTTCATTAGGCTATTTTCTCTACTTTTGTACCTGTATGAAATGTTTTATATTGTGCAATAAAATGTTTTAAAATTGTACGTCAAAATGATTGCACTAATGTGAAAAATGCAATTTAAAAATCAGGAAGAAATACTGTCTTGCAAAACGCTGACGTTACTTGCTTGAGAGCGGTAGGATGAGTCATTTCCCTCTTCATTTCTACATCTTCTGTAATGTGTCCATATAGTTTTATAATGAGAAAATGCTTGTAATAAACCCTAGGGGGAAACAAAACCTCTATTTTTGCGGTCCTCTTCCCGGTCTTAAAAACCCACCTATTCCCTCCTCCTTTTCCTCCAGGTTTTTGCTTAGCTTCCCGCCATCTTTTCCCAGCGGGTCAAGTTCAGCGCTCCCTAACCTTCCACCCGCCTGCAGGCTGATGGAGCCACCGCCGTACTTAGCACAGCGACTTCGGGGGGCCTGACTTCGGAACCCGCTTCCTTCCGATGCTGGAGTAACACCCGCGCACGCGCGCTCTGCAGGACTACATCTCCCAGGAGGCTCTGTGCCTCGCAAGCGGGGGGTGGGGTGGGGGGAAGCCTTGGTAGCGAAGGACTACATTACCCAGTGACACCTTGTGGGCGGTGTTAGCCAGGTGACGACTGTCCAAACATTGGCCCAAAGTCTGTCGGAAGCTGCGCGGTGATTGGCCCAGGCGCCCGTCATTTACTGCCGGGCGCAGTTGACTTTTGCTGTTAAGACTGCGTGAGGAAGGAGGGAGAGCGGAGCTAGCAGAGCCGGGCGGTGCCCTCCGAGCGGAGTGAGTGACCTCTACCTCCGCGCGTCTCGCCGCCGGTTCGGACACCTGCACCGTCGCTCCCCGGAGGGAGCACACATGCGCAGGTATTCACGCGGGGGCGGGGACTGGACGCACGTGTGTTATGCCTGACCTGAGAAGCCTCGTCAGGGACGCAGGAGGCAAAACCACACACACACCCGGGCACCTGTACACGCGGGTGCCCACCTCGCGGGCATCATCTCGGACTCGGGGAGAAAAACACGCCCCGAAGCACACCTAGACACCCGTGTCTGCACGCGGGTACATCTGCAGAGAGCCTTAGCCGAACACACGGGCAGACCTCGCGGCAGCTGCAGACCCGGACAGCTGGGGCTTCCGCAGGAAGAGGAGGGGGCGGCTCAGGCAGACACACACCCCACCCGCCCTGCCACTCACACCAGAGGCCCCCCCACCTTGTGGGTGCTGTGTTATATGTACCAAACATATAATCACATTTCATTTTTATTTTGTCTCTTTAGATTATTGGTACAAGAAGGAAATTCTGAACAGCAGAAAAAGTGAGGCCACCACAGGACTCTATTTAACCAGCCCTTGCAGGTGTCTGAGCCTTTTACCACGTTTGCAAAGCTTGTCACCTATGGCAGCGATCTGGGCGAGGCAGGGCAGGCGTCATTCCCATTTTCCAGAAGGGAAAACCGAGCCCAGGTTAAATAAACCTGCCCAGGGTCCCTGGGGGAGGCAGAGCTCGAGTTCGGCGCTGAGATCCAAGGTGCGGTCCAGCTATGCAGAGCTGCTGAGTTATGGAAATACCTCCTTTCCCCACAGCCTGGGACCTCGCAGTCCCTGGGAGCCCGAGAGGCTCTCCCTCCGTCTCCCGCCCTCTCTGAACTGCTGTGACCTGTTTTCAGCTCTGTGTTGAAAGGGCTCCTCACAGGGGCCTGGGGAAAACAGCTCGAGTTCATGCTACAGAGAAGGGGATGGGGAAGGCCTGGTGTCCTCCTTCGAGGGGATCAGAAAAGGTTCCAAGAAATGGGCACATTCCTGGCAGGGCTTGGGGGGTTTCGCATCATTGACATTTTAATTAAGTGTCGTTTTAATACTTTGCTGATAGAGCTCCCTGGAAATCTCGTGCTGGTTTTGAGGGTGGATTGGAGCATTACTTTGGTATTTTCAGAAAAGTGAGGGCTCGGGGCTGAGGGAGTGGTGGGGACAGAGTCCGGAGTGGGTGAGAGGAGAAAAGGAGTCAATGGTGGGCCCTGGCTGGTGTGGCTCAATTGGTGGGTGTCCACCCATATACCAGAAGGTTGCCGTTTCAGTTCCCGGTCTGGGCTCAAGCCTGGGTTTCTGGCTTGATCCTAGGTGGGGGGACGTGCAGGAGGCAGCTGATGGATGTTTCACTCTCACATAGATCTCTCCCTCTCTCTCTTTCCCTCTTCCCTTGCCAACCCTTCCCCCAAAGGTAACTTGACCAACTGGGTGGGGAGGGGGTGTTGTCACAGACTTTTCCCCCATGCGTTATACAACTGAACAAAGTGTATTTAGGTCTTGCTGTTTTTCTTTTGCAAAGATGGGGTTACACTAAACATACTGTTCTGAAACCTGCTTTTTCTTTCATGTTTCAATCTATCGTGGACATCTTTTCCGTGTGTATAGCGCTGGTTCATTCTTTTTTTTTAAATATATATATATATTTTTTATTGATTTCAGAGAGGAAGAGAGAGGGAGCGAGAGAGAGAAACATCAATGCTGAGAGAGAATCATTGATCGGCTGCCTTCTGCACGCCCCACACTGGCGATCGAGCCCACAACCCAGGCATGTGCCCTTGACCAGAATCGAACCCGGGACCCTTCAGTCCGCAGGCTGACGCTCTATCCACTGAGCCAAACCGGCTAGGGCTGGTTCATTCTTTTTAATGGCTGTATAGTATGCACCACATGGATGTGACTCTGTGTATTTATCCACCTCTCCATTGATAAGCATTTGTGTCATACCTAGTTTTACAAACAGTGATGCAGTGCATGCCATCGTACACCCGTGCTAGTGTGTAAAACACCTCTCCAACCACGGTTCTCAACCAGGGACAGTTTGGTTCACATCAACTGGAATTGGCACATCGATGCTTAAACTTTTAAAATCTAAGCAGGGCAGAAATCCAGACCTATAGTGATATTCTCTCTGTTCTGTGCTGCGTCCCAGGCCGGCGCTGTTTCAGATGGCTGGTCAGGGAGGGCTGCTCGGAGGGGGTGATGTGTGAGCAGAGACCCGGAGAACTTGATCTGGTGTTTCCTCCTGTTTTTTGCATTTAGCTTGAAGCTGATGGACATTGGATGGGCCAGAGGCAGGGATGGTCGGCTATGACCCCAAAGCAGATGACAGGAGTATCTCCAAGTTCGAGGTGGCAGCGGCCGGGTCTGTGTCTGGACTTGTCACTCGGGCGCTGATCAGCCCCTTGGATGTCATCAAGATACGTTTCCAGGTACCCTTCCCCCTTTTCCCACGTGAGGGGCGGACTGGAGGACAGGTTCACTCTTTCATGCCAAAGCAGTGGCTAAAAGCCTGGCATTTTGTGGAGAACGTTGCCTTCACTGAAATCTCGCCTTCTTATCCAGCCCCGCCCCTCCTGTCCTGACCTTTCCATTTTCGTTCCTAGCTTCAGATTGAGCGCCTGTCTCGCAGTGACCCCAACGCCAAGTACCATGGGATCCTGCAGGCCGGGAGACAGATCCTGCGGGAGGAGGGCCTCACAGCCTTCTGGAAGGGACACATTCCCGCCCAGCTCCTCTCCATCGGCTACGGAGCTGTCCAAGTAGGTGCGGGGAGCCGCCAGGCCCCTGGGGTGGGGTTGCTCAACGGAGCAGCACAAGGACGTGGGGTCGGGAAGCAGGAGGCGGTCATCCCACTTCTCACGTGGCTCACCGGGAACATACCTGACAGATTGACTGAGTCAGACTGAGCTGTACCATAGCCTTCCCTCCCCCACAGCCCCCACCCCAGAGATTGAGCACCCACCGAACATTAGGTGTAGCGCCTGGGAGGCGGCCTGGACATCACACTCCCAATGGGACTTGGCAAATGGTGACACAATGCTTTTCATTTTTCAAAATTGCATTTCCACATCTGTGCTTCCTTTGAACTCCCCAACAGCATTTTGAGGAAGGTAAGAGCAAGCCACGCATGGATCGGAGAGGTTAAGCGAGCTGTAAGCGGTGGGGCTTGTTCATCCTTCAGTTGAGGGCCGGTTTATCTCCGAGTACGTGACACGTGGGGTAGAGCCCCCGCCCAGTGCTCACTGTGGGCCAGGCCCTGTTTTAACCATTTCACTGTTACCTCCTGAGATAGGTTCTGTTGTCATCCCTATTTTACAGACAAGAAGACTGAGGCAGAGAGAGCTTAAATAATTAACCCAAAGTCAGTAGCTAGAAAGTGGCCTAACTGGTTTGGCTCAGTGGATAGAGCATCAGCCCATGGACTGAAGGGTCCCGGGTTCAGTTCCAGTCAAGGGCCTGTACCTTGGTTGCAGACTCAATCCCCAGTAGGGGACATGCAGAAGACAGCTGATGGATGTTGCTTTCTCATTGGTGTTTCTAATTCTCTGTCCCTCTCTCTTCCTCTCTGTAAAAATCAATACAAAATATATTTAAAAAATCGTTTTTAGAAAGTGGAAGAGCCAGGATTCCCACTGGAGAGCTAGCACTAGAGTAGTCGCTGCCTGCCCTCCTGTGACATCACATCTGCCCATCTCGTGGCTGTCCCATCGGCGTGCCCGGCACAGGTGCTGCAGCGTGTGAGTCAGTACAGCCACCTGGGCTCTAGGACCCCGAGCCGTCTCCAACGGCTGGAGGGCGACCTGAGCGGAAGCAGGGAGCATGTGGCATATGGAACATGTGGGATTCTCCCATCAGAAGCCTTGCTCCGGGCGGAATGCTTCTCAGTGTCACTGCCGCCGGCTGCACTGGAGGGCTTCCCTGCCGAGGCTCTCATACTGGCCATCTTTTCTCAGGTTTCAGGAAACTAAGTTAATGAGAATTTTCTTTTTAAACATATCTTTATTATTGATTTCAGAGAGGAAGGGAGAGGGAGATGGAAACATCAATGATGATGAGAGAATCATTGATCGGCTGCCTCCTGTACACCCCCCACTGGGGATCGAGCCCTCAACCAGGGCACGGGCCCTGACCTAGAATCGACCGTGATCTCCTGGTTCATAGGTCAACGCTCAACCCCTGAGCCACGCCAGCTGGGCTAGAATTTTTCTGATATAAAAGTTTTCTCCCCTATGTTCTTAACCTTTCTGAGTACCTGGCTCAACTCCAGTAGAGTCTAACATGGCAAATGAGCTGCACAAAATCATGTCTATGTATTGTCACTGCTCAGGAGGACTCTCTCCTTGTCCCTAGGACTGGGCCCCACCTGGGTCCTGGGTCCTGGGTCCTAGGTGGTCTGTTTGGGTGCTTGTCAACGACCTTCTCATGTGCTCTTGCAGTTTCTGTCGTTTGAAATGCTGACCGAGCTGGTGCACAGAGCCGGCGTGCACGATGCCCGCGACTTCTCCGTGCACTTCGTGTGTGGCGGCCTGTCTGCCTGCATGGCCACCCTCGCCGTGCACCCCGTGGACGTCCTGCGCACCCGCTTTGCAGCTCAGGGTGAGCCCAAGGTAAGTGGCCCGGCCAGAGAGGGGGCGCGAGTAACCGAAGGTGGCCCAGGGGCTGGGGCTCTTTTCCTGAGAGGGAACAAAGCTGGGAGAGGCGGGGTTTTCAGTCTCCCCGGCAGTCCCTTTGAGACCTGGCAGCGTGCTCAGCACCGCGCCTCGCGGGGGAGCCAGCGCCTCCGGGTGGGAATCAGGACACACCTCACAGGGCGCTGGCACGGAGGGCGCCTGGGAGCGTGAGACTCCAGGTCACATCGCTGGTCGCGATGTTACTGTGAGACGGCTGTTGGCTCCTACCAGGATGGGTTGGAGGAACTGGGGTAATTAAGTTCAGATTTCAGGAAGAACTTACTGAGTGAAAGCAAGGGATTACACCCTGAAGTAGACCCCTCCACCATACTCTGTTTCCTGGACATACGGTAGTAGCGTGTGTGTGCGCGTGTGTGTGTGTGTGTGTGTGTGTGTGTGTGTGTGTGTGTGTGTGTGTGTGTGTGTGTGCGCGCGAGGCCAGGGCGAAAGGGAGAGGTACTGTGACCTGGGCACCCTGGGGCCCGGGATCCCTGCCTGTGTTCGTTTCCTCCACAGACGCTGCCTGCTCCCCTGGGCTTGGCTGTGATCTTTGGGGATTAGTCCCTGTCAGTCACCCAGATGGCCTCCTCCTGTCTTAGCAGTTACACCATGTTCCCGTGTCCTTTCTAATGGCTGTGTCATAACTTATGTACCCAGTCACCCGAGGGTGGATGTCGCGTCCTCTGTTCCAAAGGACACGCGCTCTGTGCCCTCCCGGGGGTGGATCAGTCATGTCAACAGCGTGGAGGGGCCGCTGGGAAGTGCACTTGGAATTCTGTCCGGCACCTCTGTGTCCTCTTGGCAGGAGAAGTAAAGCTCCCGGGTGTGTAGGAGCGGGGACGTGCACGTGGTGGGCCGTGTTCGCAAGCTGAAACCGGCGCCGCGCTCACTCGAGTTGCGTGTGTGCATCCAGGTGTACAAAACCCTGCGTGCCGCCGTGGCCACCATGTACAGGACCGAAGGGCCCTTGGTCTTCTACAAAGGCTTGAACCCCACCTTGATCGCCATCTTCCCCTACGCCGGCTTCCAGTTCTCCTTCTACAACTCCCTGAAGCGCGTGTACGAGTGGGCCACGCCAGCCGAAGGAAAGAAAAACGGTGAGGCAGTCCCACGAGAGGGGGAGCTAGGTCTCCCTTCCACCCCACTCCCCAGACAGCACGTCTCCTTCTGCGTCACGTGGGGGAGAGAGGTTTCCGGGCAGAAGCGTAGACAGCACAGGGCTCTGAACCCGGCTCTGCAGTGCAGCCGCTCCCAGAGGCCTTTGCTTCCAGCTCCGGCCACACCCTCAGCGGCACCGGCGACCTTTCCAGCTGCTGCTCACGGCTTTCGCTCCCGCCCGAGGCCACCTGTAGGCTGCCTGCGATGGCTTCTGTCTGCTTGGTGTTGCTTTGGAAGGATGTGCAGGAGGAGGGACATCCTGTTCCCCTCGAGCCTGAGCGAGTGACAGGCAGAGCCCGAGGCCCTCGTGGCCTCCAGCCGGGGAGGCAGAGCACTAGTGACTCGCTCCCACGCTGCCACCATCTGTCCCATCTGTGGTCCCTTGTCGTTCTTGCCAGAAGTGGCCGTGTCTGGTTCTCTGTTTCCTGGATTAAATTCCTCGGAGAGCAAGGATGGCTTGTGGGTTTTTGTTTCATGGGGACAGAGTTCATGATCTTGAATTTGTTGTCTACCCTCAATTGCATTTTTCTCATTTCCCCCCTCATTCCCACTTTTCTGGTTCAGGGAACTTCAAAAACCTGCTCTGTGGCAGTGGCGCTGGAGTCATCAGCAAGACCCTCACGTATCCCCTGGACCTCTTCAAGAAGCGGCTGCAGGTCGGAGGGTTCGAGCAGGCCCGAGCACACTTCGGCCAGGTGAGCTGTCCCCTGCCCCCACTGGGGGTGGGAGGAGCCCGGGGGGAGAAGGGCAGGGCAGAGAGGGAAGCTGAGTTCCAAACGAACGAACTCGGGGCCTCAGAGCTTGGACTTGGTTCTTCATGAGGTCACTGCATGGTCATCGTCATCGGGAGCTACGGGAGCCTTTGCGGGAGCAGGGTCGCCTGGAGAAGGCCGGGCTGGAGGGTGGCACTGGTCAGGCTAAGAGCTAATAAGGGCCAGGTTCACACCTGCTGCCCAAGAGGGACCAGGTGGGGTGGGGGAGGGGCAGAGGTGCCTCTGGGAAGAGGGTCCGAGCTCTCGCTTGGTCCTTAAGAATCACTAGCAGCTGGAGTGCCGGGGCAGGAGGGAAGGAGCTCTGTCCAGCGTTGAGTTCCAGGCCCTTCAACTCGGAAGAGAAAGAATGGAGTTAACTTTTTCTGTCTTTTTTGCGCCCATTCCGTCACCCAGCACGTATTTATTGGGAGCTACGATGTGCTAGGCATTGTGTCGACAAAAGGATAGAGCCACACACGTGTTGTAATCCCCTCCGCTCACCCGGAGTAACCTCCCTCTCCCCAGGTGCGAAGCTACCAGGGCCTCGTGGACTGCGCCAGGCAGGTGCTGCGGGAGGAGGGCTTGCCGGGCTTCTTCAAGGGCCTGAGCCCCAGCCTGCTGAAGGCGGCCCTGGCCACCGGCCTCATGTTCTTCTGGTACGAGCTCTTCTGCAGCCTCTTCCAGCACGTGAAGAAGGCAGACAGCTAGCCAGCCTGGGGCCGGACGGTGGCCCGCGGCCTCTCCCCGGAGCCACCTCCTGAAGTAAGACTCGATCTGCGATCTCTGCTGCACTGAGAGGCGCTCCTGACCCCCCTCCGGCCAGCTGTCCGAGCACGGAGCACCGGAGCACCGGGAGGCCGCAGCCTCCACCCACCAGCTCGGATGCCACCAGGAGGGCAAGGGCATTCTCCCTGTGGACACGGGGGAGGGGGGACTGAGGGCGTGGTGGGACCCCAGCCACTCCAGTCGAGCTTGAAGTCTCCCCTCCGTCTAGCCCGCAGCCTAAGGCAGGGGTGGGACCCGTTTTCCTGCCGAGGGCCATGTGGATATTTATAACAGCATTCTCAGGCCATACAAAATTATCATCTTAAACATTAGCCTGCGGTATTTGGTCAAACATTTAACTCACCCTGATGCCTCGGCAGGGCCAGACCACATGATTTCTTGGGCCTTTACGTTTCCCAGCCCTGGTCTAAGGGGAGCAGCTGCCTGCACTTCTCAGCGGGCCACAGCTTAGGTTGACTGACGGCTGGGACTCGCCAGAGGCTGGGGTCTGGTCCCCACCCCTAGGCTCTGGTTCCCACCAACTTGTTTAATAGACACTAAAAGCGCATTCCTTACCTCCCCCCTCCACCTTCTCTACACCTCCCCTGGACACCAGCTGTGCCGGCCTTCCCTAAATTCCATGTCCTCAGGAGCTGCTGGGCTCAGGCAGCTTGGCTTCTAGTTCTGGGGGAGGAATCCAAGCGGAATTGGTCACTTTCTGACCACCCCACCCCCGCAGGACCAGCCACAGCAGGGGCTCCGGGGAAGGCAGATACTGCAGCCCTGCAGAAAGTGGGGGGCTATGCTGAGGGGAGGAGGTGGGTGAAGGCAGCTGTTTTGGGGATGGCTCCGTTTTGGGGCCGGGCAGCCCTCCTGGGTGGGTAGGGGCACACAGCTGGGCCAGTTGCTGAGCATCAGCTGCCCTCTCAGCGTCTTCCTCGGCTCAGCATGTGGCCGTGTGTCTCCTCTGCAACCCCAGAAGGGCCCCCGCTCTGACGCAGCCCAGTGAATGGGGTGGCAGAGGGAAGAGGTTGGGCAGCAGCCTGGTGAGGGTGCACAGGTGCCCAGGGGAGAGGAGCGTAGGACCCAGCCCATCCATCTAGGCACGGGAGAAACTCCAGTTTCTAGGGGGCGGCAGAGGGGGGAGAAAATCTACGGAACACAGCCACCTTCTCCCAGACCTCCCAGCCCCGCGGGGCACTTGACCTGTGGGGTGGGCTCTGCAGTGGGAGTCAGGATCCCACCTGCCTCCTCCCCTCCGGGCTCCCGCCCCAGGCCACTCTGACTCATGAAGGCGCCAGCTGGGAGCAGGCCTGGCGTGGGCCCCCTGGAGCCTGGGCGCCTTCTCTCCTTGTTGCTGTTTCATGTCTTGCCTGGGGCTCTGTGATGTCTGGGACCCCGAATCCTGAAGCTTGCCTGCCCTTGGCTGCGGATTATGAAGGTCCAGGCTGTGACTGGAGGGCACTCTGATACCCACCGGGGTTTTGGCACTTAAGTCCTCGGCCTGGCGCTGCGGGAGGGAGCTGCCTGAATGTATTTTCTACAAAATCCCACCGAAGTAAACTCTATTTCTTCACCTCTCCTGCTCACGGTTTCCTTTGCTGCGTTTTCTGGTGACTGCTTCGGCTCTCCCAACAGGAGGTGAGAACTTGGGCACCAGGAGGCCGCCATCAGCACTTGTCTAAGCCACGGGAACAGGCAGTTCGTCGCCGCCACTTCGGTGTGCCCTGCACCCAGGGCGGACCTCAGGGTGGCCCTGGCGGCTGCTGGCCCGCGCCTCTGCCAGCCACAGCCAAGAAAGACGCAGCCAGGGGCTTGCTCAACTTCAGGGTCACCCCAACACTTCGGGGTTGCAAGTTGGCACCTAGGAGGATCCTTTCCCCCTTGATTTTCAGCTTCCTTTACCTGCAACGACTGGATCTGGAGCAGGAGAGGAGGGCAGTGGGATCTGACCCAGCCCTCCCGCCCCCGCCCTTCTCTCCTAACTTGGGGGGTGGAGGGAAACGCGGCCAGCACCACCCCTCAGCCCAGCGCTGCCCTCCCGCTGGCTCCCTCCGCCGCCCGGGCACGGGCCACGCCCCCCACGGCCCCTCCCACGCCGCGCGCCCCGCGGAGGCTCCGGACCGGTTTTCACTGAGCCCCGGCGTGGGGCATCGCCTGAGACCCAGGGCTTCATGCGGGCGGGGCAGCGGGCCCGGCCCAGCGCCGACGCGCTGTCCTGGCCCCGGACAGGGCGGGGCGAACCGGGTGAGGAGACAGCAGGGGCAGCGGGAGCGGTGTCGCGGGGTCCCGGCAGCCCGGCCCCTCCCCACGCCGAGGGCCTCGGGGCGGGCCAGGAGGTGAGAGTCGCGTCACCGGGGCTCCGGCAGGTGGCGCTGGCGGGGAGAAGCCGCCTCCGCCTCCGCCCCGCCCCGCCCACCAGGGCCCCGCCCACCCGCAGGCCCCGCCCGCCCGCCCCGGCGCCGCGGTAGGAAATGACCTAAGCCGCCGCCAGGCGCGGTTCTCACCGGCGGGGCGCGGACGTGGGTGGCGCGCGCCATGCCCGCCGAACGGGCTCCGGGCTCGCGGGCGCGGCCCCGGCCGGGCAGGTGGGTCCTGGCGCTCACGCCGCCTCTCTCTCCTGCGGGACACCGGACGGCGGGTTCTGCTGCCGGTCCTGCACCGCCGGGAGCGGCGTTCCGGGCTGAGGGAAGCTGCCCGGGTCTGGAGACCCCTACGGTCGTCTCCCTTGACCAGGGGGGTGGCACCGAGTCCGGAAGGGGAAGGACCTAGAATGGACCAGCCGAGGAGCTGGAGTCTCCGTGGGCAGGGCTGGAGTTCTGCCGCTCCGGAGGCTGGTAGAACCAGTCCGTCCCGGGGAGACGCTGACCGGGACGGGGGTTTGGGCTCCCAACCCGCAGGCCGGCAAAGACCTTCCACCCACCGCTCAGGCCCGCGCTCCGCGAGGTGTGCAAGGGTTCTGAGGACCGAAATGCTCTGGCTAAAGCTGGGGCAGGAGCCCCCCGCTCCAACCCCCCAGCCTTCTCATCCGCCCAGAATCTTGCGGAGCCAGCAGCTTCAAGCCGGTTTATATGGGCTGGCAAGTGCCTACGCCCCCAGCCCAGCGCACCCCACCCCACCGCACCCCACCGCACCCCACCCTGGGATCAGCTGAGAGTAACTGCCTCCTGTTGGGGCTGGAGGGGAGGCGCTTTCATGCTTCATCTCTTGCTCTTATGTAATCCCAGAAGCTACACGGGTTCCTAAACTAAACAGCAGGTGCTTGGCCGGTGCCGTCTCCCCGGAAGCCAAGCTTGGTGGGCACTCAGCCAACTATCAAATGCCAAGGACTGCCCAGGAGTACCTGTCCCAAGCAGTGGCCAGCCCAGCAGGGCCCGCGGTCTGGGAACCACGGCCTCGCTCTCCACATCTGAGGCCTCCCCCGTCCCCTCCCCTCCTCCCCAGGTGCTGTCCCTAACCCCGCCCAGTGCAGAGCTGCTGGGCCGCTGCCATGGGGGAGCCTGGTAGAGAGGAGTATAAAATCCAGTCTTTCGATGCAGAGACTCAGCAGCTGCTGAAGACCGCACTCAAAGGTGAGCATGGGGAGCCCTCCGGAGCCTGGGTCTGGAGCTGCAGACACGGGGCCACGGCGCCAGGACCGGAGGACTGAGCCTTAGCCTGGGAATGTCCAGCCCTCTCTCCCCCTTCGATTTCTGTGAACAGGAGTCAGCAACATAACTCTCAAACCAAAAGAGAAGCTACATTCAGGCCAGTATTTGGGAGTGTGAATCATAGTCGCCTCTCAGTATGTAAAGCCTTCCTTGTAACTTTTAATTTTTAAAAAATTATTTTTAAAAATATATTTTATTGATTTTTTACAGAGAGGAAGGGAGAGGGATAGAGTTAGAAACATCGTTTAGAGAGAAACATCTATCAGCTGCCTCCTGCTCGCCCCCTACTGGGGATGTGCCCACAACCAAGATACATGCCCTTGACCAGAATCAAACCTGGGACCCTTCAGTCCACAGGCTGACGCTCTATCCACTGAGCCACACCGGTTAGGGCTAAAATTATTATTTTTTTTAAATATATTTTATTGATTTTTTACAGAGAGGAAGGGAGAGGGATAGAGAGCCAGAAACATCGATGAGAGAGAAACATCAACCAGCTGCCTCCTGCACACCCCCTACTGGGGATGTGCCCACAACCAATGTACATGCCCTTGATCGGAATCGAACCTGGGACCTTTCAGTCCGCAGACCGAAGCTCTATCCACTGAGCCAAACCGGTTTTGGCTAAAATTATTTTTATTGATTTTAGAGAGGAAGGGAGAGGGATAGAGAGACAGAAACATCAGTGATGAGAGAGAATCATTGATCAGCTGCCCCCTCCACGCCCCCCACTGGGGATCAAGCCTGCAACCCAGGCATGTGCCCTTGGCCAGAATTGAACCCGGGACCCCTCAGTCCACAGGCCGACGCTCTATCCACTGAGCCAAACTGGCCAGGGCCTTGTAACTTTTAGGTGCTCATGAAAGGGACGTGGGGCACAGAGAACACAGTTCCTGCTCTGTAAGTCCTTACATTGGACCTGGTTTCTGTGTTGCTGCAGCCAGTGCTCTTGAACGTGCAGAGCTGCCCGAGTTGGGTCAGAGGATGGAGTGTTCTGCTTGGCAGAGGAGATAGGGTCCTTGTCCTGGACCAAGGCCTCCCCGCAGCACTCAGGACAGAAGTTTGACTCGGTTAACAATGGGCAGTGCCCATCACATGCCAAGCTGAGCTTGTGGGGGAGGCCCTGCCTGGCCTGCTCATGTCAGGGGTTCACGGGGGTGTCATAAGAACACTTGCTCCTGTAAAATTGCTGTCAAAGACAGTGTTCCTTCCTCAGCCTAGTGCCACAAGATCTGTCCTCAAAAACTAGCGTTCTTTGATTAGTCTGTCAGCTACTGACCTTCCCCGTGGCCTCTGACTGGGCCTCGGAGGCTCCAGGCGGAGCTGTGCCTGTGTGTGGCTGTTTTTCTGATCTCTGAGTGAAATGTAAGCATGTAATGGTTGTGCCCTTTTGTAAACATCCCCAGTCCTTCTTAGGAGCAGGTGGAGGCAAATGTGCTAATTAAGCAGGTCGAGCCTGCCTGCCTGTCTCTACCCCAGATCCAGGTGCCGTGGACTTGGAGAAAGTGGCCAATGTGATTGTGGACCATTCTCTGCAGGACCGCGTGTTCAGCAAGGAAGCAGGACGCATGTGCTATGCCATTATTCAGGTTGGGTAGCGTTGGTGGAGAAGAGGGGAGACACTTTGCTCCAGGAGTGGGCAGAGATGCGAAGGACTTCCCTCAGGCGGAGAGAGGACGACGAGAAGGTCCTCAGCCACGGAAGCTCTGGTGGGGGTTGTGATGGCACTGCCCGCCCCTAACACCGCCATCCTTCCTCTGGCTCACAGGCAGAGAGCAAGCAAGCAGGCCAGAGTGTCTTCCGGCGTGGACTCCTCAACCGGCTGCAGCAGGAGTACCAGGCTCGGGAGCAGCTGCGCGCCCGCTCCCCGCGGGGCTGGGTCTGCTATGTCACCTTTATCTGCAACATCTTCGACTACTTGAGGGTGAGGCCACCGCATCCACGTCATGCAGCAGCCAGCCTGTCTCCTGAGGCCACTAAGCCAGTGCTTTGACCCCTGCTATCCCCAACAGGTGAACAACATGCCCATGATGGCCCTGGTGAACCCCGTCTATGACTGCCTCTTCCGGCTGGCCCAGCCCGACAGTCTGAGCGAGGAGGAGGAGGTGGGTGGCCCTGGCCCGCAAGGCTGGGGGTGGGCAGTTTTTAGCTCAGCTCAGACCAGCCCAGGGCCCGTGGAGGCTGGAGGGCATCACTTGCTGGGGCAGGAGGCGGGTGGGGCCGTTACGGCCTGTCAGTTACAGGACAAGCTGCCAAGTCTGGAATTGACCCAGAGCAGAGAGCAGCCAAAACCTCCTGGCTCAGCGGCTTCCTCCCAGCAGGACAGCCAACCTACAAAATGGCGAGAGCCTGGGCCAGCTGTGGACACTGCTGGCCAGAAACCAACCCAGGGCCAGGCAGTGTGGGGGAGAGGAAGCGGGGTTCAGCTGTAGTTTGCAGACAGGGCCTGTGTCCGCCGGGCCCAGATGAAAGACCTTAGGCAAGTCCCTGAACTTGCTTCCTGTCACATAAGATATGGATACTACCCACTGGGCGGTGTGAGGATGAAGTGGGAAAATGCGTGTCTAGGGCCACGCACAGTGTCTGGCACGCAGTGAGAGCTCAGTAAATGGCTGCTCTGTGTGACAGGCTGGCCCTGCCTGGGCTCACCTCCCACCGTCCCTGCAGGTGGACTGCCTGGTGCTGCAGCTGCACCGCGTTGGGGAGCAGCTGGAGAAGATGAACAGGCAGCGAATGGATGAGCTCTTTGTCCTGATCCGGGATGGCTTCCTGCTCCTGACCGACCTCAGCTCCCTGGCCCAGCTGCTGCTGCTGGAGATCATCGAGTTCCGGGCAGCTGGCTGGAAGACGACCCCAGCTGCCCACAAGTATTACTACAGCGAGGTCTCTGACTAGGCCTCCAGATCAGGCTTCCCTCCCAGCAGCACTGGCCTTGCTTCTACCCACCTGGCAGCACAGTCTTTGCTTCTCCAGACTTTTTCACTTCCAGCCTTTCAGCAGCTCCCGAGAGGTTTCCCACTTATCCAGGGGTTCTGCCCTGAGCATCTTCTCTCCTCCTGCAGGGGTTGGGGAAGACACTACACAGACCTGCTCCCTTCCCGCTCCCCTCAGTCTCTCCCTTACCTCCCACCTGGCCCTGGAAGAGAAGGGCAACTCCTAACAACCACTGCACTGTGTAACCACTGGCACCTCAGTTTCCCATCTGTAAAATGGGTACCCATAGCCACTTGGTAGGATGCTTTGGAATGTCAAGGGGGAAAGGTGCAGAGCACAAGTCACACCAGAAACTTTTAAATGTTTTGTATAAGGACCACTTTGGAAACAGGTGTATTTCCTCCAATCAGTTTTCATGGGTGGCAGTACTGTATCACATGCTACACAGTTCAGGGTGAGAATTTCCTAATAAACCTTTGAGATACTAAAATGCTTCCTTTCATCACCCAAAGGTCCACCCCAAGCAGATGAAAGAGAAGGCTGGATGGGCCCTAAGTTTCTTGGGGGAAATCCAAGTCCATGTATTGCCTCTTTGCAAGGAGATGGGGCAGGGAGAGCGAGTTCTAGCCCAAAGGAAAGACTAAAGCAATAAATATACTGCACCATCCTTCCTGGGAGGCCCGCCCTTAAAAAGGAGCTACATCCTTAAGCACAGGTATTTTCCAGCGTAGCAGCGGCTCACATTGTTTCTTGCAGCAGAGAGCCCTGGGCGGCTCCCGGAACCCTACCGCTCCTACCACCCCTACCACCAGCGGTAGTGGGCCAGGGCACGGTTGGCCTCAGCCATCTTGTGCATGTCGTGCTTCCTCTTGACCACAGGGCCCTGGTTGTGAAAAGCCTCCAGCAGCTCCTGCGACAGCTTCTCTGGCATCAGCGTCCGCCGGTGCTTCTTCTCCCGGCACTCGGTGATCATCCACTTCATGGCCAGGAAGCGTCGGCGCCGGTCGCTTAGTGGCACAGGGACCTGTGCAAGACAGGACATGGGCAAGTTGGCCCGAGAATTAGCCAGGGTTGCAGCCTCCTTCCTCCACGAGCTCTCGGGCAGCCCTCGCAAGGCTCCTGAGGAGAGGGGCCTGTCTTTTCCTCCGAGCTTCCCTCAGCCGTGGGTGAGCCGTGGGTGAGCTCGGTGTAGCAGACATCAGAGGCATTCACTGAGCAAATGCGCATTAAGCGCTGACCTCTACCTGTAAATGGAAGCTCAGCCAAGTTGATAACAAGCACCAATTGGGAAAAGCCCCATCAGCTGGGGTGACAGCCAGCCCAGATGACAGGTGCCTAAAAATAAGACCCTCTTGTCCAAGAGTCATTTGCCAGGCCCTCACCGTGTACCAGGTATCATTCCGGACCCTTGGGACACAGACAGCAATAAGAAAGTGTCTATTTTTATGAAGTTTACACTGAAAAAGATGAGAACACCCACTTATGACAATGAAATATAATTAAATACTATAATGGGGGCACATAGTTCAGTTCAACAAATGGTAATGAAGCATCAGTTATAAGTCAAACACTATGTTAGACATGGGTGTATAAAGGATGAGGTATAAACATAGCCTCTCACCATGAGAAACTGACAGAATAAGATTTTGGGGGGGGGTCTGGGGCTCCAGAAGAGGTCACTTGGATACTTCTTTGTTCTCTTCCTTTTCTGTCACCTTTAATGCTATGGGACTCACATGATCAGATCCTGTTGGTCTCTGGCCCCTAGAAAGCTATTAATCTTGACCCAACTCTGGTCCCTCCCACCTGCAAGAACGCCTGCCCCCATCTTGTTTTCCCTGCCCTGACCACTCACCTGATAGAAGCGGCCACCCTTGAGGATGGGTGCCAGCCCGATCACAGGCTCGCAGTTCTTCAGGGCCTGGTGGAAGATGGTGTAGGGGTTGCGTTCAATGGTTGCCTGTTCCTCTGAAGAAGCAGCATGGAACTTCTCGAACTGCTTCCTTTTCACAGCTTCCAGAGTCTGCAACGGGACTCAGTGGCAGGGGCTGCCCAGGCGTCCTGAACGGTTTCCCCAGCTCAGCGAGTACCTTGCCCTTCACTCCCATCATCCCGCTCTTCTAGAGCAGTGCCAAAGTTCTTAAATGCCGCCTCCTCCTCCAACCAGGACAGGAAGAGCCACTGAGATTTGGGGGAGGGGAGGGGAATGGCAGTTGTTCATCCTACAGGGCTTCATTAAAGCCCCCAACACATACATACACACACACACACACACACACACACACACACACACACACACGGAAGTTCATTTCAATGACAGGTTCGTGAATCCACTCTTTTTCATGCTAAACTGAAAGAGCCAAGTGCAAAGCTACAGAGAAAGAAAGACGAGAGGAACTAGTTACCTGTGTCATGAGGGATCTTGCCAGGACCTTGTTTCCTCCTTTCATCATCATGTTGATGAATTTACTTCAAGGAGAAAAGAAACATGTTGAGCTTTCCAAGGCTGTGTCCCAGAATCCTTACTGTAGATCCTCCCTGGGATGGACCCAGGGGAACAAAAGTGTCCCCCTCTAACCTGATCACTGGGTCTTCAAACACGGAGCTTGTGTTCGCCGACCGGGCAGCTTTGATGGGCTGAGTCTTCTTGAGCTCCCGCTCAAACTTCTCCTCCTCCGTCAGCTCTGCCAAGGGCTTGCGGTAATATTCCTTGTCAATCAGGGGATCCCTGAATTCTGAGCTATAGCGGCTCCACCGCACCTGGGTGAACCTGGGAGACCGGGAAGAGGGGGAGGCGGGCAAAGCTGACTCCACAAGTGGAAAGGCTTGACTTAACAATAGGCATGTTTGCCAGCCCACTGACTAGGGAGCGGCGCGTACACCGCTAGCCCAACCTGAACAGCAGTAATTCTGGCTCGTGTCTCCCCAAAACAGGCCAGGAAGGCTTCCTCCTCGTCCAGTGCCAACGACAAGGGCAGGCTCCTGAACCTCAGGGTGGACGCCCGCCTATGCATCTCTCCCCCCAACTCCCAGCACAGGAAACCCCAACTCTGAGCTCTTTAGCAAGACCGCACTTTTAACGCCGAGTTAGAACCCCCGCGGGCAGGGGGCAGTTACCAAGCCTTCCGACTGGCCCAAAGTCACGCAGCCAGTCACGAGCTTTGGGCCCAGATAGCCCGGCCTCCAGGTCCCAGGTCCCGCGCGTCCTGCCTGCGGCCCCTCCCTTCCTCGCAGGCCTCTCGGTGAAGACCCAAGCGGCCTCCCAGCTGCCCGCCGCCCTCTCACCCTGGGAACCGCAGGACAGCCCTCCGGACGCTCAGCGTGAGGTCCGAGCACCCGAGCGCTGCCTTCACCAAGGGGGCCGCCATCTTGGTTTGCCTCGAGGACCCCACAAGAACTGCCCTCGGCGTGCCTGAGCGAGTGACGGAAGACGAGGAAAAGGCTCCGCGGGGTCCTCAATCTGCGCATCACCCCATCATTCAGGGCGTTAAGAGTCTCTAATCCCGAGGTCCAAAGGCACGAATCCAAAGGAAACACTCGCCCTCCCGTTCCCCGTCGCAGTCAGGCGCTCGCTCCTCTGAGGCCCCCATGCAGGCCCCGCCCAGGCTCCTCTCTGGCAGGTTGTCGCGAGGTTTGAGGCCGCGGGCCCGGCCCGGGCGGCTGCAATATGGCGGAGGCGGAAGGCGAGAGCCTGGAGTCCTGGCTGAGTGAGTATCCGCGGCCACTCTGCATGTCCTCGAGCCACCACCGAGCCGCCCCTCCGTGCACCCCTACGGCCTGTCCCCGGGCCCCGCGGCGGCGCCGCCTGCCAGCCTGCGCCTGGGCCCGCCGCCGCCGCGAGCGTCCCGCGATCACGCCCCTTCCCTAGCTGGGCGTCTGGCCCCCGCCCGGCACCTGCTCCCCGGGCTGCGGCGCCCCCTCCCGCTCCCACGCGCGCAGGCGTGAGCTCGGGTCCTGCCCCGGCCTCGCGGGCTCCGGGACAGTGACAGCCAAGCGCTGCCGGCTGACGGGGAGGCTGTGGCGGGGCTGCGGGCGGCGCGGTCCCTGCCGAAGGGAAGCGCTCCGGGCTTGGGCTGACACTCCGGGAGCGGCGGCTGCTCTGAGCTCGCACGCACGGCTTCAGAACCGGGACTGTGCGTTCGAGAAGTGACCGCTTCGCGCAGGCAGAGCGTTTGAGGTGCGGGTATTCCAAAGACCAGGAACCGAGCTCTGTGCCGCCGCCCCGCGCGCGCACACTTGAACCTCGGAGCGGAGCGAGGCGCCCGGCCTGAGGCCGTGGTGTAGCGGCCTGTGGCTGGAATCGCGAGCGCAGCTTTGAGCCGGCGGCACCCCGCCGAGTGGTGCGGAGGGTAACCTTCCCGTGGGCTAGCGGGGGCTCCTGCGGGCTTGTCAGCGGGGGCCAACTGGACGTGATGGTCAGGCGCGGAGAGATGCCTGGGCATGGCCTTTGCAGAGATCTAGCCTCCAGGTCTTTGGAGGTGCTGGCTGTTTCCTCCAAGTGCCTGGCCTTTCTTGATCAGAAACTCGCTTCAGGTGGTTGAACCTGGGTCACATTTGCAAAATCTTCCGTTGCAGGCGGGTCACCACGCCTTCTCGAACTGTTCTCCCGGAGGCTTAAAGTGCTCTAAAGACATTCATTTACCAAGTTTCCTAGTGAAGCAGATATTGTCACGACTGCACACAAAGGAGACACCTGACTCGAGTCAAACCGCTTGCCCAGAGCCACCCAGTCAGAATATAACCGCACTGGAATTGGTTCGATTCCCAGATGTTCCTGGGGACTTCGGAGTAGGTTAAGTGGCCTACGCTGAGTTTACTAGGTGTGCAGTTATATTTTGAAACAGGAGAGGTACAGACCTGTTTTTGAGGGAGAAGGGAGATGAGGAGAGGGGAATGGGATGGTATCTGCAGAGGCTACAGATGTCCCCGACTTAACCGTGGTTCGACACAATTTTTCGACGTTACGATGGTGCTAAGCATTCAGTCGAAATCGTACTTCAGATTTTGAAAGCTGACCTTTTCCCAGGCTAGCGTTTTGCGGTGGGGTACTCTCTCCTGATGCCGGGCAGCGCCCACCAGCGCAGCGCCCACCAGCCACTGGAGCACGAGTGTAAACAACGGATACCTACCCCGTACTGTGTTGCCAGTTTTTTGGATATTGTATTCTAGGCTAAGCAATAATGTTGGGTAGGTAGGTGTGTTAAATGCATTTTCGACTTAACGGTATTTTCAACTTAGGAAGAGTTTCTCTGGATGTAACACCATCGTAAGTCTTAAGACTTAAAGGTGTGAACTAGGTATACCAAGTGAATGAATGAACCATGGTTTGGGGCGCACAGTCGCGGTGTTTGGGGAGTTTCTGTGGGAGAGCGATGGGAAAGAAAGCTGGGAAGTTACACCTTTGCAAAGGCTTGAATTCCAGCCCAGGAAGTTTACATTTCTACATTTATCAGACCCCCACCCCTACTCTTCCTTGTGAAAGCAGTTTTCAGGAGAATTGCTACTAGAGTTTTATATAGGATGGATTGGAGCAGACATTCTGGAAACTGGTGCGAGGGAGGTGGGGTGGGGGCAGGGATAAGAAATTAGGGGAGAAATTTAAAAAGACATTGAGAAGGAAGGGACTATGGATGAGGAGCGGGAGAGGCGAGGGAAGAGAGGTCAACAATGGGGGTTCAGACCTGGGTGCCTGAAAGTCGGGGCACAGGGAGCTGTTTCATAGAAATAGGGAAGTCCGAAGGAGAAGTGATGACTTTGTTTTTAGACTCATTTCTGTACCAAAGAAGCACTTAAAATTACACTACCTTGTTACTTGCTCTGGCTGTGTCTCGTGTGTTGCAGCAGTATTAAGTGCATTTTTGACTTTCGATATTTTCCACTTACGAAGAGTCGTAAGTCACACAAGTGAATGGTATGAACTAGAGCACGTGAACGAACCAGTGCTCGGGCTCGAGCACATCCTATGCTAGGGCAAGCATGTCAGACTCGTGGCACTTGATTATGTGGCCCGTGTTAGCCTTTGAGTTTGACATGCTTGCTCTAGGGCAGGCGTCCTCAAACTACGGCCCGCGGGCCACATGCGGGTGTTTTTGCCGTTTTGTTTTTTTACTTCAAAATAAGATGTGTGCAGTGTGCATAGGAATTTGTTCATAGTTTTTTTTAAACTATAGTCCGGCCCTCCAACGGTCCGAGGGACAGTGAACTGGCTGGCCCCCTGTTTAAAAAGTTTGAGGACCCCTGCTTAGGGCCTTGTCACTCCGTGGTTTGCCAGGATTATTGCAGAAGCCCCTGCTGCGTCCAGGGTAGGATCCGAGTCTTGTGCTTTTTCTGAAGGCCCTCCAGAGCCTGGCATGCTGTGTACTTGATTTTCTATGGGTGCCTAACAAACACTTGTGATTGATTCGGTTTCTCTTGATTCAAGACCCTACCAATAAAGGTTGACACTCCACTCTCTTTCCACCCCTTGTTCTCGCCTCTGCCTATTTTTGAGTTTTTTGCTGCATAGAACTTGTCTCTGGAGCATCTGAGCTAGGGTGGGATGGGGTAGCCAATGCTGCTGTTTCCATCCCTACTTGATCTGATGAGGTCCCACGACAGTCAAGGCTAGTGATGGAATTAAGCTGAAAATGAGAAGAGGGAACTGGAGGCACAGACACAGAAGAGAGGCTTTCAGAAAGATCTGAAATAGAAACTTGGCGTCAGAGTCGAGTCCGAAGGGGCAATTCTGGACGGCAGGGTCTGCAAGGGAAGCCCCGATGTCACCTGTGTGCAGGTGATGGTGAATGTCGAGTGGGTGGAAGATCGTGTGCACCTGCTTGGGGAGGCAGCGGGCAGATGGAGCGATCCATTCACCCAGAATGGTCCCCAGAGGTTTCTTCAGTCCTGTGGCTGGTTGAGGATGCTCTGAGCTGGCTGGAGCGCCCGGGAGGTTGTCCGAAGTGGGATTGCTGAAGCCAGGGCTTTTGTGCCCACGTGTAGGCACAGCGCTCCCTGTAGGTTCGCAGTAGAAAGTTCTACCAAGAGGAAAGGAAATGGGGTTCTAGAGCAGTTGAACAGTGAAAAGCAAGCAGGCCGAATTCCTGGAAGCAGGAATGCTGTTGGAATTCTAGCATGTCTGGGAAAAATACGCTTTTGGTGAGTGCCTGTTGTGTGTGTGTGTGTGTGTGTGTGTGTGTGTGTGCGTGTGTGTGTGTGCACGCGCGCGCGGTGAAGAGGAGGGGGTGACCACATCTCTCTGGGAGGATCCTTTTCCAGTTGTGAACAGTGCAGGTGCGTAGGCTGCTTTTTCTTATACAAGCATGTGACTGTTCCCGACATAATAGCGATGGCGTGGGTATGGCCCCTAGACCATCTTATTTTGTATTTCCACAGCCTCTTGATGTCATGTGAGAACTGTGAGCATCTCAGATGTTCGGGATTAGTAACACAGCCACGCTAACACCTGAGAAGGTTTCAGATCACTGTGGGAGACACTCGGGGGTTCTCTGGAAGGTGACAGTACGTCACTATGGCAGTTAATAGCCACTCTTAATAGAATTAGTACCTCTTTCCTTCAAGCTGGACATTTTGAAGGGCCTGCTAATTCTCTCTTCAAGATTGAGGACACACATCTCTCCTTTCCTCCAAATCTGAACCTAAACCACCCGAATGTTCTTGCAGCCAAAGCAGACACTGCGGCCTCAGCTCAGCCGCTGGTCATGGCTGCTGACCTCTTGTTGCTCAGAGCCCAGGGAGGGAGCTGGGAGGCATGGAGTCCCTGTTAGGATTTGACCATGGAGCTAGTGTGTTTTTTTTTGTGTGTGTTTTTTTAAAATATATTATTGATTTTTTACAGAGAGGAAGGGAGTGAGAAACATTGATGAGAGAGAAACATTGATCAGCTGCCTCCTGCAGACCCCCTACTGGGGATGTGCCCGCAACCAACGTACATGCCCTTGACCGGAATCAAACCTGGGACCCTTCAGTCCGCAGGCCGACGCTCTATCCACTGAGCCAAACCGGCCAGGGCGCTAGTGGTTTTTAATGTTAAGAAAACAGACCCAAGGAATCAGAATTCAGGAACTTCTAACAACAGCCCTTGCCTCTGTCGCTCTGCTGCTACCCTCGTGGGAATCAGCAGGAGCCTGCGTGTTTAAAAGGATCAGCCTTCCATTTGTCTTCTGAACCTGAAGCCCTAAATTTAGCAAACAGCTTAAAGCTTCTTTCTGGAAGAGGCAAATTCCAAGATTTTGACTCAGAGATGGGAACACATTAAAAAAAAAAAAGTCCCCAGCAGTCTGAATGCTAGCACTGTAGCAGAAAGAAAACCTAGTGGGAAAATGCTTTGTCCACAGCAAATGAGAAACTGCCTTCTGAAAGCCTTGATAATTACCAAAAGCTGGGAACACGTTTAACCACCCTCCGCTGGGGCCATTCTCTGCCAGCACAGGTTCCGGGGATTACAGGGAAAAGAGGATCCACATCAGGTATTAGGAGACTTGGCATTTAGCACCGATTTTAAACTCTCAGTGACCCTCTGAGGACACTCCGCCATTTGTCTTTGTCCTTGATCATGGAAGACCATTTAATCCTGAGGGCACTCACTACTCAAGCTTAGATTCTGTTCCGTGACCCTAGCGACAGAGAGCACAATGTATGGTGCTTAGTAGGGGTTCAGTAGCTGTTGTTAGCTTAATTTAAAATGATGAGCATTATGTGCAATTTGAAACATTTAAAGCATTAAAGACTGGTTAGGTCTTGAAAAAGTTTTTTGAAGGTATGCGGGATGTACGTTTTTTATCAACTATCCCCTTCTTCACTTTCTCCAGGAAACACTTCTTTTCTTTTGTAATTATCAAATTTCTTATTACAAGTTTTTTTCGATTATAGTTTACATTCAATATTATTTTGTATTAGTTTCAAGTGTACAGTAGAGTGGTTAGACAATCATATACTTTACAAAGTATTTCTCCCCTAATATTTCCAGTACTCACCTGGCACCATACCTAGTTATTACACTATTATATTTTTAAATTATTAATTGATAAATTTATTAAAGGTATGTGTTTCCAACGTTTTTCCTTTTTATTGAATTTATTGTGATGACATTGGTTAACAAAATTATACAGATTTCAGGTGTATTAGTCTATTATTGACTACAAGAGGCCCAATGCACGAAATTCGTGCGAGAGTAGGCCAGCATCGGCTTCCCTCTGGCACCCGGGACCCAGGCTTCCCTCGCAGCCCCGTCTTCATCCAGGTCATCCAGAAAGACGTCTGGAAGGACATCCAGTCTAATTAGCATATTATGCTTTTATTATTATAGATATTTCCTATGCTATACCAGGAAATACTTCTTTTTAAAAAATATTTTATTGATTTTTTACAGAGAGGAAGGGTAAGGGATAGAGTTAGAAACATTGATGAGAGAGAAACATCGATCAGCTGCCTCCTGCACACTCCCTACTAGGGATGTGGCTGCAACCAACGTACATGCCCTTGACCGGAATCGAACCTGGGATCCTTCAGTCTGCAGGCTGACGCTCTATCCACTGAGCCAAACTGGTTAGGGTGGGAAATACTTCTTGATCACCCCTACTTGCTTAACGCTTATTTTTACATATTTTTTGTTATAGTAGACATTTCATATAGGCATCTACTTGAATATTTTATTTTATTTTTTATTTTTTTAAATATATTTTATTGATTTTTTACAGAGAGGAAGAGAGAGGGATAGAGAGTTAGAAACATCGATAAGAGAGAAACATCGATCAGCTGCCTCTGTGCCCGCAACCAAGGTACATGCCCTTGACCGGAATCGAACCTGGGACCCTTGAGTCCGCAGGCCAACGCTCTATCCACTGAGCCAAACCGGTTTCGGCTGAATATTTTATTTTTTAAATTTGTTTTTATTGACTTTTAGAGAGAGAGGAAGGGGGAGAGAGTGTGTTTATAATTATTTGTGTTGTTTTTAAACCCTCCCCGGAGCATATGCTTCCTTCATTGATTCTAGAGAGGGAGGGAGAGAGAAACATTGATCAGTTAGTTGCCTCCAGTATGTGCTCCAACTGGGGATCAAACCCATGACTGCTTGGTGCATGGGTCGGCACTCTAACCACTTAGCAACATGGGCCAGGTCTATTTGTGTTCATTCTGCCGAACATGGTCTACTCTAAGCTCCATGAGCTGAGAACTGTTTCCTTGGTGACTTTCCCAACACGGACAGCAAGTGGTGCTGTGTGACTTGCTGCCTGACTGAACTGTTGAGGCTTTTATTAGAGAAGAAGTTTGGGAAAAACTTATCTTCACATCCAGGCCTGAAAATTATGGGGAAAATCTTCTGCTCTGTCCTTCTTGCTCTTTGTAACAGTTGTCCTCTTCTTGGTTCTGTCCCAAGATAAGGCCACCAATCCTTCCAACCGCCAGGAGGACTGGGAATACATAATCGGCTTCTGTGATCAGATCAACAAGGAGCTGGAAGGGTGAGTCTCAGAGCTGTTAGGGGACAGGTGCCACAGTTGACTGGGAAGGTACAAAACTGAGGCCGAGGCGGTCTAGCCAGAGGGCCTCAGGGTCAGTGTCTTGAAAATGTGGTCTGCTTATCTCCTAGGCCACAGATCGCTGTCCGACTGCTGGCCCATAAGATCCAGTCCCCACAGGAATGGGAGGCAGTCCAGGCCCTGACGGTAGGTTTTTCGTCCTGAGGGTGGATCTTCATGAGCCCAGGCCTGTTCTGGAACATGTTAGTCAGATGTTTTACTAATGTGTGCGCCCTTGTGCCAGGCACTGAGGCTTCAAAGATGACTGCCTGGCCATGAGGTCTAGTGGGAGAAGCAGAGGCTAAGGGAGGGAGCCAGAGGCAGGGCCCTGAGCCGAGGGTGGGGCTCAGAGAAGGCTTCTTGAAGAGATGTTGACAGAGCTGTCCTGCCAGTTAAGAGCTGGCCAACTGAAGAAAGTGGAGGTGAGTATAAGTCATTCCGGAGCAAAAAATAATGCCAGTTACCAGTGAAGGCGCACACCAAGGGGCAGATCTAGAGGTTATTCAGACGAACAGGGTTCAAGACACGGATCCTCTCACCGAGACCAGAGGGTCATCCCAGGGTTCTGCATGGCCACCGAGGTGCTAGGAAGGTGGAAGAGAAATGGTCTGAAAAGGGCGCTTAGCCCACATGCACGCCTCCGTCGCGACTGAAGTCGAGCGGCGGCCTTCAGACAGTGGTTCTCGGGTGGTTTTGGACATTTGATGATAGATGGAGACACTTTTGGTTGTTTCATGCCACAGATGCTACTAGCATCAGGTGGGTAGAGGCCAGGGATGCTGCTAAACACCCTGTAGCACACGGGACAGGCTTTCACAACGAGAAATGACCAGTGCAAAATGTCAGTAATTGCAGTTGAAAAACCCTGCTCTACAAAGACAGAAGCAAGAAAGGGACCCTGGGCTGGTGTGCTCCTTGGCATAAGCTGCAGGCAGAGGAAAGCTGATGGTAGTTTTATGGCCCCAGAGGAAAATAAATGGAAGCAGGGGGAAGGAACATATCATGTCATCTGAAATGTAGAAAACAAAACTTGTATCTCCCACCTCCCCACAATATCGATCAGCTTGTTGAAAGAACCCTGGACCTTGAATCAGAATCATTCTCGGGGCCTCACTTTCCTCATCTGTAAAATGGCAGCATCTTGCGGCACCCCCACCGAGCCTCTCCTGTGTGTGGCTACAGGTGCTGGAGGCGTGTATGAAGAACTGTGGGCGGAGATTTCACAGTGAAGTGGGAAAGTTCCGGTTTTTGAATGAGTTGATCAAAGTCGTCTCTCCAAAGGTCAGTCAGTGCAGTTTCCTCATTTCTAGGAACTTCCTTTGTGTTTCTCCCCCTCTCCCACCTACTAGCTGTTACTGCACAACCAGCATCTCCACGGATCTGAATTTCTTCGCCTCCTGTCCTTGGAGAGCTGGGCCCTGCTGGTAGTGGATGACACCACAGGTCACAGGGACAGGCAGACTTCTCTGGCGGGCTCCCAGCCTAAATACAAGTGACATGGCAGTCGTTGTGTATCTGGAGAGGGCCTGGATGGCACAGGCCTTTGGCTTCTAGCACAGAAGCCAGCTGCGTGTGGCCGACCTCACATGGATGGAAAGAGCTAGCCTCCCTTACTCAGCTGCTCAGGTTCTGTTGCTCATTCATGTTGCTTATGCTCTGGGCACCAACTTACAGCAGAGGGAACAATTCTTGTGCTAAAGACATTGGCTCCTTTGAGATAAAGCGTAGTTGTTTCTGGCAGATTTTGCATGGAAACTCAGGGCTGAGCTCCCGGCCCCCTGCCTAACCACAGATGGATACAGCTCTGCCCCAAGCAGTGTCCTCTCCTCCTCACCCCTGCTGCCTCTCACACCTCATCCCTGCTGCTTTCCCATAGGTCTAAGGGCTCTAACTTTTAGCAGCCATTTCATTGCTGTGAAGAGCCTTCCCACTCACTGTTTCTGCCTCCAGACTCCAATTACCAGTTTTCCGATTTCCTTTTGCCTCTTAGTACCTGGGGGACAGGGTGTCTGAGAAAGTGAAGACCAAGGTTATTGAGCTGCTTTATAGCTGGACGTTGGCCCTGCCGGAAGAATCAAAGATCAAAGATGCTTACCACATGTTGAAGAGACAGGGTATGTGCCTACCCCGCCTTAACCTCCATACAGCCCAAAGGCTGGCCAAGGCCAGGAAGAATGAGGGGATGTCTACTGTCCCATGCTATGTCCCTTCCTCCCTCCTGAAGACAATGGGCCAGGCTTGGCTGGAGGTTGATGGGAGATGTGTGTAGCCTGCTTGTCCCTGGCCCTAGAGGTCCTGATCACAGGGATGTGTCCCCTGGCTGTGTGAGCAAACACTCTGCCCTGTGTCCTTTCAGGCATAGTGCAGTCTGACCCACTGATCCCTGTGGACAGGACCCTGATCCCTTCTCCACCACCTCGCCCCAAAAACCCTGTGTTTGATGATGAGGAGAAATCCAAGGTAAAGTGTATCCAGCCTGCAGAGTCCTCAGGCGAGGTGTGGCATCGCTCACACTGCGGGGAGCTCCAGTTCCCCAGGTGGAGTGCTACCTTTGCCTTTACCTTTGATACCCTTCTCGTCCAGCTTTTAGCCAAGTTGTTGAAAAGCAAAAACCCAGATGACCTGCAAGAGGCCAACAAGCTGATCAAGTCCATGGTGAAGGAAGTGAGTGGGCCCTGGGCCTTGAGTGTGGGGAGGAGGAGCCCATGACATGGAGCAGAAGTCCTTTCCCTTGGCATCAGGCTTGCTCTTCGCCCCTTGCCACCAGCCCACACCTGGAGGCTGTGGATGGCATAGAGGAGTGGTAGTGGATGGGGACAGGACTATTACTTTAACAGAAAACCTGTTAACAGTCTGAGGCCCATGGTTCCCAAGCACCATGCATTGAGGGGCCTCCAGGACTGGCCTCGCTCTAGTGTTCTCCAGTGTGACCCAGGCCTCATGGCATTCTGTGGGGCAGTGGGACGAGTCTAGTTGAGCTTTCTCCTTGATCCTCTTTGCAGGATGAGGCACGGATCCAGAAGGTGACCAAGCGTCTGCACACCTTAGAGGAGGTTAATAACAACGTGAAGCTGCTCAGTGAGATGCTGCTTCATTACAGCAAGGAGGATTCGTCAGAGGCAGATAAAGAGCTCATGAAGGTAGCCCCCCACCACGAGAAAGCTGGGCGCTGGGCAGGGAGCCAGCCTTCGCCAGGTGCCTGCTCTGTTGAAGATGCTGCTACACATCTGATGGTCCCTAACTTACGAATCAACATGGCAGCCAGGGAGAGGGGGTTGGCACCCCCAATCTGCATGAGCCATGCCTAACTTGCCCCGGGCAGAGAGCATGTGCACGCGACTGACTCTGAGAGCTGTTCTCAGCCTTGCCTCCCAGAGGCCCCCGTGTGCCCGAATGTGGCACCTGTTCTTGGTCACATGGATATTCTGAATTCTGATCACATGCCGGCAGGGATGTACTTGCCCTTGTCCATCCTGGTGACTTCTCCACCTAAGCAGGTATTTGGGTGACAGTGTGGTGCAGGCTGGCAGCAGAGGACTGTGCTCTGAGCCAGCTCTGCCAGTAACTGACCACGATGCCAGGAGGGCCTGTGATTTTCTGGGCATGAATGCTAAAGTACATGATCTCCAAGGTTTTTATGTCTGGCCTCTTTCAGGAGCTGTTTGATCGGTGTGAGAATAAGAGGCGGGCATTATTCAAACTAGCCAGCGAGACAGAGGACAATGACAATAGTTTGGGTGAGTGGAGACTACTTGACAAGGATGACCCAGGAATTGGATGTGTGTGGAGGGGAGTTGTCAGGGTCAGGGATGAGAAGTCTTTTCTACTCTAGGGGACATCCTGCAGGCCAGTGACAACCTCTCCCGAGTCATCAGCTCCTATAAAACAATCATTGAAGGGCAGGCCATCAATGGTGAGGTGGCCATCTCAACCCTGTCGGACTCTGAAGGTAAAATGTTTCGGTTCCTCATTCTGGAACCCTGCAGACCAGCCGCCATCCCCACCAGCCACAGGTGCAGGTTGACCAGTGTGTCAGCCCACAGGCCTCAAGGGGATTCTAAATTGGTTCTCCAGCTTCCCAGAGGGCAAGGGATCGGACAGGGCTTTCTCCACCTGCTCTCACTTTTCTAGTTGGCAAGAATGCCCTTGGGTTAGGCCAGAGGCTGCATAGCCACTCCAGTGCCCCTAATTATTCCTGTCCCCTTCCATTCACTCCTCCAGGACACCACCACTCCAGGAACCAAGGCACTCTCATCGACCTTGCAGAGTTGGATGCACCAGGCAGCTCAACCCCCGTTTTGGCCCCCACGCCACCCTCCTCCGGCATCCCTATCCTCCCTCCACCCCCCCAGGCCTCGGGACCTGGGCGCAGCCGCTCGTCCAGCCAGGCTGAGGCCCCCCCAGGGCCCAACAACACAAGCAGTGCCCTCTCCTTGCTGGATGAAGAGCTGCTCTGCTTGGGTGTGTCCTGGAGGAAGGCTGTAACGGGCTGCTGGCCGCTAGAGCCTAGCAGAGCCAGTCGAGGAAGGGCATGGAAGTGGAAGGTGGCCTACATGGTGCCCCGTGTGCTTAGCAAGGACAGGGAGGCTTCAGTTGTAGGGGGAGAAAGTCAAGTTCAGTGTCCCCAGGCTGTCTGTAGTAGACTCTGGGTGGAAACAGTAGACCCAGTGTTTTGCTCTGCTTCCATCTTCCCTGGAACACCCCCAAAATTGTGTGACCCCTCCTTGGGGGAGGTAGAGCTGGGGCTGCCCTAGCCCAGCGCCTCTGCTCATCACAGCCATCTTTGTTCTCAGGCCTTGCTGACCCAGCCCCCAGGGCTCCTCCCAAAGAGTCCGCTGGAAACGGCCAGTGGCCCCTGTTCCAGGTAGGTGCCCAAGTGATATCACTTGTCAGTGTCTTTTCCCAACTAGTTCTTAGCCCCTGGGGCCCTGACCTTGGAGGGCTGCTAGTCCAGTGGGATTGCAAAGGAGCCAGGAGCAGAGAGCCAAAACCCTCCGCACCCCTTGCTCACTTGTCCTTTCCATTCCCCGTAGAATGAACAGTCGGACCTGGACTTCTTCAGCCCCAAACCTGGGACTGCTGCTTGTAGCCCCTCAGACGGACCTGTCCTCCAGCCCTCAGCAGCCCCTGCAGGCAACTCCCAGCCTCCACTGCCACCCCCCTTCCCAGCTCCTGTGGTCCCAGCCAGTGTTTCTGCTCCAAAAACAGGCTTTTTGTTCCCCACTGGACTGGCCCCAGCTTCAGCCCCAAAAGCCGAGCCCACAGCCCCTGGGTACCATGGCTCAGCTTTGAGTGACAGCTCCCTGCACCAGTTGGATGCCCTCGATCAGCTTTTAGAAGAAGCCAAAGTGTAATGAGTGGGAGACGGTGGTTGGGCTTAGAACCAATGGGGTTGGGGATGTTCTTTTGGTCTGACCAGAGACTGGAATCTGAAAGCTAGGGGATAGGTAGGAGCCAGCTCTGGCCGGGAATGGGGGGGTGGGGGGGCACTTTGTGAGGGTTGGCCCAACACTCTGCTTGGTCTGACTTGCCTTCTCCTTCCTGCCTCCCAGGACCTCAGGCCTGGTGAAACCCATCTCCTCCATCTTCCCTGGGGCCACCGCCTCCCCTCTGATCCCCAGCAGCACCTCAGCTAGGCCTCTCCTGCCGTTCTCCACGGGGCCTGGCAGCCCTCTCTTCCAGCCACCTGTCTTCCCATCCCAGGAGAGCCCCATGAAGGGGCCTGAGCTTTCCCTGGCCAGTGTCCATGTTCCCCTGGAATCTATCAAGCCTAGTAGGTGTAGGAGGCTTGGAGTGGGAGAAGTGGGGCCCAACTTACAGCATGTGGGGAGGGGTGGGTTGGTACAGGCTCTCCTTGCTGGGGTCCCTTAGAGTCAAACGTGACCTGCTTCCTTATTGTCCTGGCCACTGCTTGTTGCTACTGCGCAGTCTTGTGACGTTCTGACAGCAGTCCTTTCCCAGACTCCTTCACGGAGCAGTGCTCTCCCCACTTGGCTGTAGCAGCACCCCCGGGTTCTGTTGAGGATTGTTGACCTCGCTCCTTCCACACCCACATGCCACCTTCTTACAGGCAGTGCCCTTCCTGTGACAGCCTATGATAAAAATGGCTTCCGCATCCTCTTCCACTTCGCCAAGGAATGTCCACCAGGACGGCCCGATGTGCTGGTGGTGGTTGTGTCCATGCTGAATACGGCTCCTTTGCCTATAAAAAGCATCGTGCTGCAGGCCGCAGTGCCCAAGGTACTTCCAGGGCCTCGAGAGGCAGAAATTACCTTTATCTTGACCCCACTGCATTGAGTGGCCAGCAGGCGGCAGTGTGTGTCCGATGTGACCATACTGGGTTCCACCTGCCCGTCTCTTCAAAAGGAGCTTTCTCTTCCTCTTTAGTCAATGAAAGTGAAGCTGCAGCCACCCTCTGGGACGGAACTCTCTCCATTTAGCCCCATCCAGCCACCTGCAGCCATCACCCAGGTCATGCTGCTGGCTAATCCACTGAAGGTGAGCTGGAAGCCCCAGATTAGGATCTTGTGACCACCACCTTAATCCCTTGCCCACCTCCCAACCAGAAGTGCCGTGGTACTGTAGCATTAACCCTGTCCCCTTTCCTACCCTGGTTCAGTGGCTGAGTGAGGGTGGGGTGGTGGGATCAGGGCCTTTCTGTCAGCACAAAAAACCTCGAGGTTAATAGTCTCACACACTGCCCCTCTGTCGCAGGAGAAGGCAAGGCTTCGGTATAGACTGACCTTCGCCCTTGGGGAGCAGCTGAGCACAGAGGTGGGTGAGGTGGACCAGTTCCCTCCTGTGGAGCAGTGGGGGAACCTATGACCCTGAAGGATGCGGTCATCTCCACTTTGAAGCCCAAGTAGGCTGCCTCGAGACAGGAGGGCTCTCCGGGTCGTCACTCTCCATGTCCTGACCACAGTGCTTGAGCTTTGGTATGGAACAGGGCCCTGGGCCTTGCTGCCAGGAGCTGAACTGCTGTGATGGTCTCTCCTCCTGTGGCCCCTTAAAAGGACTTGTTTTTATCTACCTGTGTGACTTGAAGTGGCCATGTACTGTCGGGCGGGATGTGGCCCCGGACTCTGCACAGTCACCCTGGGAACACAGACTTAAAGCTGTAGTAGGTTTTCCCCTCGTGTTGGCACCCCGCTGCCACAAGGAAGGAGGTCTCTTAAAAAGACTTGGGGTCCTTCCTCAAGGACCAGGTCCTCACTCCCCCACCCCCACCATGCTACTCTGTGCTCCCCTTGCTGGCAGGCTCCTACCTCCAGGAAGGTGGGCAAAGTCCAGTGGTCCCAAACGGGCCTGGGCCCGAGAAAGAAGTGGGTGCTGCCTTCCACAGGCAGTACCAGCCTGGAATGGCCATTGGATAAGTGTGTGCCTGTCCCTGACGATGGCAAGCTGTGTCCTTTGGACATCTCAGCAGGCGTGGAACTCAGCCTATTAGAAACAGAACTTGGCCCCAGCGCCGCCTAAACTAAGGATAGGAGAGAAACAGAAGAGAACCACTGATTCCCCTTCTCTGAAGCAGGTTCTCAGAGCTTTCTGCGGAAAGTGTGCCCACCGTGGGAACAGGCCAGCCTATTCACTACCTCTTGCTTGGCATGAAATAAACTGCTGTCTTGCCCTTCAAGCCTCTGAAGGGAGGACAATTCCTGCCCCCCTAAACATCCTCTTGCCTTGGCCTCCCCCCACCCCCCAGATAGCCTGTCAGAACAGAAGTTACAGACAGGAGGTCTCAGGGTCAGGCAATTGCACTAGACTTACCTGCTGCCCAGAAACTGACTGTCCTCAGCTGCTGAGGGATACTGTCAGCGAGATGTTGGGTCTGGAGATGGTGAGATTGGGGGCCATGCTTGAATCGAGTCACCAGACCTTATTGCTTCAACAGTGCTCAGCCCCAGCTAGCTTGTGCCAGCCCGTAGGCCTTCCAGGGCAACAGGAAAGTGAGGACCACCAACTGGGGAAAGAGGACACAGCTCACCTGAATTCAGCTGGACGGGCTCAGAGCCATCTCCAGGGGAAGGTGGCACAGCCTCGTTCCCAGATTCCTCCCTGTTCCTTGCCAGGCTTCCTTACTCTATCAAGAGGTCCTCTTCCCCTTCCCTCCCATCTTTGGGAAGCAGGTTTCACTGCTTCGTTAAGATAGGTCAAAAGTGAATTGATTTCACTGCTTACGGAATAAATCCAAGAGTTTTCCAGAGACTGGCTGCCACAGCCCTGGGAAAGTCGTGGGATCACTACATGGAACTGTACCTTTACAATAAGACTTGGACGTTAAAATTGTTTGAGTGTTACTATTTCATGACAACAGCTATACTGGATATATCCGCTCTGCTGCCCTTATTTTATTGCATGTTAAATAAAACCATTTTCACCCTACTTGGAATTCTTCTAATACAGACACCATTCACCCCACTGGGAAGGGGCCCCACTGATGAATTCCAAAGGTAGACATCACCTAGGTGTGTGTTTGTTTTCTTTTTCTTTTTTTTCCTTTCTTTGTCCACCTAGGTCTTTGTTAAAAAGTACAGGTTCCTGGACCTTTTTCTTTTTAAAAATAGTTAACCAGAAAGTTAACATCAGTGCTTCGGATGCTTCTCAGTTGAGGCCAAATTTCAGAAGCACAAGTAAACCACTGAAGGCTCCTGTCCATGTTTCCAATGGTAGGCAGGAGGGCACTGCACTCACCATAACCTGTGGGGGTGCCTTTTTCTCTAATGAGACAGGGAAGTCACTTCCATGTCAAGAAGAACATAAGCATTTTCTTAACTCTTACTACATCAGGTTCACAGGGGATGTAGATAAAAACTCCCTGGCTGAACTCTGTAAGAACTTGCCTTATATTTGCAAAAGAAAACATTTATTATTTAAAAAATGTATATACATTGCCACACAAAGATACTGTGCTGGAACAGCTCTCAGCCAGCCTCAGGAACCTTCCAATGAGCCTTCTTTTATAATTGCCCGCGCCAGATTTCGTGCAAGAGAAAGTCTCAGCATTTCCACCTTGGTGGTCTCTATGTCATCGTCCTAAGAGCAGAGAGAGCCAGCATGAGACACAGCAGGAAGTGATCCTTTAACGCTCCCCTGGGCTCAACCCAAAAGCAGACAGAGGTCACGTGGCATTCAGCAATAGCTTCCAGCAAGTCTCAATGTAAGCTGAATGCACAGGACCACTACAACTAGCTGACAGGAAAGAATAGATCAGAACTCTAGAATCACCCCATTTTTTCCTAAAAGAAGTTAGTGTGTCATGGTTACAGGTTAAGAGGAATTTTAAGAGGCAGGTGAGTTTGTAAGGGGCCAGTGTTGGTGGAAGGAGGTGGGGGGAGCCAGAGACACAGGGAGCCTTTTGTCATCTCTATTGTGAAACCAACCCAGGAAGCTAAAATGACCTGGAGTTGCTGGGCATCAGGTTCTCCATGCTCTGGTCGTCCTGAGGTCAAGTCCTCCAGACATCTCAGCAGCTTGTACGTTTGCTCTGCTGAGAAAATCACCTAGGAGAGAGAAGCTGCTTCTAGCGGAGGCCTACTGATTTGGGCCTGGGCCCAAGTTCAGAGATGACCTTTGCATGCCCTGAGGGGGGTACTTTGTATGTGCAGCCCTGGAAGGGAAAAGCACCTCTCTTCTCACTCCCAGCCCTGGGATGGGCATGGTCAGTAGGCAACTGCCTCAGTAGTTTTTCTTGGGTGCACATTAGACTTCCAGAGTGGGTGCTTTTGGGGAGACCTATCCAGGAGATGATGTATGTTTACGCATCTGCACCAACAACAAAAGGAAACACTGTCAAGGACTACAAAACGGGGCAGAAAAGCATTTTGGGCTCAACCTGTACCTGTTTCTGTTCCAAAAGGGGTAGGGCATCTGTTAGGAGTGTCATCCAGAAAGACCGTGGGGCAATCTGAGAAGTCATCAGTGACAGGAGAAGAGAAGCCGCATCAACAAAACGCTTGTCCCCATATAATCGGTGGAATTCGCGATACTTTCCTATTGAAAAAAGCACTAGGTCACCTCTGGCCCTAAACAAGAGAAGGCAGATGCCAGGCCAGCCATTCCATAGAGCAGGGAATTCTTCAAAGCTTGTATCCAAGTTCAGGCACCACCGAGACCATACTTTGAAGAGACCCAAACCAGCCAAGCCTGGGAGAATACAAGCATTAAACAAGAGTTACAGGTTATAACAGATTGAACAAAATAACCCAGGAGGCCATTACTTGATGTAAACAAAAGACTAAAAACGGATGAAGGGAAAGCCTGCCACATACTGGGATGCCAACTAAAACAATGAGAGGCAGAAAATCAAAGTGGGTGGAAAGTTCAATGAGGAACAGGACATTTAAGTAATTCAAAGTATCTCCCCAAATTACTAAACCAAGGGAAAGTCAGTGCTGCCTGGAAGGAACAGCTGGTGGACGCCACTTTAACCAAATGACCAGAGTGAACTCCAACAAGGGACACAGCACAACACATCGCCTCGGCGGCATTCCCATCCAAACACACAAATCTAAATCTGATCATGAGGAAACATCAGACAAACCCAAATTGAGGACATTCTACAAGAGAGCTGAACTGACTCTTCCAAATGTCATTCAGAAGCACCAAGAAAAGTAGAGGCACTTAAACTAGTGAATGTGGGTAAAGTGTACATGAGAGCTCCTTATTCCTCACACTACTTTCACAACTTTAAGTTTGAAATTACTGGAAAATAAAATATTACCAAAAAATATACTTTACAAAGTCTGGCACACAGGGTTCTATGTGGTCTGGAGTTTGGGCTTAACAGAAAGGAAACACTGGAGAAATCTTGAACAGAACGTCCAATCTTCACAAGCGTCCATTTGTGCCACTGTCCAAGGGACAGCGCCCCAGGAGACTCACCCAAGAATGTCAGTCGGTCACTGAGCATCATGGCCGGCCCCAAGTTGTCAATGAGATCTAAGTCAGAGAAGCAGCCTCGCTCACAGTAATCCATGAGGAACCTGCAAGGCCAGACCCGGAGATCAGAAAAGCACTCCTCAGCCTCCCCATTCCCAGACAGTTCCCGGAAGTGGACACTAGTTGAACCCACCTGTCTGACACCAGCGTGGCAAAGGCGGCATCTTTGGCTCGAATGCTCCAAGAGAGGGCGGAGCCCAGGCGATTGTTGCGGACAGCTTTCATAGCTAAGATCTTACAAATGCTGCGAACTTTGCAGGCAAAAAGGGAAAAGGTGAATCCTTCACCTATGAATCATTCCTAAAGGCTGCTGGGAAAGGAGCAGTCTTCTCACCTCCTCAGCCTTCCAGGCTCCCCCACAGGCCCCAAATACAGCTTGGTTGGCAAAACTGGGGTTCTAAGTTGCCTCCTGATGTTAATAGTATGACCCACCCTGACAGGATGGCTTTGTGAGCTGATTTGATTTCAGGGGTGGCAATAAGGTATTTATTGCTTCCCCCAGATCGGCTCTTCCATTATCGTTCCAGGTGCCAAAAATCCCATCCCCCCTTGGGTCCTGAATGCCACATGCTTTCACAGTCTAAACACACAAGTGCCTCTGGGAAGAATAACTTAGGCTTTTATCACGTAACAGTGAGAAGAGAAGGGGCAAAGTTGATCATTTCCTCCCTGTTCTTTCCAAGCCACCTCTGGTCCTGCTTCCCCAGAGCCAGCCTTATCTGGCAATAGCAACTCCCTCGGGACAGGCAAACTCAACGCTGACCCAGCCCTGACCTCAGAGTAAGGAGGAGAGGAGTGGGTGGGTAACATTTTTAAAAAGGCAGCGTGCTCCTCTGGATGGTGTGCCTCACTGGTTGAGTGTCACCCTATGAATCAGGGGGTCATGGCTCAATTCCCAGTAGGGGGCGTGCAGGAGGCAGCCCATCGATGATTCTCTCTCATCATTGATGTTTCTATCTCTCCCTCTCCCTTCCTCTCTGAAATCAATAAAAGTATTTTTTTTAAATAAATAAGTAAAATAAAAAGGCAACATGCTTGATTGCTTCTAGGTCCCAAAGAATCCCTAGCTCTTTGTCCCTCCCCAGTAATGTTCCTGTGTTCCGTTTCTTTTTGGCATCTGCTTCCTGACCTCTCTCCAGTCTAGCTGGTATGGTCTGAACACAGAGGCCCATGCTGAGAGGAGGGCCGACTCACCTTGCTCAGTCATCTGCCGCCGCTCACAAATCCGCAGCACCTTGAGGGCTTTCTGCTCAGTGCTCAGAGGGATGCGCTCAATGTGCAGCTCCAAGGACACTCGGCCCAGCTCAGGGCAGTAGTCAAAGTAATCCACCCCCAGCTGCCACAGGCTGCGAAGTCCAAGGAGGACAGACATGAGGGCTTATCTAGGTGCTGCTGTAGAGCTCTGGGATTGGCCCCCAAGATGGCTCATCTCTAGACCTCGACAGCCTTCAGGGAACATAGTCCAAGTTCCAATGCACCCGCATGCTGAAGAGCACCCTGCTGTCATCCCTTGGGGCCTTCCTACCTGTGATGAGCAAACAGCCCCGAGGCATATTCTAGCAGGAGGAACTCTCTCATGTTGGATCCAAAGCTGGAATAAAACGTATGGTGAGACCAAGACTCCTGGTCTGCTCCAGTCAGGGCCCCCTTCCGCAGCCCAACATCCCTTCTAGGCATTCAGCTCACCCCTCGAGAGCCTGGGAGGTGGGGAGAAAAGGGTGGGTGTGCCATGCACACTTACTAGAGGTTGTGGGACTGGAGGAGTTTGCAGTGATCCAGCAAATCGGTCAGATGGGCCACAAACCACCAGTTGCTGAGGGCGATGCTGTAGGTTCAGACACCAAGGCAAGAAGGAAAGTCAGGGTGAGAAGCCACGGCCCACATGAGTGGGGCATGAGCAGGAACCCCACATGTGCTTTGCTTTAAAAGGATGGGAGGGCCCTGCCACGGTGGCTGTGGTTGATCATCAACCTATGAATCAGGAGGTCATGGTTCGATTCCCAATCAGGGCATATGGCCAGGTTGTGGGCTCCATCCCCAGTAAGGGGTGTGCAGGAGGCAGCCAATCAATGATTCTCTCATCACTGATACTTCTATCTCCCTCTCCCTTCCTCTCTGAAATCAATAAAAACTTATTAAAAAAAAAAAAAAAAAGATGGGAGGGACAGTAATGAGAGCGCAGAATGAGAAGTTTCTCTTTGTTACGTGGGGACAAGGAACCACCAGAATGTCACACAGTGAGATATAATCCAGGGATCCAATCAGATGCAGAAAATGAGGACTGAGACTAATGTACAAAAAAGGGACTAAAAGATTGGGGGTTTCTGATGCTCAATGAGACATGGAATTCAAAGGAGTATCTTCATTTGCATTTGGATGTGCTTATGTTTTGCACTGTAAAGCTGTTGATTAGTGTACTTTGTGAATACAACTATATACATGTGACTTCATTTTAAAAACCATCTTGTGTTTAGGTATCTATTAACACTCTAATTGAATTTTTTGTTCAATTACATGATTTGTAATTTTATTGTGTATGTAATTTGACAATGAAGCTTAAAAGTCATTCTCCAGCCCTGGCTGGTTTGGCTCAGTGGACAGAGCACTGGCCTGTGAACTGAAGGGTCCCAGGTTCAATTCTTGTCAAGGGCACATGCCTGGGTTGCAGGCTCGATCCCCAGTAGGAGGCGTGCAGGAGGCAGCCAATCAATTATTTTATTCTCACTTATCATTAATGTTTCTATTTCCCTCTCTGAAATCAAAACATATTTTTTAAAAAGAAAATAAACAAGTCATTCTCCAAACCACACTTTTAATCAAAATCTAGAATCATCTGGGACCACTGTTAAAAATTAACACTTCTAGCCCTACCTGGTTTGGCTCAGTGGATAGAGCATCGGCCTGTGCACTGAATGGTCCCAGGTTCAATTCCAGTCAAGGGCACATGCCCGGGTTGTGGGCTCCATCCCCAGCGGGGTCACCCAGGAGGCAGCCAATTAATGAGTCTCTCTCATCATTGATGTTTCTATCTCTTTCTCCCTCTTCCTTCCTCTCTGAAATCAATAAAAATACATATTTTTTTAAAAAAGAATACCTGCTCTGAATAGACCCAACCAGGAGTCCCAGGGTGTGGGAGCTGTTAGCTCATTAGAGAGACTGTTGAGAATTGTTGTCCTTTAAGGTGGCTGCATGTCTAAAGGTTCCGAGTAATAGGCTGGCTTTTTCTGGATTTTAAGTATCCAAGTAATTTCCTGCCATGTTGTTTTAAGTGAACATCCCTGAAATGGAAACTGTTATAAACATGGTCCTCAGCCTCAGAAGGCCCCCAGCTTGTCCAGGGAGAAGCCATTATCCATCTACATGTGGCTGGGGAGGGAAGAGGTTAAGACACCAGCAAGAAGGAACAGGACATTCTAGAAAAGGAGGGTAGTGCAGCTGCACAACATTGTGAATGTACTTAATGCCACTGAACCCACCTAAAGACGGTTAGAATGCCAGTGGCACAGCAGATCCTACCTGCACTCCTTGATCACTTGGTGGATGTCAAACTCGAAGGCCGCCATCAGGATGTTGTCCAGGGGCTCTGGGCTGCTCTCAGCTCCCAGAAACAGGTCAAGGCTGGACTGTGGGAAGGTGGTGACCCATTCAGTCCCCAGACAGAAGCAGAGACTCAAGGGGGCTGGCAGGGCTACTGTGCAGGGAACCCTGGAGAAGGGTGATGGGCCCTTTAGCAGGGAGGTTGAATGCAGAGGCCACACACCGAAAATGACCCAGCAGGGAGCAGAGCCTCAGGACCCCTACTCCCCTCCCCACCCCATGGAGCTCAGACTCACCTGGGCATAGAAATGCAGATCAATGGGCTTGACTGTGGGGTGAGAGTACAAGAGCCGGGTCACTAGGAAATGATACCAGTTACTCAGCAGCTTCTTCTGCTCCAACAAGGCAGCTTCGTCTCCCAACATGATCTGAGGAGAAAGACATTTTCCCTCAGCTCCAGGAGAGCTCTCTGTAACTCTCCTGAGCTCAGCGAGAGCACCTGGTCTGAACGCCCTCTCTTTCCTCAGAGAATGGATAGCCCTGGCCAAGGAGGACCAAGTTTCTGCCAGCACTGGGCTGGATGCCACAGCCTTAAGCGAAGACATCTCGGACCCCAACCTGGACTTGTCCCACACCTTGCAGAGAGACTCCAGGTGAGGACTGGAGACGAACGTGCCGTCCTGGAGGTGCCGCTCACATTCCTCATGCCAGTGCTGCCACTTGAGCTCTAGCTCCGTTAAGGTCTGCGTGTTACCAGGCTAAGGGAGAGAGGCAGTGGACACCATCACCACATGAACCCCTTATGCTTAATGAATGAACCCACCTCCCATGACCCTCAGAGCAGGGCTGCTCCCACGTACGCTGAGAACGGGCATTGTCCTCATCAGGTCCCCCAGGACTCGGCACATGCCTGCAGAGGTGGGGCTGGCGTCGGCTTCCTTGGAGAGCATCTGCCGGGCCTCGTCCAGCCTGCCTTGCAGCACCAAGGTGGTCACCTGGGGGACACCCAAGAACGTGAGCATTCACGGGAGGCCCGGAAGCCCTCCCGAGTTCACACTCTGGCTTCCTAGCCTTGGGGAAGCGTGATGGTTTCTTCCCTCCAGAGGTAATCTAGCTCATCCAATCTTATGGCTTTAATCTGAACCATGCTTCCCCCCACCACCACTGCCCCAGCCTCCCGGTCTAGGAGCTTGGTGTCTGTAGCCAAATTTATCCCTGAGGCCCAGCAGAGGGGACCAGGGCCCATGTGCCACAGTGTTTCTATGGCAGCCTTCTGGACCAATGCCTGCCATGAGGGGCAGGCACCGAATTTGACACGGCTGCAG
The DNA here is from genome assembly GCA_025583905.1 of Ia io. NCBI lineage: Eukaryota > Metazoa > Chordata > Mammalia > Chiroptera > Vespertilionidae > Ia > Ia io. The sequence goes on from JAJQQW010000020.1 coordinate 3,665,928, forward strand.
GTGAACCATGCTTTTGAAATTGACTGTGTAACCCATTACAGTTTAAACAATAAATTAAACAAAAAATATCAGAGGTATCAAATAAATTATTGGTTCATAAATGTTTCAGTTCAAATACACATACATACACTTGATGCAGTCAATCCTCTTTATTCAGAGTCCCTATCTGTAAATTTGCCGACTTGCTAAAATCTGTAACGCCAAAATCAACCCTCGAGGTGCCGTCACCGTCACTTGCGGATACATGCAGAGCAGCGACAACTTTGTGTCACTTGGTGCACACGTTTCCAGCTGAGCGAACAAGGTAGCGCTCTGCCTCCTTGTATCAACTCTCACACTAAACAACTGTCTTTCTCACAACCTATTTAGTGCCAAGATTGTTTGCATTTTTTAGCTTTTTGTTGGGCCCCCAAGCATAGCGCTAAAGGGCTATGCAGGATCCCTAAGTGCAAAGAAGGGTGTGATGTGCCTGCTCTATAGAAAACCCCCAAACATGTTAGATAAGCTTCATACAGGCACAGAGTGCTGTATACTGCTACTGGCTGAGTTCAATGTCAATGAATCAATAACAGAATTTAAATAAGGTGCCTTTAAACAGAAACATGTAAGAGCACTATATAGTGACCAGCTGACAGAACGGTTGTGACCAGAGATTCCGTACTTCCCCTAGAAGCAGTGTTCCAGTAATCGCCAGTTCGGTGTTCCAGGCACCTTTTATGGACCTATCACGAATAATGAAAGTCAACAGTATATGCACACAAGCGCATATATAAAAGTCAAATTTTTTTTTTATTAGAAGTCATGTTTTAAAAAAGCCCAGGATATATCCACTGACAAGTCCCCCATTTTTCTCTCTAGCCTGGACTTCCTTCTCTGACTTCCAGACCCACATCTCCTACTGCCCAGTCAATGTCTCCAGTTGGCTCTCACAGGCATCGTAACGTTTAAAAAAGCAAGCACCCGGTCACCTCCAACTCACCAACCTGATCTTCCCACATTCTGCTCTTCTTACACACCCACATTTAGTCCATTAGCAAACCCCACCAATTACGTCTTTAAACTGCTTCCAGAATCTAATCACTTCACATCTCACCATCTCCTGTGCTCAGCTCCTACGCTTGTCCAAGTCACCCCCATCTTTGCCTGGTTTAGTACCATTGCCTCCACTCTGGTATCTCTGTTCTGGCCTCGCTGTCTTCAGGAATAGCCAGAAGAGCCTTTCAAAGCCTAAGTCAGGTCATGGCGCTCCTTTGCTCAACTCTCCAACATCCCCCTTACCCCACCTGACCCAGGAATAAGACAGAAGAAGCTCTTTACTGTATCTGTCCACTAATTTATACATAATTATGCCAACTAATTTAACCATAACAGCCCTATAGGTAGGTGTTGTTACCTCTACTGTACAGAACAAAAAACTGAAGGCTGTGAAGGAACTCATTCATGACCTCACATCCAGTAAGAGGCAGAGCTGGAATGCTAACTGGGCAGCGTGGCCCCACAGACCATGGTTCCGCTCTCTGTTAGTTATTCCCTCTCTGAAAGCTAACATCCTTGGGATAGCCCAGCAGGTCCTCCAGGATCTGGCCCTGTCCTCAACTCCCAACTCTCCCTCTTGCTCCCGCTGCTCCTGGCTCACTGGTCTCCTTGCCATTCTTGTCCCACTCTGCCTCACACACACAGCACTTACAGGCCTCGCTGTCGGGAATGCCCTTTCTCCCTTCATCTGCACAGCTCCCTTCTCACCTCCTTCTGACTCCCTCTACCACTCCCAATTCCCTGCTTCTTTATTTCTCTCCAAAGCACTTCACTATTAGACCTGGTACATGCTTTACTTGTTTCTCTATTTCCTACCTCCTATGCAGGAAATGTCTCCACAAGGGCAGAAATCTTTGCCTTCTTCGGTCATGCTTGTGCCTGGCAAAGAGTAACCCTCAATGAAATCTCAACGAATGAATGAATCAGATTAAAAATCTGGACCCAATACTTCCTGAGTGAAGGCTCTCCCCTTAGCTGCACAGATCTCCTGGACCAAAGGCCCCAAAATAGCCTCCAAGGCAACAAGTCTTGACCTGAATTCAAGATTTTATAAATTTAATCAACTTTCCATTATTCAGGTCAACTAGCAACCTCCTCCCTGATCCTTCCCAATTGGGTCACAGGTCAGTAGAGGTGAATGGAAAAAGTATTGCTCTCACATACATACACATACACATCCCTGGCACACATGACGACTTCCAAACTGATAATCCAAAATGACTTTGGGATCATCAATCTTTTTCTTTTTAATAGCTTTATTGAGTTGTAATTTACACACTCTAAATACTCACCTATTTAAATGTATAATTCGTTTTAGTAAGTTTGCAGAGTTGTGCACCATCATAATCGTTTTAGAACATTTCTATCCCCTCAAAACAACCCCTCAAGTTCATTTACATCAACACCCGACCCCCACCCCAATTGTCGGTTTTGTATTCGTGTCTTCTCTCCCTTAGGTGCCTGAAGAAACCAAATTTCCCTTCTCACAGGAAAGTCTACAAAGTATTACTTTTTAACATGATAACTTAGTTCTAAACTTTCCCGTGGAGCAGGGAAGAAAAGATCTAGCGTGTTTCCATAATTACAAATAGGAAGAGCCAGGCTAAGTGAGCAACCCTCAGGCTTGCCTGCCAGCCCTGGGGGAAACAGGACTTGAAGTGGGAGAAGGGGTGGCCCAGCCTGCACAGGGTCCTTACCAAGTTCCAGAATCTCTCGTGTTTGCTTGGGTTCTCACTGCCCAGAACATCTGCCAACATACTGTCCACCTCGCACACGTGCAGTCGGACCCAGTCAAGGAGGAGGAGGAGGAGCGGACCGGCTGCGGGGAAGAGACTCCGTCACACATTCATGTGCAGCAAATTCCACCTTCCCACAGTACAGAGGATGTAAGGCAGACGAGCTTTGTAGAAAAGGAGTATCCCTCTTAAATGAGTATACACGTGTGGTCCTGAATAAAGGACTGGACTAGCAAATGGGCTTTTATGGAATACTTCCTGTGTCAGGCAGCAACAGCTTTCACTGAATCCTAGAAAGTGTTAAACAGCCCGGCCGGTGTGGCTCAGTGGTTGAGCTTCAACCTATGAACCAGGAGGTCATGGTTCGATTCTTGGTCGGGGCATATGCCTGTGTTGCAGGCTTGATCCGTGTTGGGGCGTTCAGGAGGCAACCAATCAATGACCCCCTCTCTCTCCTCACTGATGTTTCTATCTCTCTGTCCCTCTCTTTTCCTCTCTGAAATCAATAAAATTAAAAAAAGAAAAAAAGCAAGGGTTGAACACAAGCCCCACACCTCACCACCACCACCATTCCCACCCCAGCCTCCAGACTCTTCATGACTATTCAATACTCAATGGCTATGTAAGTAGCAGCCATTTAGGAACTGGTACTGATTAGGTGCTACATGTGCAACAATAAAAACATTTTGACAGCCCTAGCCTGTTTGGCTTAGTGCATAGAGTGTTGACCCATGGACTGAAGGGTCCTGGGTTCGATTCCAGTCAAGGGCACATACCTTGGTTACAAGTTCCCTGGCCCTAGTTGAGGTGCGTTCAGGAGACAACCAATCGATGTGTCTCTCTCACATCGATGTTTCTGTCTCTCCCTCTCTTTCCTCTCTCTCTAAAAATCAATGGAAAAGTATCCTCGGGCGAGGCTTCTCTCTCTCTCACTCACACACACACACACAAAATCTACTGCAGAGGCATACCAACAACAAACTGTATTTTTCAGTCCTTCAGCAAGAGAATGAATAAACAGCTAGGACTGCAAAGAGATTAACACTTATTCCTGGATAAGAGCAAACATAGACCCTTAAAAGAATACAAAAAAGGCCTGTAGCAATCCCAGACAGCCCACTCACGCCAGAATACTGTACTGACCACAGTTTAATTCAAGATCAACAGACTAATTCAAAGTGGACAGTTAACACAGAGTTGTCCCTGCCCCAATCGTTAGCAACAGAACTCAAAGTGACTTTGCCTCCCACAACCTAACCCTTCCCCACATCCCTAAAACTTTCTTTTCCATTTCCTTTTTTTAAAAAAACAACAACAAAAATTTGTCTCACATTTCTGGAGGCTAGAAGTCTGACATCCAGCTAGTGGCAGGTTAGTTCCTTCTGCAAGCTCTGAGGAAGCTACTGTGCCTCTCCCCCAGCTTCTCCTAAAACTTTCTGTGCCTCTCCCCCAGCTTCTCCTAAAGCTTTCTGAAGCTGGACCAGTCCAGGACACAAATACCAACGACCATCCTTTCTCACACACTAGTTTACTATCTGTTTTCGTGGTATTTGTCCAGGGTCTTCTGCCTCACACTTTACGTTTCTGGGAGGCAGCCTAGCTGATTCTTTCTGCAGTACCTAACAAAGCGACAGGCTTCTCTGGCTGTCGGGTGATGCTCGCTGATGGTTGTGCTGATGAAAAGAGCATCCTAGGCCACAAAGCACCCATCACAACACACAGGAAAGACAAAGAGGACGGGCAGGGGACGGCTCTGATGCTGACAGAAAGAGGCCATGCTCACCTGGAGCAACTTCTATAAAGAGAATCTCACAAAGGTTCCAAATGAGCTCCATTGCTGACAGGATGGAGACCTAAGGGAGAAATGGAGACACAGTTTTGACTGAAGACATTACCAGGACTTACTCTTAGAACAAAGGAACCAAGCCGGGCTTGAATCATATGATGGTCAACATTTACTGAGTATTCCTATGGCAGGGTTTCCCAAAGCCAATGAAAGAATTTTAGGGGGTGGGATGCAAACATTTTTTTTTTAATGGTTGTGGTCTTGGTTTAATGTACATTAGAAAAAAATAGCTGCCCTGGCTGATATGGCTAAGTTGGTTGAGTATCGTCCCAGGAACCGCAAGGTCGCCAGTTTGATTCTCAGTCAGGGCACATGCCCAGATTGAAGGTTTGGTCCCCGGTCAGGGCACGTAAGGGAGGCAACCAATCGATGTTTCTTTCTTGCATCGATGTTTGTCTGTCTCTGTCTCTCTCCTCCCTTCCTCTCTCTCTAAAACCAATAAAAATATATTTAATAACTAGCTCATCACACCCATGATCTTGATGAATATTATGATTTAGGAAGAGGCTTTATTTGAGTAACAAAGGAGAGATGATTTTTAGAAAAATATTCAGTAATATTATGAGAAATATAAAGATACAGCAAAAATTATAAAGTTGGTATTTAAGGGAATGGAGTAGGAAATAGTCTATGAAAAGCCAAACCCAATACAAGACCCCAAAATAAACTTGCCCTTAGAAATATACATTCTTCCCTTCTCCACCACCCCCCTATGCACACACACAGAACAGCTTATTTGTAAGGGGAAATAAATGCTTTGCTGACTTGAGAAACAGTGCATCATTCCCTATAAACGACTGAGTTTGAATAGCATCAAAATTCTGCCACAGATTTTCCCTTAGTAAACATTTTTTGTTTTGTTTTGTTAATCCTCATCCGAGGATATTTTTCCATTGATTCTTACAGAGAGTGAAAGTAAGGGGGAGAGACAGAGAAACATGGATGTGAGAGAAACACATCAATTGGTTGCCTCCCACATGAGCCCCAATCAGGACCGGGGATGGAGCCTACAACCAAGGTACATGCCCTTGACTGGAAATGAACCCGGGACCCTTCAGTCTGCAAGCCAACACTCTATCCACTCAGCCAAACCAGCCAGGGAATAAATTTTTGATGTAAAAAAAAAAAAAAAAAGAGCCCTAACCGGTTTGGCTCAGTGGATAGAGCATCGGACTACGGACTGAAGGGTCCCAGGTTTGATTCCGGTCAAGGGCATGTACCTTGGTTGCGGGTACATCCCCAGTAGGAGGTGTTGCAGGAGGCAGCTGATGGATGTTTCTCTCCCATCAGTGTTTCTAACTCTCTATCCCTCTCCCTTCTTCTCTGTAAAAAATCAATAAAATATATTTTAAAAAAAATATTCTACCAAAGAAAGAGAATTCTTTAAGCCCTCATCCAGCTCCAACTGAAGGGTAAGAACTTGCAGTTCAGTACATGCTGGTCGCATGAGTTGAGTAGTTTATGAGACCACGCAGTGGTTCCAAAAGCTCAGCTCTCTACCTCAGGTGACACAATGTGGTTAGGATTTGTATTTCCCATAAGAACTGAAAACTCACACAAGTATTATCAAGCACATCCTTTGTTTCAGTATGGTAGGCCGTGAAGGGGCACTAGAAGTTGAAAACGATCCTTACCACCCCAATGAGTTGCCTGTCTACCTGGAAAGAACAGAGATCTGCAAAAAAGAGTGATTGTAAAGCCACTCCAGGTGGGTGCCGAGGACACAGGAAGACATAATAGTGCCAACAACAAAGGCAGGGCCCTTACCTGGCTGCTGAACTGGCGACTGCTGGCTGGATCTTTAGCAGCAACTAACAAAACATAAAACATTTTAAGTGAGCAATGGAACTTTCAGTCTCATTGTTATAACTTCACATACCAGGTTCTGTAGCTTGTGCCTTTGTTTCTTCTATGACCACCATTTTCACTATAGATTTTTTTTTTTTTAATGCTTCATATCTTTTTGTTGTACATCAATGATTCTCAAACCAAGACCCTGAAGTTAGAAGTGTCACATTTAATTGCAACACAGCAAACACTGAGACCACCATGTTATATAAGACTATCTGGCCGAAACCGGTTTGGCTCAGTGGATAGAGCGTCGGCCTGCGGACTCAAGGGTCCCAGGTTCGATTCCGGTCAAGGGCATGTACCTTGGTTGCGGGCACATCCCCAGTAGGGGGTGTGCAGGAGGCAGCTGATCGATGTTTCTCTCACTGATGTTTCTAACTCTCTATCCCTCTCTCTTCCTCTCTGTAAAAAGTCAATAAAATATATTTTTTAAACAAAAGACTATCTGACATCCAGAAGTCACGTGGCTCTCGTGGTTATGGTGACTTTAAATCACCAAGGTCAAAGAACTGGGGATGAAATTTTCAAAAATCCTTAATTTAGCCCAGCTGGTGTAGCTCAGTGGTTGAGCATCAACCTATGAGTCAGGAGGTCACCGTTTGATTTCTGGTCAGGGCACATGCCCGGGTTGCGGGTTCCAGTGGAGGGCATACAGGAGGCAGCTGATCAATGATTCTCTTTCATCATTGATGTTTCTATCTCTCTCCCTTCCTCTCTGAAATCAATTAAAATATATTAAGAAAAAGAAAACATTGCTTAAATCTATTTTTTTTTAAAATCCTTAATCTGGCCCTTTAGGCTTCCTTGTACCTGTCAACTCTGTATGTTCTAACTGGAAAAACATACTCAAGATGATTGACAAAGCTCTAGCCGGTTTGGCTCAGTGGATAGAGTGTCAGCCTGCGGACTGAAGAGTTCCAGGTTCGATTCCGGTCAAGGGCATGTACCTTGGTTGCGGGCACATCCCCAGTAGCGGGTGTGCTGGAGGCAGCTGATCGATGTTTCTAACTCTCCATCTCTCTCCCTTCCTCTCTGTAAAAATCAATATATATATTTTTTTTAAATTTTTAAAAAGAGATGATTGACAAAAAAATTAAGATAGAAAAGTAAGAGTTTTGAACTGGAATGTCAATCAGCTTTTACCTTGTAGTATTTATAGCCAGATAAATACTTTAATTACTATCACATATACATGCACACAAAATCCTTACTTGCAGCCTGGTGCATTTCCTCCATGCATGCTCTTATGACTGATCGATAGTTTTTACTCACTCGAACTAATCTACAAAAAATGAAATGACATATAAGATGAGTCTGGAACCTCTTGTGGTAACAGAAAGATAGAATAGGTGACAGGAGCTTGCTGAAAGACAGAGCCAAGTTGAAGGAGCTCTTAATGGCCAAAGTGGGAACAAGTTGAGCAATGAAAGAAGTAAAAATACAATACAATACGTGGAATAAAGTAAGTATCCATGATTCCATACTGATATTGTTGCAGATGAGAGCCAATGATGGACACTAAAATCAGTGGTTGAAAATTTGAGAAGATTTGCATAGTCTTAAAGTTTCCCCCCCAAATACTTATTAGTTACAAAGGGAAAGACTATAACTTTATAGTAAAGAAACTGCATTAACCAAGTGATCAAGGTCAACTTCACCAGTAATAATAAAACATCAACATCATGAACCCCATGTACTGAGAACAACACATCATACATGTGGTATTCTTGCTAAAAATCACTGTTGTAGTTAACGTATGAACCACACCTCAAACAATCCTAGTTTATAAATAGTACGATAGTTTTCTAGTCTTTTGCCAAAAAATATCTTAACGGCAATTCTTTAAAAACAAAACAAAATTCATTTTTATATTAATTTCAAAATCTTCCAATAGTGTGACCTCTTTCGGTGACTCTCAGGTGCTTATTTGGTCTAAATGTTCTTCTTTGTAGAGTAAATAAGTAGGAATATAAACAAAGAAACCTTATCAAGCCAGCAAGTCAACCAACACCATTAACACATTCCCTGTAAGACATTTCCACTTCTGACCACTTACAATGCACAGAACAGAAACTGGAATAGAACCAGGAGACCCTCATTTCTCCAGGAGGGCCATCCATCATGCAGGTGGTCAAGAATGCATTTCATTTGGCTTTTCACAATTTAGTTGTGACTGCAGCACCGATTAGCAGCCCACTTACTGAGCTTTTCTGGATTTTCCAGTCAATTCTTCTTCAATTTTCTGGAGGCCCACAAAGATTCCATGGGATTCGTTGAAGAGTTTTCTCAAGATGTGAGAGTAAACATCTACATCTTTCCGGACAATATAGATAAAAGGGCAGCCTGGCACCGTCTCTGACTTTCCTGAAACAAGATTAAAAAAAAACAAAAAAAATTTAACATCTATCACCATCACAGAGGAACCCACTATAAAATCTTTTACTATATAATTACAAAAGCTTCAACTTTTAGCTACTAATTTCATTTATTAAAAATTATATATAAGCCAGGCTGTGGGCCAGGCACAGCTTCCCCCAGGCAGCTCCTACTACTTTGGATGGTGCTGGGACTTTTTGCACTTGCCTGTTCGCCACCTCCTCTCATAACACAGTTTTTGGGAGATTTTTACTATTTATTCAAACTCTTGGATATTTATTGCAGATTGGCAAGTGCCTGGTTTGGGGGTGTGGATGGAACTGGGAAGGCAGAAAAGGAGTTAGAAGCATGTTCTTTGGACTTTCCGAGGTCAGACTCAGCATCCTCTCCCCCTGCCTCTGGAACCTTCCTGGTTCCCCAGCACGTCCTGCTGGGAGTGCTCTGAGCTCTGAACTGGAACTGAGTGTAAGGAAGACTCCAAGACCCTGCACCGGACAGACACACTGCTTCCCACCAGCCTGGCCCACTTTCCCAGAACTTGGTGGCTTGTTCAGTTTCAACTTTGACTCCTTCACAGCCTGAGATGTGGGCCACCGCCTGGGACCCAGCAGACACTGCCAGGGCACCTGATGCGTTCCCTCTCGCCTGTCCCCTTGCCTTCCCTTCTGGGGCCACACTACTTGAATCACTACATCTAATTTGCCTCAGTGGCAGGCCTGAGGCCAGTGCCCTCTCCTTGACTTTGGGATGAAGGTCAAGAGCACAGGGACCATGTCCAGGTTTGGCTGAGGAAATAACCTACCCTTGGTGATTCCCTTTCTCTAAATTCTCCAGGGAGGTTCCCAGCTTCCTGCTTGTGAAGCTGCCCTGGGAATTTGGACACATTACAGGTTGGGCTGTATGAATTCAGCAGGGCTCACTCACCCCAGAGGGTCAGAAAGTCTGCTTTTGTTTTTTGTGTTTGTTTTTTTTTTAAAGGAAATCAGTTTTGTTTCTTGAATCAATGCTGTTGATGACAAGTTGTCTTTAATAAATCATGTGTTCTTTGCAAAAAAAAAAAAATTATATAAATGACCACTTATCAATTATCCACACAAGCATTTCTAAAAATAAATGCTGCCGAAACCGGTTTGGCTCAGTGGATAGAGCGTCGGCCTGCGGACTAAAGGGTCCCAGGTTCGATTCCGGTCAAGGGCATGTACCTTGGTTGCGGGCACATCCCCAGTAGGGGGTGTGCAGGAGGCAGCTGATTGATGTTTCTCTCTCATCGATGTTTCTAGCTCTCTATCCCTCTACCTTCCTCTCTGTAAAAAATCAATAAAATATATTAAAAAATAAAATAAAATTAAAAAAAAAAAAATAAATGCTTAGTCTCTGATTTTACACCTCAGCTTACTAGCATATTTGGAAACTATCTTTCACCTCCATCAATCAAACTCTACTGAAAAAAGTAAATTCACTTAATATTAGTCTATGTAAAACTCAATAAGATGCCTGGCCAGCATGGTTCAGTGATTGAGCATTGACCTATGAACCAGGAGGTTATGGTCTGATTCCCACCGGGGCGCATGCCCAGGTTGTGAGCGCGATCCCTGGTGTGGTACAGGCAGGAGGCAGACGATCAATGATTCTCTTTCTTCATTGATGTTTCTATCTCTCTCCCTCTCCCTTCCTCTCTGAAATCAATCCTATATAATAAAGATGTAATATGCAAATGGTCGTTACATGGTGAAGCGTAACCACCAACTGCACCAGATCACAGATCAGCAGGAGGGTGGGACAGCTAGCTACAAGTGGTGGCGGAGAGCTACAGGAGGGGGCAGGGCAGCAAGCTATGAGGGGGGACTGGAGGGCAGGAGCTACAGGAGGGCGGGGCAGCAGGGAGCTACTGGGGCTCTACTGGCCCACGGATTTGTGCACAGGGCTACTAGTAAAATTATAAAATAAAATAAAAAGAAAGAAAGAAAAGTAATTCTCTAAAAAAGAAGAGAAAAGCCCTGGCCAGTGTGGTTCAGTTGGTTGGGTGTTGTCCCTGTTGCTGTTTCAATTCCAGATCAGGGCACATGCCTGGGTTTTGACTGGATCCCCAGTAGGTGGTGTGTAGGAGGCAGCCAACTGCTGTTCCTATTTCACATCGATGTTTCTCTCTCTTCCTCTCCCTTCATCTCTCTAAAAATCAATTTTAAAGAAAAGAAACCCTTCTTTAACACAAGGAAGACTACTGTTACTTTTTTTTTTTCCTGGACTGAACATCTGCCAAGTCTCATAAATCAATGAAACTCTTAAACAGCTAAAGTCTTAAAAATAAAAACGGTGCAAAATAAGTTCAACTGTATCATGTCTCAACTAGTCAAATCTGAGAGAAAAAAGGGGAAAAAAAAAAAAACACATACAATTAAATGTGCCCAGATAGATCACCTGTAAGAAAAATAATAAGTACCTTTTTTGTTGAAGGAAGTCTCACACACCAGCATCTCCCCTGGACCCCAGTCAAAACACATTTGCTTCTTCTTGGAATTCACTCCTGGAATCAACTAGTAAAAAAATAAGGCACAGAAACTGTTATTCTTATTAAAGGCTTTGCTTCCAACTGACATGCAAGTACAATCCTAGAAACAGGTGGCCATGAAAGTTAAGTGCTAATCCAGGTGCACAGGGGAATGTGGCCAAGATCAGCCCAGTCTATTCCACCCTGAATAAGTAAGTGTTGTTTGGGCACCTCAACCCAGCCTGCATTTCTCAAGTGTTGATAAAAAGGAAAGCTACACCCTAAGCAATTATTATAAGTTAGTAATCTGCAGTTTAGAAAAAAAGGAAATTTAAAAAATAAAAAGGAGCCCTAGCCGGTTTGGCTCAGTGGATAGAGCTCGGCCTGCGAACTGAAAGGTCTCAGGTTCGATTCCGGTCAAGGGCACATGCCCGGGTTGTGGGCTCGATCCCCAGAGGGGGACTTGCAGGAGGCAGCCAATCCATGATTCTCTCTCCATCATGGATGTTTCTCTCTCCCTCTTCCTTCCTCTCTGAAATCAATAAAGATATAGTATAAATAAATAAATAAAAAGGAATTGAACTAAAAGGACAGACCTCCAGTCACACAGCTTCTATGCCATCTCTCCAAAACATGTTAACTGCTACTAAGATCTCACGCCTTGTTTTGTCCAGTTAGCTTTGAAATGACCCCTATTTTCAATTTTTTGTTTTGCCAGATATTGCTTTGCAGTCTGACGGCTTTCGCTGAAAACGGTAGGCATCTCAACTTTCTAAAAAGCAAAAACACAAGGTCAGGCAACCTGCAGTTTCGTGGGGTTTACAGGTTACCAAGAGCTAAGCGGTGGAGAAAAAGCCGGTAATGGGCAGAGATATCCGCCCTAGTCGGGGAGGTCAGAGGCTGCGGGAGTTTGCATTTGAAAAACGAGGAGATAAGAGAAGTGCATTCCAGGCTGGGGAGCGGCAGGTATTCGTATCTAAAACATCACAGATCAGCAACACTTGGCATATTCTCTTGAGAGTTCAGATAAAATTGGGAGCAAACAGAGCAATAAAAAGAAATAATCCCCCGAGAGAATGAATATGTTTAGTAAGCCCTGGACAAGTACAAGCCAAAATCACGGCGCTGCAATGTGAAGCTTAGTTCGACTGGAAGAAAGAGAAAAGAAAAAAAAAGCAATTCCTCTGCCAGGTCCGAGCGCGCTCATTGAGCATTGGCCCGACGGGAAAAGCGAGGGCAGCAGGAAGGCGGGAAGACAGAGGAGGGAGAGGGACGGGCTGAGGCCTGAGGGGCCAGGGATCCTGAGTACACGGAGCAGCAGGAACCCAGACACCACTGCGACCCCAACGCGACCACCTCGTTAATGTGACCTCCGGACAGTGGCAACTGAGCTGAAGGAAGGGGCCGGGCGCCTCGCGGGCGGCATGGAGGGAGGCAAGCCTGCAGTTACTGACGAAGCAGACCCAAACCCTTGGTCCGCGAGGGCAAGCAAGACTCTGTGGGGCGCCCTTACAGTGACTATCGGCTCGCCATCGAGCTCCTCCATAGCGCCGCACTTCAGCCGCCTGGAACTCGCGGGGCCGCCAAAGCTCGCGGCTCGGGCCTCCCGCTCGGCGCCCGCTGCGACGGAGGACCCCGCCCAGGCGCCTCTCGCACTGCCTGCAGGTCCAAGTCCCCGACGCTGCAGGGGCCACTCCCGTCGGCCGAGACCATCCCTCTGTGGCACTCTACACGATTCCTTCCTTTCTGGCCTCGACAACAATTCAGGGGAAACAGCGCCAGGGGCCGTCTGTCCTCGGACTAACCCTCCCGCCTGGTCAGGCGCCGCCGCGGACAGCCCCACGCCGGTCCGGGAGAAGGCCCCCGGAGAAGGCGGGAACGGTGCCCGTGCCTTTGCGCGTGCGCGGGCTGGCCGACCTGGGGTTAGAGCTGGGCCTGCCCCGCGCTGGAGCGAGCCCACCGTTTCTCACCATTCTGGCTTTTCGCGCCCCTTGTTGGTTTGCAGGTTGGCGTCGGCGCAGCCGCTTCTCCGAGCGGTGTCCAGGGCAAGGGAGCCCCTTCCCGGGGACCCGTCAGCCCATTGGGCTTGTGTAGGAAGGCAAGCGCTGCCAACACCCACCCCAAAACGCTCAAGAAGCAAGCAGACAAAATTGGTGCAGCAGAAACTGTGAAATCGAGACAGCTGGACTTGCTTAAATTAAGCACAAATACTGGTTTGTTAGAAAAACAAACAGGGAATACTGGGTCTTGTTGATGGAAAACTCAAAAGTGCACCATTAACTTATTAAAGGAGCTTATAATGTAAATGTCATATTTACAAATACATACAAGGAAGAGAATAGTACCGGCTCTAAATTCCCGAGTAAGCTAGTTTTTTAACTAAAGGAAATTCGGAATTTAAAAGTAAGCCCTAGGAAACAGTGCTTGAAAATGTAGCAGCTTTCTTTTATTTAAGAACATTTTGACTTGAAAACGACAAACGTTCAGTATTTTAGCTGGGGAAACAGTTCTTTGCCTGAGATTACTCTGAAGGACCTACTTGAATTGGTGGAAATAAGATGACTTGGAGTGATAAGGAAAATCTTGTGACCCCAATAGTTTGTTCTTTTGAGATACATACAAGTCGTTAAGTAAAGGAAGGAAAATCCTGTGGCTATCACAATTTTATCCAAATCCCTATCTCTTAAGACAGCCATCCATCCTTAGGATAAAATTTAATGATTTTTTTTTTAGAGAGATAGGAACAATGATTGCTTGTTCCACTTATTTATGCATTCATTAGTTGATTCTTTTTTAAAAATATATTTTATTGATTTTTTTACAGAGAGGGATAGAAACATCGAGAGAGAAACATCCAATCAGCTGCCTCCTGCACACCTCCCACTGGGGATGTGCCCGCAATCAAGGTACGTGCCCTTGACCTGACCGGAATCGAACCTGGGTCCTTTTAGTCCACAGGCCGACGCTCTATCCACTAAGCCAAACCGGTTTCAGCATTAGTTGATTCTTGTATGTGCCCTGACCAAGGATCAAACTCCCAATCTTAACTTATTGGGACCGATGCTCTAATCAAGTGAGCACCCAGCCAGGGCTATATCCTCTCCCCGCTGCCCTTTATTTTATTTTTCCCCCATCACCATTTAGGGCCCCCCCCCCCCCCATATTCCCTCTTCCACTTCCACCTCTCTTTTTTAACATAATTCTAAAGGAATAATTTGGAAAAACAAATTGCATAATCAGCATACAAATCTTTTTTTCTTTTTTTTTTAATATATTTTATTGATTTTTCACAGAGAGAAAGGGAGAGGGATAGAGAGCTAGAAACATCGATGAGAGAGATACATCGACCAGCTGCCTCCTGCACAGCTCCTACTGGGGATGTGCCCGCAACCAATGCACATGCCCTTGACCGGAATCGAACCTGGGACCCCCCAGTCCGCAGACCGACACTCCATCCACTGAGCCAAACCGGTTTCGGCACAAATCTTTTTTTTCTCAGCTCTTCTTCACAAGCTCCTCCTCTTCCTCTCTCATTCCTCTCTCATTCCTCTCCTCTCCCTACATTGGTTATTTAACTCTGGAATTCCTATATCTTTTCTGGAGAGACTTCAATTATACAGGAGACACTTCAATTGAGGTATATCAGAACCCCAGGAAGACAAAAAGAGTAAAATATTTCTGGAATCAAATAAAAATCACCTAAAACAAAACATACCAATTGTGCAAGAGTCAAACCAGAAAGCACTTGGCCACTCCAAAGTCAAACTTACAATCAGTCATTCTCAGATCAAGCTAGAGGAACTATGCTAGAGTTTGTTTTCTGTAAGGGGCTGAGTGGATGTATTTAATGCATCCTAGTAAAACCAATGCCTCCAGAGAAATAAATACATAATCATTTCAATAGACATAATAATTTTGGTAAACAAGGTAGAAATGGATTATCAAGAGCCATAGAAGTATTTGTGTACTTTGACCCAATAAGTACTCTTGAAAGTTTATTTTAAAGGATTTCAAAACACAAAAGATATGTGAATTTTGGTAAGTGATTTATATCACTTACATATATAAAACCAAAAAATACATATTACATACATATGTAACAACAACAAAAATTTCTCAACTCCTACACTATTGGCATTTTGGGCCTGATAATTCTATGTTGTGAGAGCTGTCCTATGCATTGCAGGATGTTTAGCAGAATCCCTGGCCTCTGCCCACTAAATGCTAGTAATTCTCAACAATTGTGACAACCAAACATGTCTCTAGATACTCCCGATGTCCCCTAGGGGGCAAAATCGCCTCCGTTAAGAGCTACTGTCAGCTGAAACCGGTTTGCTCAGTGGATAGAGCGTCGGTCTGCGGACTGAAAGGTCCCAGGTTCGATTCCGGTCAAGGGCATGTACATTGGTTGCGGGCACATCCCCGGTGAGGGGTGTGCAGGAGGCAGCTGGTCGATGTATCTCTCTCATCGATGTTTCTAGCTCTCTATCCCTCTCCCTTTCTCTCTGTGAAAAATCAATAAAATATATTAAAAAAAAAAAAGAGAGCTACTGTCATAGATGTTCCACCACAGAGGAATAGAGGAATGGAGTAGTACAGTGGAATCATGGTTCTTGAACTTAATTCCTTCCAGAAGGCTATTCAAGAAGTGAGTTGTTTGAAAACCGAATCATTTTTCCACATTAGGAATAAAGTAAATTGAATTAATCTGTTCCAGACCCCCAGATGACTCTCTATTTTAACCTTTCATCAAACCACATCCTACTGGCCTTAAAAGAAGAATTTTTCATATATCACTGCCTCCCAGATGCTGTCACGGGCTAACTGCTTTGTGCTTATCCAGTCAACAACAGTTTTTCTACCTATTCATTTGCCTGTGACTATTGTTTTGTGCGCACTTTCACATCATTGTGAGCATCATTAACGCTATTGATGGCCTCTTTATGTTTTAAAATTGTGCTAATCCTCGATTTCTGCCAGCAACAAACTCGTTATCTCCTTTGTTTATTGCCTGAGAGACCCTGAAAGGGTTGTCAGGTTGAAAACTGAAGTTTTGGTCAACAACTGAGACATTTTTCTGTGAACAGTTTGGTTGAGAACTGAATTGTTTGAGATGGGAGGTTTGACTGTAAATATAATATCAATAAGATATTATTCACGTATTTAGAACCATGAAGACATAAGAACGAGGAAAAGTTCTTCAAGAAGTTTTAAAATGTTCACCTTTTGCACCCATAATTGTATTTCCAGGAAATAATCATGAGGGACATTATCAATAATCATCAAAAAAATCATCCCACAGCTAGAGAGGCTTATGTAGTCATTAAAAGGTAACTATAAAAAAAAGAGAAGGTAACTAGCAAATTTTTATAAAGATAAAATTTTGTTTAAAAGCATCAATTTTGCCGAAACCGGTTTGGCTCAGTGGATAGAGCGTCGGCCTGCGGACTCAGGGGTCCCGGGTTCGATTCCGGTCAAGGTCATGTACCTTGGTTGCGGGCACATCCCCAGTGGGGGGGTGTGCAGGAGGCAGCTGATCGATGTTTCTCTCTCATCAATGTTTCTGACTATCCCTCTCTCTTCCTCTCTGTACAAAATCAATAAAATATATTTAAAAAAAAAATAAAATAAAAAATAAATAAAAATAAAAGCATCAATTTTGTAAAAAAAAAAAAAAAAATCAATATTTGTGTAGAGAAAAGACTGGCAGGAATGAGGAGTGTTATTCTGACAGACAGAAAAAGTTACCCTTTAGCGTGTTACCACATAATTTTACAATTTAAAAGTAAACTGGTTATCCACTTAAAACTAATACAAAGTAATATTGAATATAAACTGTAATTGAAAAAAAATTTAAGAGTAAACCAAAAATTATGTATTTCTACAATTAGGTAAAGAAATGTATATGTGTAACAGAAAAAGAAATGTATGTGTGGATAAAGATTAGAAATTAAAATTGAGAAATAAGTATTGTGGAAATATGAGTGAGTTAAAAAATTTTTATTCTTTTTTAAATGTCTCAAAAAACAAAAAGAAAAAATAGGCCCTAGCCTGGTAACTCAATTGGTTAGAGCATCGTCCCAAAACACCAAGATTTCAATCCCTGGTCAGGGCACATGTAAGAATCAACCAGTGAATGCATAAATAGATGGAACAACAACTTGATGTTTCTCTCTCTCTCTCTCTCTCTCTCTCTCTCTCTCTCTCTCTCTCTTTTTTCCTTTCCTCTCTAAAAATCAATAAAAATTGTTTTAAACATTAAAAATAAAGCAAAATAACCCAAAGGTGAAAAATGTTTCACTGATGGTTTAAATACATACATAGGTACATACATATATACATGATCATGAATAAGAACATGTTTGCGAAAACCTGCTTTATAGTCCTAGTAATGTATAACTAGCTACATAAAACTTCAAGTTGAGAGATACAATTATAAAAGTGACAAATTTCTTATTGGAGGGTAAAAACTGCTCTGGCCCTGTGGTTCTCAAACTTGAGTGAACTTCAGAATGATCTTGGAAGGTTTGTTAAACCGCTGGTTCCTAGGGTCTATCCGCAGAGCTTCTAATTCAGTAATTTTGGATGGGGCCCTTGGTATTTGTACTAGAAGTGCCAATTTCCAAGTGAAAGTGATATTGTTGCCCACGGACCATCCTTCCAACCACCTTCTCTACCTCAGGATGAGAGGAA
This sequence comes from Ia io, assembly GCA_025583905.1. Lineage (NCBI taxonomy): Eukaryota > Metazoa > Chordata > Mammalia > Chiroptera > Vespertilionidae > Ia > Ia io. The sequence goes on from JAJQQW010000020.1 coordinate 3,683,953, forward strand.
TCAATCACAAACAAGAGCTTGAAGAGTACGGATTTTATCTCATTAGGCACAACAGCAAAATACAAACTTTGTTTAATTTGTTTTCATTCGTTTTATGAAATAAACAGCCTCTAGTCACTGGGCCGTACCTGAGCCCAGCAATGGACAGAGGAGTAGGATTGGGGCATTAATGGGGTTAGAAGAACTGAAAATTGTCATTCAAAAGTAGAAGCTGCATAACAGACGCGCAAGAACACTGTTTTAGGCATTTTTGGGATTCTCATAACAAGTGCTATGTTACTATTGCATCAGTAAGTCAATGAACTCTTATTGACCACTGGCTCTCAGGACTTTGTTATTTGCTGAGACTATGAAGATGAAAAGCGAAAATACCTGTCCTCAAAAAGCTTACAGGACCGTTCTCTAAGTATGTTTGTACAACATGTATGTTAATATCCAGTGAATGTATAGTATTGTGAAATGGAACGGCACTTCCCTATCTTTTACACTCTAGCTGACACAGTGCCATATACCAGGTTCTTGACTACGACTGCTAGCACAATCTGGGGTCCCACCTTTGCCATGACCCAAGGAGAGAAAGCTAGAAGGCTTTCACATCACCATTCTGCCTCCAGAGTTCCTGAAGTGTTCAAGGACTTAGTATTTATTCTTCCTTCACCTCCTCGCCCCACGGTCAGTATTCTTGCAGTATTCACGGAGAGCTCAAGAACTCAGGTAACCTCAGACCCTGAAGGAAATTTGATGGCATAAGCTACTCAGTTTAGTCACCTGTGTTATAATTCAGTTATGTGTTTCTCAAGGGTTTTGGCAAGGATTTAAAGCTCTATACAGACTCAGTGATTCTTGTCTTCCTGCACTTTCTAGGAATGATGTTTTTTGATTTGGCATCTGACCCTGAGGAGTACATTCTGGATGGTTCACCCTATTCTTCTACTTCTAACATCAGTTATTGATATGTAATTAGAAGTCTAGAAAAATTGGGCCACCCTGACTGGTTTGGCTCAGTGGATAGAACATCGGCCTGAGGACTGAGGGGTCCCGGGTTGGATTCCAGTCAAGGGCACATGCCTGGGTTGTGGGCTCGATCCACAGTAGGGGGCGTGCAGGAGGCAGCCGATCAATGATTCTCTCTCATCATTGATGTTTCTATCTCTCCCTTCCTCTCTGAAATCAATTATATATATATGTATGTATATATATGTATATATATATGTATATATATATATACACATATATATATATATATATACATATATATATATATTTTTTTTTTTTTAAGAAAAATTGGGCCTTTCTTGCCCAAGTTCTTAGTTAAACCCTCACGGTGAAAACTGCTCACTGCACAACGCCCTCCTCATTCTTTCCTTTACCGGCCCATTAGGATCCAGGAACTGATACCAAGTGCTGGGAATAAAACTGTAAACAGGACAGACAGGTCTCAGCTTTCTTTGGAACTTCAGTTCTGCTGAGAGAGAGAACCAAACAAAAATTTAAGTCAAAACAACTTGATTGGTGTTCCTGGCCCCAATCTGGGATGTTTGTTGTTGTTGTTGTTACTCCTCACACAAGGGATATTTTTTTCTATTGATTTTTAGATAGAGTGGGAGGGAGAGAGGGGCAGAGAGAGAGAGAGAAAAAACATTGATGTAAGAGAGACACATTGATTGGTTGCCTCCCGAGCCCCACCGGGGCCTGGGGAGGGATGGGGATCAAACTGAGACCCTCCGGTCTGTGCTCTAACCACTGAGCACACTGTCCAGGGCCTGGGATGTTTTTTCTGCATGTCTTCTCTCTGCCTTCTTCCACAGGGCGGGAGATGGGGGCGGGCGCTGTATGCAGTGCTACAGTAACTAAGCGCTGGGCTCAGAGTCAGAAATCTTGATTTCAGTTTGATACTGGCTCTGCCACTTTAAGCTGGGTGAGCAAGTTGTCCAACTTTTCTATGCCTCACTTTCTTCATCTGTAGAATGGGGATAACAACACAGGCTTTGTGAGGATTAAGGGCTTGGCACAGAATCTCCACATAATACTCACTCAATACCTGCCACTGCTTTTCTGTATATAGTATTCCTCGCACTTTCTTTTTCCAAAGCCTTCTTTTCCAGTGCACAGCCACCCCCCCCCCCCACTCCTCCCCGACCCCACCTCTATAAAAATGATGGAGGGAGCCCTGGCAGGGTAGCACAGTTGGTTGGAGTGTTGTCTGGAGGTGAGGGTTGTAAGGTTGATCTCCGATTTGGGCACATACAGGAAGCAAATAGTGAATGCATGAATGAGCGGGACAATAGCCCTGGCTGGTGTGGCTCAGTCGGTTGGAGCATAGCCCAGTATACCGAAAGGTTTTGGGTTCAGTTCCCAGTCAGGGCATATACCTAGGTCGCAGGTTCAGGTTTGATTCCCGGTCGGGGTCTGGGCACTTACAGAAGGCAACCAGTAGATGTTCCTCTCTCTCTTCCTTCCTCTCTCTAAAATCAATTCTTTTAAAATGATGGAGGGAGAAACTTGATGTTGGTAAATGTCTATCTTTTCACCATTTTTTTTTTTAACCTGGACATTAGAAAGAGACTCGCAGTATGACTTTAGTAGATCCCCTACGCTCAGCTCACAGAAGTCCAGTTTGCCATTGGAATATGTGTTGCTCACACATTTGAATATGCTTCACTGTTTTTTTTTTTAGGAACTTCTCCATTGCCTGAAGGCAATTCTGTAATTTAGCATAACTTTGGAGAGGGGGGATATTGCAGGACACACCTATCACCCGGAAGCTAAGAACTAAACAAGCATTTGATTACTGGAAGTGCCCACATATCAATGAGGGTAAGTTTAACACGACATATTCCTCTTCGATGGTTCTGCAGTCCTACAAGGCTGGGGAGGTGTGTGATGGCTGCACAAGACCTAGGTCAGGACAGCAAGGATGGCATCTCTTTTTCCTTCTCTACAGTACCCGGCACAGCACCCAGCATATTCATTCCCTGGCATACAGTAGGAGCTCGCTCAACACTACCTGCCAGCTGTGTGCTACTGGGTAAGGTACTTCATTCCTTTGAGCCTTAGTAGCAAATAAATACTATGCTCGCTTATAAGGTTTTGTGTGAGCAGGAAGTGAGCTAATAGTAAAGCCCCACACTGTGCCAGACACATGGCTGTTGGTTCTCTTCCCCTTTCACTGCTTGTGTATTTCCTAACCCCACCCCCACCCCCCAAATTACGTTATTTAAGTCAGGGACTTTGTCTGCCCACTGCCTAGCACAGGAACTTCCCATAGTGAGTTTCAATTTATTCATGCATTCAGTGAATCTTTTTAAAAAATATATATTTTATTGATTTTTTACAGAGAGGAAGGGAGAGGGATAGAGAGTTAGAAACATCGATGAGAGAGAAACATCGATCAGCTGCCGCCTGCACAGCTCCTACTGGGGATGTGCCCGCAACCAAGGTACATGCCCTTGACCGGAATCGAACCTGGGACCCTTCAGTCCGCAGGCCAACGCTCTGTCCACTGAGCCAAACCGGTTAGGGCTTAGTGAATCTTTGAGCACCTACAATGGACAAAAGGTTGGAGTTGAGAGAGAGCAGGTTCATTCAAGAACCCAGCTAATTGACTATGACCAAAGAAGCAGAGGCTTCCAGGAAGAAATGATGAGAGAGAGCTAGAATGGTTAATCTGGATTAGTTTTTTGTTTGTTTGTTTGAGAGAGAGAGAGAGAGAGAGAGAGAGAGAGAGAGAGAGAGACGGGTTTGTTGTTCCATTTATGTATGTATTCATTGGTTGATTCCTGTACCTGCCTGACCAGGGATTGACCCCACAACCTTGGTGTGTCAAGGATGATACTCTAACCAACTGATCTACCTGGCCAGGGCTGGGTTAGCTCTTAAAGGGTTTTGTGGGTCTTATACACATGTTTGGACTTCATCCTATAAGTAGAGGATTGCCACTGAACAAAAATGTGGCAGAAACTTTTTTTGTTTTTATTTTAGAATGGCTTGTGGTTTTCAGATTTTAGTGTGCTTAAGAATCACCAGGGAAGCTTGTTAAAAAGGAGGGATCCCAGAGCCACACCGCCTGAGAACATTAATTTCAATCAGCACCCTAGCCTTAGCCGGTCCGTCTCAGTGGATAAAGCATCGTCCTGTGGACTGAAGGGTCCCGGGTTGTGGGCTCGATTCCCAGTAGGGAACGTGCAAGAGGCAGCCAATCCATGATTCTCTCTCATCATTGATGTTTCTATCTCTCTCTCCCTCTCCCTTCCGCTCTGAAATCAATAAGGATATATTGGGGGAAAAAATAAATCAGCACCCTAGTTGATTCTGATTCACTTAAATATTCAGGTACAAGTGGGACTTACCTTAAAACAAAAAGACCCGTTAGATGGCTATTGCAGTAGTCCTGGGGAGAGCCCACTTGAACTTGGGCTTTCCTTGGCTTGTCTTACAATTAAGGCTTTAAGCCTCTGCTTTCCCATGGAGGACCAGCTGGAAGCCCAGCAAAGGCTGCCTCACCCAGAGGCTGGTCAGAGGCTGGAGACAAGGAGACGACAACATATTTGGTAGTATTAGAAGGCAGAATACACAAGACTCGGAGGTGGACTGCATGGGGAGTGTGTGAAAGAGAGGAAGGGGTCTAGGATGTCCTCTTTCTAGCATGGAGCCATGTCGTATTGGTGTGCCATTCCCTGAACCTGGACGGATGGAGAGGGGCAGGTCGGAGAAGGTAAAGTGAGGCATTTCAGTTGAGATTTGCTGAGTTTGAGGCGCATCTGGGCCATCCAAGTGGAGATGTTCAGAAGCCAGTTGGATCTATAGGTTGGAAGCTCAGAGAAAGCTCTGGACTAGAAATACAGATTTGAGAATTATTAACAAATACTAGATGAGAATGGAGGTGGGCGAAAGGGTCTACATTCTAGACTCTAGAACACAGCCCAAGGAACATTTTAAGGGAAGGGCGGAGCAGGAAAAGGAATGCAAAGGGATCGAGGACGGACCAGAGTCGCAGTGCAAAGTCGCAGGGAGGGAGTTCTAGAGGAGTGAGGAGCTGGCAGGCACACTGGATTCAGCCGAGGCGGCCGTGACCTTGTGGGGAGCAGTTTTCCTGGAGCTGCGGGGACAGCCCCAGAGGGCGTGGGCCGAGGAGAGTGGGAGGGGAGGGCGCGGAGGCGGCTGGCATGGACCGTTCTTCAAGACGTTTGGCCCAGAACGGAGAGAGATGTTGGTGGTAACGGACGACAGAAATAGGACCGCGTCTTTTTCTACGCTGACGTTGGAGCAGGAGGAAATACAGGGACAAAGGCTAAAATAAAACCTACCGAAGGGGAGAGGGGCACCCACCGCACCGATGTTGGGATTTGTCCTGAAAGCAGGAGGGACCAACTTCCGTGTAGTAACCGGAGGGAAGGAGGAAATGGTTGATTGCATTGGAAACCTGATATGGGGCAGTGCTCTCCGGCGGATTCTGTTTCCCCTTGGAGGTTGGGGGCCAGGCCCCAGGAAGGGGTTTGTAGGATGAGCATGTCCCCTCACTCAGCCGGCCCAGTGTAGGGTTACGTAGCAGCCCCGGCGCCGAGGCGGGAACTTGGTGGGAAGCGGGTTTGAGGCTGAAGCTTTAAAATCCGAAGGATGAGAGGCTGGCTGAGAGGAAGCGTCCTGTTCCTCTCACCCTGAGGAGCTCTGCATTTGGGCCAAGGAACAAGGGTGTGTGTTTTTCCCCTAGAACCTCGTGCTGGGGCTACGACTTAGGCTCCCCCTTCCTGGGCCAGGCCTTGTCCGGCGTGGGTCTCACGTCCAGGCCTCAAGTCTCCTCGTCCTCAACGAGGACCAGCTGGAAGCCATTTTGATTAAGCTCCACCACAGAAGGACAATACAGCCCCGCCCAGAGCAGGCGCGCCCCCGCGGCGGGCCGGGTGCGCGTGTCCGCGCCTCTTCCCGCCGGCCTGGCAGGCGCCGGGCCCGGGCCGGGGCAGCGCGGGGCGGGGGGGCGGGGTGGTTATGTAAGCGTTGCGCGCTCCCGCGAGGCGACAGCCAATGGGAAGCCCCGGCGGCTCGTGCTCGCGCACGCAGGGTGGGGGGAGGGAGCGCACAGCGTGCGCGCGCCCTCTCCCTCCTCCACCGCTGCCGCCTCCTTCTTCTGCCGCTCCTGGTGCTGCTTGTGTGCTCGTTTGGTGCGGACCTGGTACCTCTTTTGTGAAGCGGCAGCTGAGGAGACTCCGGCGCTCGCCATGGCCGACGAAAAGCCCAAGGTGAGTTCGGCGCCGGCCTCCTCGCCTCGCCTCGCGGCGGGGTCACGGCGCGGGCCGGTCTCCAGCCCGCGCCACCGCGGGCTCCCCGCGCCTTCCCGGGCCCCTCACGGGCCGGCCGCGGCTCAGGCCCGGGCGTTCCGCGCCATTTTCCTCCCTCCCCTCTTCCTCCCTCCCGCGCTGGAGGAGGCTCCGCGGCCCTCCCCCGCCCCCGGCCGCCTCAGAGTGCGCGCCGGGCGCGAGTGGGGCGGGCGGATCGCGGGCGCCCGCAGGCCAACGGCTGCGAGCGGGGCTTCTCGGGCCGGGCGGGCGGGCGGGCGGGCGCGCGTGCGTGCGTGAGGAGGGGCGTTCGGGCGCGCGGTGTCCCCACCCTCCGCGGACCCCGTGCGGAGCCGAGGCGGGTGTTGCCGTCTCCGCGGTGGCGGGGAGTTCCCTTGGCCCGGGACTTCCCCCCGCAGGGATGAGCAGCGCGGGCGTCTGGGGACCCTGGCTCAGGCCGCAGCGGCCCGGTGAGGGTGCGGGAGGAATCAATGGGCTGCCGAGGGGTTGGAAGCCGGGTGGCGGTCGGGCCGTCCCGAGGGGCTGGGATTCCCGGGGAGTGTTTCCCATTTTAATGGCCTCGGCCCCGGGCGGAGGGGGATGGGCAGGGGCTTTTCCTTGGCTGTGAGGTAACCCCTAACCTGCGGGGGCCATGTGCTCTCGAGAAGTTGGGGTAGATGTTCGCGCAGGGACTTCCTCGGGCTTAACTTTTTAACGCGGGTTTTGAGGCGCCGAGGCGGCTGTTCCCGTGGGGACTGGGCACACGCTTCCCGCTGGCACCCGGGTCTCCCCTTTCGGCTTGGTTTGGTTTGTGACACCCTCCCCTTCCTTTCCGAAGTGATTTAGGGGCGACAGGATGCTTTGTGCACTTGATTTGGGTGAACTTCAGATGAGGGCGAAATCTTCGAGGAAGACTTGGAATAAACTTCATTTGACTCCTGTCAACAAAGGGGAGGGGAGAAAAAGAGCTCTTCCCTCAAAACGAACAAAACGGAGCTGCCCAAGGAGGCGCACCTTACGGTGGTCCTGAGTTACCACCGCTGCTTCGGACAGAAGCAGGACGGCCCTCCATTAGTTTTGTCAGTGGGACTTGAGGGTTAAGTCATAAGGTTCAGTTTGGTAACTTGAACAAGAGAATGGTAACGAGTTTTGAGTCGCAAGCTCTCGGTTTGTTCCCCTGCATCTGCACTTTGAAAAGGGAAAAGACGCTCGTTTTTAGTTTTTTAAGGGAAAGGATAGATTTTGAAAGTGGCAGAATATGCCGTTTTAGACAGTTCAAGAGAGCGCTGGAGTAAATTGAGGGGGACTCACCTTTAAAAATTGATTGTTGCCACGGGTAGCTAGTATTGCATGAGGCTTCTTTTCTGTTTCTGTGACAGACAGCTACTTAATGTCACCTCAGGGTTTCTCATTTTTTCAGATTGATTTCAGCGGCTGAAAACCCCTGTATGCTCTTTTATCATACAGAATGAGAAACCTGTTGATTTCTGAAGCAACTTGGGCTGCAGCTGCTTTAAAAGGTGTTTGTTTTTCACATTTCCCAAATTGTACTTTTATTTTTCTTTCAACAGGAAGGAGTCAAGACTGAGAACAACGATCATATTAATTTGAAGGTGGCGGGGCAGGATGGTTCTGTGGTGCAGTTTAAGATTAAGAGGCATACACCACTTAGTAAACTAATGAAAGCCTATTGTGAACGACAGGTGAGGAACTGACATGAGCACTTTCACTGAATAAAACTTATTTAAATGAAAAACAAACCTTATTTCCATGAGAATAGAAACTAGACTAGCATAATAAGCAGACTGACTTTGGGAGAATGAATGTGCACTTATGTATTTGACATATCAGTTTTATCATACACTTGGACTTGGTATGTTGATTCTTCGTGAAAACCCTGAGGATGGGTTGGTTAATGTATGACTAGAGTCTAGTCCTGTGCCACAAATGCATCAAATTATACTCACAACACGTGGTTTGTTTCCAAGGTGATAGAAGAATATAAGAATTGAACAGTAAAATTTCTTGTCAGGCTCTGTTTTTATCCATTTCACATTTGTCTTATGTCAAAACTATTTTGACCAGTTTGGAAATAAAATTAAATGTGAGTTTAAAAAAAAGTGAGTTTAAGGACATTGCAATTTTCCTGAAGCGTATAAAATTTTAATATTCCCTTTTAACACTAATAGTGGATGTCAAGAAATTTAACCTGCCCTAGCTGGTTTGGCTCAGTGGATAGACGGTTGGCCTGCGAACTGAAAGGTCCCAGGTTCGATTCTGGTCAAGGGCACATGCCCAGGTTCTGGGCTCCATCCCCAGTGGGGGACTTGCAGAAGGCAGCCAATCCATGTTTCTCTCTCATCATGGATGGTTCTATCTCTCTCTCCCTCTTCCTTCCTCTCTGAAATCAATAAAAATATATTTTAAAATTAAAGAAGAAGTAGAAATATACAGATGCTGGGAGGTAAATGTAAGCTGTAAGATCAAGAAGCTTCCCTTTGTGATGAGTCTAACTATACAAAGGCAACTTTAAAAAATGACTTTTGCAAGTATAATAGAAACTCTGGTACTTACATCAGTGACTTGGCAGAAGTATTTTTAAAAATTTTATTTCTTGATTTTAGAGAGACAGGAAATAGGGGTAGAGAGAAACAGATTTGTTGTCCCACTTACATATGCATTTATTGGTTTGGCTCTTGTATGTTCCCTGACCAGGAATTGAACCCACAACCTTGATGTATCGGTGACACTCTAACCAACATCTATCTATCCGGCCAGGTCCTCAGTATACTCTTATTTGAAGAATTTTGGTGAAATCCCCCTATCAGTTAGTGAATATGTACTTATTAATTGTGCTAAAGATTTTTTTTGCACTGGCACCTTTCATATTTGAGCACAAGTTCCCCTTCAGGTTACAGGGGAATTTTTAAAGCTAATTATTTTGTAGAAGTTTTATATAGCCAAACCTTATATAGAACAGAAACTCATGCTTAAATTTGCAGGTTTTCAACAAAATTCTCTGTGTATCTTAAGTTTTCTCTAATTACTATTAAATTTTAGCTTTTTAACATTGATTTTTAGAGGAAGGGAGAGAGAAATATTGATTTGTTGTTCCACTTGCTTATGCATTCATTGGTCAATTTTTGTCTATTCTCTGACTGGGGATCCAACCTGCATCCTTGGTGTATAGGGACAACGCTATAACCAACTGAGTAACGGCCAGGGCTAAATTTTATTTATTTATTTATTTTTATTTTTTAAAAAATATATTTTATTGATTTTTTACAGAGAGGAAGAGAGAGGGATAGAGAGTTAGAAACATCCATCAGCTGCCTCTTGCACACCCCCTACTGGGGATGTGCCCGCAACCAAGGTACATGCCCTTGACCGGAATCGAACCCTGGACCCTTGAGTCCGCAGGCCAACGCTCTATCCACTGAGCCAAACCGGTTTCGGCAGGGCTAAATTTTAGCTTTTTCATTATTTTTATTTTTTAATTGATTTTAGAGAGCGAGGAAGGGAGAGGGCTAGAGAGATAGAAACATTGCTGAGATACTGCCTCTAGCATGCTCGCTACTGAGGTTGGAACCCGAAACCCGGGCGTGTCCCTGACCAGGAATCAAACCTCAACCTCTGGTTCATAGGTCAACACCCAACCACCAAGCCACACCGGCCTGGCTGACTCCCTGCTTTTTAAGTGTAGGTATGGGCTACCTAATTCTTAACCCTTTGCACTCGCTTGCTTTTTTCTCGATTCCTTTATTCTAATGCTAACAGTGTCGAGTCACACTCGACATCCGAGTGCAAAAGGTTAAGACTAAGAATTGGCAGGTGAAAATTCTTGACCATGGATTTCCTATCAAGATTAATTGAATGTGCATATTAACTTTGTAATGAACTCACTTGATGATATCTTGACTCTGGAGTTTCAGTGGATGTATAATGGGCATGTCAAACCGAACATCCAAAAGAGGACTCTTGATTTTACTTCTAGAAATCTTCTCTGGTGTCCCCACTAAGTAAACAGCAATATTCAACATCTAGTTGTGAAGTCAAAACCTTGGGGTCATTATTTATTTATTTTTATTGATTTCAGAGAGGAAGGGAGAGGGAGAGATAGAAACATAAATGAGAGAGAATCATTGATCAGCTGCCTCCTGCATGCCCCACACTTGGGATTGAGCCCGAAACCCAGGCATGTGCCTTAACGGGGAATAGAACTGTGACCTCCTGGGTCATAGGTCGATGTTCAACCACTGAGCTACCCCCGGTGGGCCTTGGGGTCATATTTGATGATGCTTCCTAACTCATATAAGCCATCAGCAAATTCTCTAATTAAACCTGTGCTATACATATGTGTGTGTGTGTGTGTGTGTGTGTGTGTGTGTGTGTATATATATATATATATATATATATGTATATGTATATATATAACAGATTTGAAAACTCAGTATGAAAAGTAAAGTAGCTTAGTTTTTAAAATGTTGAGTACATGTTGAAATGATAGTATTTTGAATTAAAATATTTTATTAAAATTTCACTTATATTTTTTAAGTGGCAACTAGAAAATTTAAAATATGTGGCTCACATTATATTTCTGTTGGCTATTGCTGAGCCCTCAGCCATTTTATTCCAGTTTGCTAAGTTATTTCCTTGGAGATGTCTCTGATTAATTCAAAGAGCTTCTATTCCCAGCACTCAATCCTCTCATTCATTTTGATATTTTTCATTGATCGATGTCTATATTTGTCTCTCCACTGAAATGCAAGCTCCATGAGCATAGGGCCTTTTTGATCACTATTTCTCTAGAGTCTAGACCAGGGGTCCTCAAACTACGGCTTGCGGGCCACATGCGGCCCGCCGAGGACATTTATCCGGCCCGCCGGGTGTTTTTGCCGCCGGTGCCTGTCCTGCTTAGCAGCCGACTTAGCAATGTGCATAGGAATTTGTTCATAGTTTTTTTTTAAACTATAGTCCGGCCCTCCAACTGTCTGAGGGACAGTGAACTGGCCCCCTGTTTAAAAAGTTTTGAGGACCCCTGGCCTAGACCAATACCTGGCATATCAAACATATTATAGAGAACATTCAATCTAGTATCTCCAGAGGTTGGTTCCTAAATAAGTTTTTCATTCATGTGTAGAATTAGAGTTTGCCTACTTTATGTCAGCCACAAAGTCTTCAGCTAACTGATCGAGAGCATACTTTCCCACTGTAGTGTGGATTTACCCTACAGATTATTTCATGGAGTGTCAGGTGGTTTCAGAGGGCACAGATTTATTGGATTATTCCAATTCATTTTTGTGAAATGAGAAAATGGACCCAAAGAGAGAAGCTCACACAACTAACTCTTCAGGCACAACTCTAAAGCTCAGGGATGAGATTTATTCAGGAGCTCAAGTACTGGTTTAATGTAAATTCCTTGTTTGAATTTACATGACTTATGGAACCTTAAAGACAAGTTTTCTGAATTTTGGACTTTTGCTCCATAGAAAAATATCTTATTGATAAAGAAAAGCATATAGCCCTAGCCAGTTTGGCTCAGTGGATAGAGCGTTGGCCTTCGGACTGAAGGGTTCTGGTTTTCATTCTGGTCAAGGACACATACACAGGTTGCAGGCTTGATCCCCAGTGGGTGCCTGCAGGAGGCAGCCGATCAATGATTCTCGTCATTGATGTTTCTATCTCTCCCTCTCCTTTCCCCTCTGAAATCAATGAAAATATATTTAAGAAAAAAAAAAGCATATAAACAGGTGGCAATAAAGGAATACAGTCCTGGCTGGGTGGTTCAGTTGGTTGAAGTATCTTGTCTTACACCAAAAGGTTTTGGGTTCAATCCCTGGTCGGGGTACATACGGATGTTTTTCACATTGATGTTTCTGACTAAAATCAATAAAAAAACCATCCTTGGGTGAAGATTAAAACAAAATAAAAAAATACAGTTTGCTTATGTTCTGGCCCTGCCTTTTCCCCCCTTTTATTTTGAATGGCTGCACCATTGGCCTTACATGACCTTACCACTGGACATAGTGGAGGAAGAACCCAGCATATAGAAGGTGCTTAATATTTTGTTGAAGCACAATCTTAAGTGGAGTGTTTTTAAATATGTAAAACTTGGTAATTAATGCTTGGCATTGAATTCTTGGTTCCTTTTGTAATCACTAATTAAAAGTCATGAGGAATTTCACCTACCTGATGGAGGATTGATTGTATTCTTCAAGACAAGGGCAAGGGCTAGTCTGTAAGTGGTATGTGTCTATAGAGTTTTAAAGAAAAGTAATATGGTCTTCATGTTACAGATAGTTCAAAGACAGATTCAGCAAATCCTTGTTAATACAGGTGTTATATAAGTATTTGATCAGCACTTTGAATATTTTTAGTTCTAAGAACTTGGTTTAATTTTAAATAGATCCCTGGCTACTATAACTCAGTGAATTGGAGTGTCATCCTATCCAATGCAGGTTCTATTCCCAGTCTAGGGGACTGTGGGAGGCAGCCTTTTAAGATGTTTCTCTCCCTCCCTCCCTTCCTCTCCCTTCCTCTCTAAAAAAACCCCCAAAGTCAATATAAACATACCCTCAGGTGAGGATTTAAAATATATTCATTGAAGTATGGCTTTTGTGTAACAATTATAATTTATAATTTGAGCATGATATTGGAGTGGCTTCTTGTAAGATACTTTCTAGAAAGCTATCTTTCAAGTTAATATATTTATACTATACCTCCAAAGATACTTTATTTTTCTATCTTGTCTTCATTTGGCTGCAGTTATCAACAGCTTTGATGCTTTGCTTCTTTTTTTTTTTTTTTTTTTTTTTAAATATATTTCATTGATCCCTTACAGAGAGGAAGGGAGAGGGATAGAAAGTCAGAGACATCGATGAGAGAGAAACATCGATCAGCTGCCTCTTGCACACCCCCTACTGGGGATGTGCCCGCAACCCAGGTACATGCCCTTGACCGGAATCGAACCTGGGACCCTTCAGTCCGCAGGCCGACGCTCTATCCACTGAGCCAAACCGGTTTCGGCGATGCTTTGCTCCTTTACCCCTTTTCCCACTCCTGTTTCAGGAAGGTAATGCTTGATTTCTTTAACATGCTCTGAGGAATATTGCTGTGGGCATCGGTTACTTCAGGTTTCCTTTTAGTATCTCATTTAAATGCACAGTTGGACTCAAGGTATGATCTAGTCAAGGTTGGATTAGCTATGGTCTCAAAAGTAGTACAGCTTTTTTTAAAGAAGAATTTTTATTTTTCCAAAGAAAATCAAACATAGTTTAAAGAAAGTAAAAGTCACCCCAAATCTTTTTACTCATAGAAACGTTGGTAGCAAATGTATTTATGTCTCATTTAATACATTTGTGGCTAAATATGCATATAGTTTTATTATTGTTTGCAGTAAGATGCTTTTAAACTCTCTTGTACAGGGTTTGTCAATGAGGCAGATCAGATTCCGATTTGACGGGCAGCCAATCAATGAAACAGACACACCTGCACAGGTAAAAATCTTTGTGTTAACTAGAAAAATCGATGTTTTTTTGTAATTTGCCTAACAGCTTTGTTTATTTGTTAACTTTTAGATGTTGAAATATAGTTCTTTATCACAATTCAAAGCTATGTAAAAGATGATCAAGGGGGAATAGAAAGGAAAAAAACAGGAATAGATTGAGGAAATGCCACTGGTTTTTAAAATATCTGGTTATCACTCAGTAAAACTAATAGGTCATTTAGTTTTACTTTAACCCATGTTTTTCTTATAGTCCTTTTCTTCAGAGTGTTTATTGATTTCAGAGAGTAAGAGAGATGGGGAGAAAGATGGAAACATCAATGATGAGAGAGAATCATTGAATCACTGCCTCCTGCTCACCCCACTCTGGGGATCCAGCCGGCAACCCGGACATGTGCCCTGACTGGGAATCAAACTGTGACCTCCTGGTTCATAGGTTGACCCTCAACCACTGAGCCATACCTGCGGGACAACTGCAAGTTTCTTGATAGCTTAGTTTGAGAGGGGGGGCTGTTGACAATAGGTGGCTTGCCAGACCCGCACTACAAAATATGATGCTGCCCGGCCCACGTGGCTCAGTGATTAGAGTGTTGGCCCGGTGAAGGGCATGTACCTTGGATGGAGGTTCCATCTGGGTCCTGGCCCTGTGCGTGGGAGGCAACCAATAGATGTAACAGATGTATGTATCTGTCTCTCTGTCTCTCTCTCCCTCTCCCCCCCCCCCTCTCCCCCCTCCCTCTCTTCCTCCTCTTATCCCCCCCAGCTGCTCCCTCCCTCTCCCTCACCTCCTTCCATTCTCTAAAAATCAATGGAAAAAATATCCTCTGGTGGGGATTAACAACAACAAAAAAAGGTGATGCTGTCTGATCCCTTTATCTCTTTACCTATCAGGGCAGTTGGTCTGTCACATTGTAAGCTCTTTGTTTCTTTTTACCTTTTCAAGTTCCAGTTAAGAATTCCACTTTGGAAATTTAAATTAGAGTCTGTATATTTTTGAAATTTTTTTATCACGCCATAAAAACCAGAAAGTGATAAATATGGTATGTGTGGCCCTAACCGGTTTGGCTCAGCGGATTGTGCCTGCTGACTGAAGGGTCCCAGGTTCAATTCTGGTCAAGGGCATGTACCTTGGTTGCAGGCACATCCCCAGTAAGGGGTGTGCAGGAGGCAACTGATTGATGTTTCTAACTCTATTCCTCTACCTTCCTCTCTGTAAAAAAATCAATAAAATATATTTTAAAAAAATATGGTAAGAGTGAAGCAGCACATCAAGATTGTGGCTTCCTTGATAATCTTCAAAAAATTGAATTATCTATGAGTGATACTTGAGGGAAGAAGATTTTGAAATTCCGTTGGTGAGTCTCTAAGAAGCAATTATAGTCCATAACCACAAGGTGGAGCTGCATTCTCTTTTTAAATATACATTTTTTATTGATTTCAGAGAGGAAGAGAGAAACATCAATGATGAGAGAGAATCATTGATCAGCTGCCTCCTGCACGCCCCCCTACTGGGGATTGAGCCCAAAACCTGGGCATGTGCCCTTGACCGAAATCGAACCCCGGGACCCTTCAGTCCACAGGCTGATGCTCTATCCACTGAACCAAACCGGCTAGGGTGAGCTGAATTCTCTTGATGAAAGAGAAAAAGCTCTTTTATCTTTTAAAAGCATTTAAAGCTTCACTATAAAATTTGAAATGCCAATAGTTTCGTTTCAGTAGATAGGCTGAAGACCTGTTTGTATGTGTGTGTGTTTTGATTTTGTGGTTTTGCTGTTTGCTTTTTTTGCATCCCTGGGTGGGCCTGAGTTGATGGTTTTAAAAGAATAAAAATAATTCATTAAGCTAAAGTCTGATGATTAGAATGTATTTTCTGTTTTGAAGCCTTCACTCCCTACCAGAAAATAGTTCTAAGGCTAGTCTACCATGCTAGCTGCAAACCCTAAACAGTGAGGAGGATTTGTTCAGACCTGCATTACAAAATCTTCAAATGAATTTAGAATTGAATTCATTTTAGAATGAAATTGACTTGTTTTAGAATTGTTTTCCCAATATGAAATAGAAGAACTGTAATAAATCTGAAAAATCTTACCAGCCAGTTTTAATTGCAGTATAATTATGGTGCCCATCATTCTGTTAAATACTTTCTTCAACTCATTTAATTCTCATAACTGAATGCTGTGCCTTTTTACAAAGGGAATTGAGACTCAGTTATTAATATTTTAATGCCTTAGCTCTACTTTGAGTATATTTGAACTTTGTTAGAAACAGTTCCCTTTCTTGTTGTTAGGTGCTCAAGATTGTTTTATTTGCAAAATTACCAGTTTTTAAAAGAAATTTTTAAGGGTAATTTGTCAGCATAATAAACTGTTACAAAGGTTATTTACTTTACAGCAGGGGTGGGGAACTACAGCTGGAGAAATCATTTGGTCTGGCCCTGCCAAGGTATTAGGGGTGAGTTAATTAAATGTTTGACCAAACCTAGCAGGCTAATTTTTAAGTTGATAATTTTGTATCGCCTGAGAATGATGTTATAAATATCCAAATGGCCCTTGGCAGAAAAAAGATTCCCCACTCCTGCAGTTTACAGTGTTGCCATATGTACCAAAATCTCCCTATTATCAACATGGTTGTTTTGTGTATAATGTATGGATAGTGAAACTTGCAAACTTAATTTGTGAATAGCATTTTAAAGTTGAAATTAACTTAAAACACAACACAAGTTTCTTCTTGCCTGTTCCCTTTCCTTCCTGCATATAGGCAACCACTGTTTTATGCATAGGGAAGGATACGTTCATGCACACACACACACACACACACACACACACACACACACACACTAAAAACACAAATGTTGCCTAGTTTATAAATGTTTTTAGTATTCTAGGAATATTTCTACTTCTGTGCATGTAAATCTGCTTCTTCTTTAGTAATAGTTTTGTGGTCTTTCACTATGAACGTATAGTATTCCTGTGGGTTTCTAATGATACTTAGGTTATTTCCAGTCTTGCTCATCTAAACAACATGGTGAGAGCCTTCACACGCATCACTCTTATTTTCAGTACTCAGAGGAGATGATTTAACTCATAGACATGTTCAGTTTTTAACTTAAAAGCTAAGTTCTCTGTAATCTTCATTAAAAAAGGATACCAGCCCTAACTGGTTTGGCTCAGGTTCGATTCTGGTCAAGGGCATGTACCTTGGTTGCAGGCACATTCCCAGTGAGGGGTGTGCAGGAGGCAGCTGATCGTTGTCTCTCTCTCATCGATGTTTCTAACTCTATCCCTCTCCCTTCCTCTCTGTAAAAAATCATTAAGAATACATTTAAAATAAAAAAGGATACCAAGTGAAAAATTACTTAAACCTAAGGCTGGGATGCTAACTAAGTTAGTGTCTGGGATGTCTAAAATAACCAACACTAGAATTGGGTGACACTTGTGCAGTTTTTCAGGATATTTAGGTCTGATAGTTATAAATTTTAAGAGCTGAATTACCAATGGCTTTTTTTCCTTTATGCTAGTTGGAAATGGAGGATGAAGATACAATTGATGTGTTCCAGCAGCAGACAGGAGGTGTCTACTAAAAAGGGAACCTGCTACTTTACTCCAGAACTCTGTTCCTCCAGACCAAGAAGACATTCTCAATTAGAAAACTGCAATTTGGTTTCAACACATCTGACTACTACAGTATAGTTTTCTCTATTCTTTCATTTTCCCCTCCCCCATTCCTTTATTGTACATAAAGTAACTGATGTATGTGCACAAGCATTTGCATTTTTTTTTTTAACTAAATGGCCAATGGTATGTTTTGATCTACATCAAATGGAGATGGGATGGGGAAAAATACTGGTTCTGTGAAAACACCCCCTTTCTCCATTAGTGGCATGCTCATTCAGCTCTTATCTTTATATTCCAGTAAGTTATTTTGCTCTCACTGTTTAACAAAAAAGAACAACATAAAAATTCTTGCATACCTTGTTTGATTGGAGAATTTTAATGTTTTTCATTTATCATTGTAAAACCAAGGACAATTTTATAACTTTTTTGTACGTAGCTGTTACATGTAGGGCAATCTGTCTTTAAGTAGGGATAAATTACTCTAAAAAAATGAATCCTAGATAGTTTTCCCTTCAAGTCAAGTGTCTTGTTGTTTAAATAAACTTCTTGTTTAAAATGAGCTGTTCTCTTTATTCTGAGGATATTAAATAAGAAAATTGAAGTTTAGGAAAAAACATGATACCAATAGGCCTGCTAGAAGTAACATTTAAAGGAAGAAATAGAACTTTTTATTTCTGACAGACTAATGCAAAACAAAGAGTAACAAAGTTATAAAAATGACTATCAATGGATGTTCCAGCCTCCTCTTTGTTCAAAAAGCTTAGGCCCAAATATGCAACTTTACTAGCAAAAAAAAAAATAGGTCATACTGTGTGGATTTACTCTCAGGCATTCTTTTCTGTAAACCATTACCTGAGGTCTTAGTAAATGCAGCTAGAAAAAAGGTTCTGGTTTAGCTAACTGCTGATAAGTCACTTAACTTCTCTAGCTTTCACTTTGATGAGTATGCCCTAATCTAAAATAGAATCTAATCTGTTTCTTATTTAAGGATGTTGAAGGACAGAAAATGTTTATCTACATATATTTCTTTTAGCATTAAATATACAGGTCATTACTGTCTTCAAATGTATGGGGAAAGATCACGGCTATAGAACCAATAGAGTATTTGAGCAGGAAAGATAAAAGAAGATCTAATCCTAACCCCTGTTTTAGAGATGAGAAAACTGATCCAGAGAGTTGTCACACAGCTACATGGTTATAAAACTGGGACTAGAGATAGGTTTCCTACTGCCTGTTAATTCCAATTGAATTCTCTAAAACTGGTTCTCAAGAAACTGAATTCCCACCCCTGCTAACCCACCAATGTGGTCTTGTTGGATCGAGTCCCTATGTGCTATAATAATGCCACGTCATTCACTTAATCCACTGTACCTCTTACAGCATGATCTCTTTTACATTCCCCATGTCCACAGTGAATGAGCTTCCCCAGAATCAGGAATTCTCTAGATTTTTGGCTCTATTATGTATATGCGTTAATCTTGAATCCATTTTTATTTTGCTACCAACTCATTTTTACAACTTATATTGTGAGATGGTGGGAAACCTGCCCCCAAGAATTCTTAGAAGGGATCAGTTAAGTACATTTCTCTTGACTTACTGATCTAGGTACTATTAAATAGTGGAGTTTTGTGGTGTCCTAAAAACTAAAGTTAAATTGAAATTTAAATCCGAGAACTTGAACGTGGAAGGGGTCTTGAATTGGCTTTTCTTCAGTTGGAAGAATTAATACTATGAGTTTTTGCCTTGTTGGGAGAAGATCGACTTTAAATTCCTTCCTAGTAGAAAAACTTGGTACAATTAAAAGAGCCAGAGAGAAATGTGTGGAAAGGGCACTGTTCAATAATATAGTGTGCTGTGGCTTATTGATACTTGGGTCAGTGTATACCTTATTTGCGTTCTTAAATGGACTTTTCTTGATTGTTGCTCTTGACCATTTCACATAAGTTGCTACCAAAACAAATATTCTATGGAAAAAACTTGTGGAGTACTTTTTAAAAATCACTTCGAAAATAAGTGGAATTGTTTGAGTTGAAAATACTGAAAGTAATTTTTGCATTTTTTTTTGGTTTGGGAGGGGACATTCAAGTGATGGGAGTTATGCTGCCATTTTGGTTAACTGTTATAATTTAGCTAAACTCTGGCTGCCCTCATATTACTTTAATGAGATTGGAAGATGGGAAGGAATAGTTTGAGGAGAATTGGGAGACGGATGAAAGTGTGCAATTGTATTGGGAATTGTGACAGCAGCAGGTCAGTGGACAGTGGAATCCCAGGATTTGAGGGAGTTTTTCCAAGATCTTTGTGTATATGTGCGTGTGTGTGTGTTGCGGGGTGGGGAGGTGCGGGGTGGTGGTGGTAGTGTATAGTATATTGGACAGGGCCACCTGTGCTGCTGAGGGTTATTTTTGAGTTAGGTTGCTGCTGCTTTTAACAGTGATTCTGGAGATCCTGGTTTTTCATTAGAACGTCTGGGTGAGCTTTTAAAAAATACCAGTGCTTCTGCCCTACCCCCAGAAATGTATTTCCAAAGCATGTGGAATTGAAAAGCAATTCTGGGAGGCATCCTTACAACTCTTAAGTTAATCACCTTATGGTGAAGATTAAATGTTTTAGCTAGAAAATGCCTCCCACATACTGAACTCTAAATTAAAGTTATTATTCAGCCCTGGCTGGGTGGCTCAGTTGCTTGGAGCTTTGTTCCATACACCAAAAGGCTGCAGATTCAATTCCCAGTCAGGGCTACCTAGATTTCGGGTTCAATTCCAGTTGGGGCTGGAGGCAACTAATTGATGTTTCTCTTAACATTGATATTTCCCTTCCTCTCTCTAAAAATCAATAAAAATATATCCTTGGATGAGGATTAAAATAAAAAGTTGTTATATCCAATGTGAAGTAAGGGCTCTGCCATAGACTGAATACCTAAATCTCTACCAGTTGGCCTGCACTTAATGTAAATGAGAAATCAGAGACCTGGCCAGTAACTTTCTATTTATTAAAAAAAAAAAACAACTGAATATGATCTTTGTCTCTTGTCTCATTAGGTTTTTTAATAAATGCTTAATACTAAATAGTGCCCTAGTGAGTCTTGAAGGAAAAATATTCCTCAGGATATTTTTTTAATCCTCACCTGAGGACTTAATGATTTTAGAGAGGGAGGAAGAGAGAGAGATGTGAGAGAGAATCATTGATCAACTGCCTCCTGCACGCTCCCCACTGGGGATTGAGCCCGAAACCTGGGCATGTGCCCTCCCCTGGGAATCAAACGGACCTCCTGGTTCATAGGTTAACACTCAATCACTGAGCCACACCTGCTGGGCTTTTAGCTATTATTTTTGCTAAGGAGGTGAATTCATTTTAGGAGCACGGGACAGATGGGTTAGGGACATTTTTGTTTGTTTTATTAAATAGAGAAATAACATCAGAATTGAGTAAAGAGGACAAACTTAAACTACATAGTTTTATTTTATTCAGCTCTTAGTCTGAAAAGAGGAAGAAATCGGGAAATATGAGTTATGCTTTTCCTCTATAATTCAGTGATTAAAAAGGACCTGAGGGGCGTATGTCAGACCTTAGTAGAGTATATGTACCATTTTGTTTACCTTTGAATAAAGAGAAGGCAAGAACATGACAAAGCCATTTTCCATTATTTGAGACCTCTTCACGCATTTGTTTAATGGCAAATGAGTTTTAAGAGAATTTATGCTGTCTCTGGGCATTGATCTGCCACCCTCCTTTTTTTGGTGAGGATATGGCTAAGAAAAGAATGGACAGATGCATACTAAATTTGGCTTTAAGAGTGATGGATGCAGAACTTATGTGTAAATATGTGTGGTTAAGTCATACGTAAGTGATACGCTTATGAAATATACTGCAATATTGAGGCTGAGAAATAACGCTTGTTAGAAATACTTGTCAGTGGGCTATTCATTAATTCAGTCACTAAACCAAATTCAAAAGCACATGACCAGCATTTGTTTTTAAATAATGAAACAGAAGGGTAGAAAATATTAAGAGTATGTATTAAACTGTGGTTGAACTTAAGCTGTTGCTATTCTTGTAGGTCTAAAATAGTCAAATATCTGCAGTTTCAAATGGTTCAACCTAATACGTGTATATCGATGTCAGTGAAATGCACTGATCAAAGAGCTTGGTTCAAACCCAGTTTCAGAATCTAGGGAGAGTATTACCCACTCCCTCTGGCATTGTGGAATAAATTGGGGCAGGTTGAACTGCCGGGGGATTCAGCACATTGCAATGGTAGTGGGAAAGCTGATAACATTCGAGGTAAAAACAGGTGCTTGAGAGCTAAGAGTTGCTCTGTTAAGTGCATGTTTTTGTTTTTAGTTATGACCTTAGCTAAAGTGGTGAGGCACAACGTGGTGAGAAACAACTTGCATGTTATTTTCAGTAGGTTGTGCATTACATTCTTTTTTTTTTTTTTTTTAAATATATTTTTATTGATTTTTTTTACAGAGAGGAAGGGAGAGGGATTGTAGCATTGATCAGCTGCCTCCTGCATTTGGGGATGAATAAAATGCTCTATCCACTCCAAACCAGACATTCTTGACTCTCCAGATACCCAGTAGCAAAATTAAAAACCAATGGCATTCCTGTCCATATTAAAGGAAAATTATTAGGGCTTCAAACACTTTTCTGACGTGTTTTAAATACTAGATTTCTTGCCACCTGATTCAGAACAATAGGTTGTGTTCTGAGGAGAATGTTGGGTTTACTCAAACCTGTTGGGTAAGCTGATTTACTAACCTTTCTGGACTGAATTACAAATGGATGACTAGAACTTTGAATATATTAAGGAAGTGGCAGCATGGGACTAAGGTAAATTTAAGAGTACTTAACTGTTTAAAGATATGAAAAGTTATAAAGCATGTGGGCAACTGTTCGTTCTTCTCCCCTTTACTGTATTTTAAAAGTAGGTGAAAATGGACATGCACATATAGGGCAGTGGTTTTATTTATGGCAGTGGTTTTAAAATTGGAACCCTGCCCTAACTGGTTTGGCTCAGTGGATAGAGAGTAGG
This sequence comes from Ia io, assembly GCA_025583905.1. Lineage (NCBI taxonomy): Eukaryota > Metazoa > Chordata > Mammalia > Chiroptera > Vespertilionidae > Ia > Ia io. The sequence goes on from JAJQQW010000020.1 coordinate 3,706,381, forward strand.
CCTTCGGACTGAAGGGTCCCAGGTTTGATTCCAGTCAAGGGCATGTACCTTGGTTGCAGGCACATCCCCAGTGCGGGGCCGGGGGGTGGGGGGGGGGGCATGTGCAGGAGGCAGCTGATCAATGTTTCTCTCTCATCGATGTTTCTAACTCTCTATCCCTCTCCCTTCTCTCTGTAAAAAATCAATAAAATATATTTAAAAAAAAAATTGGAACCCTGGGGTTGTACAAAAAGGTAGGTAGACTGCCAAACAGGCCTGCCTAAAATGGCCTTAATCTGATGTCTTGTTTTACTAAATTTAATAAATCAGAGGAGATTAAAAGGGTTCTCTTGGGATTTGTTTTATCCTTGAAGCAGAGGTTCTCAGCCCAAGCTATATCTGAGAATTACCTGTTTAACTTCTTAAAGATAACCATGACTGAATCTGACCCTCAGAAATTTCAGTTTAGTTGGTGTTGGGTGGGGCCTGGCATTCATTTGTATTTCTTAAAAGCTCATAGGTTATTCTGATGTGTAGCCAGTGTGAGGCACCTCTAAGAGAAAGCTTTCATTTACTAAGTACAACATTCTTAGAATTCTTAACCCCATTCTATAGATGAAACTGGGCTTGAGAGTACCAGTGTACTTAGAAGTGTTACATTGAGAGGGAGCAGACCCAGAACCCAGGCTTTTTGATTTCTAGCCCAGTGCTGTATGACCACAGCAACCTGTTTTCTACTAGACTACAGGGGATGGAGGAAGTAAGGCAAGTCAAGTACAAATTCAAAAATGTAGGTTAAAAGGGACCCTAAAGAGCCAGGTACAAACCCCTCATTTCACATACAAAAAATTTCAGATCGTTAGAAAGTATGTGATTATTTTCCAAGTAAGTCAATAAAAATGGCCATCACTTTGATGACTTCTTATATGGCAGGCCAAGCAGTTTACATCATTACTTAATTCAGACCTCAGCTCTGTGGAATCCAGATACTATTTTATCCTTATTTTATGAATGAGGAAACGTTCTCAGAAAAGTTGAGATTAAAACCCAGATTTCTCCCATGAGAGCCTGAGCCAGCAACCACCATACTCCTCTAACTCCTAGTCTGTACTTACATGATTCTTATTTTGTTAGAGAGAGAGAGAGAGAAACGTTGACGTGAGAAACATCCATCTATCAGCTGCCTCCTGCCCTGACCTGGGATGGAACCTGTAACCACTCCAACCAATTGAACCACACCAGCCAGGGCAGTAATTACATGATTTTTGAGGAGGGCTTGCATGCTCACTGGCTAGATGGATCTGAAGGTGTTTTTTTGTTTTTTAGCTTATTATTATTATTAAAGTTTTGGAAGTTTAGGCCCAGCCTTTAAGAGTGAAAAGATTTTAATCCAAACAAGTGGTGTGCTTCAAGTTTTTGTGGGAAGCACATAAATCCATGCCTTCTAGAAGAGAAGAACTTATCTCTGGCTTTTTATGAAAGCCCGGAAGAGCGGTTAACCAACAGTATAAACTTCTAACTGGAAGGAGGAGGTTATGAAAAGAGGAAAGTAGTTCAATTTTATGGAAATACTGAAAAAGATCTGCCTTGAGGAAACATGCATGCATTCCTATTATGTTTTTGTAAGCAGTCATTCCCGAGCCCTCCAAGTGTGTCTGCATTTGTTGCAGGGATAGATTTACCCAGACAGGTGGAAGAGTCATGACTTAAGGGTACAAACAGCTGCAGAGCTCTGGAATAGTCTTGATAGCAAAGGATGTGGCCATTCCCAGCCACCAGGCATTAAAAGCCTTAGAACAGACCTTCAAATCAGAATGACTATAATTTTGGTCTGGTGCATGCACTGCCCATGACAGCTAAATATTAACATTAAAATGTAAAGAATTTCCATTCGTTTTAAAAGGGATCATCTTGGCGTGCTTTCTGTTGCTGACTCAATGTTGCTGCCTTGGGACTGTCAGGTTTCCACAGGAGATACACAGTAGGTACTCAATAAATGTCAATGTAGGGTAGTAATTTTCATCCCTTAAGGAGCATGCCCTAACTAGCCCACCATAAGTAAGGCAAATAAGTGTATGGTAACGACAAATCTGCCCTGCACTGTGGGTTCCAACTTACCCGGAGCGAGCTTTCTCCTTTGCCAGGTAACTTTGTTAAGTGACAGCGAGCATTACTCGTACGAAGCATGGGCAGGTTTGTCCTTTGTCCAATCATCTCCGAGATTTGAGGGTGGGGGAGGGGGCACTTCTCCAGACCCTCCCTGACCAGGAAGCGGGCGGGTTTAGGTTGAGCCTGGACCACCACAGCCCATCGTGAGGCAGCACGATGCTTGGCACTCCGGGGAACCAATAGGTACGAAGAGAGCTATTTGAATCGGCCAATGCCGGAAGGGCGGGGGCGGGGTTTACGAGCCCTATAAAAGCGGTAGCCGGCCCAACAGGCGGTGGCGGAGGCTTCTGCAGTGGTCGCTGTCGGTCGGGTGGGGAGCTCCTCTGCGCCCCACGGGCCGGATCCTTTCTACTCTCTGGTACCACGCCAGCCTGTCTCACTCCTCGGCGTCATGACGACCACCACCACCTTCAAGGGCGTCGACCCCAACAGCAGGAATAGCTCCAGGTGAGGCAGCGGGTCCGCGCCACGCGGGACTCAGGGTCAGGAGGGCCGCTGCCCAGCGGGGCCACGCGGGCCGAGTTGCGGGTCGTTGGCGGTAACGTGCCCGGGGCGCCACGCTTGCGTCTGGCCAGGCGGCGGAGCTCAGTTGCCAGTCCCGCCTTTGTGTCTCCCCGCGAGCCCTGCACGCTGCCCCGCCCGACTCCCTCTCCTCTCATTCATTCCTTCCCCGGGAGCGAGGGGCCGGGAGGGCCGGACTCGCCCTTAAAGCGCCGCGGGTTGTAAGTTGGGATGTACCGAGAGGGTTCGCGCACTCCTCTTTTTACCGTGGCCAGCCCGTTCCCAGGGCGGTGGTCTTAGCCTGCGGGTGCCCATACAGTTTACGGGGCGTCTCGTCCAGGCCCCATTGTCTCACCCCCGGGCCACGCGCTCCTGTCACTTGCTCGGGGCAGGTGGCGGCTGGGCGATCGGCGAGGCGATCAGATTCCGCGGCCGCAGCGAGCGGGTCTGGCGGGCTTCTACCCACTGGGGCCGGGCTGGCAGGTGGCACTGGTGGTCAGGCAGGATGGCCATCGCGACCCCCAACTCCTTCCTTTCCAGGACCCAACCGTCAGCCCTTGCCAAGTGCCTCCCTTCTGCTAACAAAGGAAAGACCCCTGCTCCTTCCCCTCCTGCGCCCACCTCCGAGCGGGAGAGGGCGTGTGCCAGTCCGAGTGGCTTCTCTGTGTTCCAGCCTTCGGACCTCGGTCTTGGCATCCCACGCCTTTGACGTTTGTTAAAGGAGTTCATCTCGGGCCCCAGTTCCCTTGCCGGAGGAGGTTTCCTGTTCTTGGGCGGGGCCGGAGACATCCATTGTCTCTTCCGTGTACTATTTCCACTTGGGCAGCCGGGGCCTTTCTGGCCACTTAGGCCACTGCGTTTGGGGAAGGGGCACTGGGCGCCGTGTTTGGACCGGGACCCTTTTCCAAGCGGCTGCCCAACTTGGCGGAAGGGTTTGGATCCGGTGGAACATGCCCACATTGTCTGGGCTGCTCTCTAAGGTGGGATACGGACATCTCTGGGATCCTTGCTCAAGGCTTGGAGGAAGCTCAGACTCCCCTTTTTCTCGGCGTCTATTCTTCATCGATGGTGATCTGCCGTCCTGTGTGGCCAGCCTTGGGGTCCTGAGCAAGTGGCACAAAAGGGAGCCATTTTGTGGGGCTAAGAAGACAGCCGTGAAAGAGCAGTGTCTCGGGGGTTGGAGAACTTGGGGACAAAAGCAGGCCTCAGCAGTGAGTCTTAGGAGGGAGCTTTGGAAATGACAATCCTTTGTAATTCATTCCTTTCCCTTTCGCAATGTAGGAAAAACGGGACAGATTTTTAAAAACTAAATGAGCGGTTCCTGGGAGGATGGGGGAGCGTGGGTAGTGCACAAAATACCGACGAGGGTCACTCCCTCTTCTGTTGTCATCCTTCCAATGAGATCATTTTTTTCAGAGGACACTGGAACAGATTGAACCTTGGTTTTTCCGTTTGTGCCACGGGGTCAACTTTCTGCGGGTCAGAATGTAGTGGTTGGAATGCTAATGTGTAAAAAAAAATCAGGTTTTATCCTTTGGGGTTGAGTTCGGTTTAGTGCTTCATAAAGAATTTAGGTAACCTGGTCAAATGCATCCTCACACTGGCTTTTTGATATGTATACTTGAAATGTCAGACGGAAATGAGTTTTGGTTCTGCACAGTAAGTGTTTTAATTCACCTTTTGTCATCAGTTTCTCACGGTAGCATTGTCCTTTTATTTACTTCCTGCCTTTCCTTCTTCCATCATCTCAGCTAATGCTCCTCAACTTCTTTCCTCCAGTAACATCCTCCCGGCCCCCTAAACGTGTGATACATTTAGTCTCGTTAGGAAATGATCTGCAAAGACCATATGGGAAGTCTAGGATTTTAAGAGAGAAGAAAGAAAAAGTAATTTTTAAAACATTGCTATCTGCAGTACGTGGAGACATTTTTGTTGAGTCTCAAATATGTAATCCTGATTTAGTTATCATGTGTGTCGCTCAGAAGGAGTAGTAGGGCCTGAAGAAGTAAAATTGATATAATTTCCGTCTTATGATTCAAATCCTTTGTTTGGGGATGTCTCGCTGTTACAAATGGGCTCCACAACACTGACGTCATCGGAGTAGGTACTACCTGCTGTTCTAGCAGGAACATGGACCTTTACAAAGTTGAAATGGTCAGAGCTTTGACTTTTTTTTTTTTTTTTTAAGCTGGTGTTTAACTAGTGTCTTTTTTTTTTTTTTTTTCAAGGCCAAAAAATATTTCCCAGCCCATTAGGGTTTTGAAGATTTTCATCTGGCTAAAAATTCATAAGGGTTTAATTATGATGGTAAGGGAAAAAAAATCACTAATCTCTAGGGAATGAAGGGGGAAGACAATGAAGCAAGTTAACTTTTGGGGTACAAATGTTGAAAACCTAGTCACTTCAAACTTGAACATGAGAGAAAAGCGTATTTAGAATTTATACCTTTAATTATTACTTAAACCATTTATACCAACCTAAAATTATCATCTTTATAAAATGTATGCCTGAACACATAATTTAAGTGGATATTTAAAAAAAAAAACAACCAAACCAGTGAGGTTTTATTTATTTTATTTTATTTTTTTTTAATATATTTTTATTGATTTTTTACAGAGAGGAAGAGAGAGGGATAGAGAGTCAAACATCGATGAGAAACATCGATCAGCTGCCTCTTGCACACCCCCTACTGGGGATGTGCCCGCAATCAAGGTACATGCCCTTGACCGGAATCGAACCCGGGACCCTTGAGTCCCCAGGTCGACACTCTATCCACTGAGCCAAACCTGTTTCGGCAACCAGTGAGGTTTTAAATGTTTGACATGTTAATAAGAGAACACAATGGATCTCTCCCCCCACACCCCCCAAGGGAAATATAATGACACTAGAGGCTCGGTGCACAAAATTCGTGCACGGGTAGGGTCCCTAGGCCTGGCCAGCGATCAGGGCCGATCAGGTTCCCCGCCTCCCTGCCTCCTCCTTCCTAAGCTCCCTCAGCGACCCGCCACTGCTACTGGTCGCCTGCCATGTTCTGCCCCGCCCCCTGGTGGTCAGCACATGTCATAGTGAGCGATCCAACTCCCGGTCGAACTCCCGAGGGGACAATTTGCATATTAGCCTTTTATTATATAGGCTTTTTATTTAGTGTAAATTGGGTACTGAATTTTACTATGGACAGACACAAATATCAGATTCAGGGTAGGACACTAGAGGACCTACGTAAGAATTATAAGACAGTTTAAGATTAGGAAGCAAGAAAACTAATCAGAGTACCAACTATGTGGGTTTGTAGTGTAAAGAGAAAAATGGCCTTGTGTGGTTCCCCTGTATCAATGCCAGGAACTGGGGATTTGGGTTTCGGTCCTGTCTGTGTCAGTTAACTAATGTTGGGCAATTTATTTGGAACTTCTCAGGGCCTGACTGGCTCCCTTAAAAATTAGGCTGAATCCTGGCTGGTAGCTCAGTTGGTTGGAGTGTGATCCTGATACTATATGCCAAGGTTACAGTTTTGATCCCTGGTCAGGGCACTCATAAAAAAGAGGCTGTTGAACTGGATAGACAGGGATTTTTCATACTCTTGAATCTCATGGCACACATAAACGAATTACTGACATTCAGCACACCAAAAAATATATTTTTTGCCGATCTGACAAAAAAAATAGATATAATTTTGATTCATTCATACCGGATGGCTATTGTGTTGGTTGTTGCCATTTTTTGTTTGGCAATCTAAGGGAAAAGAGGTCAGGGCCCCTGACTGAATAGTCAGGTATTGCATGTTTTAAAAATTCTTGCCGGGACACCAGCTGCAAATCGCTGGGATAGAGCAGAGCCCAGCAAATTACCACCTGAGGGCCAAACCCAGCTGGCCTCAGATCTTGACATTTATAAGTGGTTGGGGGGAAAAAAAAGCAAGAAGAATAGTTCATGACTTGTGAAAATGACATGAAAATCAAATTTCCGTGTCCGTAACTGAAGGTTTATTGGAGCGCAGCCCCACTCATTCATTCTCACGTTGTCTGCGGCTGCTTTGTGCCATGTGATGAAGGCCCATAGTGCCAGACTGCCGGACCCGCAAGCCAAAAATACCTCCTCTCTGGCCCTTTCACACAAAGGATCGCTCGTGTTTTTACCTCAGGTTCCACCTGTTACTCTTTGAGAGCATGGAGGAAGTGAAGGTTTAAGAGTCACTGAGGGGGCCTGGCCAGTGTTGCTCAGTGGTTAGCATAGACCCAGGAACCCATGGTTCCATTCCAGTCAGGGCACACGCCCGGATTGGGGGCTCGATCCCCAGTTGGGGGCCTATAGGAGGCAGCCATAGAGGTTTCTCTCTCTCTATCCTTCTCCCTTCCTCTCTCTCTAAAAATCAATTTAAAAAAAAGAGTCACTGAGGGAAGGGTGGAGAGGGCACTGGTAGGAGAAAGTATGGGGTGGAGGTAAGCCGGAACTGTTTGGGGGACAGTGAAGAAAGTGGCCTGACTGGCTTGGCGAAGAGGGTGGTGCTGAGAGGAGGCCACATTGGGAGTTGGCGAAGTTTGTCTGCTTTCCTTCAGTCCTGCCTAGGCCTACCCAGACTTTGCCTCTGGCTTGTGGGTAGCAGGACTAAGAAGCGCAGGGGAGCCCGGTGGGAAAGGACACAGGACAGGACAGGAGAGCATGCCCCTTGGGCAGGAAGGGGCAGTGTGAGGGAGCTGAGGCCAGGGTGTCGCCTACAGCCAAGGGGGCAGGAGCCCGCTCGGCTCAGGGCTTCTGGCTGAGTGGCACTCCCACTGTGGGAGCGCACTGACCACCACGGGGCAGCTCCTGCAGTGAGCGCCTGCCCCCCTGGTGGTCAGTGTGTGTCATAGCGACTGGTCGTTCCTCCGGTCGATTTGCATATTAGTCTTTTTTTAAAAAAATATATTTTATTGGTTTTTACAGAGAGGAAGGGAGAGGGATAGAGAGTCAGAAACATCAATGAGAGAGAAACATCGATCAGCTGCCTCTTGCACACCCCCTACTGGGGATGTGCCCGCAACCAAGGTACATGCCCTTGACTGGAATCGAACCTGGGACCCTTCAGTCCGCAGGCCGATGCTCTATCCACTGAGCCAAACCGGTTAGTCTTTTATTATATAGGATATTATGTAGGATGTAATTGGGTTTATATTTGTTCTCTAACCTTTTTTATTCACTGGGTTTTGGGTAACTTTTTGTATCCCCTAAAGGCAAATCTCACTGTAATGTGTATAGCTTTCTGTTGTATGAACAGACTTTGATACCTAACCTCCTACTATTGGATAATTAGGGTATTTCCAACTTTTCCCAGATTCACCTGTTTATAGGGGTATCCTTGTACATATGTCTGCTTATCTCCTTAGGATAATTTCTGGAAGTAGAAATGCTGATTCATATAAAATGTAAACCTAAACAATTGATACACATATCAAAATGTTCTTTAGAAAGTTTGTACAAATTCATGCTGGGAATTGGCATTTATTTTCCATCTTCACTAGTCTAATAAGCAGAAAACCCCACAAAACTGTTATCTTGGTGTGTGTGTGTGTGTGTGTGTGTGTGTGTGTGTGTGTGTGTGTTTTAAAGAGTTTATTTGAACCAAACTAACAAGATATGCAGGGGAGCAAGATCTCAAATGCTCCCAACTATCATCTTGTTTTAAATTTTATTTGCTAATGAGGTTGAATTTTTAATGTTTAGGGCTATCCATATTTTTTAATTGGATATTAGTACCGTTTGTCAGTTTTTTTGTTATTTTTTAAACAGTTTTTTAAGAGCATTGCATTATACTAGCGATATTATCTTTTGTCAAACGTGTGTGTTTTTGCCGAGTTTAATCTGTCCATCTCCTGATTTCTGGTTTTCATCTTGTGCCAAGAAAGAAAGCCCTTTTCTTCAAGACTAGGACACATCCGTACTTATTTTCTTCCAGTATTTTTGTTTTAGTCTTTTTAAAAATATATATATTTTTATTGGTTTCAGAGAGGAAGGGAGAGAAAGATGGAAACATCAATGATGAGAATCATGGATCGGCTGCCTCCCGCACGCTCCCCACTCGAGCCCACAACCCAGGCATGTGCCCTTGACCGGAATCAAACCTGCGACCCTTCAGTCCGAAGGCCAATGCTCTATCTACTGAGCCACAGCAGCTAGGGCTGTTTTAGTCTTTATTTATTTATTTTTTAAATATATTTTATTGACTTTTTACAGAGGAAGAGAGAGGGATAGAGAGTCAGAAACATCGATCAGCTGCCTCTTGCACACCCCCTACTGGGGATGTGCCCGCAACCAAGGTACATGCCCTTGACCGGAATCGAACCCGGGACCCTTGAGTCCGCAGGCCGACGCTCTATCCACTGAGCCAAAGCGGTTTCGGCTGTTTTAGTCTTTAAATGGAAATATTTGGCTTAGCTGGAACTTTTTGGTAAATGAAGTGAGTTAGGGGCATATATATTTTGTTTCATCAAAATGACTAGCCAGTTAACTCGTTGCAGTTTCCCCCACTGATCTCAAATACTCCTGTGGCAGTCTTTTTGAGAGATAACGCTTTGTCGTGACAGAATTCTGGGAAAAATTCTGAGAGATCAGATTCTCTCATTAAGTGATAAAACATTTAATTAGTAGATTTGAACAACTCCATTAACAAGCTTGACCTAGTGGACATAGAGAACATTGGCAAATACACTCTCTTTTCAAGCACATATAGAGAGAGATTTACAAAACTGACCACATATTAAGACATAAGGCACGTTTCATCAAATTTCAAAGGGTTCATGTCATAAAACTGTTGTCTGTCTGTGTTATAATTAAAAGCTAGAAATCAATAAACTATAAAGATCCCTATATTTGGAAACTTACAAATGCACTTCTAAATAATTTATGGTCCAAAGAAGAAAATATTGGACATGCTAAAACATTTAGAATGGAATAGTTTTAAAAAAAAAATCAAAACTTGCCCTAACTGCTTTGGCTCAGTGGATGGAGCGTCGGCCTGCGGACTGAAAGGTCCCAGGTTCGATTCCGGTCAAGGGCATGTACCTGGGTTGCGGGCACATCCCCAAGTGGGAGGTGTGCAGGAGGCGGCTGATCAATGTTTCTCTCTCATCGATGTTTCTAACTCTCTATCTCTCTCCCTTCCTCTCTGTAAAAAAATGAATAAAATATATTTTTTAAAAAATCAAACCTTGGGAATGCCTTTAGTGGGGTATTTAGAAGAGAATTTATACCTTAAGTGTTTAATTTTTCTTTTATTTTCTAATATAAGGAGCTTACTTTACAAATGACAACCGTATTGTAAACTTGGATGAAATGGACATATTCCTAGAAAATTGTTTCTTATTCAAACTGACTTAAGAAGAAATAGAAACCAGACCTCTCCTATCTCTAATAGAGGAATTGAATTAGTGGTTAGAAAATCTTTCCATAAAACCTCCGTTTTCTGTGCTTTTGAGTTTTTCTAGGGAGGGGACAGGTTGGTCAGCCTGTGGCAGGAAGACTTGGAAATGTGAAAGTACTATATTCGTTGTTGAACAAAAACCTGTAGGTGGTGCCCGAAGGTGCATGCGTATAGAACATGCCTGTGAATCTTACACTTAATGTCTCTTATGGACTTTCTCCCTGTGGCTAGTCACTTGTGTTTACCAGTGACAGTAGTGAGGCCCAAGTATATAAACAGCGCTTGTCTGTGATGTTGAGATAGGAGAGACATTTCATTATTACCTTTGCTTGGCCTTCTAAATTGGTCTAGTTAACTTTTAATATGTATATTCTTCCATTTTTTTATTTCGTTGAAAATAAAAATGGAAAAAATAAGTAACAAGATGTGCTTCTAAACTTTGTACATATAGGGTAGGGCAAAAGTAGGTTTGCAGTTTGAATGGAAAATAATACAATAATGAATAAATGATAATACAGATATAAGAATAAGTTGTTTTGCATACTCACAACTGTACACCCACTTTTGCCACACCCTGTATATCCAGCTAAGCCCAGGAGGCGAGGTCCCTTAGGTCCCTAGCCATTTCCTAAAAGGAGCCGCCAGCCAGGCTATTGTTTGTGATGACTTCTGGGCTATTGTGTGACAGACAACCTTCCTACAGGTATTATAAAGCTGCCTTTTTGTTCTTAACACCCAGTGTTGAATTTATACCCCAGGGAATCAATTCCTCGTCCCCATTAGCAACTTTCTTTTGTGGGAGGGAAGGGGAATGACTGGACAAGGGGAAAAGGTGCCTGACCACATTTTTGCCAAGAAATGCATTGGTGTGGCTTGACATTTCTGTTTTTCCATTATTCCTAGGGTTTTGCGGCCTCCAGGTGGCGGATCCAACTTCTCATTAGGCTTTGATGAGCCCACAGAGCAGCCCGTGAGGAAGAACAAAATGGCCTCCAGCATCTTTGGGACCCCCGAGGAAAACCCCCCTTCGTGGGCCAAGGCGGCAGGTATGGCTTAGGACTGATTGCCGGTCAAGGGGAGGACCCAGCGTGAAGCCACAGCTGTCATAGGGCTGTGAGCCAAATCTAGCTTTTATCTGAAAGAGATTAACAGCAGTTAGAGCTCCTCATTGGGGGAAAGACTAGGACCAAGTCTCAGGAAATACTGAGAGCTTATGGGATGGATCAGGATAAGGAGTGACATCGGACAGGGTTATTCAGTCCCTCTGTCAACATTTTAAGCCATCACCTAACTTCCCTCAGGCTGTTTGCTCATTTTGTCATATGAGACTAACGTATAATATCGCTAGCTAAGAAAGGGTTTGCCTTAGGTCTTCCCATTATGTTCCTCAAGAAAGTGTCTTTTGCTTCAGGGGCCAAGTCCAGTGGTGGCAGGGAAGATCCTGAGTCATCTGGACCCCAGAGAAGGAACTCCTCGGAAGCCAGCTCTGGAGACTGCCTAGACCTGAAGGTCAGTGTGACAGTCGGGGGAGAGGACAGGCTTCGAGGATGCTTCTGTTCAGAAATCAGATCCCCCTGTCGTACTACGAGCTTCAGTTCTTCCCCTGGAGTTTCCCATAGAGGTTGTTGGGAAAGGGACTGGGCAGTATTGGCGATGGATGATTGACAACTAAAGAGAGGGAAGTCAGAAAGTGAATAAACGTGACCTTGCTGTTCTGAGGTCTCTTCAGCCGTTAGCATTGGTCTCTACCCTCCGTGTTGATTTTCAGGACTTGGAATCACAGCACACTCACTTCCTGTGTATCTCAGATATGGCGGTATCTCTGAGTTCAAGGACTGTTTGAATTGTTGGCAAACGTTAAATGTCCAGTTGTTTTGAGCGGAACTCGAGGACTATAGCACCGCCCCAGAGCCCCAGCTGTGTGTGTGTCTGGAAAGCGGGGAGGGTGCCCTCCGGAGTAGGGATTTCAGGGCACATGGAGGCATCAGCCACCCAAGTGTGGGAGGCCCGTGGAAGGGGCTTTGGAATTGTTAGATGCCTGTCAACCCCTAGGTCAGAAGAAAGGGGGGGAGAATGGAAGGACAGACTCACCAGTTTCCCATTCTGATAAAAGAGCCTCTGAAACGCTAATTGATATAGGTCACCAGTATAGATGTTAAGATTTTTTTTAAAAAATTTATTTTTTAGTTTATTGGGGTGATATTGGTTAGATGTTAAGGTTAAATTTTGGGAGTGTTACTGGCACCGGGGCAATTTGTCCAGTATTGTCCCTGGTTGAATAAAGGTTACTTGTTGTAAGGCAGCCTGACCCTGACCTTGACCGCATCAAAATGAAAACACTTGGTGTCAAAGACATAGTAGTCTCTCCGAACTGTGACTGCTTTAGTTGCATGTTGCAAAATTAAAATCCGGAGTAAAATTTTAATCTCTTTTCTTTTCCAGGGAGAAGGTGACATTCATGGTGAGTACTTCCGAAGCCCACATTTCTGGTTCTGTAAATGGTTTTAGAATCGATTGGAGCCCTGGCCAAGGGGCTCAGTTGGTCTCGTATACTGAAAGGTTGCAGGTTGATTCCCAGTTGGGGCACATGCCTGGGTTGCGGGTTCCGTCCCAGGTTGGGGCACGTACTGGAGGCGACCGATTGATGTTTCTCTCTCCCCCTTCCTCTCTAAAATCAATGAAAGAATCGATTGGAATTTTGATGCAAATCATGTCTTGGGAAAGAGGTTGGGACTGCAATCTAGCTTTGCCCGAGTGCCAGCATACTCTGGGTGGAGGAAAGAAAAACGACACAGGAAAGTTAGCAAACATGGCACATTTGGTATGGCCAGCAGTGAGAGCAATGCTAGAAGTGTGTGCGAAAGGATTAAAAAACCCAAATCCTTTGCAAATATGTGTACATTATTCAGGCTGGTATTTGTTACACTTAATGAGAGCTTTTTAGTAAATAGCTCTGGCAGTGCAAGCTTGGCCCAAGGCATTGAGCTTACAGTTTGTTTGATTTTTATATATATATGTATATGTATATATATATATATATATATATATATATACACTAAGGTGCTTATTTATGGAGACAGTGGTAACCCGGTGATCTTATAAATGATGATTTAGGGGGCAGATGTAAATTTCCATCCCCGTGGAAGTGAGCTGTTGTCATTTAATTATTTTAAGCTGTGAAGTCTTTATTGGCATTTCCTTCACAAGTGCCAGAGAAGTCCTGACAAGTGTGATGCGGAGTTGACACTCACCAGGTGGCGGCAGCCGGTAAAAACGGACTCTGGAATGCAGCTATCAGGCCCTCTGGTCCGGACGTGGCTTCCTCACGGCCTCTTCCTGCCACCACGTTCTGTGCTGCAGCCTCCCAGGGAATCAGATGTTTAAGAGCCACATTCCTCTGCTGTCCTCTCAAACAGTGTTTCTTTTCTTTTCTTTTTTTAAAAAAAAATATTTTTATTGATTTCAGAGAGGAAGGAAAGAAGAGAGAGAGAGAGAAACATCAATGATAAGAGAATCATTGTTCGGCCGCCTCCTGCACTCCCCGCACTGGGGATCGAGCCCGCAATCCAGGCATGTGCCCTGACTGGGAATCGAACCATGATCTGGTCCAGAGGTCGATGCTCAACCACTGAGCCACGCCGGTGGCTCACACGGTGTTTCTCCACGGGGTGGGGAGAGCTCTTCTGAACCTCTGTGAGCATAACCCAGGCGCGTGCTCATTGGACACATTCCCTTTGCACTGGCTGAGGATGGATTTGTTTTTTGTTCATGTCTAATTTGTTCCATTTGAAAAGACTGTTCTGCAGGTAAAATATCTTCTAGGCTTTTCGATCCCACTGCTTTTTGTAATTCTGAAATGCTTGCACTGTTAGACCTTATTTAGCCACAATCTTGACTCACTAATTTTGGCCAATGAATATAAGTAGGGATTTGGGGAACCTGGAAAGTATGTGAGAACCCTGAGGAAGTTAGGAGAGGATGTGTCATTTGTCCTGCAGAGTAATTAACCCCCCACCCCAGCTCAGTTCGTTATAGATTCTTCAGGTAAATCGCTCATTGAATTGTGTAGCATGACAAGTCCTTCCTCTTTTTTTCTCCCACTGCCATCCATTTTGCCACCTGATTATTTTGTGTTCCTGATAGCTGCCTTTACTTTGTCATAAAATGACAAGGGGCCTAATGATTTCAGACACATCTGGTGGAGTAGAGGTCAACCCCAATGCTGTTGCCAAGTTTACTTCAAAGCCAAGCTATTCTGCTCAGTTTAAACAAAACAGATTTTGTTTGGATATAAGGAAAATTGCCTTTGTCTTTTGAGCAATGAAACACAGGAGTGGCCACAGGGAGGACTTTGGAAATGTATAAGGAAGAGGAAATTAAGGCCTGCTGTTGTTTAGCCTCCATATGTGCTTTTCTTTATTTTCTTCTCTTTTTTTTTTGGTATGCAGTTACCTCGTTGTGAAAGAGAACATTTTATTAATAATAAAAGACAGAAGATGGGTGGTAATGAGCTTGATTTAGCTAAGAATCACTCTGTGGGAATTAATTGCCACGGTGGAGCTGTAGGGTAATTCTGTGTCCTTTAGAAGTACCCATTAGCTGCTTGGCCCCACACGCAGTGGAGAATTCAGGGAGATCTGTGCAGCGGGGAGGCCGTGTCCTCGCAGCAGGAACGAGACCGAGACCGCTCGCCTGGATAACGTTGGCTCAGCCTGAGTTCATTGTCTGTCTTCATCTATTTTGAATTGTTTTAAAAATGTGGGTTTTGCCAAAACCGGTTTGGCTCAGTGGATAGAGCGTTGGCCTGTGGACTGAAAGGTCCCAGGTTCGATTCCGGTCAAGGGCATGTACCTTGGTTGCGGGCACATCCCCAGTGGGGGGTGTGCAGGAGGCAGCTGGTCGATGTTTCTCTCTCATCGATGTTTCTAGCTTTCTATCCCTCTCCCTTGCTCTCTGTAAAAAATCAATAAAATATATTAAAAAAATAAATAAATAAAAATAAAATAAAAATGTGGGTTTTGTATTTGTAGTACATCGGACATATTTTCTTTTTCTTTTTTTAAAAAATATATTTTACTTATTTTTACAGAGAGGAAGGGAGAGGGATAGTTAGAAACAGCGATGAGAGAGAAACATCGATCAGCTGCCTCCTGCACACCCCCTACTGGGGATGTGCCCGCAACCAAGGTACATGCCCTTGACCGGAATCGAACCTGGGACCCTTCAGTCTGCAGGCCGATGCTCTATCCACTGAGCCAAACCGGTTAGGGCTGGACACATTTTCTTAGGTTATATAAGGGACACTTATTGTGGGACTTGGGTCCTTGATGGTGATGCATGCGATCCCGTTTCTTGCGTAACAAGAGTGTAGCAACAGGAACTGAAGGGTAACCGACCCTTTCTCCCCAAGCTTCCGTTCACAACCGGAAGGGCTGTCGCCTTGGGAAGCATCCTATGAAGAGTTTCTCTTGGAGTTCAGTACCGTAGAACATGTGTGTGTCATATGATGTTCCTTCTGCAGAATGTCCCAAACATGCATCAAATGCGATGTGACAAGCAGCAGGAGCTTGTATCGGAGATTTTGGTGTGTTTCTGATCTCAGACCACTTCTCCCTGGGACTTCTCCGTTTCAGTAGGCTAAATAAAGACTTGGTACAAGTGGTTTTAGGAACATGAACTTTTAATGTTTAGTCTTTGAAGAACTTAGAGAAACGATATATTTTTTTTCGAAATTAGAACTTTTCATTGAGGTCCAGTATGCGTCCATATGGAGTTCCTACATAGTATATAGCATAACCAATATTTCGGCTTCACTCCTTCCAAGGTTTTGGAACTCCCAAACTGGGAGGGAATACATGTCTTTAAGCCCTGGCTGGGTGGCTCCGTTGGTTGGAGCGTCATCCCGTACATCAAGAGGTTGTGAGTCCTGTTACTGGTCAGGGCACATACCTAAGTTGTGGGTACGATCCCCAGTTGGGGTGCATACAGGAGGCAATTGATAGATGATGTTTCTCTCTCACCTCTCTCTAAAACCAATAAAACATATCCTTGGGTGAAGATTGGAAAACTTTTTTCTAAGTTTATGGTAGCTTTTCTCCCATGTCTGCTACTAAAGGTGCCTCTGTGTGTGATTATTCTAAGGCAGGTATTAGAATACTCAACTGAATATGGTCTAACACTGAATGAAATGAGACCTGGATTTTCTTTAAAAATTAAAAATCTAACATGCCTTAAAACTATGAAACTCTTCGTAGAAACTTCCTTTCACAGAAAATACTGAGTTTTTTCTTTTGCAGTTACTCTTAACTTTGAATCAGTGATGTCTTTGATTTTGGAAACTACCTGGTTAAGAATATATGCTTGTTGGGAGTTTCACAAATCAGCCAGTGAATCAATCAAGCAATATCCAGGCTATTGGACAATAATGCACTAATTCTAAACACTTTCATATGGAAAGTGCCCAGTTAATGAGAGATGGGAGTGACCTGGTTAATGGAGGTGTTATTACAAGCCAGTAGGGGAAAGGTGGACTCGTTCATAAATGTTGATGGTACAACTGGCCATCTGTGTAGTTAAAATCAACCTCGCCCAGTAATCATGGACATGCAACACAAAACAGGAACGCAGTACCATGTTCCTCCCATCAGCCCGGCAAATGTTAAAGCAAGGTGGTTAGGAAGCGGTGGGTGTGCAAAGGTGTCAGGAGGGCACACATTGCTTTGGGGGGGGAGGGGGGGTGGGTATGCGGTGGGACATGGCACAGCCACGTGGGAAGGTACGGGGTAGTGTTTGCTTTATAGTTTTGTTTGCAATGCTTGGGCCGGTTGCTCAGTAGAAGACTGGATATATATATAAACACACACACACACACACGCACACACAAAGCACTTTAATTAAGCAAGGTGAATTATGACTGTGTGTATAAATATGGGTACATTTACAAAGGAGTGAAAAAAAAAAAGGAAGTTGATTTTGTTTATGTTAAATACAGGGAAAACAGTATTATATGTTACGGGCTGGATATAAAATACACGCAAAATATGCATACAACAAACCCTCTGGGCGTAGGGCGAGGAGACCCATGTGGAGGTGGATTAGGAGTCAGGGATCTAGAGCTTATCTGTGATGTTCTAATTTACAATATTAATGTCTTTCTTATTTGTGTGATTGAGCAAAGAACATACACAGAACAGGGCCTGGGGACACATATGGCAGAACACAAACCGCGGTTCATTCTGGGTGGTGGGGACACGGTTGGTGGTGGCGGTTTGCTTCTTTCTGTCGCTAGGTATGTTTTGAATCTTCCTAAAAAACAACCAACCAACCTAGATCCTTCAGATTCACCGGGAATCGTCGTCAGCCTTCCTTTCCTTCTGTCTCCATAGAAAACGTGGACGTAGACTTGCAGGCCAGCCTGGGGCAGAGCGAGGAGAAGCCGGTGCCCGCTGCCCCCGTGCCCAGCCCGGTGGCGCCGGCCCCGGTGCCGTCCCGAAGAAACCCCCCCGGCGGCAAGTCCAGCCTGGTCCTGGGCTAGCACGGCTGTCTGAGTGCTGTCGTTTTGTTTGTCTGTCTGTTTCCTCCATGCTTGTGAACTGCACAACTTGAGCCTGACTGTACATCTTGGGAATTTGTTTCATTAAAGAAGAAGCACTTTATGTACTGCTGTCTTTCTTTCCCCCTTTTTCTTTGTGAAGAGCAGGTTCTTCATCCGTCCTCCTTCCTCCGGGTCTGTAGGCCATGGCATGAGTGCCCCTAGTAGTAGAGTGGAGGGAAAGCCTTGTGAACTTCGTCCCGTGTTTTTAAGAACAAATAATTTGGTTCCAAGTGTGTTAGAGGATCTTTTGTACTGAGGTTTTTAAAACCCTTTTCTTGTCAGCTTTACTTGGGTTTACCAAGCCTTGATTGGCCAGGCCAGTAAACAGTCCACAGGCACCGTCCCTAAGCTGCCCCCACCCCGCCAGGGCTATCTTTATGCCGAACCTTCAGGGTGTCGCCCGAACTTGTCCGTGCCCTTTGCTAAAAGCATCTTCCTGTGCCGAAGGGAACCATAACGAGGCCTGTGCCTCATGCCTTGCTGCCTGCAGAGCAAAGAAACTGCCTTTTCTTTTTGAACCTTAAGCAAGAAGCCAGGCACTAACTTGGCTGGCCCAGGAGCCAAGCCTCCTGCTGACCCGCAGAGGACGCTCCGTGTCCACTCCAGCTGACCGATTCCAAGTGCTCGTGAAGCAAGCAAGGGCGTGACCGGCAGAGGCAGTCCTCGTCCCGAGTCCACTCGGGGGCAGTGCTCTGACAGCCGGAAGCTGTGTGCATGATGCTGGTGCTTGACCATGACACGAAGTCTCATCCTTAAAAACTGTGTTGTACTTCACAATCCTGGACTGTTGCTTCAAGTAAACAAATGTACAAATTTTGAAATACTGCGTCCTGTGTCTTCTTTTTGAGATGGTTTCTGTGTTCTGTCTAGTTGCTTTTTTCTTGTTACTACAGATCCTCTGCTCAGTGATTGGTCACTCAAGTGAAAAGGACCCGTGAAGGCCGAGGCCAGTGGGCTTCTCCCTGAAGACAGTTCTCTAAAGCAGCCGGTTTCGATTCATAGCATGAGCTCAAAATGCCAAAATGATCAGGACCTCTGATATCTGTGGCAATAAAATTCAGGGATCATGAGATGAATTGGTATCTAAAATAATTATTAGCCAATATGCTGTATGTCTGACCCTTCTACTACCTACCCTTCGTGCTGGGTGTAATGGACTGTACACCCAGCACAGAGTCCAACCTGCAAGGTGCTTCTCAATGGTGGGTGGTCAGAGAGGGGAGCTCCAAAGGAAGGAAGGGTCCACATTAATTAGAAGGGGATGGGGGAAATCAGGCCCCTTGAGTGATAGGGAGACGGCTGGGTTCTAGGGAGAAAGCTCTAAGCCAGTGATCGGCAAACCACGAGCCGCGGTTTGCCGCTCTGTTGACTAATGAGTTTGCCGACCACTGCTCTAGGCCAACATGCTCTATCCAATGTCTAAATTGGGCATTATTAGACCTGGCTGTTAGGCCCATCGGTACTACTGACCAGCTGTATTCTGTTGGCTTGTCATTCGGGACTCAATTTCCTAACTTAAAAAGTGACACTTTTTGCTCTGGCCTGTTTGGCTCAGTGGATAGAGCGTTGGCCTGCGGACTGAGGGGGATCCCAATTTTGGTCAAGGGCAGGTGCCTCAGTTGTAGGCTCCTCCCCGGCCCTGGTTGGGGCACATGCCAGTTGATGTGTCTCTTCCTCTCCCTTCCATTCTCTAAATATCAATGGAAGGGTACCCTTGGGTGAGGATTAACAACAACAAAACAATAAATTATTTTAAAAATGTTTTTAAAAAGTTACACTTTTGATGAACTAGATCACCTCTTAAACCCCTCCCATGATCGAGATGACTCGAGTATAGTGTAACCACAGACTCATTTGAACTATTGGGCATCTCTGGGAACAAGAGGAATGTTTACAGGTTGTGGGGGTGTTAAGTTTCTCAGTGTAAAGCACACGAGCCTGAGTTACGGCTTCTCTCATGACTTCGGAGGTAGGGAACCAGCACCCTTCTCTCAGTGAAGGTGGGGCTCCTGGAAAGAACCAGCACCCTTCTCTCAGTGAAGGTGGGGCTCCCGGAAAGATATGTCCCTGATTTGTGTCACCACTTATGATTTGGGGATTTATCTCCATAATCTACGGAGATAAATGCCTAATCAAAATTAAGGTGTTCTGAGGGAAGGACAGTTCTGCCTGTCATTTTGCTACGAGCAAAATTACATGGAATTTCCCAAAATAATTTACATAGAATTTCCTAAAATTCCATGTACACATGTTTGCTAAGGTTCAAGTTTCCAGTTAGAAAGTTTAGGGTCTAGAAAGTGAAATTGAATGATCTTACAATGATGATTAGAATGGACAGTTTGGACTTTTTTTTTTTTTTTTAATTTGGTTGCACACCTTTATTTTTTTTTATTTTATTATTTTAAAAATATATTTTATTGATTTTTTACAGAGAGGAAGGGAGAGGGGTAGAGAGTTAGAAACATCCATCAGCTGCCTCCTGCACACCCCCTACTGGAGATGTGCCCGCAACCAAGGTACATGCCCTTGAGGGGACTCGAACCCGGGACCCTTCAGTCCGCAGGCCGCCGCTCTATCCACTGAGCCAAGCCGGTCAGGGCCAGTTTGGACTTCTTACCTGGTTTGCGCAGCATCAGCGGCTTTAGTGAAGGAGGGGAAGGAGACAAGTTCTCAGTGTTTAAGCGCGTTTGTAAGTCACCTGGAATGAATGAGACGCCAGCCTCCCCTGGTAATGCGTCTGTTGCAGTGGTTTGGAAGTGTTGGGCGCGCGCAGATGGGGACCTATACTTGGAGGAAGTCAGGAACCTGGACGAAATCTACAAAAGGGGGCGTTATTTCAGCATTTTCCAGAGGGGGATAGCGAGGCGTCAGTGCCACCCGGAAAGGCCGGTGGGTCCCCGAGCTTGACGGAAGCTCTTCCCGGTGGGACAGCAGGTGGTTGTGCATTCCTTTCTTAGGAGCTTGACTCACTCGGCACCTCCACTGACTGCAGTGACCGGAGCCCCGAGATCCTGCCTCGGGTGGGCGCTGCCTTCTCGGGGGCCCTGGCCGCCGGGCTGCCGGCGAGGGCTCGGGGCTCGGGGCGGCCGCGCTCCTCGTTGGAAGAGGCGCCCCCGTATTTAATGGCCCCGCAGGGCCCTGGTGACGTCCGCCGACGCCCGGGAAGGCGACCCCTCCGCCACCCGCCGCGGCCGGGGCCGGGGCCGGGGTTGGGCCTCGCGCCCCGCGGCCCCGCCCACCCGCGGCTCCGGAAGCGGCGGCCCGCGCGCCCCGCTCGCCACTCGCTCGCGGCCCGGCCGCCCTTTGGGATCCCATTTCGGCCCCGGCGCTCGGCGATGGCGGCGGCGATGGCGGCGGCGCGGCGCGCGCGGCCCGTGCGGGTGCTGGTGGACATGGACGGCGTGCTGGCCGACTTCGAGGGCGGCCTCCTGCGGGCCTTCCGCCGCCGCTTCCCCGAGGAGCCGCACGTGCCGCTGGAGGAGCGCCGCGGCTTCTTCGCCCGCGAGCAGTACCGCGCCCTGCGGCCGGACCTGGCGGTAGCGAGTGGGGGTGGGCGCGGCGCGGCCGCCCTGGGAGGGGGAGCCCTGCCCCACAGGCGCCCGAGGGGAACCCTTGACCTCAAAGTCCGCCTGAGCGGGACTCCGACCCCATGGGGCACCTACCAGCGGGGAGCCCTCCGCTGGGGCCGGTCTCTGCTCCATTTCCCGAGACACCCGCTTCCTGTGTCTAATTGGCAAAACTAACTTCAGACACGGTTCACACCGGGTCACCGGATAGGAACAGCCTCCCCTTCCCCCGCGCCCCCGCCTGACTTTGAGGACCCGCTGGGGCTAGATCTGCTGAGGCAGAAGCCAGGATGGGAACACGGTATCTTTCAGGACAAAGTCGCCAGTGTGTATGAAACCCCAGGCTTTTTCCTAGACTTGGAGCCCATCCCTGGAGCCTTGGAAGCCATGCAGGAGATGCACGCCATGCAGGAGTGAGGGAGTGAGGGAGGCGGGGCGGGGCGGGAGGCGGGGCGGGGGCTGGCGCCACCCGGACTAACCGGCCTTCCCTGCAGCACCGAGGTCTTCATCTGCACCAGCCCCCTGATGAAGTATGAACACTGTGTGGGTGAGAAGGTGCGGCTGCCCAGCGCCTCGAGACTAACTTCCCTCCCCAAGTCCTGTTTCTAAATAAACCAGCAGAAACCCAGGAGGTGTGGGGCGGGGCGGGGGGAGGGGAGCCGCCGCTGTCAAAGGCCACAGACCCCACTCACACTGCTTCCTCACTGGCCTGAAAGCAGGGGCCCACGAGGCCCCACTGACAGACCTGTGCCCCCTACGCAGTACTCCTGGGTGGACAAGCACCTGGGGCCCCAGTTTGTGGAACGCACCATCGTGACGAGAGACAAGACGGTGATCTTGGGGGACCTGCTCATCGATGACAAGGACACCATTCTAGGTGGGATCTGTTTTCCTTGGGAACCTCCGGGCACCTGGCCTGCTGGGATTGGGGAGAGGGAGCCGAAATCACCCGTTTACAGAGTCTTACTGCCTTTCTCCCGTGTCCTGTCCCAGGCAAAGAGGAGACCCCGGCCTGGGAGCACATCTTGTTCACCTGCTGTCACAACCAGCACCTGGCCCTGGCCCCCCCCCAGAGACGGCTGCTTTCTTGGAGCGACGACTGGAGGGAGATCATAGAGAGCAAACGGGGCACTGTCGTGGCCCCAAGGCAGTGGACAGTAAGCAAAGGAAAGGATGACAGTCAAGCAAGGAAACCCAGCAGAGCTAAGTGACAGGGCAGCGGCACGCGGTGACCCCAGCGCGGGGGAGCAGGGAGGCACAGCAACCTCTCACAGGCCAGCCACCTGGCACCTCCCGAGATGGCGGGCGTGGAAGCACGGCGGAAATCAGTCGGGAACCTCAATAAACAGTTTGGCTCATTGCTCTGTCCAGGCTCTTTATTTGGGAAAGGAGAGCGCAGGCGCCCGAGGGCTGCAGTTGGATGAGGCTGATAGAGGCCCCCCGCCCTCTCCAGAGGCCCAGGACCTGCCCCACCGCCACCCCCTCTGGATGCCATTCCTCTAGCAGCTGCCTTCCCTTGGTCACGTGAGAGGTCAACCTTAAGGGAGTACAGATGACCAGGACTCCCCACTGCTCCTGAACCCCAGCCTTCCATAGGTGTCCCACACCCCTTCCCTGTGCTGACCAGCATACACTGGACTACAAGCCACACACTTTAGGTCAGTATCTAGTCCTCTGTCTCCCTGAGCACCACTCTACCTGCATCCCCCAAAGCCTCCTGAGATGCATTTCCAGGGGCAAGGACCATGGGTGTGTGTGTGTGCGCGCGTGTGTGTAGATAAGATGCAACTCAAAGGGTTTGTGCCTGTATTCTGATGCCATCACCCTCAGGGCCTGGGTCTTAATGCCTGATGGTCACGTTAACAGTCATCGGGCTGCGTCACACAAGGGCAGGGACCACGTCTTCATTCTTGAAGCCCTCCCACTGAGCCTGGCAAATAGGCCTGTGTGGGTAAACGGTTACTCCTGGGCCACAGAGTCCTCTAGGCCAGCATCCTCTATGCCCAATGCCCAGCTACCCAGAGCCTCGAGACTGTTTTAACAACAAGGCTCCTCATTCCTGTTCCTCACAATGACTCCAGACCCTCTGGGAAGGGGGCCTGGCTCCCCCCTCAAGTGCAGGCAGTTTCCCGAAGCCTGGGCCCAGCTCTCAGGAGAACCACCTTCTGCAAAAGCCCTGGCTCTCGGGCCCAGGTTGCTCCTCACAGGAGGGAGAGCCTGGCAGGGGGTGGGCCAGGGGCAGGTGCTTGGCCGTCCCTGGTTGGGGACAGCCTAGGAAGAGGGCACTGCCTCTGACTTCCTTCTCCACATCTCAGAGTCTGACTTCCTCAACTCCTCTCCTAACGCCTGCCTCCTGTCAGTCCCTGTCAGGCTGAGGAAACTCACCTTTGAAACGGCTGCAAAGGCACCAACTGGGGAGAAAGCGCGCAGTGGGAGCCATGCTGTCCTGCTTCCCAGCCCCCACCAGGATTCCGGGCTTGTCTCCGGCAGTAAGAGGACCACGGCCTGCGGTCTCCGTGGGTCAGGGCTGCGGTGGGGCCTCGGTCCTTGGCAGTGGGATACCCAGGGCAGAGTGAGCCGGCCGGCGGCGGGCTTCGGCCACCTGGCTCGGGGAACAGAAGTCTTCCAGGAAGATCTGGGCCAGGTTCCGGAGCCTCGTGTTGGCCGAGAGAGAGAAGCGCAGCATGCACTGGACCACGGGCATGGCGGTCAGCTCGGGGTGGGAGCCGGGGCCTGGCGCGCTCAGGTACATGATGGTGGTGACCGCGGACAGCACCGTCTCCTCGTTGGGACTGGACAGGCAGTTGATGATGAGCGGGACGCCCCCCGCCTGCAGGATGTGCTCCTTGTTGGCCCTGTCTGAGCACAGGTTGCAGAGGCCTCCTGGGAGAGAGCAGGGTAAGCCTGGATGCTTCAGCCCCGGCCTCCTCCCCTCTCCCCTTTCTGCTTCTCTCTGCCCACTGAGGCCCAGGGAAGAGCCCAGGCCTGTGAGGAGGTGGCCCAGGGACAAGGATCCAAAGCCCATTCAGGTCTCCAGAAAGGCCTGCCTGCCTGCCACAGCCTAGCCAGAAAGTGGGCCCAGCCAGTTCAAAGGTTGATACACTTTCCCTTTGTTTAAAGTAAAAAACAGTCACCAACCCTGGGACCTTTCGGCCCCAGATCTTCACAAACTGCCACCCTCTTGCTGGTAACCAGCACTCACTGCTCCCTCACCAGGGAGGGTTCCCTTGAGCACCCCACTAGCCACTCCCCGCCGTGTCTGGGGACTCACCACCCCAGTCCATTTGCTCCATGTGCTCAGAACACTTGAGAACGCGTCTTTGCGGACCATTTTCCTGTCACTGCCTGCCAAGCCCCACTAGCAGGTGCGAGTCTGCGATCAAGACCTCAGCTTCCTCTTGCATCCCAGCCGCCCAACGACTTGCCACCCAGACTGAGGAAGACCGGAAACTTGGGGCCACGTGAGCTACGGCCGCATCAGCGAGCACAGGAAGCACCCTGGAGGCCGAGGTAATGCGGGTGCCTGGCATCATCACAGAATCAGCTTCCAGGGGTACCACCTGCGTTCCTTGGGGAACTGGTGTGAAGCACGAGCACTCAGAGAGGACCCAGAGCTTCTGCCCCACTGTCAACCTCGCTAAACCGTGGGCCGTGGTCAGTGAGCAGAAGAGCGGAGCTGTTCTCACTGATGTGCGATCCCCACCAGAGTCCTGGGGAAGGGGGCTCCCACAGCAGCCTGTCACCATGGAGGCCAAGTTCTTTAGCAGAAGGGCTGCGGAGAAGGTTAAGGGGTGTGTGTGTGTGACCTGATAGTTTTTTTTTTGTTTTTTTAATACATTTTTATTGATTTCAGAGAGGGAGAGAGATAGAAGCATCAAGGATGAGAATCACTGATCAGCTGCCTCCTGCACGCCCCCCCCCCACCCCCCTCCAGGAATCAAGCTCACATGTGCCTAGGCATGTGCCCTGACCAGGAATCAAACTGTGACCTCCTGGTTCATAGGTCGATGCTCAATCACTGAACCACCCAGGCCAGGCTGTGTCCTGATAGTTTGAAGCCACATGGAGGGAAGTTCATTAAATGTTCACACGTTCTTTAGTTTAAAAAGAAAGAACGAGCCTCAGCTGTCTAATTCAGTGCCTGACCCATGGGGCACTCCACGAACATCTGTTAGAGGTTTTAAAGCAGTGAGGGGAGGAAAGAGTTACCTGCAGAGGGTTGGGGCTAGTTGGGATGGCTCCCTGAGACCCAGCCCACCTTGGACCCCCCCGCCCCCATAGTTCTGGATCTGGGCTGTGGCTCCTAGACAGGGTACATCTGAGAGAGGCAAGGGGCTGAGTGGCGTTCCTGAAATCAGGAGAGGGAGACAAGGCTCTGATGGAGAGGTCCCTCCCTACTGGACACTCGCAGGCCTTCCTGTCAATCTTCCCTCCTGCCCATTCACCCCAGTGTAGCGCTTGGCACACTGGGCCATCCCTGAGTGCCTTTGTACTGCTGCCGGTCCCCTTCAGTGGGCGCCATCAGGCAGGGCCCCGCTCTCTGGTGGCCCTCTGTATCCCAGGCAACTACAGCTGTGGAAACTCCCTGGACACATGCTGGAGACACGGATGAACCCCACAAAGTATTACCATCACCCCCATTTTAGCAGAGGAAGCCAAGATTGTTGTGTAACTCGTCCAGAGTCCCAGAAGATGGGGAGCCCTTTGCCACACCCAGGGGAAAAGGTGTCCCTCTAGAACAGTGGTTCTCGACCTTTCTAATGCCGCGACCCTTTAATACAGTTCCTCATGTTGTGGTGACCCCCAACCATAAAATTATTTTCGTTGCTACTTCATAACTGTAATTTTGCTACTGTTAATGAATCATAATGTAAATAACTGTGTTTTCCGATGGTCTTAGGCGACCCACAGGTTGAGAACCACTGCTGTAGAGCCTAAGACCATCGGAAAACACAGATGTTTACATTACGATTCATTAACAGTAGCAAAATTACAGTTATGAAGTAGCAACGAAAATACTTTTATGGTTGGGGGTCACCACAACATGAGGAGCTGTATGAAGGGGTCGCGGCGTTAGGAAGGTCGAGAACCACTGTTCTAGAAGCTTCAAGGACAACTAGCCCTGCTGAGGGCAGGTGCCAGGCTCGACTAGGAACGGGGACAAGTGCAAATGCTCGGGGAGGCCTCAGGCTTCTCAGACACACCTGCACCATCTCCTGCCCTGAGAGTGTGAGCCAGCCTCCGACCCACCCTGCAGGCGCAGCCCAGGGTGGGGATGGGACTTGCCTGGCTGTAAAGTAGGAGACAAGGAGGACGGACTCACTCTCTGGCTGGTTAGTCATCATCACACCCAGGAGTGCCTGGGCGGGACACTGCCACCAAAGCCAGGGAGAACCAACTGGCAAGCCCTGCAGGTGGGGGCAGGGGGCCTCAGGAGAGCAGGCCCCACCTGTGCCCATGTGCGGGCCTGGGAGCCTCCAAGGATGGCTCAGGTACCTGCCAGAGCTCCCAACTGCCTGGGTCCAAACACGGGGCAGGCTCTTTTATAAAGGCTCCAAACTAGCAACAACTCAAATCTCCAACAGGTGAATGGATGAATACATCGGGCACATTCATTCAAAAACACAAACTAGCCCTGGCCAGGTGGTGGGTTAGGGCGTTGTCCCGTTCACCAAAAGGCTGCGGGTTCGATTCCCAGTGAGGGCACATACCTAGGTTGTGAGGCTTATCCCTGGTGGGAGCTCGTGCGGGAGGCAACTGGTGATGTTTCTCTTCCCCCCACCCCCCCTTTCCCTGTCCCTCTAAAAACAGTAAAACATATCCTTAGGTGAGGATTAAAAAAAATAAATACCCTAACAATTGGGATGAATCTCAAAAACATCTGTGGAAGAAAAGGGGGCCACATACTAAATGTGCATAGTGGCCCCTCAAACGCAGAGATGGAGGGGAACCGCAGGGTGATCTGAACATCAAAATTCCGAACTAAAAGTGGGCCATGGCAGGCCTGTAGCTTCCTTGACGAAGGTCAGTCTTAAGTGAGCCGGTGTGCTGTCTTTTGCACGTGAGATAACATGCCACCTTTCCCTGTATTTTTGTCCTGACCCCTCAGGGCGTAACCGCAGCATCAGAGCAGGGACCACAGAACCCCTCATTGTTATCTGTGGCCACACACTACCTCTATGTGCTGTAAATGTCTCCTATCCGGTACCCACCAATGTAAAATGTGCCCCTGTTTTATTCTTTGTCCACTCTCAGAGATCCCCAACTTGGCTTTCTCCCGCCTCCCTAAGCCACCACCAAACAATTTCATGTAACCCCCCGCCCCCTGCTTACATCTCCTCCCTTGATTCTAAAGTATAAAATAAGCTGTAAAACTGTCATTCTCTGGGTCATTTTCTCAATCCATTGAGATTTTGCTTCTCAGCAATAGTCAGTTTGGCTCAAATAAACTCATAAAAATTCTCTACAGGTTTGGATGTTTCTTAGGTCGACACATCGTTGAGTGAAAAAAACTAGACACAAGAGCACACATCCTGACTGGCCTGGGTGGCTCAGTGGTTGAGCGTCGACCCATGAACCGAGAGATCACCGGATTGATTCCGGGTCAGGGCATATGACCGGGGCTGCAGGCTCCATCCGCAGTAGGGGGTGTGCAGGAGGCAACCAATTGATGCTTCTCTCTCATCACTGATGTTTCTGTCTCTTTCCCTCTTCCTTCCCCTCTCTCTAAAATCAGTAAAAAGAAAAAGAAAAAAAAAAAATTTTTTTTTTTTTAAAGAGTATATATCTGCATGATCCCACTAATATGAAGTTCAAGAATAGGCTAAAGTAGCCGAAACCGGTTTGGCTCAGTGGACAGCGCGTCGGCCTGCGGACTGAAAGGTCCCAGGTTCGATTCCGGTCAAGGGCATGTACCTTGGTTGCGGGCACATCCCCGGTAGGGGGTATGCAGAAGGCAGCTGGTCGATGTTTCTCTCTCATCGATGTTTCTAGCTCTCTGTCCCTCTCCCTTCCTCTCTGTAAAAGATCAATAAAATATGTTTAAAAAAATAAAAAGAATAGGCTAAAGTAATCCATGGGGATAGAGGTTAGGGTAGTGGGGTGGGAGACACTAACTGGGAGAGGGCATGAGGGACCTTGCTAAAACCTGATTAGGGCTGCTTACATTGGCATACATGTACTTAAAGTATATGCATTCTACTGTATGTTCACCAGGCTGCAATTTAAAAATGGTTACCCGGCAAACACGAGAACAAGTTCGGACTAGCTGGTGAACATGTTTTGGACAAACCAGACAGGAGAGAAAAAGAAAACAAGAGGCAAAAGAAGGGCCCTTCTAGACACAGGGAGCCACAGAAACCCCTGGGAGAGGCAAAGGAGAAACCCCCAAATGCGGCCTGGGATGAGGAAGCTGGCGGCTCTAAGAGGTCAGGCAGGTGACTCTGGGTCACACAGCACGTAGGGCCTTGTTGCTGGGAGAGCCAGGATTGTCCCAGGGATTAAATGAGGTCATGCTGACACATGCTTAGCCGGCACCTGGTGCCTGAGGCGAGGCGGGGCCTTGGAGAGATGGCCCAAGACATTACCACCTCAGAGGACCCGCCTACCCTGGGCCGGCCACAGTCCATCCCAAGTCAAAAATCTTCATTTTTTTCCCTTGGGTTTTTGTTCTTGGGACTATTTGTTCTTGGGTTTTACGTTAGCATCTTGAAAATGGTCCTTCCTGAAATTTCAGATTTGGGGGACATAACACTGTATTGAAAAAGCTACCATTATGTAGAAGGGAAGTGGGGGGGGGCAAATACATATATATGCTCACATTTGCTGTTTCTTCGTGAGGAGAGGACTGTGGAGGAGACAGGAATGGAGGGAGACTTCTATAAACTCTGTAATGTAGTTTTGACTTAAACTGATGAATTTCATTTCTAGAAGTTTATCCTATAGATATAGACCCACAAGTAAGGAATGAAACACCAATAAGGTGTCTATTGAAACACTGATTGTTTTGGCAAAATGGAAAGCAGCTAAACACCCATCCCTAAGGGGCTGGCGAGGCCTCAGTGCCTCCATGCCAGGGAATAAACACCACGCCGCTTTACAAGAATGACTGACACTGCAGGTATGTCAAGATATGCTGCTAAATATTTAAAAAAAAAAAAAAGGCACACAGAATATATAGTATACTATCACATGTGCAGAACATACAAAAATATATTCATATAGATATATACATGTTTGTAAATTCCAAAAAATATTTAAGAAATGAGTAATAGTGGTGAACTACAGAGAAGGTTAGAGAGGGAGTTACCTTTCACTACCTTTTATATTTTGTACCATGTGAATCAATTATGCATTCACATAAATTAATAACAAACATGCATACGTGCGCACGCACATGCGCTCTCTCTCTCGCTCTCTCACACACACACACACACACACACACACACACACACACACACACACTACTTGTGCCTAGAACTAAGAGATGGGGAATTGGGTCTCTGTAAGTCAGGAAAGATGGTGGAGGCTGCCCTCGTCCCCATGAGGCCAGCCTGGGGCCAGCCTCTGAGCCAGTGAGGAAGGGACTAGGGGGTGAGAACCTCAACACCACGTCCATCCTGTAAGGGAACCCTGCCACGGGTGGATGGCCGAGGAAGTTCTTCTTAAGCAGAAAGCTGCAGGACCACAGGAGCCTGACTGATCAGTGGGAGAAGGATGTACAGGGAGCCACTGAGGATTTGGGTGACCAGAGCAAGCAACTCAATTTCTCTAAGCCTTGGTTTCTTCATCAGTAAAATGGGTAGAGAGAATGAAACAATGTGATTGAGGCCCCGCCCTGGCGCACAATAGATGTGGACTGACAATGCACCTGTCCACAGCCCCAGAGGCTGGCACGGGGCCACACCTGCAAACCACACACACCGCAAAGGGCTGACACGTACAGGTCCGTTGAACAATGATAAAGCAAACGCCTGTGTAACCAGCCCCGAGGTCAGGAACTAGAACACTGTCAGCAATCCAGAGCCTGTGTCCCTTCCTGATCCAATTCTCTCCCTAGGTAAACACCTTCCTGGTTTGTAATAATTTAATAACATAATTTTTACTAAGCAGACCTTTTATCTTTTTAACTTAAAATATAGGGTTTTTAAAGAAGTCTCCCTCCATTCCTATCTCTTCCACACATCCCTAAACACTATAGTCCATTTCTGCCTGTTTTGGGGACTTTATAAAAATGGAATCACACTGTATGTATTATTGTGTCCAGCACCATTCGCTTACTGTACTGTTAGTTATAACATTATTGCCCTAGCCCCGTGGTCAGCAAACTGCGGCTCTCGAGCCACATGCGGCTCTTTGGCCCCTTGAGTGTGGCTCTTCCACAAAATATCACGGCCTGGGCGAGTCTATTTTTGAAGAAGTGGCGTTAGAAGCAGTTTAAAAAATTTGGCTCTCAAAAGAAATTTCAATCGTTGTACTGTTGATATTTGGCTCTGTTGACTAATGAGTTTGCCGACCACTGCCCTAGCCCGTTTGGCTCAGTGGATAGAGCATCGACCCGCAGACTGAAGGGTCCCAGGTTCGATTCTGGTTAAGAGCACATTATCAGAGTTGCAGGCTTGATCCCTGGCCCTGAGCAGGGTGTGTGCTGGAGAGACCCAACCAATCGATGGGTCTCTCTTATATGGATGTTTCTCTCTTTGTCTCTCCCCCTCCCTTCCACTCTCTTTAAAAATCAATGAAAAAATATCCTCAGTAAGGATTAACAAAAAAATAAATTAAAAAAAAATTTTTTAAATTTATAACATTATTGCATGGAGTTGTTGACTGTTCATTTGCCTTGCTAAATAGTAGCAACATCCCACAATGTTGGTATCCAGTCTACCGTTTACTGTTTCTAGTTTGTGTCTGTTACAAGTTTGCTAGTGACATTTTTGCACACGTGTCTGGATATGCATGTGCCCTACTCCGATGACTAACTGCTGGGCCAGGGGGTATGCCTATCTTCAATTTTACTAAATACTGTTTTCCAAAGAGAGGCCCCTAAGGACTTATCTATACCTGCCTTTTTCTGAGCACCACCACCATCTAGTGGCAGCTACATGTATTACAGGAAATAGAGCACAGGAAAGAGATTTAACCTGAATTCTGGGAGGCAACCTATTTGAACCCTGTTTTAGTAACAAGACTGTCAAGTGTTCTGTGATGTCCCAGGATTCAACCAGTTTTCACAGAATAGAGGACTCTCTCCTGGGCCCTTTATGTCTCCATACGGCATCTAAGATGGTGCCGGTGTGCACCCGCAGCATATAGGATGCCTGAGAGTCAACCCATGGTGCTTTGGGCCAACATTCCCAAATTAATGCCAAAGGCTGCCAGAGTTTTTATGTGGGCAGAAGCTCGGCATACTCATTCAAGTATCTGCTGAGATCCTGGCTTCATATCTGGTTCCCCTTAATTCACTCACTTCCCACGCCCTGTCCTACCTGGAACAGTACCATCTCCTGGTGACAGTTCCGCTTAAAACCTGGGCCGGGGATGACTTGCCACCAGAACCATCCCAGGGATGTGCTGGAGGTGGCCAGGGGCCATGGGAACCAGGGGAGAAGACACACTGGACTTGGAGCACTGGCTCCGGCAGCCGGGTCCCCTGGGCACAGAATTTGGGTCCAGGAAGATGGGGTAAACTCCTGGCTCCAGTTATTGCTGTGTGAGCCTCAGGCAATGGGACTCACCTCAGGGAGGTGCTGTTTTATCACCGGTACAGAGGGCGCAGTACCACGTGCCTGCGGTTGGGGGCCAGTCCTCTGCACCTGTCGGGCCCTCTCTCACCTTCTCCAGCCCAAAAGGCCAGAGCATTCTAGACGACAGCGGAGATAAGCAAGGCTGGGCTCTGCCCTCGTGGAGATCACAATCTCAGACCCGCCTCCGGATAAAAGATTCGCAACGACAAGCGCAGCGCAGAGCCTTTCAACAGCAGAGGAGATGACAGTGTTGCCCATGGAGCACCAGACGCGTTAAGAGAACAGAGGACAGCAGTAACCGGATCCGCTTCTAAGCAGCACTGGCCCTCCTTCCAGTCTCGCACAATAAGGAAAAGAGAAACTGAATCTGCAGGGGATCCTGGGAAGAGATTCAGTGCCGAGAAAGCCACTGCTCTTGGAATTGGGAACCTTGCTCTGGTGGGAAGGAGGGAGAAAAAAAAAAAAAAAAAGGAAAAAGGTGGCTGGGAGAAGAAAACTGGGGAGCTGCCCAGGAGCGCAAGAACTCAGGGCAGGCCCACGTCTCCCCGTAGCTCCTGGCCCCCTGGGCCAGGAAGACCTCAGAGTGCTCCTGCTTGGTGCCTGATGCTGTGAAAACTTTTCTTGGGTGACTGCTCTTTTTAGGCAACCTTTCTCCGAGAGTCAAAAGCTTGAGTGGGAGGAGTCTATCACTCCCGGGTAAGGTTTAGCCACGGGCTTCTGCAGGGGCCACTGTCCCCATTCAGATGTGGGAAGCTGTGGAGCCGAGTTACAAAAAGGGAGAGGATGGAGGATGGACACTGGTGAAAATCTTCAAGTAGCAATCTTTTAGGACAGTGGTCGGCAAACTGCAGCTCGCGAGCCACATGCGGCTCTTTGGCCCCTTAAGTGTGGCTCTTCCACAGAATTAGGAGTACCCTAATTAAGTTAATAACAATGTACCTACCTATATAGTTTAAGTTTAAAAAATTTGGCTCTCAAAAGAAATGTCAATCGTTGTACTGTTGATATTTGGCTCTGTTGACTAATGAGTTTGCCGACCACTGTTTTAGGGTATTTATTTAGCGTAATAATCTTCCAGAGGGGCAGCGACATACGCTCTCAGACCCGGCCCCTGGCCCAGCTCTAACGGGACTCACTCTGGCCCTCTCCACAGGCTAAAAAAATCCAGGGAGCCCACCCACAGCCCTCCCTTCCCCACACCAGGCCCTGAACCTCCTCCCACAGCGCGTTGGCCTTGCCTGGATTCCTGACTCTGAGGGTGAACACCACTGTTGGTGTGCACACTCCTGAGTCCAAGGAGAGGCCACAGGCAGGTATGTGGGTGTGTGAACAGAGTTGGGTTGTCCACACACGTGTGTGAAGACCTGTCATGGTGAGAAGATCAGGGGTGACCTCATCTGAACTCTAGCCATAATACCACAAACATCAGGGACAGACATGGATGGTCTCTCAAAATTTTCAATCACACTCACCTATGATGTATTCGGCGGGGTGGGGGGGAGTGTTACTTGATTCTATCAAGGCTTTCGATCTAATGTCTAGGTTACAGGAAATTAAGGGGGATGGAGGGACACACTAAATAACACCATGAAGAGATAGATTGAGGTCTAAGGAACGTAAGAACCAGATTAGTTGCATGGATCCCGGAATGGATTCTGGCTTACACAAACCAACGAAAAAAAATGTCCTTCTGGCCCCAGTCAGGTCAGGGCACATAGAAGAAAAAGCAACAACAACAAGAAGTCCTTTGGGAAATTATGAGGTAAATTTGCAATCATTGGGTATTAGGTGACAATGAAATTATTATTAAAGGCTTCTTTCCCTACATAGATAAGATTCCTTTCACTATATAAAAATATGTTATTTTTAAACACATATATTTTTATGGATTTCAGAGAGGAAGGGAGGAGAGAGAAACATCAGTGATGAGAATCACTGATCAGCTGCCTCCTGCACGCCCCCTACTGGGGACTGAGCCTGCAACCCTGGCATGTGCCCTTGACTGTGACTGAACCCAGGACCCTTCAGTCTGCAGGCTGACGCTCTATCTACTGAGCCAAACTGGCGAGGGCAAAAAAATGTTATTTTTTAGAGATGCAGCTGAAAAGATAATTTGTTTGCCTTCAGAATAAATTCCAAACTCTTCCCCGCAGCCTAGATCTAAGCCCCTCCCTGCCATCTCTGGTGCTGCCACCTCTGTGACCTCCCTTTGTCCCGCTCTCTGCTTCACTCGCCACAATCCTGACACATCAGCCTTCCTCAGGATCCTCCTGCTTTAGGGTCTCCCACCCACCACGTACGCCTGCCCATGATGGCCAAAGTGGAGCAGCCCCCATCTCCTATTGCTCTATCTTATCATCCTGTTTATGTCCTTCAGAGCCTCAGCTGTTTGCTTTGTTTGCCCACCATCTGCCTCCCCCTATCAGAATGACTTGTTCGCCATCTCTCCAGCACTTAGGACAGGACCTTGCTCACACAGTTCATGCCCAATAATTATCTGTCCAGTGAAGAATTCAACAGATCTTAGACCATACGTCATTCTAAGTCACCTGTACTTTTCTTGATGTGAAAACATTAAAATAAAGATGTTTAGAAGATCACTCTACAGAGTTTTCTCTCCAAGTGGCTTCAATCCCTTCCTTCACTTAAGATCTCATCTCTAAGCAGGTGGGAAGGCAGGCATGCAGAGGGTCCCCGGCTTGAGTGCCAGACCTGACCCAAGCTGGCTGTGACCCGGACCCTGTGCGAACCCCGAAGGCTGCCATTGCAGCTGAGGGGCTGCCTGACATCGCTTTCCCAACCACTCACTCCTGACTCGCTTAGCTCACCACAGCCCGGCAGGCATCCGGGAGGCCGTCCCATCCTTACCGATAGCAAACTCCACCAGGGTCGCATTCTCCTCCGACAGCGAATCGAGGAATAAGTCCAGGACCTGCAGCTGTCGCAGATACTGGTAATTGCTGGGGTCATAGGCGAAGTTGGCGAGGTTGGCCAGGACTTGCTCCTTGGCGTCTGCAGCGGAAAAGCGGCACTGGAGCCGGGTCCGGGGCGAGGGTCGCGGGCGGACCCCCGCCCTGTCCCCTGACCCCCACCCAGTCGCTCTCACCTTGGCTCTCCGTCTCCTGGAACTCCGTGACCAGCGCCTGCAGGTATCCCAGCCGCCCGACGTGGGGGTCTACCTTCGGCTTCTGGGCCATGGCCGGGGTGGCGGAGGGTGCCGGGGGGACAGGCAGGAGAGGGCGGCAGAGGAGGCCGGACAGGCGGGCGAGAACCGCCCTGGGCCTCGCTGGGCCCGGGCGGGCCCGGGCGGGATACGGGCTCCTTTCCCAGCTTCAGGCTGTGCGGTAATTTGCGGTGGAATTGGGGTGTGGTGTGATATGAGGACCGGGTAAGAGTTGGGCGTGAAAATCTAAACTGGGGCGCGGGGGACACGGAAGCGACAGGGCAGTGGAGGAGGGAGATGCATCACCCAGCCCCGAGCGGCCGGGTACGGTTTCCCGCTGGATCCCGGACTTCCGGCGGAAGCCGCGCTTAGCTCCGCCCCAGAGGGCGGGGCGGGGTTGGCCCAGGCGGACCAGGGGCGGGGCCGTCGTGGAGCTCGGCGCGCGTGCGCAGTAGACGTCCCGTCTCTCCGCCCGGGCCCTAGCAGGGCTGTGGATGCTTAGGGGAGCACCTCTAGGGCCCTCAGGAGCCCAGAGGGGGCCGGTGTCGAGGCAGACCCACCACTAGATCCCCTTGCATCTGACGAGGGGGCACAGGCCAGCCTCCGCGACCAAAGGACCCCCCACTGGAGCGTGGGCGCCAGCTCCCTGAGTCCCCCCTCCGCCCCGCCACGGGTCCTTTTCCGAGAAGCCGGGCGAGCCTGGCACCCCATGCTCCCCAACCCCCGAGCTGAGCCCTCCACCTCTGGTCAGAAATATCGGGGACCGGGTAAGGCTGTTTGCCAGCCAGGTGGACAGGGAGCGCTGGGGCAGCGCCAACCGGTGGTAGGAACCTCTGTCCACCCAAATGTACCGTTTGGGCCGCTTTCTGGGTTGGGGAGCAGTCCTGGGTGGTGAAGCCCTTATTTCTAGGGGGCTTCTCAGGAAGGTGGTGTGTGCCCGGGACCTCATAAGGCGCTGGGTTTATAAAGCACCAGAGAAGGAGGTGGTCCCACCGCACTCCCACGGAGCTTGAAATGTGAAGGTAAAGGGGGCCTGGGCTGTGAGCTTCTTGAGGGCAAGGACCATGTGCCTTTGGCCCTGGGCCATACTCCATCCTGCTACAGCCCCATTGGGAGCAGGCCCCACATACACGGGCTCAGGTCCCTGTGGTCAGCCCCTGCCGGATGCACACCGCCCCCGCTGGGGCCTGCATAGTTATGGCCATAGTTTGGGTGCTTGGATATCGAAGCTGCTTCTTTGGGGACCGGATGCGACCTGGAGGTGTACACTCAGCCAAAGGTGGCCATGGGGTTTCTCTGCCTCTGGCCGGACAAAGCAGCAAAGGCTTGTGGACAGAGCTCCACCCTGTGCTACTCAGGAACTGCCCCAGACCAGCTAAGTGTGGGTTCTGGAATCAGATGGGCCACCCATCCTCCCCGCCTTCATTTCCTCCCAAGCCCTCAGGGGCCCTCCTCCTTGGGGAAAAAATTCTCAGTCCTTGGTTTTGTGTTGAGGGCATTGACCAGTTCTTACCAGTTATCTGTCCAGTCCCAGGCACACAGTAGATGCTTAATAAATATTTGCCTGGTGATTATGGCTACTGTTGCCCGGGGCAGATAAAGTCAGAGTTCTTTGTGCTGAATGGTCACTGATAATCTTTTTTTCCTTAAAAGAAATCTTTTAAGGAAGTGGGCCTATTAGGGGATGCACGTTTCCAAGCCTGGGAGCCACTAGCACCAAAAGCATTTACCTACTCACCAACCCAGCCCCCTCCTTTTCCACTCCATTAAGATGGAGGAGACAGGACTTGGTAAAATGTGCCCACGCTTTTCCCCTTCAGTTCACAAACTGTGGGTGGTGGCCAAGCACAGGACGGGGTGGGGAACAGGAAGGCAGTGGGACTCTTTAGGGTCCGACTTTTCAAACTGGGAGAGACTTTAACTTATCCAGGCCAGCCTCCTCCTTTTTAAAAGCCCAGAGACGCTGACCAATTTGCCCAAAGGCACACAGTAAATTGAGGCAGAGTCAAACACGGAGTCTCGACTATCCCAGCCAAGCCCCCTTTGCTTCGCCTCTGCATTACTTCCTTTGGCCATAAGGGGGCACTCGTAGCAGGGTCATGGAGAGGACAGGACAACCCCAAGGATGCTTACTCAGGCCAGCTGGACCTGTGGAGGAGGAAGGCTAGAGGCGGATCATGAAAATAAAATCAATCCTCCTGATAAGGTTTTCTCGTTGGAGCCTGGCTGAGCCTGAATCAACAAACAAGGCCCTGGGCGTGAGCAGCCCCTGCTAAGCTGGGAGGACT
Organism: Ia io; assembly: GCA_025583905.1. Lineage (NCBI taxonomy): Eukaryota > Metazoa > Chordata > Mammalia > Chiroptera > Vespertilionidae > Ia > Ia io. The sequence goes on from JAJQQW010000020.1 coordinate 3,743,776, forward strand.
GAAGGGGGAGGAGGACTCCTCCAGGCCTGTGTTCCTGCTTCATTAGTTTCCGGGGTTTATAATTTGCAGCAGGAAACATTTCTGTGTGTAATTCAAACAAACTTTTTCGGTTGCCTCGGCTGGGACCCTGCTGGGACAAGCCTGGGCTGATGACAGCCAGCCCCCCACAGTGATGACCTCAAGGAAGGGCACCAGCAGAGGGTGTGTGGGGAGAGCTTTGACCTCCAGGCCAAACACAGGCCCATGGGCAGCAGGGGGGGGACTGGCAGCTGGCCCAGCCAGCTACTCACCCAGGGCTGACGCCTCTGACAGCAGGGAGACGAGGAGGGCAGGAGAGAGGAGTAGAAGGGCTTCTATTGCGAAGCAGCTCTATTTTCACAGAGGCCCTTGGGCCCTGCCTAGCAATCGGACCCTCCCTGCTCAGTCAAATGCCTGGCTTCCCCCACCCAACCCCAGCACTAATCTTCCCGGTCAAATACTGGGTGGGGCAAAGGAATGAGACCCTGTAGCGTGCTCTGCTGACTGTGCAGGGGGTTCCTCAGACTTCACTGATTCGAGGGCCCAAGTGAGGTGCTCCCCTCCGATTCTCCGCACAGACGCCAGGACAGGTGCTCCATCAACATTTAATCTGTCCGAACCCTGATGCAGGCTCACCCGCAGCTTGGCCATCCACGGCTGCAGGCCACCACCAATTCTCTCCCAAGGCCCTTCTTCCCAAGTCCCAGTCAGTGGGAGGCCCAGCAACCTGTGCTGGGGGCAGCCCCGAGGGCAAGGGCTGGGCCACAGGGAGGAAGGGAGGCCAGAGGGCTTAGGACAGGTGAGCTCTTTGGAACTGTCTGGAGCTGGAGAAGGACAGAGGGGTCACCTCAGAAGCATCCAGGCTGGACCCGAAGGCCCGGTGTGTTGAGTTGTAGCAGTGGCAGTGGGCAGCCAGCTGAGCCCGGTCGGCCATGAGAGACCCAAGCAGAGCTCAGACCCACCTTCCTGGGCCCCACGTACCCTGGTGCCCAAGGGAAGAAGTCAGGAGGACCGGCTCCTGGATTCTGCTCCTCGGAAGGAACCCTGAGTCTTCGGAGGCCAGCTCCTGGCTGAGTCCCGACGTGCGGGGCGGGACGGGACGGCCTTTGGTTCGGGCTTCACGCGGTGAAACAGCAGGACATCCCATTCCTGGGCGGAGGCAGTGTTCGCTCACTGACCTCAGTGCTCAGATGCCGGTCACACATGTGATCCTGGGGCTCAGACGCTGGTCACATACATGATTTCTTCGGTGCACAGCCGCTTCTCCGAACTGCCGATGTCCTCCCGGGTGAGGGCCGGCAGCGGGGCAGCCTCCGGGATGGCTGCTTCGGCCTCGGCCGGCCTGCCCTGCCTCTCCTTCCTCTGAAGCGCACAGAAGCCGCCACCCATGAAGAGGGCGGAGGAGACGATGAAGAAGCTCGACATGTAGAAAACGTAGCTGAAGTTGCTGTCGGTGTTGTCCAGGACAAACCCTGAAGGGCGGAGAGCAAGTTAGGCCCCGGGCCCCGGGCTGCCAGCCCCCCACTGAGAGCGGGGCTTTTGTTTTGTCTCTGTGGAACCCCAGGACTGGGAACTGTGGCTGGCACCGAACAGGCACTCAATAAATAGTTGGTAAAGGGAAGGGGGAGGGGAAACACAACCTCCTCTGGCCCAGGCAGTAAGAGTCCTCCGGCCAAAGCGCCCTGAAGGGCATGTCTCGCTCACCCTGGGGCAGGCGCTATGACAAGGGCCAGTGGACTCGGGATATCGGCTCGGCACAGGCCAAGCCCTGGTTACGGCAGGGTTTCTTTTCTGCGTTTTGCAGATGACACTGTGGCTCAGAGAAGGTAAATGACTTGCAGGGTCGGTCCCACGGGCAGGAAGTGGCAGAACCAGGATGTCAGTAACAGCCAACCCGTGCCTAGTACTGACTCTGCCATCTTCTCTACTAAGCGCTTTATGGTATAACTTGTGACCCTCACAACAAGCTGACCAGGTAGATTCTATTCTCATCCTCACTTTGTTGATAAGAAAGCAGGTACAGAGAGGAAGATGACAGACTAAGGTAAGTGTGGTACCCAAACACCTATTTTTAACTCTTCATATTGAGTGCCAGTTGGGAACAGGCTGCAGCCAGTCCCGTGAGGTGCCTGGGGAAAAATCACAGATTCCAAGTCCCTACCCCTGAGATGCTGGACGGGGCCCGAATCTGTGCAGACGGTTCCTTCCGCCTCACCCCCTAACCCTGCCCTCCCAGGTCACGCCCTCCCTCTTGGGCCTCACCAGCCATTGGCGGGGAGATGAGGATGGAGATGCTCTCCAGGATGGTGCAGAGGCCCAGGGCCCTGGAGAACCGATCCATGGGGACCACGTCCATGAGGACCTGGAAGAAGAGGGCGCCAACCACGCTCATGGACACGCTGTACACCAGGCAGTAGCCCACCAGCACGCGGAAGTTGGCCGACACCGTGCACACCAGGTTGGTGAGCCCGTTGAGCAGAACGGCGAGGCTGAAGAGGTACTTGCGGTGTGTGGCTAAGTTCTGGCGGCCGGCCACCAGCCCGGCCATGGGCCGCAGGAAGATGTTGCTAAAGCCGATGATGGAGATGAGCAGGGCGGCCTTGTGCTCGTCGACCCCGTGCCATATGGCGTACGGCACCAGGAAGACTTGGGGCAGCGGGAAGCCGAGGATCATCCACGTGACGCCCAGCGTGAACACCCGGTAGCCCGCGTTGTGCCACAGGATGTCGAAGGCCAGGTGGCGCAGGACGGCCCAGCCGCATGCTGCCAGGCAGCCGGGCGCGGGGGTCTTGGAGGGCACCGAAGGGCCTTCTCTGGGTGCGGGGGCCACGCTGGGGGCCACGGGCCTCAGGATGGCCCCGCAGACGCAGCAGTGGAGGAAAACCCCGCCGAAGACCAGGAAGGTGCCCCTCCAGCCCAGGTCCTCCAGGAGGTGGCGGGCCAGCAGCGGCCAGAGTGTGATGCCCAGGGAGACGCCCACTGAAGCCACAGCGTTGGCCAGTGCCCGCCGGCGGGTGAAATAGAAGCCCAGCACGGTGATGGTAGACTGGAAACTGAAGCACAAGCCCAGGCCTGTGGTGGAAGAGGGGGGACCAGCTCGAGGGCGTTCTGGAGCCTCCCACAGCACCCACAGCGGGGGTCACAGGGTCATGTCCCACGTCTGCTCTCCTTCCCTTCTAGCCCAAACCCACCTCCAGGTCCCCAGGGATTTAAGATGGAGTCTGCCTGCCTGCCCCCTCCTCCCTAGAAACATCCGCTCCTCAGATCTGCCCTCCCAGGGCTGCCAGGGGCACATCTGTCCCCTGGGCACAGTACCCAGGTGATCTTTAAAAACTTAACATCAGCCTGGCCGGCGTGGCTCAGTGGTTGAGCATCAACCTATGAACCGGGAGGTCATGGTTCAATTCCCGGTCAGGGCACGTGACTGGGTTTCGGGCTCGGTCCCCAGTGTGGAGCGTGCAGGGGGCAGCCAATCGATGATTCTCATCATTGATGTTTCTATCTCTCCTCTCCCTTCCTCACTGAAATCAATACAAATATATATTTTAGCCCTAGCCGGTTTGGCCCAGCCCGGGCCCTGGTCAAAGCACGTGCAGGAGGCAATCAATCAATGTGCTTCTCTCACGTTGATGTTTCTCTCTCTTCCACTCTCTCTAAAAAAAACAAAAACTATATATTAAAACAACAACAACTTAAAATCAAAGTAAGTCTCTCCCCTGCTTAACACCTTCCAGAGACTTCCCCTCACACCTAGGGAAAAAGCCAAAGTATTTACTATGCCCCGGGAGGCTCTGTACCATCGGGCCTCCGGCCACCTCTTGGGTGCCATCTCAGGCTACGCTCCCTGTCACTCACCAGGAGGCAGCCACATCAGCTTTTTTCTCTTCCTCTGGACACCAAGCTGCTCCCTGCCTCGGGACATTGCTGCTGCGGTTCCCTCTGCCGGGGACACACTTCCCCCGACTTCCCTGTCCTGACACAGCTCACTCTGTGCCTGCCCCCCACAGCTGGGCCTTCTGGAGAGAAAGCTCACAGCCACCCATGACCACCAGCCTCAGGCGGGCCCTGGGTGGCCAGATCTGTCGTCTATCAACTCTCCCTCCTCCTGGACGACGCCTGGGCTTTCTTCCTCTTTATACTCCACACCTCCCCCCTCCTCACTCCCAGCTGACAGCCGCCTTCCCTTCCCACCAGTGACAGTGGACCATCTGTGCTCCCAGCCCTTTCCCCCAGCCCTGCATCTTGTCCACTCGGAGGCATAGCCCTCCAGCCATTTCCCTCTTGCCTGCATTAAAAACAAAACACAGCCGAAACCGTTTTTCGTCGGTCTCGGACTGAAAGGTCCCAGGTTCGATTCAAGGGCATGTACATTGGCTGCGGGCAGAGGGGGTGTGCAGGAGGCATTCGATGATTCTCTCTTCGATGTTTTGTTATCCCTCTCTCATCTAAAAAATCAAAAAATATATTTAAAAAAAAAAAAAAACAACACAACCCTCCCTTGACCCCACGGCCTCTTCTGGGTCCTCGCCCATTTCTCTGCTCCACTTACACCAAAATTTTGTGGGAGGTTTGATCAGCTCAGCCATCTCCAACTGCTCTCCTCCTGTGCTCTGTCGAAACTGTTCCCATCAGACTTTCACCCCCACCTCTGCTCCAGAATTGCTCTCGCCGGGTCACCAACCTCTCCATTGCCAAATCCGAAGAGCCTGGGCCCCACTGGGTCTGACCCGGCAGCGGCTTGGCACACTGAACCACTCCCTCTTCCTCTCGAACTTCCTTCATTTTTTTTTTTTTTTTTCAAGAAACCCCACCCTCTGGGTTCTCCCACTTCTCTGTCACTTCTCCCTGTCTGGACCACTGCACACTGGAGTGCCCTGGGCTCAGTCCTCCCTCTCCCTTCCTGACAGCAGGGTGACACCTCAGCTCAAGACTTGAGTACCAGCCATCTCAGAATGTCCCAACAGCTCGCTCAGCTCAGGGCCTGTTCCACATCTGAGCTCCCTGTCTTCCTGCAAACCCGCCCTCCCCTCGTTTCCCATGGTGGTAAGTGGCTGCTTCATTCTTCCAGCAGCTCAGGGCACAGAGGCTGGGGTCAGCCTTCCTGCTCTTGGCTCCTCCTTACCTCTTCTCTGCACTTCATGTGCTCAGTCTCCTACAGGGTTTTCTGAACACCCCGGCCAGCTGGCAGGTGCTTTGCAAACAGTGGTCAAATGAATGTCACTTACCCAGCCGCCCGAACCCCTCACATGACTTCCCATCTCACTACAACTGAACCCCCATCCAGCCTCCACCCCTTGTTCATGCCCCTCTACTCATCTGGCCACCGCACTGCTCCTGGACACCGCAGGGCCTTTGCACTTGCTGTCCCCTATGCCTGGAATGCCCTTCCCCCCCCAGAGCCTCGGGGCAGACTCCCTTCTTCAGCTCTCTGCCCAGCCGTCCCTTCCTCTCAAGGCCTCCTCTGCTTGCTTGTTGCAAACAGCAACCTCCCTTCGACTCTGCGTATCTTCCGCTTTGGGCGTTCTTGATTGTCTACATGTTCCCTTATTTAATCTCTGCTCACCACCGCCCTCAGCCAGGACGCTGTCACATCGGCTGTCCTGTCTTCTCACGCACTTGTCGAGATCAGATATACCCCTTATTTATCTGTCCGTGGCCTCTCTCCCTTGTGGGCTCCCTCCTGTGAGCAGCCCCAGCACTGAGCTTTGCCTGCCCTGTTCACTTGCATATGACACTTTCTAATAGGCGCCCAGTTCTCCAAATGGAATGACAATCACCTGTGAAGAAGCCTGCTGCGAGGTAGAGCTGGCCGAGGGAGCGGCAGAAGGAGCTGGCCACCATGCCCAGGCTGGCCAGCACGCCCCCCAGCATCACGGTGGCTCGGCAGCCAAAGCGTCCCACCAGGATGCTGCACAGGGGCCCTGTGGGTGGAGGCAGGAGGGGCAGGGATGAGAAGCCAGCCAGCAGGGGAGGAGTCCCAGAGGGAGGGGGAGGGGAGGCCGGGAAGGGGTTCCAACAGGAACTAGCCAGGAGGCTTAAAGGGCATAAGCCCTGGCGCCTGGAGTCCTGGATCCTGATGCCCATCCTGCCACGCACTGGCCATGTGACCCCAGCAAGGCTCGCTCTCTCTCTGCCTCAGTTTCCTCTCCTACAGAATGAGGGATCAGGCTGGGGGATGTGTGACCAGGTGTGAGGTGAGGTGCTGCCAATGTCCAGTTTGACCCAGACAAGGACCTTCGCTGCCCTACCTGAGGCTGCTTCCAGCCGCTGACACAGGATCGGCTCATGGACGGGGTGCCCTCTTCACTGGGGGTCTGTCCCAGGCACCTAAATCATAGTGAGCACCCCTCTGTCCCTACTCGTACCTCATCCTCAAGAAGACTGGCCATAGCCCTCCCTCCAGCCTCCCACCTGTCTAGGGTGAGCAGCTGGGGCCCTGGGCACTCTGCACCCCTTTGCACTGGCCTCTGGAGAAAATTGGGGTACCTTTTTCCCTCCCCCACCACCTCCAGCCACCACCAGAGCCCGGCACCCAGATGTGTGGCTGCTGCTGGAGAGGGGCCTGTCTTCCTCTACCCCACCCCCATCCTGAGCGGCTTTCTCCGGGCCCAGACCCAGAGGAGTAAAAACCAGCCAGTCCTGGCCAGCTGCTCCTCGGCACTGTGCAAGGCCCCATTCGCCCAGTGCCCTGCCCCCAAGTCCACGGAATGGAGTTTCAGGGGAAGTGTGTGTGCGCACGAGGTTTGTGTGCGTGTCTGGGGTGAAGAGGGGATGTGTGTGTGTGTGGCCGGTATCAGCTTTGGGGTGAAAGAGGAAGTGAGCAGTCCATCCTCAGAGATAATCGAGCAGAGGCCGCAGCAGAGGGAGAGGCGAGGCTTTGCCGTATGACCACGGGCCCACACAGGCTCCCCGCCGCCATGCGTTGACCTGTCTTAGGAAAGGTGATATTGGGGAAAGCCCTGAGTCATGGAGTCAGGGGTGGGCCTGGGCCTGGAGCCAGCTTAGCTGAGATAGCTGAGGGTGCTGGGGTGGGGCGCTGGGAGGCAGGGTGTTCCTCTGGCAGGCGCCAGAACTCACTCTACCACCTTGGGCAGGCCTTGTACTTTGTTCTTGCTTGCTTTCCTCATCTCTGAAATGTGTGGGAGCAGGAGGCACTTAGGATCAACGATACTTTCGAGTTTAAAATGGTCTATCAATCTCTGAGCATGGGCTAAAGGTGTGTGAGAGAGAGAGACAGATAGACGAGACAGACAGGAGTCCCAAGCAGACTGAGATGCGGGAGAGCCTGCTAGGGGGCAGTGAGTCGAAAGCTGGCTGGGAAGTGGGGGTCCCACTAGATGCCCGGCTCCCAGCCTGTGGCCCAGACCCATCTGGCTGCATGGAAGGAGCCCTCTGAGATGCCCACTTCTGCACCAACCTCGAAAGTGAAAAGGTCATGTGGTCTGGGCTCGGCCTGGCCTTTTCCCCTTGCCCTGAGCCCGTGCCCCGGGGTGACAGGTTCAGGAGTCATTCCAGCAAAGGTGGCACCTCGCAGTCTGACCTCCCTCCCGACTGGAGGGAAGGAAGTGGAAGAACAAGCAGGCTACTGGTGCCAGCTGGAGGAAGTGGAGGAGGTGGGCAGGGAGATGGGGTCTGCTAGGCAAGCACCCCACATCCTCACGCAGGGAGAGCCGAGCGCTGTGGCCCCACCAGACCCCGCTCCGGGTGACCAGGCCCCCCTGGAGGCCCCTGCGGAGTCTCCCTGGAGGCCAGAGCAGCCAGAAGCTCGGGGCAGGCCCCTGAGGCCAAGGCTGCTGTGCAGACTCCCTGGACAGCTCCTGACCTCCCCCCATGGCTGGGGTCAGGGTGAGGTGGTCACAGTCCTGGAGGAGCCAACCAGGAAATGAGGGGGGCTGCCTCCTCCACCTCTCCCAGCCCTTGCAACTCCCCCTCTGCTGACTGGTGAGAGATGGGGCTCTTCCAAAGCCCCCACCTTGCTCCTGGTGTCTTCAAAGAGCCCCCTTCTGTCCTGAAGCCCGGATGAAGATCTCCAGGATACAAGCCTTCACAGCGGCTGACATTTCCCTCACTCAGCGCTTGCCGAGTGTCATGTGATCTCCCCACAATCCCATGTGAGAGGTGGGCAGGACGCCGGGTGTCACCCCCATGTTGCAGGGGAAGGAACTAAGTTTCAGGGTGATCTCCCAGCTGGACCCCAGGCTGCGCCTCTTCTAGTCTGGACCCATCCTGCAGTGGCCATTGAGGGGACTGGCTTTGCATCTTAGGTGCCACCCCAGCCCAGCCCAGCCCAGCCCAGCGGGATTCCAGCCCGGGGAGCGAGCGGCCCTGTTGAAATCAAGTGAAATCTTAGGAATTCACCCGAAAGGCAAAGCCAGTGGCCTCCAGGAGAGGGACCCAGGAGGCCAGCGAGGTTGTGGCTCTTCGTGCCCTCCCCGGCCCCCTCAGGCTGCTTACCCCCTGCGTGGAGCATGGCCATCAGGATGGAGGGGAACCAGGAGGTCTCGCTGTTGCTGGCCTGGAACTCGCGCTGCAGCTCAGTGAAGAAGATGCCGATGCACGTGGGGAAGCCCAGGGTGAGGCCCTGGGCCACCACGGAGGCCAGCAGGACCACCCAGGCCCAGCAGCCCTCGGCGCGCTCCAGGGCCTGGGGCATCCTCTGCTGGGAACGCTGCCAGGGCCTCGCCGCCACTGCTACCAGCTCCTGGGCTGCCTGGGGAGGGAGGGGACAGAATGAAGCTGCCAGCCTCCCCGGCTCACCTGCCACCTTTCCAGCAGCTGAAACTGTCCCTCTTGCCTCAACACCAGGTATCAGAGGAGCGCCACCCCCTGGGAGGCGGCCAGGGGCCCACGCGTTGGCCTTGGCATCTCCTTTCACCCACTTCCAACAGCCAGCCTGGCAGGAGGAGCTGGCAGGTGTGGGATCAGTGGGACCCGGCAGGTGAGTGGAATTCTTTCCAGTCTAACATCCCTTGGTAGTCAGCAGGTGGGACTTCCGGGGCGGCGTTGGCCTGGGTACACAGCAAGCACTGGGTAATTGCTTGGAGAACGGAGCAGGGCCCCAGGGCCAGGGCCGTCCCACTGACCCCACAGGCACGCGCATACATTTCCATTCATAACCAGGCTTCCTGCAACACAAACACAGTCTTTCGCAATGCCACAGCAACAGCGAATTTCTGTCCGTGCTGGAGGCCAAGGTGAGCAAGCTGGTGCCGGGTGCAGCCAAGGAGTGTACCGAACACTTCACAAGGGCACAGCCTCTGACAGCCCTACAAGGCTCCTTCTAGAAAGAGCCATGGCCAACAGTCCAGCTCCACAACATGCTGAACCATGATCTACCACCTGCAAGGGCTTCTCTGTGCACTACCCCTCCAACATGCAAATACACACAGTCACACGTGGACACAAATCAAGACACATGCTCACAGACATACACACAGGTAGACACACACCGACACAGACACACACAGGCAAGCCCAGAGGCATGTAAACAAATGCACAGACAGGCACATGCTACATAGACCCACAGACACACACACCCTCACATCTTTGGCTCAGTCCTATCTCAGTTTCTTGCCGCCACCAGTCACTCCCCCTCATCACAGAAGCCACCATAACCAGACCTGGAAGCCCCAAGTCCCACCGCCCCCCAAATGCAGAGCCTTTTTCTGGACCCTTCCCTCCATCCTGGCTCTCCCCAACATCCTCAGACCTCACCTGCTCTCGGGGCTCCAGGCTCGGCAGGCAGTGGGAGCAACTTTGGCCTCCGTGAAGCCACGGGCACCATGAGCTCCTGTTCCCACAGCCTCCCTCCTTTTAGCTCCAGGTCCGGGGAAGATCCATGGAAACTCAGAAAACGCTCAGAAACATGAAACCCCCTCTTCCTGCCAAGCCCAGCAGCCCACACCTTCCCCCCAGGCGAGGCGCTCCGCAAACAGCACCTAAGCTGGATCCACCCTAAAGAGATGGCTCCAGGTGCTCAGATCCCTTCTCAGGGTTCAGCCCTGCCCAGACCATTGTCCCATTCATCCCAGCCTCGGGGTGTGCGTGAGAGTGTGTGTGTGTGACCATGAGCCCTCCTGGCTCCTGCCTGGGACACTGGCCCTAAAGGTCCCCTCGGCCCGATCCTCGGGCAAACCTCAGATTCGGCTCCTCCTCGCTGGCTCGGGCCCCTTCCAGGATTTCTGTTCCCTCAGCAAATGGAAAGGCCACCAATGCCACCTGATCCTCTCCACGGTGACCTGAATGTCAAGTCTCCACACCCTTGTCCATAGCTCGCCTCTCCTCCCTGACACATCCCGGCCCCTCAGCTTTCCAGGATGTGCCGCTTTCCCTTCTTGCTCCCAGAAGGGCCACCAGCCTTCCCCTGCACCCCAACTTCCTCCAGCTCTTCCCTCCGCTGCTGCCCCACCCCGGGCACTCCCAAGCTCCAGGACCCTGCGCTTCCCCTCAGAGCAGCGCAGTCCCGCACAAGAGGTGGCAGGGAGGGGCGATGGGAGAAGAGACATCGTCCCTGGTTCATCCTTGTCCCTGCCCCTCCGTGGAGAGGTCCCTTTAGTGCCCTTCTCGGCAGCCACTTCCCTAGACAGTACCTTTGGGGACCTTCACTCTGCACCCACCTTCCTCCAGGAACTTTCGGGGGAGCCGGCTCTTCACAGCTTCTCCTCCCTGGAGACAATCAGAGCCTAGGAAACCACTCAGCACCTTGGCCCTCTCTTAGCTTGCTGCCTCCCAGCCTGGGGACCCCTGGCGTCCCTTTGGGAGCCCCCCTACAGACCCAGTCTTCCCGGAGAGGAAAGGGCCAGCCTCTCACACCTCAGCAACTCCCAGGCTTTTATGTCCAGTTGGTCCTTCAGCCCCCCTCCCCAAGCAAGCTGCCCCTCCCGCCCCCCAACTTGGCTACAGTGGTGGTTCCTCCAAAATCTTAAGCCAGAGAGAAGCCTGATTGGTCCTTCAAGATCCCGCCCTAGGAAGCCACCCTGACCCCCACCCCAGTTGGGCTAGACCCCCTTCCTGTTTCCTCCCGTTAGTGGTGGTTTTCATACCACATGGAAGTGCGTCAATCCTTCATCTCGTCCCCCTGCCCCTTCCTCCATCTTCTACGCTAGGAGCAAGGACCTGTTCCCGCGCTCCCACCCAGCCTCCGGCAGAGCCCCAAAATACTATGAATGTGACCCACCTGTGTTCCCCAGAAGACGGGCAAGCCGAGGACCAAGGCTGACCTGGCTTCCTGGCGGGCAGGTCCATTCCAGAAGACTCGAGCAGCGCAGAGACGCGACGGGGCTGGGGGCTCTGGCGTCGCCTCTGCCCCAGCGGGGAAGTGGTCTTTCCTTTGTACTGGGAACCATGAGTCACCATCACTGCCTGGTGTGTGGTCAGGGCAAGGAGGGAGATGCGGCTAGAGACACCTCACCCTCCCTTCCTGGGACTGGAGGTGAGCCGCCTTCCGGGGGAGCTGCCCCCCTCAGCGTTCAGGGACTCCCCCGACCCAGAGACCATCTCCATGCCCAGGTGACAATGCCAAGATGACATTTATTATCCTCCCAACCCCCGGGGCTGTTTTTAGGGCTTCCCACTGGATGACAGAGGCCCTGCTGGGCCCTCAGCATCCTCTCCCTGCCCTTCCGAGTTTGCAAGTATGGTGGAAAGGCTCATGCCTGGGTGTGGGGTTCCTGGGCTGGTGTGCAGCGTGGAGGGCCTCCTCCTCTCTTCCGCTCCCTCTCTTCTCATGGTGAGGGGAAAAGGAGGGGCCACAAGCCCCAGAGCAGCGAGAGGAGGGGCGCGAGGCAGACCCTGGAGAACCCCCTCCCTCACCAGACCACACATGTCAGGGTACAGGACACAGGGCAGGGGGCAGGCAGCTGTAGGGCTCCCCCATGGGCCCCAGAGCTGCAACAGCCAGCTTGAACCCTCAAACCCTGCACCTGGCAGGGGCCCCGGAAGGAAGGAGGCAGTTCCAGAGGTCGGCGAGCTGGGGCAGGTCACCCTCGCCCTTCTCTGCCCCAAACGTGCCCCACATTTCCCACAGGCGTCGGCTGGCCACAGCCTGCCAGGGGGGTGGTTGGCAACAGAAATTCGTGACCTCTTGCCACCCTGGGCCCTGTCTGCCGTCAGGGATCCAGTTTCCACTCGGCTTCCCACCCTCCGCTGGACGGAGCTCCTCGGGATGGGGCCTGGGGACGTCCAGGCGGCGCCCGCGAGCATATTTCAGGCCAGGCCTTGGGGGGGTGCCCGTCCCCTCACTCCCCAGGTCGTGGGGGGCCAGCAGTCGCTTTGCAGAGACCCCTCAGGGGTGGGGGTCCCCAGCCATCGGAGGCTGGGGCAGCCCAGGACCCAGGACAAAAAGGCTTTTTTGGATCCTCGCCCCTGACAGGCGGGCAGGGGCTCGGGAGGCCCCGCGCAGACCGGGGCCCCGGCGGAAGGGCGCCCCGGAGCCGTGGGGAGGGGAGGGAGCCCGCTTACCGGCTCGCGCGGGCCCAGCTGCCGGCAGCTCCACTCCCGCCGCACGGCTTCCTGCGGCCCGGCCTCCCCGGGCGGAGGTGGCAGGACGCCGGGCGGGCGGCCCCGGGGAGGCGGGCGCAGGGCGCGGTGGGTGGGACCACCTCGGGGCCGCCGGGGCGTGCGGGGAGGAGGTCTGGCCTGGAGGTGGGGGGCCGCGGCGGGGCGTGGCCAGGGCCAGCACCCCTCATCTCAGCCTGGTCCCCTCCTCTGAGTGGCGCGGGCCGTCCAGCAGCCGGGGCGGACGCTGGGCTCATTTGCATGTCGTTAGCATGTAATTTGCATAGACCCTACGCTCCCTCTTCCGGACCCCAGGAGGGGGAGGGAGAACGCGTGTGATCCAGAGACTCCATCTCCGGCGGGAAGGGGATGGGAAGCCAGGATGCGGGTCCCTTCTCTGAGGGCTTTAGCTGCCCAGGGCGCCTTCCAATGACAGGCTAGAGCTTGGAGAGCCACACCCGGGGGGAGCCAGGCAAACTCTGGAGCCTGTCAGAAGATGCCCACCACGTGCCAGTGCGCCCCTCAGCCACAGGCCCCTCTGTCCTCGCCCCCAGCTAGCCAGCCCTTGATATGCATTGTTTAAAATGTAATTACTACCAAGTTACAGTGGTTAAGACAGTGTAGTACTGGCATAGGGATAGACACAACGGGATTGATGGGATAGAACTGATTTTCCACACTAGTGCTGAGATCCAATGTGGGAAGAGTAGTCTTTTCAGTAGATGGTGCCGGAACAACCGGATATCCTCATGGGGAAGAATGAGGTTGGACTTCTACATCGCACCATTTAAAGAAAAACATAAAAAGGATCATAGATGGAAATGTGAGGCCTAAAACTATAAAACTCTTAGAAGAAAACAGGATTAAATCTCCATAAGCTTGGATGAGGCGATGGATTCTTAGATCTGACACCACAAGCACAAGGGACAAAGGAAAAAAAATACATAAATTGGACGTCATCAAAATAAAACACTTTTTAAGAATAGTATACTTTCATGGATTTCAGAGAGGAAGGGAGAGGGAGAGAGAGAGAAAAACATTAATGATGAGAGAGAATCATGGATCGGCTGCCTCCTGCATGCTCCCCACTGGGGATCGAGCCCACAACCTGGGGCATGTGGCCTTGACCAGAATCGAACCCAGGACCCTTCAATCTGCAGGCCGACGCTCTATCCACTGAGCCACACCAGCCAGGGCAAAAGAAAACACTTTTGTGCATCAAAGGACGCCACCAGGAAAGTGAAAAGATAATTTGCAGAATGGGAGAAACCATTTGCATCTGATAAGGGACTTGTACTGAGAACTCTTACAACTCAGCAATAAGAAGACAACCCCAGTAAAAAGCGGGCAAAGGATCTGAGTAGCTATTTCTCCAAAGCAGATGTACGATCGGCCAACAAGCACATGAAAAGATGTTCAGCATCCTTATTCATCGGGGAAATGCAAATCAAACCCACGAGGAGATACCATTTGCCACCCACGAGGTGGCTTCACTTCTGGGTGTATCACAGACGCGATACTTGTGTCGAGTTGGAAGGCGCGTCTTAGACATGTCATCGCTGTGCCTGTGGTTCACTTTTTGTGCCAACTGTCTCCGTGCCAGGGCTGGCTCTGACACGGGAGGACATTCAGTTTAACTTGAAGGTGTCTGGATACAAACCTTGGGAGTGTTATGGGCAGTTAGACAGACCTAAGCAGAGCAAGGATGATGGGCCAGGTGCAGAAGGTCACCAGGGAGGAAATCCCCGGGGCCTAGCAAAGGGCAAACCTGGGAAAGCAAGGACCCCGCCCCCAGGTGACCTTTCCTGCCCTAGCATCTCGCTGGTCATGTGGTTTAGACCCCCTGACCTTTCCCTCCTAAAGATAACCTCTAGGCCTCAGTGGTATTTCAGTTCTAGGCCCAGAAGAGCAGCAAAACAAGACCAGTGACCCTGTGGCTGCCTCAGGACCAGCTGCATTGACTCAGGACCCCCTGCCCTGGCGCCGACCAATCAGTGGAGACCATGACTCTGAAGGAGCACACCTGGAAAGCTGATGGATATTCTATGAAGACCCTCTCCTGAGCCCTCCCCTAAGAGTTCCACCTGCAAGAGAGAGAGAAATACCCTCAATGCAAAGGACCCAGATCCAACTCTCCCCAAGGGAGCACACCCTAGCCATTCCCTTCCCCCTTCTTCCCTGTAAGAGACCCCACTGCAACCAGGGGAGCAGTGGGCAGTGGCACCTCATGCTGAGCTAACCCCCTGAACCTGTGTTTAAGGTCCCCTTTCCTCTGATTTCCCAGTGAGCCAGAGCAGCCTGCCCGGGCTCTCCCGTTGCTGCTTCTATGCTAAGCCCCTCCTGGTCTCCCTTCCTGAGTGTGCTCTTGCTGCAACCAAGGAATATTTTAAAAAAATATATTTTATTGATTTTTTTACAGAGAAGAAGAGAGAGGAATAGAGAGTTAGAAACATTGATGAGAGAGAAATATCAGTCAGCTGCCTCCTGCACACCACCTATTGGGGATGTGCCCGCAACCAAGGTACATGCCCTTGACCAGAATCGAACCTGAGACTTTTCAGTCGGCAGGCCAACCTTCTATCCACTGAGCCAAATCGGCCAGGGCTGCAGCCAATGAATTCTTGCCTGCTCTGCTGCACTTTGTCTCTTGATTGAAATCTTTCCTTCAAGAAGACAAGGACCGAGGTCTCGTCGTCTCGCCGGTAACAGGAGGAGGGGATGGGATCTAGTAAGATTTATCTTATGGTCCTATGGGATGATCCCAGACCTAGGGAGGTCTGGATGGGGGACAGGGAGGATATACTTGGGGTCTGCACCATCTTGGGCTCCTTATCTCAGCCTGGCCAGGGACTGAGTGGCAGCACCTACCCCCGGCACTCAGGACAGGCTGGGTGCAGCCCTCCACCCCTGCCCTGGGTACCCTGACAGGGCGCAGGAACTCCATACCTAGGGGTGTCCTAGAGGATCCTATTGTTGTAGTGTAACCCCCCATCTTACAAAAGACGCCTCAAAAAGTCAAATTATGGAGTCATTTATTAAAGGCCGGCAGCATACGAGGGGCTAAAGCTCCAAATCTCGCAGCCCCGAACAGCTTGCCACATCTGGCTTATATTGGCAGAATATCACAAAAATATCGATTATATCTTTGGGTCTGAAATGAGGAACCTGTTTCTCGAAAAAACATTTTTACAGAAGTGAAACTGAGCAAGTTAGTTATCTAAAGTATCTACAAATCACTGAATCGACAGAAACACATTATCTGGGACCACCGGGGCAATTTAGAATAATTGTGCTGTCCAGATTCCGGGACCACTGAGTCAACAGGAATGCATTATCTGCAGCTACTGAAGCAATTTAGGGTCTGTTCTGATTCCGGGACCACTGAGTCAACCGAAACTCAGTTATCTGTAGCTACTGAGACAATTTAGGATCATTGATCTGTCCTGGGTCCCAGAAGAATGTGCTTCGATGACCAGTGAGATCACGATCAATGGGACATTCAAACCATCATCAATGGAGTATTGGGATAGCATACATAAGTTCAGAAAATCAAAATAACTTTTAAACGAGTACAGAACCCAAAACAGCAAGGTTAAAATATTAAACAGCAATTTTTACCCAAGTATGGCTGCTATCATACTTCACTATCCTCTCTGAAAAAATCAACCCCACTGTTGATTCAACCTGCACTTCACCCTGTGCTTCATCAGGAGGAAGTTGAGAGTTGTGGGGCACCCCCTCCACCAGCCGGGACCCCGGGGGCCTTTACAGAAAGAGCTTCCCGTCAGGCTGGGGCCCGGCCCCTGTGGCTGCAGCCCTCAGAGCCAGGGCCTCCCACTCCCGCAGGCAGTCCCCCGGCCTTCCCCAGCCTTCCTCTGTGACTGTCCCCTCAGAGGGGGTCTCAGCACACAGCTTTGTTAGAGTGACCAGAGTGGAAGGGTCTTCATCCTATAGAAAGGGGAACTGGCCCACCTCCTCAAAGAGAGGGGGTGGCGCTTGCTCCAAATCAGAAATTAATAATCAATAATTCGTCGTTAACTGCCTCCTGCCACCGCCGTCCATCAGTCCATCAGTGATACCTACCCGCACCTCGTTCTCTTGCTGGTCTGCGGAGCCCGCCGCAGGCTTTGGTCGGTGTGCGCCGATGGCTGTGTCCTCTTCCTGGAACCCCCTGTCCCCAGGATGCTTGTCTACCTATTGGTTCCTGGTTGGCCTGCAGGTGGCAGCTTCCCCACCTGATCCTGCTGAGTGCTGGGTGTCTCCCCACTAAGCTCCCGAAGGCTTAGGAGCTTCCTGGCCCCGGGGATCTGTTTCCCCAGCCCTGAGCACAGGGCCAGGCACAGGCCAATAACAACTATGATAATGAGGGTCGACATGGATGGAGCGGCCCGGGTACTGACTCACTGGCTGAATGAAGGAATGGATACCACCCACCCAAGTCGCTCCCCCATTCCTGGGTCCTAACACCCCAACCCTAGAGCCTGGGGTCCTTTAAAATATTGAATTACTCCAAAGCTCCAGGATGGGCTCCTGCTCTTGGCCGGTGCTGTGACCGGCTGTGTCCCTGGCATAGCCAGAGTACCCTCTGCTGGCAGAAGGGCGACAGGTCTGCTCCTGCTCCCCAGGATGCTGGGGCAGCTGGGGCCCTCTGCGCCTTCCCCTTCACAGCCCCTTTCTCCTTCGCTAGGACGAGGGCAGCTTCTCTGTTCTTTCTCCATGTCACCCCTCTGCCCATTTGCCCGGGGAAGGTGGAAGCCAGTTAGCCTAGAGGCCTAGGCTGTGCCACCAGCTGGCTGTTCCCCTCGAGGCCCCCTGAATGCAGATCTGGTGGGCAATCTGTCCCAAGGCTGGTCATAGACGCTGGTTGTGATGTTGGGGGACCCACTACCCCCACCCTCACTCCACTCCAGCCCCCACCTCCTGGGGGGTGGACAGAGATGTCCTGATCTGTCCCAGTCAGGGGAGCAGATTACCTCATGCTGGGGAGCAGGATACGGGAAACCTTAGGGTGACCTCATGCCCCCTGATTTGGGATGATCCCTGTGCTGAGCCCTGCCCCATTTCAAGGGTGTGGGAAGGGGCGATGGTCATAAATCCAGGCAAGTGGGCACGCCTGGAACTACAGCCTGGGCACAGCCCTCACTCCAAGGGCCCCTTGCCCCGCCCGAGCCTAGGGAGAGGCTGTCGGAGTGCTGCTCTCGTGACTTTGGGGCCCCCCTCTTCCTTCTCCTGCCTCCTCCTCAGCTCTCTGACCCCGGCTCTCTCCCCAGCCCACGCTCTCTCCGGAGCTCCAGGCCCATCTCCTTGAGATTGTCCCCCTGTCTCACTGTCCTCACACCACCCTCACCCTCACCCTCACCCTCACTGGACCAGGCCCCACCTCCACTCTTCGACTCAGTCAAGGGCCTCATCTTCCTATCCAGCTTATCGCCCATTCTTCCCCGTGCTCGTGCCTCGTCTCTTCCTGATGCTGGGCCTCTTCGGGCCCACGTGGCCTGGCCGCTGAGCCCGATAGGATCTCTCTGCTCAGCCTCCTGCCTCCGCCAGACTCATCTTCCAAAGGCTTCTGCTTTTCAGGGGCCGCTGGTGCCTGGCGGGGCTCTGGCCTGCATACCCACTTCCCACTTCCCCGTTCCTTCAGCCCATGTGCCCCACAGCCCACGCATAGGACTCAGCTCCCCACCCGCCACCACCTCACATGAGGTCACGCCCTCACCTCCCGCCTCGTGCCTTCGCCTCACCTCCAGCGCCTCCCTCTCCCTCAGGCTGACCCTGGCTCTCAGGCCACACATGGGCCTCCCCACTCCAGCCGCCCTCTTTCTCCCCCTCTCCCCCTGCGGCTTCTGCCCAGCCCCTGCCAGGCTGACCTGGTGTGAGAGGCGCCTCCTCTCACTGGCCCATTCCCACACCTCCCTCCTCCCTGCACCCTCTGAAGCTGGACTTCTGACCCTTCTGGTCATCTCCGTGTTACCACATCCAATGGACACTCTTAGTCCTCATCCGCCTACAGCGCTGACCCTCCCTCCCTCCCTCCTTGAAATTCGCTCCTTCCGTGGCCTCGTGGGACACCATTCTCTCCGGGTGTCCTCCCACGTCTCTGGCCACGCTCGCATTATTTTGCGTTGGTTTCAGGCGTACAGCACAGTGGGTGAACAGTCACGTAATTTACAAAGTGTCCCCCACTCTTGACCTCTGCATGGCAGAGTTCCACAGGCCTGGCCTTCACCTTTTCATCCCGAACCCGACAGCAGCCAATAACTCGCCATGGACACTGCTGGTCTCCACTCCAACGGGCCACCACGCCCCTGTCCCACTGGAGGACTCTCCATGTATCAAGTCAACTTCTCTCTTTTTTTAAAACCAGCCCGAGAATGTTTTCCCCTTGACTTTTAGAGAGAGTGGAAGGGAGAGGGAGAGACGGAGAGGAACATTGGTATGAGAGAGACACATCGATTGGTTGCCTTCCGCATTCACCCTGACCAGGGAGCCTGCAACTGAAGCATGTGCCCTTGACCGGAATCGAACCTGGGACCCTTCAGTCCACAGGCCCAAGCTCTACCCACTGAGCCAAACAGGCTAAGGCTCAGCTTCTCTTCTTCAGGGGGCACCTGGTGTGGGATGGCTCCTTTGTCCTCTCTTCCCGAACAGGCTTTATCTCAGTGCGTGGCTGGAAGTGTTCCCTCCACCCACCAAGCTACTACCTTGCTTCTCACCGCATCCTCCATGGGGAGCCCTGTGCCCAGCCCACGGAGCTACTCAGGGGGCCTTTGTGGAACATTGGAGCAAACTGAGCGGAAATCTAGCCCTCCCCGTCATCTCCAATGTGCGTGAAACACAAAAGAAGCGGGACACACGTCCTCCCGGCAGGAAGAATCCGGTCAGGGAGGAGGATTCAGCACCCAGAAGCACTTGGCAAGGCGCCTAAGCCTGTAAACGGGTGCTCTTGGGCTCCTGTCGCTTTGCCTGTGGTTTATTTTGGCAACGGGGAGCGGCCGAGGGATGTCACTCACGTTTCGCTTCAAGTGTGGGTGTCGTACCCACGCTAACAGCCCGCTGCTCTGAGCTTTGCAGGACATTTGGCCCCTCCCCCTGGTCCAGCTACTAAATCCCACTAGTGCCCCCCAGACCTGTGACACCCTCAGCGAGGAGGCGAGTGAGGCAACTGCCTGGGGCTCAACATTTTTGTAAAAGTTTTTTATTTTTATTTTTTTATTGATTTCAGAGAGGAAGGGAGAGGGAGAGAGAGATGGAAACATCAATGATGAGAGAGAATCATTGATCGGCTGCCTCCTGCACACCCCACACAGGGGATTAAGCCTGCAACCCGGGCACATGCCCTGACTGGGAATTGAACCGGTTCATAGGTCGATGGTCAACCACTGACCCATGCCGACCGGGCTGGGGCTCAAATTTACAGAGATGCCAACACCACGCAGGAATCAAGAGACACAATGCAATCCTTAAAGAAATGAGATCAACAAACTATGGCCAATGAAACAGTCACCTGTTTTCCAATAACATTCTGTTGGATCAGGGTTAGTGCCAGGGGCCTGGGGCAGGTGGTGCAAGTGCCCAGTTCGGTCTGATCTTTATTTACCATCTTGATATTCTGTCCATCGTGTGAGAATAAACAAGTCATCTTTTCTGTCAAAGAACAGTTTAGACAGCTGCCATTTTGGACTGTGTGACTTGGTAGCTGCCATGTTGGCCGCATGGCTTGCAGCTCCCCTGGGGGCTGCCATCTTGAAACAGCAAAGGCCAACCCCTCCTTTTGAATTAGCCAATCGTGAAAGACTGTGTGCGCCTGAGAGGTCACATGCATCAGAGATTATAAACCCAAGCAGCCCACTTGCTCGGAGTGCGCATGCTTCCAGACCATGTGTGCGCACCCTTCCATGTAGAAGTAAAGATGTTTGCCTTGCTGCCTGCTCCCAAGTATGTTTTGTGTTCTACCAGGACCCCTGACTTGGGGGGCCCGCCTTATTTCTAACAAGCGTGACTTTTGCATTCATTTGATTTTGTAAATGTGCATTAAAATTACTTTTATAGAAAAATGCAGAAACACAGCCCTGGCCAGTGCAGCTCAGTTGGTTGGAATGTTGTCCCGTACACCAAAGATGGCGGATTCAATTTCCAGTCAGGGCACAGACCCAGATTTTGGGTTCAATCCCCGATTGGGGCTCATGCCAGAGGCAACCAATTGATGTTTCTCATAAAAATAAACTAAAAAAAAAAAAAAAAAAAAAAAGGAAATGCAAAAAGACATTTAAAAGTTACCCAATCCTTTTGTAAGAAATAACACGGAACATTTTTTAGTGAAATAATCCTTGGAGACAGATTAGTTTACAGCCTGTTTGGATTCACATTAAACAAAATAGTCGTTGCAAGCCAAGGCAGGAGCAGGAAGGCAGGAGACGTGTGTGGGGCATTCCAGGGTCAGGCCCCTCCCTGGTCTCTCCATAGCAGGGGGAAAGGGGGGGGGGGAAATAGGGATCCCTGATGTGGATTATCCAAAAGTACTGGCTGATCTTGCACCCCGGAGGTCCCCCTCTGTATGGTCCCCCATGAGACACATGCTGCAAAGGACCCTGACATTTTGCTTTGCTGGCCAGCCTCACCTGCTTACCATTTGGCTTTTTGAAATATTAGAAATGATTTCAAAATGATTTCCATCTCTGTGGACGCCTATGGGCCTAGGAACTCCAAATGAGAAAGGCAATGACTTCCCTCTTACATCGGATGTGGTTTCAGGCCGTGTGTCCCAGGGTGTCATGGTGCCAGCATCACCCCACACCCCAATCTGGGACTACACGTCCCTCAGAGCTAGAAGGGGAGGGTACGCCCCTGTCCTTGTCAGCTCCCGGAGGGGGAAGGACTCTGAGACCGCGCAGCCCCCTGACGCAGGGACAGTGAAGATTTGGGGGTGGAGAGGCGAGATTTAGGCATTTTGGTGGGAAAGGCTTTTCCTGAACATCGGGGAAAGGTTTAGATTTCGTTCCTAGCCATCACCAGGTAGCGGCCCCTGGGGAAAGTGATTGGAATTGGTGCAGGGAGGAGGGTCATCGCAAAACCCTAGCCAAGGCTGCTCAGAGGAGCCGAAGGGAGCCCCACCCCTGCCAGACCCCAGAGCACGCCCCGCAGCCTGCTCCAGCCGGCTCCTACCGAGAAGTGGGGGTCACTTACTTCTCCGAGAACAGAGAACAGGCCCTGAGGTGGAGTTCAGGCACACCCCCGTGGGCCCGAAGGAGTTTCTCCTGTGACTTGCCTCATGTCCTCTTCAGAGCCAATCATTAACCCCCGGAGAGCCCCCACTTGAGAGGCCCCGGGAACAAGCGGCTGGTTGAGGCTGGAAATGCAGAGGCGGCTTCTGCAGGGGGGCCGAGTCCCCAGTCCCGCTCCTGCCAGGGTCGCAGGCCGGTGGCCTGGCCAGGGTCCAGCCTCGCTGGCCGCACACACCCTGCTGGGCAGGTGGGGAGGCAGAGGCCCAGCTGAGAAGCTCTGTGGGGCGGGCCCGTGGCTGGGGCAGGCAGGCAGCCTCAGGAACACCGAGGAGGGTGCAGATGGTTTAGGGTTTGCCCACCCAGGGTGGCCTCGGTTCCACAGCCCCCCTGGACGATGCAACACCAGCCGTGGGAGACGCTCAGCTCTGGGCAGGAGGGTCAGCAGCCTGTCTCTGCCTTTGGGGTCTGAGATGGGCCTGGGTTCCTCGCCTTGACCTCTAGCCTGCAATGAAGTCAGTAACTCAGACAGAACACCCCCTTCCCCCAATGTCAGGTGCCACCTCTCAGTCTGGCCACCCGGCCCAAGCCCCACCCACTCTCAGGCCACAAGGCCTTTAGGGACAGGTACCTGGTGCCGAGTGGCCAGGACCAGCCTGGAGCATCAAGGCCCGAGTCCCAGGGACAGTCCAGCCTGGTTCAGGGCCCTTCTCCTGTGGCTGTGGGGACGGACGGCTCTGCCTGTGTTCTGGGATTCCCAGGCCCCGTTTCCCTGGATGACCCGCCATCTCAGATAGCAGCTCATATATCACTTCCTCCAGGCAGCCTGCCCTGATTTCCCCTCAAGGCTGGTTCTCCAGTCCTTTTCTCCCCCTGGCACATCTACCTCTCCTCCGGGTCCTTCCCAGGATTGTGTGTTTCTATTGATTTCAAGCGGGAGCTGGCACACTTGGTCTATAAAGGGCCAAATGGCAGACTGTAGGTTTTGCAAGCCAGTTGGTCTCTGTCGTCACTTCTCAACTCGGCTGGGTGACCAGTTCGCTGCCCACCCTCAACCCCCAGCCAGGGGACCCCGCGGGCCCGGCCAGCGCTGGAGTCCAGCTTTATTCGCCGCCGCCTACACCTGCTTGAGCGTGACCAGGGCGCCGCTGCTGACCATGACGGCGGGGTAGAGCGGCTCCAGGAAGGAGGCGAGGAAGCGGTAGAGGAGGCTGACGCCGCCCGCCACGCCGTAGAAGGACAGGCAGCCGGCGCCGCAGTCGAGCGCCACGCCGAGCGTGCGGTGGTAGCCGCCCTGCAGCACCGTCTGCGTGTTGTTGTGCCACACGGAGAAGCGCAGCGAGTCCCACTCCAGGCACCACGAGTCGGGGTTGCGGCCCAGCAGGTAGACGATGCTGCCGCGCGGGCGGCCGCTGGGCGGGGGGCTGCGGCGGTAGGTGACGCCCAGGCACACCCACGAGTTGGACACCTCGGCCTCCCAGTAGTGGCGGCCCTCGGCCAGGCCGCGCGAGCACAGCACCTGCGGCCACTGCTTGAAGCCGGGCAGGGGGCCGCCGGCCGGGAAGGGCTCCAGGAGGACCCCCAGGTTCAGCACCGAGTGCGTCTCCTTGAACAGGAAGAGCTCCTCGCTGGCCGAGGTGGGGTCGAATTTCAGGTTGCAATAACCTGGGGGAGGGGAGGGGAGGGGAGGGGAGGGACAGCAGCCGGGTCAGGGGCCCAGGGCACTGGCAGAGGACTCCAGTGCTTCCCCCAGCTCCTAGGAGTGGCCCTCCACCCCCCTTAAAGTCCCCGACTGGTGGTGGTGGTGGGGATGTGCGGAAATAGTTTAGAGGATGAGATGGGTGTTGTCCCAAGGTCCAGCATGTCTCTCTCTCTCTCTCTCTCCACACATATATATATATATATAATTTTTTTTTTTTAAAAGAATAGTTTATTGATATTTAGAGAAAGAGGGAGGGAGAGGGAGAGAGAGAAACATCAGTGTGAGAGTGCATCATTTGGCTGCCTCCTGCATGCTCTGCATGCTCCCCACCAGCTGGGGATCAAGCCCGCAACCTGGCACATGCCCTTGACCAGCAGCCTCCTGGTGCACTGGATGACGCCCAACCAACCGAGCCCACACTGGCCGGGGCCCAAGGCCCACCTTTCCAGAAGCGTTGAGCGCTGAGGCTCCCTCCGTGCCCTCACCAGACCCTAACATAATCTCCCTTTTTATTTATTCAGGATGCAAGGTAGAGTAGAACTGAGGGGGGGCGGGTCAAGGGCTCCTGGAGGGGGTCACTCAGTGGGAGGGGTCACCAAGGGCAGTGCAACCCTGACCCTGGAGATCGCAGGGAAGTCCTTGGGATTGGGCCCCCAGCCCAGCCGGGGAGAGGGAGGGCTGTGGGAACGTCGAGTGGAAAGGGAGACTGAGGAAGAAATGGACAGGGTCTGCCCACTGGCTCGGCTAAAGCCCAGGGAGGCGGGCAGGCACCCAGCAGAGGACAGAGATGGAGGGACGGCTGAAGGGCCTCTGGGCAGTAGGTGAGGCCTTGCCCCCCCCCCCCCCCGCCCCGCTGCCCCGGGTAGGACAGGACAGAGTCTTTTCTTTCCTATCAGGGCCTCGGAGTCACAGGCCAGTCTTTCTGAGGTCTCCAGTCCCAGGCAAGAGAGAGCTGGCATCTCTCTGGAGCCCTGGCCCGAGCAGAGGCAGAGCTGGGGAAGTTGAGGCACCTAGGGGCCTTGCTCCCTTCCTCCCCCCTCCCCTGCGGTTGGACCCCAGGCCTGAGGACTCACACTTGAGAAGTGTCTTCCTGTCCATGGTGGGGGGCAGCACCTCGTAGGAGTTCATTTTAATGCCTGCGGAGATGGAGGGCTCTGCTAAGGACACTCCCAGCCCAGCATCCTTCTGCAGAGAGGTGTGGGCTCCCAGGAGGCAGAGTTACCGGGGGAAGGTGCACACGGGCCGGCAGGGCCCTCTACGATGCCGGAAAACCACCCCAGCCGCTGCCCTGCAGGGCTGTCCCTGCCCCAGAACGCAGCTGTGTGTCCAGGGGCCCAGGCCGCAGGTACTGACCCTGCAGCAGGAGCTGGTTGATGAAGCCGAGCCCCATGCCCACCAGCCGGCTCCGGAGCTCCGCCAGGGTCTGGGGCAGCTGCAGGAAGCTCTGCTTCTCCTCCCAGCTGGTGCCCATTAGGGGTTCCATGCAGTCTTGGAAGTTCTTGAGCCTGGGGAACTCCTGCATGCGGAGAGGGGCGGCGACAGTGGTACCACCTTTCACCAGGGCCCAAGCAGATGCCAGGTGTCCCCGCCTCTGCGGGGGCTTGGTGGTGCCCAGAGCGTGGGGCAGGTGGAGAAGCTGCTGCTCTCCAACCTGGGCACCTCCCGCCCCCCCCCCCCCCCGCCCCCCAGCTCCTGGCGTTTGGACATCATAGCTTAGGGCTTTGCCAAAGGCCTGGCCTGGTGCATTACAGAGTGATTTTAGGAAACAGTGCTGGCAGGACTGCCTCCAGCCTTCAATTGCTTAGTGAGAAACCTTGCCAAATGCTTCCTGGTGTGTGTGGGGAGGGGGGGGGGGGGGACGACAAGGGGAGGAACAGCCCTAAAAGTCTGCTCGGGATGCGATGCCGCTGAAAGGGGAGCTGTGCTAGGAGTTCCAAGCACCGGGTTGGGGCAGCCCCCGGCCCCGCCCATAGAGAAAGCTGCCCCCCAACCTTCACCTGACCTCACCAGCTACCCTGCCTGGTGCCCCCCTGCAGCAGCACCCAACCAGGCTGTGGCGCCAGGCCAGGGCTGAGGGAAGAAATGGGATTTCCATCCAGGCTCTGTAGATGGTTCTGTCCCACTTCCAGCCCTGCCTGGGGGCGTGTGGAGAAACTTAGACTGTCAGGTGCCCAGAACCCTAGGTACATCCCCTCTGTTCCAGGGAAATGAAGGCAGGAATGTGAGGGTCAGGCTAGGTGCTGAGGTGGAGGAAGCCAAGGGTGTGGGTGTAAGCTCAGCACAGATGGCCTGGGAGGCAGGGGAGTGGACCGGTGACGCCGCCCCAAACGCTGATGGTGTGTCTGTGGGTGGAGGAATGGAGGTGATGGCAGGGCCTGGCGCGGAGGTGGGGTGGGGGCTTGCCTGCAGAAACTGCTGGTCGCTCGGGTTGGTGAGCAGGGTGCGCAGCCAGATGCTGTCCGCCTCCAGCTTCAGGAGCCAGTTGTGGCTCTGCTGGATGGAGCTGCCCAGCTTCTCCAGGGCGGTGGCCTCCTCTTTGTCCACAAAATCCAAGACCTTCATCTGCAGCTGTTTGACTTCCTGGATGATCCCCGAGAAGCAGGAGTGCACCTCATCTCGCATTGTCTGGATCAGTTTCTGGGGGTGGAGGTGGGAGGGTGCAGAGAGAGGCATCTCTGAGCTCCACCCTGCTACCTGCCTTGTCATGGTCCCCAGCCCACCGAGGATCCCGTCTCTGTCCGCCTGCCCCCACCCCATCCACGCCAAGCCCACAGAGTCCCCTCCGCCTGATGCAGGGCGCTGGGGCAGCCGGGGCCGAGGGCGGGCGGGCAGCCTCACCAGGAGGAAGGCCACCTGCTCACGGTGCTTCTGGCTGTCGGAGGTGATCATTAGCATTTGGTTCTCCACGTTGGCCTGGACCTGCCGCAACTCGACCTGGGTGACAGGGTGAGTGGAGGAGAGGGCCCCTGATTGAGGGGGCACCTAGAAGCCTTCTGCAAGCAGCCTCAGGTCCAAGCCCAGAAGAGATATTCCTCTTACATTCCAAAGAGGTTTCAAGGGGATGGGATGAGGATGAGGATGAGGAGAATGAGGATGAGGATGAGGAAAGAGCAGAACCGAAGGGGTGCGGAGGGCCCACCCCCCTGCTCTAGGTCTCTCCCTGTTTTTAGGAGTCAGGTTCCCTGCTCATGGCAGTAATGACCTTCGGGTTTCAGGTCACAAGAAGGGGTTGTGGAGGGGTCAGTGGCTTCAGAGGCCTGGGAGGCAGTGGGTCGAAAAAGGGCACATCAGGTGGGGAGCCCTGGGCTCCCGGGGGCAGCGCTGCCAGGCTCAGTCCTTCCACATAAGCCTTGAGTCTCCCCTGCCCGGCGACGGGCGTTTTCCTGCCTCACGATGGATTACAGCTAGAACTGCGCTAGTCCAAGTGCCTGTCCAGGAACTGCTGCTGACCCGCAGCGAAACGAGAAGCTCGTGCCAGACGGTAAATCAACTCGCTGCTTTCTCGTTGAGAAAGTCTTGCCAAGGAGACGTGTCAGCTCATCACACGATCGTGATGAACTGGCTCGCCTTCCGGCGCGAGCTCCTTGCCATGGACCGTGAACAGTGGCTGTGTTGGAACAGCGCTGCTGTAGGATATACGTGGTAGGATGGCCTCACACAGAAGGACGTCATGTTTGCAGTTTTGTATCTTTTCTTTCAGCCTTTCCTTTCTTGCGTTCGGTGAAAAAAAAAAAACCCCAAACCCACTGATCATAAGGTTCATACAGACCATGTGGGATCCTTAGTCACTTGACTGGCCAGCACTTGTTTCATGTCACGCGTGACCCTCTTGGCCACACTTTAAAAAATATATATATATTTCTTTATTGATTTCAGAGAGGAAAGGGAGAAGCAGAGAGATAGAAACATCAATGATGAGAGAGAATCATTGATTGGCTGCCTCCTGCCCAGTGGGGATCGAGCCCGCAACCCAGGCATGTGCCCTTGGCCGGAATCGAACCTGGGACCCTTGCTTCGGCAGGCTGACGCTCTGTCCACTGAGCCAAGCCGGCTAGGGCTCTAGGCCACACTTTAACGGCTGCAGAATTTTCCTCCCAGGAAAGGTGTGTGGAGGTGGCGGGGTAGGGGTGGGGTGGGGGGAGGGGCTTGCGAAAGACTCGCACCTTCAGTGAAAGACTCAGAGCCCCAGGCCCCGGGCTCCCGGCGCTCCCGCCGCCACCCCAGCCTCACCTCCCTGCGGGCGCGCTCCTCCTGCAGGGGGATGGCGTCGTGGTTCCTGTGCTCCTCCAGCAGGCAGGTCCCGCACACGCAGCAGCCCTCCGTGCGGCAGTACAGCCCGCGCAGCTTGCGGTGCTTCCGGCACAGGCAGCTCTTGAAGTCCCACAGGGGCTCCAGGAGCTGGTGGTCCCGGAAGGCCTGGTCCTCCGAGTGGCTGCGCAGGTGCTTCTCGCACAGGGAGCCCATGCACTGCAGGCACGACTTGGCGGCCCTGCGCTTCTGGGGGCCGCAGAAGTCGCAGGGCACGTCCCGGGGCCCGGCCGGCCTCCAGGCGGCCGCCGAGGGCGGGCTCTTGGCCTGGGTGAAGCAGGTCACCATCTCCTCCAGGGTGACGTTCTTGCAGAGGCGAGGCCTGGAGGCGAAGCTCTCTCGGCACTGGGGGCAGTAGAGGGTCTCGCCCACGGCCGCCTGGTGGTCCCAGAACCCCTGGAGGCAGGTCATGCAGAAGTTGTGGCCGCAGGCGGTGGTGACCGGGCTGCGGAACACCTCCAGGCAAATGGGACAGAGGACCTGGTCCTCGAACTTGCAGAGGTTGCCGTTGTTCCTCAGCGGGAGCTGGCCTGGCGGAGGTCTGGAGGGCTGGGCCGGGGGCTGCGGGGCCGGGACGTGGTCCTGGACGGGCTCTGGGGAGACGGAGCAAAGCCATGCGGAAGCCTAGGCAGGAGCTGAGGGGGCCTGACTGGGGTACAACACTCCTCTGAGAAGCAGCGGTCTGCCCATGGGGGACGGGGACTGTGCCATCAGTCAACCCGTAGCGGGGACAGAAGTTGGGGATTGTGTTCTCCTGGTCCCTAATTCCTGGAACAAGTCCCGGACGAGAGGGTGGATGGCAGAAAGCAGTCACATGACAAGGGAAAGGAACCGCTTCCCTGGCCCATCAGAAGGCAGGCAGGAAAGCACAGGTACTTACGTGAAACTCTCTGCATGTCAGGGAGAGCCAGAGGCGTGGCTGCCCTGTCGGGAGGGAAGAGAGCCGGCGGGCACTCAGGTGCAGGGCCCTTGCCCCTGGTCCCATTTCACCAGCTGCTGGGAGGGTCCCCCTCAGTCTAGTGGGTTCCCACCCCACCCTTTAATCTCTCTGGGGCTGATGGCCACCATCTCACCTTTCCCTTCGGTTGTGTTTTGCAGTCTCCCTATCTAGCTGCTCCCCCACCCCCTCAGACTGCTGCAATTTTGCTTCCTGACGTCACAATCCAAGTGGGACCAGCCCCAGCATCCTGCTTGTGACGTCAGCGGGGAAGGTGTACCGCTGGGCCCGCTGTGGTGCTGGTGCACTCTGCCTGTCCACAGGTCTTCCTCATTCCGGAGCCTGCGTCCCAGGAGGCAGAGCCGCTGCTGCGCCTGGGGCCACCTGCAGTGGACTTGAGGGACTCATTACGAACCTGAGGGGGGAAATGGCAACTTAGTGGCAGTAGGATCTTGGGCAATTTGTTAAGTCTCTCTGGACCATGGTTCTTCTCTGATGAATCAACAGGGTTGTGGTAGGAGATGATATTTCAAGGCCCCCTCTTGGTCTAGAGTGGATTGATCCGATCAAGGCCCCCTCTTGGTCTAGAGTGGATTGATCCGATCATTATCTGATTGGTGATCCTAAAGATTGTTGCTTCCCACTCTGGTCCTGACCCTCAGGAGGAAAAAAGGGATGAGCAAAACTGAAGAGAGACCCTCATTACCCTAAGGGCTTCTTGTTAGTCTTTCTCTTTCTCATTCTTCCCTGTCCAACAGGACAAATGTCCTGAGCAGTTTGCAATATATCACTTTTTTGCTTCAAAAAGTTATGAAACTTAGATTTTGAGCTGCCAAATTTGACTTGGAGGAAATAATAGCCTCAAAAGAAAGCTCACAAGGGCAAAAACTATAGATCCCACCATAAAATCAACATGGAAAACATCAATCTTAATGAAAGTATTTTTAAAAATTGTCATTTGAATTTTTTGAAATGTTTTATTGCTTTTATTTTTTTAATGTATTTTTTATTGATTTCAGAGAGGAAGGGAGAGGGAGAGAGAGAAACGTTAATGATGAGAATCACCGATTGCCTCCTGCACACCCCACACTGGGGATTGAGCTCGCAACCTGGGCATATGCCCTGACCGGAACTGAACCATGACCTCCTGGTTCATAGGTTGATGCTGAACCACTGAGCTACGCCGACTGGGCTGTTTCACTGATTTGAGAGAGAAAGGGAGAGGGATAGAGAGAAATATCAATGAGAGAGAAACATCGATCAGCTGCCTCCTGCACACTCCATACTGGGGATCAAGCCCGAAACCTGGGCATGTGCCCTGACCGGGAATCGAACTGTGACCTTCTGGTTCATAGGTCAATGCTCAATCACTGAGCCAAACTGGCTGGGCCTTCATGAATATATTTTTACGTAAAATGAAAATAGAAAACGTGGAAACTTAATTGCACTGCATAGAAAACCGATCAAGGAATTAAACTGGCTTAATGGAGTAACAGTTCCCTCCAGTGGAAAGCTTTCCTGATGAAAATGTGTGGTGTGATTCTTGCTGAAAGTTTAGCTGGAGGCTGCCACCTGGGCTTTGTGACTGAGCAGATTCGGCCACTCTGATCTGTTCCAGGCTGGTGCTGCCTGCAGCTGCCAGCAAGCCCTCCCGGGAGCATCAGCAGGCAGAACGCCAGGGTTTTGGAGTAGATCCTTGCCTTCTTTTGCAGATTAACGCTTTTCCTTCTGAGATACAGCTCCTGCAGCCTAACCAAGGGGCATCAAGTAACCATGGGGCAGGCGTCCTCAAACTACGGCCCGCGGGCCACATGCGGGTGTTTTTGCCGTTTTGTTTTTTTACTTCAAAATAAGATATGTGCAGTGTGCATAGGAATTTGTTCACAGTTTTTTTTAAACTATAGTCCAGCCCTCCAACGGTCTGAGAGACAGTGAACTGGCCCCGTTTAAAAAGTTTGAGGACCCCTGCCATAGGGCCTGAACTGCCCATCACAAACAGGGTGTTCTCTCACCCACCCAGCCAGTGTGAGGAGTAATTAATGTTGCTCAGAAACAGGTGTGACTCTTTCAGACGCCAGGACAATGACTGTTGGCACTGTGCTGCCTCCTGCTGGGAAGAGGAAACGATCTTTATTATTTATGTATTTTTTTATCCTCACCGGAGATATGTTTGATTTTAGAGAGAGGAAGGGAGACAGAACCATCGATGTGAGAAACATCCATCGGTTTGCCTCCTGTACTTGCCCCAACCAGGGATCGAACCCACAACCTAGGTATGTGCCCGAACCCTCAACCTTTTGGTGCCTGGGATGATGCTCCAACCAGCTGAGCAGCCACGGCACTGCAGCTTCTCTCTCCCAGCAGGGTGTCCTTTGTGTCCCTATACTGTTAGACCCAGCTTTCCTGAGCCCCAGGATGGTAGCATCCCCCTTTTCATAGCCCTAACTTCTCCCCTCTGCTCCTGGGGCCTGGGAGCGTCTTGTAATCACTACACCTGCGACATCTCAGTGTGTCCCTAGGCCCTTTCCTTTCCCCACAACCTGTTAACCACTGGGGTCTCCCTCTCATTGGACCCTGGCTGATACCACCTTGTACCTTGTTCTTGACCTTTGTGTACAGTTGTCTCCCTATGGGGGGGAGGGGGAAGACAAAGGCCTTTTGAGGATCCCACACGCTGCCTGGTGCCTAAAGTGACGGGTCCTCACATTTCTTACCCTCCACCTTGCAGAGAAAATGGGCTCTCTAGTCACTCATTCTCTCCCAGGAGGACTGTTTTTCCCTAATAAGCACCTCACCCAGCCCGTGTGGCTCATTTGGTTGAGCGTCATCCCCATGAACTAAGAGGTCACAGTTCAATCTCAGTCAGGGCACATGCCTGATTGCGGGCTCCATCCCCAGTAGGGGGCATGCAGGAGGCAGCTGGTCAATGTTTCTCTCTCATTGATGTTTCTCCCTCTCCCTCTCCCTTCTTCTCTCTGAAATAAATAAAAACAAATGAAAAGAAAAACCACAGAAACACCTCATACTCCTCCCCCTGTCTCTTTCCAGCTCTGTGGGTAGCCCATCTGTCCCACCTTCTGGTTCTCTGCACTCGAGTCCTTTCAGATTCAGGAAAATGAAAGAGGGGATGAAGGCGGCCCAACACCCCCTCGGGCAGTTTTGGCAGCAGGAGGCCCTGCGGGAAGAGGTGACATTCACCTCCAGAGAGGGCTTGGAGAAGCATGAATGGTGACAGTAGACACAGGAGCTGGCGATATTGGGAAACACATACCAAAGGTCTCGAGATTTAGCAGTTGGTTTCATGTGTTTATTGACCAAAGGAAAAAAGGAAAAGGTCACACCATTTCAGACTCTTCAAGCACTCAGTCATAAAGGGCACCCACAGGTGATGGGCATGGTCCCTAACGTCTGAATCGAAGGCCACGCTGCAGTGTGTGGGTGTCCTCTCAGTCCTACCCCCTCAGCAGCTGTCCCTTCCTCCCGACACCCCTGAGATCAGCTACAACTCCAGGGGCTGGGTCCCCCCTCACTGCGAAGGGCAAAGAGCAGTTCTGAGGACACGACAAGCCTACTACTGTCTGTCGCTCGGATGCCGGGCTGCTCCCTGGGCCTGGCCCACATGGCCTGTGGCCACGGACCTGGGCAGAGAATGAAGCAGGAAGACACTCCCCACTGGCAGCACTGGGAAGCTGGAGAGGATGCGTCACTGGTCATGTGACACCCCCAAGCCAATGGCCAGACCTCTCTCTGAATTAGCCAGACTCTACCAGGGGGAGAAGGCTTTTAAGAAAAATACCCACTTGGCTCATAAAGGGTTTGGGTAAAATACTTCTCTAGAAACCTTAAGAAACAAATCATCTGAGACTTCTGGAGCACTGGAGCCACTTAAAGGGTCACCGGGCTGCCAGGAGGAGGGGAGCTTGGTGAAAGCCAGCCCTCGAGGAGATAAGAGCGGTCACTTAGGCTGCGTCTCAGAGCGCTGAGCAGCTCGGCAGCCCTTTACAGGCCGCTGCGGGTTTCTGCGAGGAGATGCGTTCCCCAGGGGCTTGCCGTGCCTGCCTCCCGCCTCCTCATCCTGTGGCCCGGGACCAGGCGGGTTACCAGCACGCCCAGTGCCGGGAAAGCACGTCTCACTGGGCGCGTCCCGCCCTCCTTTCATTTGAGGTTCCTTATTCCAGTTGTGCAGAGACCCCCTCCAGTCCTCTGTCCTGTCAGAGCCGCTTTTCCCTGACACATCTAACCCTCCCCCGCCACCCCGACAGATGACAGGATGGATGCCTACAACCTCTCTGAAAGGTGACGGCTTTTACTGTAGGTAGAAGTTCCTCGACATGTCACAGCTGTAAAAATCCTGGGCACCTGCCAGACTTCTGAGGTGCCAATATGCACCTCAGGCTGGCGTGCAGCCTCGTCTGTCAGCAGACACACTATCCTACTTTACACAGAGAAATAAGGTCAAAGTGAGAATTCTGGGCATGCGCAGGTCACAAGCTCAAAAGACATTTGGCACAGTCTATATTCACATCCCAAAATTACAACCCCAGGCCCCCCAGCAAGCAGCTGAGCTGCGGAGCAGAGGGAACCTCAGCTTTGAAAAAACCAGAAGCGACTGGCTGGCGGTGGCTTACAGATGGGTGTTCGCGAGGCCCCTTCCCCGTCTCTGGCCCACCTGCCACGCTCTGAGGGCCATCAAGGGAAACACAAGGCTTCCCGGCCCCATGCAGTCACAGCTGCTCTCTGAGACTCAACGCCGAGAGGAGGTCCGGTACAAGCTCTGTGGCCACAGCTCAGCTCCCCCAGGGCAAACAAGCGTTCGGTCCTCAAGGGCATGGCACTCCACAGAAAGAAGTGACGGTGCGGTGCGGGCGGGCGGGCCAGGGACGGGGAGTCCTCAGGCTGCCCGGCAAACGCATTCTCTAGCGGGAAGGTGTGGGGTCACCGACAAGGCTGCAGGGCAGGGCTGCCAAAGTGAGCGACCAAGAGACACACACAAATATTACATGTTCAGTCAAGGCATTTCCAGGAGACAAGCACAGAAATAACACTTTGGACACCATAACAGGACACATTTGGCAACTCTTAAAGAAACAGCCATCCCCACCCCAAGCCACTAGGGGGTCCAAAGTCCCTTTATCCAGTTTAAAAAGTCAGGGAAGGAAGAGTGACCAAGGGAGGGTAAGAGAAGGCCGCAGAAGCAGTTACACCGACTACCTACAGCTCCCATCTGTCGGTCTCATTCGGTGCAGAATGCCGCCTGCCTCCAACCTCTTCCTGGCAAGAAAGCAAGCCGCCTGGCCGGCCCAGGTTTCCGGAGACAAATGGGACGAAGCTGAACGTGGCAGCAGCTGAACAGCCCAAACCCGAGCAGCACTCCCCAGCCTCCAACCACAAGCAAGGATGCCCCATCCTCCCTTTCCTCAGAGAGGCTTAGTTCATAGGAATGTGGGGTACTCTATCTTGTATCAAAACCCTCAGTTCAGTTCGACAAATGGGAGCTAGACTCCTCTGCGCCTGCTACGTTAGTATGCGGTGCATAGAAGGAAGGGAAGATGGTTACAGAGCGCCACCTCGGCACACTCAGGAGAAAGCCGGGCACAGCTCGGGGACTGTCCCCTCTCTGCTCCGCTTCCTGAAGCACAGGCACGGCCGGCCGGGAGCAGGCCTTCCTCTCCCCTCCCCCGGCCCCAGCTCCCACTGGGAACCCAGCCCAGATGCGGGTGTAAAGGTTAGAACGCTGGCTAAGAACACAGAGCAGGTTTCTGAAAAGGTATTCTGCAGCCGGAAGTTACGTCTGTCTTCAGGTTCCTGTGGTGGGGTGCGGGTTCCTTTGGTTTGACCAGAACACTCCACGGGGGCCAGGCTCAGCTTCGCTTTGCAGCAGCTGTCACCGTACAGGAGCGAGGTTTAACTTCCAGAGGTGCTCTGCCGGGGCGCGCTCGACGTTTAGGATTCTGGCGTTTACATCCGAGATCCTCTCTCCTGAAGAATCTGGAAGTGGAAGGTGGGGAGAGGGCTGAGGGAGACGGGGAAGGGCCTCGCGAACACCCATCTGTAAGGACTCTGGATGCAGAGTGCTAAGCAGACTGCTGAAGAAAGCAAGGAGACCCACCGCTTCCCGCTGGCCCCGGCGAGCAGCACCCAATCCGTTACCCAGGAAGCGAGACA
This sequence comes from Ia io, assembly GCA_025583905.1. Taxonomy (NCBI): domain Eukaryota; kingdom Metazoa; phylum Chordata; class Mammalia; order Chiroptera; family Vespertilionidae; genus Ia; species Ia io. The sequence continues at coordinate 3,778,619 of JAJQQW010000020.1, forward strand.
GGACTGGAGCCCCCCCCCCCCCCCCCCCCCCCCGAAGCACTCTGGTTGGAGAAGACTAGCTGACCGCGGCGGGGCCGGCGGGGCTGTGGGACCACTTCTCCCTGCTCCCGGGAACGGGTCAGACACACCACATGTGGGCGACTTACAAGTGTGTGTCTGTGTTTCGGGGGGCCCCACTGGAGGGAAAAGGTAACTGTGTACAACTCTTTTCCAGTAACTGAAGCCACAAAGGTAACCTAATACCTTTCTTCTTGAGGCAGGAAAAAAAAAGAACAGTTTCAAAGAATAACGGCGACATAACGGTATTTCCCAACGCTGAGGTTCAGAATGCCGACCTTGGGGGGATTAGAGGGATAAGCCTTTCTTTTTCACTGATTCGACAGAGGCTGGGAACACTCTGCTCTTTTCTGTGTGTTTCCTAGCCCCTCTCACTGCTCATAAATCTTGATTTAAATTACAACAATCAAAAGACCCAAATGAAGGAGAACCGCAAAGCTGCCTTGAGAAGGGACGGGAAGGAATGAGACAGGGCCCCTGGGGGAGCAAACGAGTCCCCCGCAGACTCTGGGGAGCGGCCTCTTACCTTCGCCTTCTCGCTCGGCTCTATGACGATGCCGTTGGTGGAATTATTTAGTTCTCTGGAGACGACACAGAGGAATTCGGCCTGGTCCTCGTTCCCATAGTTATAGGAAGACCCGATGTTGATGAGCTGATAAAACAAGGACATGGTGAACACACGGGACCTTCCACCACTCAGTGCCACAGAACCCAGGCCTCTGGAGTGACCGCTGCGGCCCTCCTCCTCAGCGGAAGAAGAATTCGCTGGGACCGTCAAGGCCCCGGATCTCGGTTACTCATCAGGGCGTCATCTGCGAGGCTGCCCCAGAGGAAAAAAGTCCGAGTTCTGCCACCGGCCCCCTCACCCGAGCAGCTGAAACCCCAAAGGCAGCAGCTGGGAGTAACGTGACCACATTCCTTGTAGCAAACACAAAGTGGAACAGAATGTCTCCGCGAATAAAAATGGACACTGCTTCAGCCAAACACCTACACAGCTGGCTCATCTGGACAGAATGGCGAGGCAGGAGCCTGGCGCCTGGAAGGCCTGGGAAAGCACCAGGCCGGTCACGAAGAGCTACCAGAAACACATGCTGCTGGTAGCTCCCACCCTTTTGGAGAACTGAGTTCGGGCTTTAACTCTAAGCAGGAAATACTCCCGCGGAAGAAGCCGAGCCTCAGGGCGAGGTCTTCTTGGCGAACCCTGGCCCGCAAGCCAGGGACCATGGCTGACATGACATGCGCAGGGCTGGGCTGCAGACGCCTCAGCCCCTTTGTGCCTCAGCTTCCTCAGCCATGTAATGGACTCACTGGGAGCACACCTGGTCTTCCTACAGGACAGGAATAAGAATACTTTAGCCCTGGCTGGTTTGGCTCAGTGGACAGAGCGTCGGCCTGTGGACTGAAGGGTCCCAGGTTCGATTCCGGTCAAGGGCACATGCCCAGGTTGCGGGCTCGATCCCCAGTAGGGGGCATGCAGGAGGCAGCTAATCAATGATCCTCTCTCATCATTGATGTTTCTATCTCTCTCTCCCTCTCCCTTCTGCTCTGAAATAAACAAAAATATAATAAAAAAAGAATACTTTAAAAATGTATTTATAACATCCTCTGCTTAAGACGTTAATTGGGGAAACACTTCTGGAGTGGAAGTATGGCAACATTTTGCAACCCACACGTGACAAGACTAGAAGGACACACAGGCAGAACTGATTCTGCAGTGGGAGGTCCGTGGGAGGAAAAATCCAGTATCGGTTCTGAAGACAGAGACACAAAAAGGAACTTCTGAGAAGGTAAGTTATGGTAACAGTTCAACTGGCCTACATAAAAATTGGCATGATCCAAATAAAATTACAATATATTCATTCTGTTCATGCTCAGCCCCCATATTTTGAAGAAAGTAGATGAACAGAACAATTCTGCCATCTAATGGCACAAAGCTACAAGAACAGAATCCACAGCCGAGGGATGGTAACCATTCATTTGATTCCTTTCCTATCACTGCAGCTCACCATGCTCTCTCTGCCGATGACACATAGATCCAGGATGATAAAGTTCTAACTTTGGGGCAAGCAAAGGAAGGGTTATTGGTGAATCCTAGTCTTCTTTAGGTAATTATTCTATATGCACCAATACGCATTTCTGAAGAAAATCCCTCTGGGGGAGAAAAAAAAGAGAGTCCCGGCCAGTGTTGCTCAGTTGGTTGGGCACTGTCTTGTGCACCAAAGGGTTGCTGGTTCGATTCCCAGTTGGGGGGCACATGCCCGGTGGAGGCATGCATGAGGCAGCCATCGATGTTGCACTCTCACATTGATGTTTCTCTCTTCTGCCTTCCACTCTCTCTAAACGCAATGAACTATTACCAAAAAAAGGGAGAGAGAGAGAGGCACTTCAAGCCCAAACAAGCTGGCTGACTCCCTCGAGCACAATCAAGTTGAAACCTTGGTTATAAAGCTGGGAGACAAGATACTATTCTCAGTTCTCCCGACTCATGAGGTACTACTGAGCAAACTATCCACACTGAGTGGCTCTCTCTTCCCATGCTTCTGAGCAGGATCACATGGGGTCCTACCGAACTCCCAGGTTGTTACCTGGCTACGGAGGTCCATGTTTGGAGTGTGGACGCCCGGGGAGACACTGGGGTTGTATTACTTAAGAAACAAACCTGTTCGAATTTCCAGCCATCAGACATGGTGGAGACCATCTGCGTCAGCTCCTCTTCCTGGCACTGCAGGACGCGGTACACATGCTTCACGGGGCCCTGCGACAACCACGAACAGTGAGGCTAAAAGAACAAACACTGAGAAGGATTTGCTTGGAATATTTTCTTGGCAGCCAACCTCTGTCCCCCTTTACAATAAAAACTTCTCCAAAACACGGAAGGGGCCAGGGATATGAGTCAGTGGGGAAAATTATTCTAAAGTGTAGAGGGATGAATTATATTCTTAGATTCCTGTTTTCCTAAACAGAAAATAGAGCAAACTTACTTTGGACAAGAAAGCCACATGTTCTTCTAAGTTGCTCGTGTCTAACATACATGCGGAAAACGTAGATATATTTTGGTTTATTGGCAGTGACGCCTTATTATGGGAATAACACGAAATAGGGACCCATCACATACACATGTCCCAGCTACCTTTACCCTCTGCCATGCTACCGGACAGGGAGAGTGTCGCAGTGGGAGATGTAACATTCTGCTGCAGACCGTGGAATAATAAAAAATAAGCCCTGGGAATCTCCTGAGTGGTAAGTGCCTTTCATATGCTAATGACTGGTCACCAGAGACACCAAGCATGATGAGAGGGTTAGAACTTTCAGAATATCTAAGCTCTTAAGTCTCTACACTAGGGAAAGGTGCCCTGTAAATATATGAGATGGCAAAAAGCTTGGTGACACTAGATCCTATTTCACTGGTAATCTGCAAACCAATTGGAAATTCATCTTTGATATTAAAGCAGCCTTTCAGCCCTCAGCTGGATGGAAACCAAATGAATAAGCCAGTCTTTCCACCTCTGCAAACTGCTGGAGATAAAGTTCATTTTTTATCACAGGTGTCAGTTATTCCATTCAGATAATCCATTCAGAGCCAGAAAACGGATCTGTCAAGTCAAACACAGGAGGAGCAAGGAACTATTTTTTTACTGTGGAAAGAAATGTACTGCCTTCTTCTTAATCACAGGAAAATTCTACGTTGCAACAGATTAGCTCTCAAGAAAGCCTCCACCACCGGAATCTGATGGGGTAGGAGGCACGTCATGCCACAGGACAGATGGTCACAGTGAAGAGGACAGATGGTCACAGTGAAGTCTGACCCTGCCTGTTACTGTAGTTGTACTTAGAGGCTACATACGTGAAAGGGGGTGTCTGTTTTTCCTGCTAGACCTCAAGCTTCTTGAGGGCATGGAACTTCTCCTAGCGGTCACAGAGTCCCAGAGATCTAACAGAAGCTACTGGGGCCTCTTAAGACACATGATGGCTGACGTGACATAAAATAAGCCAAGCATGCTCTGTGTCTTCCCTTCCCAAACTAGGTGGGAACTTGTGTTTCATTTCTGTTACTATTATCTACTGAGTTAACACCAAAATCTAGACTTCATAATAAAATGAGAGGCTTGATATTATTTTCTCAGGAGCACAGCAGGACAAGCAGCCTCTAAAGTCTACACCATAAGACTGGTTTCAGGCGGCTGGCAGGAGCCGGATGTGATGTGGTCACGCAGTGAAGGCTGGTCCTGATAGAGAGCAGCCAGCAGGTGCCAGCAGGACCTTGCCTGTCTTTCCGTGGAGGGAGACAGATGCTCCGCCCGCGAGAACAGGTCTGGGACCCCCACTGCCATGTGGTGAGTAGCTGCACCCCCATTCTTCTACAGGGACACGGGGCCGCTTTGTTTCTGTGTCATTCCTTCTCCTCTGTTTTCTCTGGTCTGCAACGTCTGGTGGAGTGCATGCTGCCTGCCTGGCAGATGGACGTTTTCCACACAGACCTCAGGTGCCGAGGGCAAGTCATCCTTTCCTACCCACACCCAGGCACAGGGACAGACAGACAGCCACTTGAGGACAGACAGCCACTTGAGGTAGTTTCCCCTTAAAAATTCAAAATCCATTACTTGGGAAGTTCTGTTCTCATTGTCCCGTATCCTTTCCTTAACCAGCCGCACAAGAGAAGCGATGTTGTAAAACTCTGCCTCTTCCAGCACACCTAGAACAAGGACCAAACTGTAGTTAGAGATGTGTGAACGCCCCAGAGAGCAAGAAAGGCTGGCGTTTGTATCTGGAGGGTACATGTTTGCCAAGAGCTGCATTTTTCAAATGCCAGTCTAGCCTCTCCCTCAGCCTGGGAAAGGCTTCTTTGCTATTTAGGGTGTACCCATCACCTTTGCCCAACAGAAGGGAGTCAAGCAGAAGGGTCTGGCCTGTCCACTCCCTCTCACCTTTAGTTTCCTACCGGCCCCTTCCCTGACTCTCCCTGTACCTGCCATTAGCTGCAGGACACCGTGACCATCTATCACTTAGTTCCTGGAACTAGTCACATTAGACAACTCCTGAGCTTGCAATTTGTACCTGAGCTTGCAGTTTGTCCTAAAAATGACCGGGGGTGGGTTGTGTGTGTAAATATATGTGGACCAAATTCAACAGAATGCTTATTATTTGAACAATATAAAAGGCAATAATGGGAAGAATCCCATGCCACATAAAATCAAAGACTTCAGACAGGACAACTACATGGGATATGTGATCCTGTACCAGGAAAAAAATTTCCTATAAAGGCCATTATTGGAATAGTAGACATAATTGGAAAATAAGCCATAGGTAAAAGTATTCATCAATATTAACCCTTTGCGCCGAAACCGGTTTGGCTCAGTGGATAGAATATCGGCCTGCGGACTCAGGGTCCCGGGTTCGATTCTAGTCAAGGGCATGTACCTTGGTTGCAGGCACATCCCCAGTAGGGGGTGTGCAAGAGGCAGCTGATCGATGTTTCTCTCTCTCATCGATGTTTCTAACTCTCTATCCCTCTCTCTTCCTCTCTGTAAAAAAATCAATAAAATATATTAAAAAAAAAATATTAACCCTTTGCACTCGCTTGCTTTTTTCTCGATTCCTTTATTCTAATGCTAACCGTGTCGAGTCACACTCGACACCCGAGTGCAAAAGGTTGAATTCCCTCAATCTGATCACTATACTGTGGTTATGTAAGAGAATATATTTATTCTTGGGAAATATCCATTGAAGTATTAAGGGGAGAAGTCTAGAATCTATTCTCAAATAGTTCAGAAATAAACCTGTGGGAGGGGTGGAGGATAGAGAGGCAGGAGGAGGAGAGAGAATGAATGAATGATAATGCAAATATGACAAAAAAAAATGTTAAAAATTGGTGAGTCTGGGTAAAGGGAGTTCTTTGTACTATTCTTGCCCTTTTCTCCTAATTTGAAATTATTTCAAAATAAAAGTTTTTGAACCCCCTGGCAATAGAAAAGAACACCTGCATTGGTGAGTCCTCTTTTCAAGATCAGGGGCAAAGATTACCCATGAGTTGGCATCCTGTGGAAGCTGGATGGTGGAGCTGTTTCATGCCTGAGGCACCTGCCAAAAAAAAAATAAAAAAAAAAAATAAAAAAAATAAAAGTTTTTGAAAAGGCATTAGAAAAGAACTGTTTCTGTCCTTTTTCAAGTAAAGAGGGCATTTGGAAGCTGAGGTGGAGCATGGAATTTACCCTGCCATGCCCGTTACTTCTGTATGCATTGGAAATGTGTTTCTGTTTTGTAAAGAGGGCATTTACAAAGAGAGCAAGTTCTCTTTTCACTGGTAGAAACAGAGGTGTTTTGCAGCTGCTTAGTTAACCAGCACAGCCATTACAGTTTCCTTACTCAGCGAACATTCCCGATCAGGGTGCCCTGGACTCAGGGACAGGCCCCAATCTTCAACTGAAGGCCTTCGATGAGACCAAGCCAACCAAGCCTTTTAGAAAGACATCTAGACCCACTTAGTCTAATGCCCTAAAAAACAAAAAGATGAGGCCACTGATGATGAACCTGACATTGGATTGGAGAATGAATTAGGTCAGCTGCAAAAACTGACAAGGAGGCATGAGACCAATCTTAAAAGAAATGAGGCCAAGCCTTTATTATTTCTTTACAGCTGCAAGTTCAAACTAAAATAAAAAACATAAATAACTAGATATCAGAGATGTGTTGCTTCAGGCTATGGACATTCACTGCTAGCATATAAGTAAATATAAAAAGGGATCCTGAACATTCTGCAGGTTTGGAAAAAGCTCCCAAAGCTATCGGCAAAGCTGAGCTACCTCTTTCCCTTCTCATTAAGGTGGATGAACAGAACACGACGAGGCTCCCTTAAATAAGACTCCCTCAGACGCCACTAAGTAACTGAGGCTCCCTGCTCACTTTCATAAACCTTTACTATACCTGCACATGAGCGCAATACAAGTCTCAAACAAAAGTCAAAGCTGTGAAACAGACTCGACCTGATTTTTGGAAATGGCTGGTTCAAACGTTGTTCTTACCTTCTTCTGCCAACTCCTTCGTAATGATGAGTTTCCCATGGCGGAGGTAGTTTAGGATAGGACCAAAGTAGGTGGGGTCCCTGTCAATCAGATAGGCCCCTGTCTCATCCTGCGGACCAAACACAAAGGTTATCACTGTGGAGCTTTTAGGCCAAGTCAGGACAGGGGTTCAACCTGGTCACAAATCATTATCAGAGGGCACGTTTTGCTAGACGTTTGCATATCACAAACTACTGGCAGGAAGGCTAGTTTTATGTATCTGGTACTTTAAGATAATTTAAGGTGAGACGTTCCGGATGTACAGTCATATCATCTAGGTGTTTACTTGAACTTTTAAAATATTTACTTGGACACAAGGACCAATTTTCCTGGCTACTGTTTTTTTTTAAAAGGGAGGAAGAAAACGCCCTAGTTGTGGTTAAATCTCTGCTTGAGATGGACATTCTGAATTCCCTAGTGTCCCTGAATCATATTCCTAATTCTAAGAAAACCTGTTTAGTTGGCAATGCTCCCGCGTTCAAGGCCAACGTCAGTGGCAGTCTGCAGTGCCAGCTGCACCTCACACACCCCAGCTCTGTGCCCAGGGGAAGCTTGGCGCTGCCAGGGCTTGGCTCTGAGCAGTTTTAATCCTACTCATCTTTACAGTAAAAGAAACAAGAATAAACTGGAATCTACTGCAATAAGGGAGACTTAGGGTAGATAAAAACAATTCCTTTAAAAGCCAGGGTTTTGGAATCTCTTTAAAGTTAGGGCAGGACAGGTTTCTATCCATCTGAGATTAGAGGAGAGGTCAGAGATAAATAAGTGAAATCAACCAATGTTTACCCAACCCCAAGTCTGTTTCCAGGTAACGGGCTGCATGGTATATGGGCTACAAGGTGATGTAAGCAGTGACCAACTCCTATACGTTGGGAACTAAAAGCTGAATGTGTAAAGTTAAAAAAAAATTCAAACAACGGTTCAAACTGGAAATGGGTTAAGTCTCTTGGGTCTTCTCAAGCCGTTGGTTAGCAGCGATGCATCTTGCCCAACAGCATTCCTGTTTTCGTTGTCCCTGGATCTTAACCCGTGGTCTTAGGTTGGCACCGGAAACGGTAACCTCCTTCCAAGGAATGTATCTGATCTCAAAGATGGACCTAAAACGGCGACTGTTACCAGCTCCCGGCTCAGGGGCCGTGACCCCAGAAAAGAAGTGTGATGGCAGCTGTCGAGCCACCCGCTAACCCAGGCTTTCACCCAACTTGGCAGAGGGTCCGAGAGGAAGTCTGAGAAAGCTACAAAGATGCCTTGGCTCACGCTGACCCAGTTCTGGGTGGATCTGGCACAGGCAGCGAGGGGCTGACGAGGAGCCAGGGAGAAACTCATGCAGACCTGAGGGGCTGGGATGCGGTGTAGCGAGGAATACGGACAAGGCGTTCTCGTGCTGCGGGTGGGCGGTGTGGCGAACGAGTCGCTGAGACCGAAACGAAGGGTGGGGTCGGAGAGAAGCCCGGGGTGCGCCGGAGCTTGGGCGAGAAGAGCTGCCGGGGTTACAGCTTGTAGGAGGGGGAAGGAGGGGGAGGGGGGTCCAGGCCCGAGGAGCCCGCCCGTGAGGAGCGGGTCACAGGAATCTGGGGGACCAGCCTAGGAGGAACGAGGGGGTCTGAAGGCCGGGGGCGCGCCCGAGGGCGGGGCGCACCTTGTCCGAGTCCAGCTCCGGGTCTTCCTGGCAGCAGAGGCGGCAGAGGAAAGACTTGGGCTCCCGGCCCAGGGTCTGTCGGGTGGTCACGAAGTAGGTGCCGCCCACGTTCAGCCGGACCCAGCGGGCCGCGCCGGCGCCCCCTGCCCGATCGGGCGGTCCGGGACCCGGCTCGAGCGGCTGCGCGGCGGCGGCGGGCGGGCGGCTGTGGCCGCGGGACGTGGGGCCAGCGGGGCCAGCGGGGCGAGGGCTGGGAGGTCCGCGGCCCGGGCCGCCCCCGTCGCCCAGCCCACTCCCACCACCCCCTCCCAGCCCGGCCATCGCCGGGTCCAGTTGCAGCTCCGCCATCTTGGGCCGCCGCCGCCGCCACTGCCCGCGCGCCGCCGGGCCGGCCCATCTCGCGGCAGGGAGAGCCGGGCCGGCCCATCGGCGGGGGTGGGGCCGGGAAGAGGGACGAGAGCACCCCCAACCAACACCCGGGGATCCGCACAGTGGAGGCGCTGTGCCGCCCTTGTAGGCGGGACTTCCGGAAGGAACCTTAATCTTAATTGGCTAACCTGCGCGGCAAGGCCCGCCCCTTTGGATTAGTGGTTGGCTGAGGGAAGCCTTTCCGGTGACCCACTTCCGTTACTTCCTCTGTGGACCGTGGGCCGCCGGGGTCGGTGAAGGTGAGTCGGTTTGGGACGTTGGGTCCGACCCCAGGGGGTTCCTCTGCTCTTTCGCCTCCAAACCTCGCGCCGACCCTTGTCGCAATGCTGTCAAGGACGCCAGGTCCGGCGGGTGCCTCGCTGGAGCAGTGCCCCGGGTGCAGTCGGTGCCGCTCTGTTCCGCGCTCCCTTCCTTTTCCCTCCCCCGCGCGAGAGGTCGCAGGGCCTGGCTGTGACCTGGTCACCTTTAACTTAGGCGCTTCCGCAGACCCGCTCTCGTGCCGGGCGCCCCTGGAGCGGCGGGCTGGAGAAGTCCGGTTTGGGGGCTGGAGCAGCGTCTCCCGAAGATAGTAATGCAACTCGATGCGTCCGCCCTTCCCTCCTGAGGGTTCCAGCTTTCGAGCTGTGGACTGGTCAGAGCTCCTCAAGTGCAGGGTTCATGTGCCCCTTCATCAGATACTCATTGAGCACCTCCTGTATACACGATCTCTTCTAGGCGCAGGGGACTCCCCAGTAAATAAAAGACAAAAATCCCTTCCCTTACGGAGCCTGCCTGCTCCTGGTGCGTGGGAAGGTCTCTTGAAGGAAGCTATTCCTCTGGCATCTTTAAAACTCCCCTCCCCTCCCCTCCATTCCAGCAAGCAGGCTGTCCTGAGTGGGAAGGAAAGGAAGCGGCAGGTGTTGGGACAAGTTTCTTTTTAAGATCTGGGGAAGATTCACTGCCACCTCCCTGTGATCCACCCCATGGTCTCTAGACCTTTGACATTTCAGTCTTTCTCCTGGTGTCTGACACTGATCTTACTGAGTTTAAGTGGACTATTTTACTCTATTCTGTCTTATTTAAAAAATGGCTGTGGTGGGTGCGAAGTAATCAACCAAGAGCCTTGTATGCATATATGCGTGGCCCATGGCCACAGACGGTGGGGCGGTGAGGGCCTGGGGTGGGGGGCCGGGGTGGGCTGGAGGGGGGCCACTGGGGGGAAAGGGGAGACATATGTAATACTTTCAACAACAAAGAGTTATTAAAAACAAAAAGGCATACCCTAACCGGTTTGGCTCTCGTCAGGCTCACGTCGGCCTGCGGACTCAAGGGTCCCGGGTTCGATTCCGGTCAAGGGCATGTACCTTGGTTGCGGGCACATCCCCAGTTGGGGGTGTGCAGGAGGCAGCTGATCAATGTTTCTCTCTCGTCGATGTTTCTAACTATCCCTCTCTTCTCCTCTCTGTAAAAAGTTAATAAAATATATTTAAAAAAAAACAAAACCAGAAAGGCTGTAATCACTTTCCTTTTGGTCTCACATTCACATATATGTTTAGGGTGTTGCCAATAGTATACTCAGAGTGTGCTGGTGCCGCTGGGGATAAATCAGACAGGAGTAAGAAGTGCAGGCATGTTGCCGATCTGATAGGGAGGGCATAGAGAGCCTCTTAAGTTTGTATAAAACTGTAGAGAGAAAATTGATGTGCACTATTTCATTTGATACTTTCAACAACTTTCTGAGGTAAGCAGGGCTGATGATACCCTCACTTTCCAGGAGCCGAGATTCTGGTCTAGAGTCTGCTCTATTGAAGCCTTTGTGGGAACATGGGTATGTGTCAGCTCCGTGCACTGGAGAGTCAGCGAATAAAACACAGTCTGAGTGGAAACATATTTAAATTAAATTTTTAACTTGAACGCAAGGCATGAGTATTACTTCAGCAATATTTCCAAAGGTACGTGGAAAACAAACACTAGAGAACTGGGGTTTAAGGGTGAGTTAGGAATTGGAGAATAGAGGGAGGAGCATTTAGGGGGAAGAGGATATATTTACATGTCAGGTTGCACACCTTGAATTTGAAGAGCGGCGCTGACCCCTTCTGATTTGTCATCCTGACTGCTTTAGTTGATAAGCACGTCCACCAGGCACTCGAGGACGCGGATCTGTTTCTGAAAGACTGGCGTGTCTCCAAGATGGCCTCCCTAGAATTCTCTCCAAGCGCCCAGTTTTGGTCTGACCTGTTTTATTTTCCAGGATCTCAAGATGGCTGGGCGAAAACTTGCTCTAAAAACCATTGACTGGGTAGCTTTTGGGGAGATCATACCCCGAAACCAGAAGGCCATTGCTAACACCCTGAAATCCTGGAATGAGACCCTCACCTCCAGGTCAGTCCCTTTTTTTTTGTTTTTGTAAGAGAACAGTTATTGGGTAAATCACAGAGGTAGAAGGAGTAATTTCTAGAAGAAATGGGCTTAGGAAACAAGTTACCGAGGCAAAGGAAGGGCCCTGGGAGCTAATGGTGAGGTGCCTGGGGCGGGGCTGGAGGGGGAAGGGGCAAGGGAAAGGCACAGGCTTCCTCCCTAGAGGGAGAACGCACTGGGCCCTCCATCCTAAGGGTTTTAAGGGCGGAGATTTTGGGGGAGGCCCCAGGGGAAGATCATAGAATATTCAGCAGCTTTCCAGGTGTGTCCTTTCAGGGCTGTGGTCTCCACTGATTGACTGGGCACCACGGCGGAGGGTCATTATTCAATGCAGCTGGGCCTGAGGCTGGTTTTGTTGCGTACCTGGGGGTACACAGCACACAGCAAGGCCGCTCAGCGAGGCAGTCTCAGTGTGCCCCCTTCTTTACTTCTGTAGTTGTAGGACTTCCATTCAGCCAGCTTTCAGGCGGTTCTGAATGCTGGTTGTTCTGTATTCTACTTGTAATTTTGATACCATTATGGGAGGCGGCGAGCACAGGCAGTTACCTACGCCTTCATCTTGGTTCTCTCCAGGTCAGTCCCTTTCTGAGAGGAAGTTTTTTGACTTCCATTGAATGTGGAAACGAAACAGTGATTTGGAGCTACATAGGACTTTCTGGTGCTCTTCTGAAAGTATAAAGAAATCATGTATTTTCCAAATGAAAGTAACTTTTTTTTGCATTCCAGTCCTTTCCCACCTAGAGAAAAGTGTGATGATACATCCAGGCCGTAGGAATAAGGAGCAGGGAAATTACTGTGTGAATTTTCTGTTCACAGAACTATCTTCACTTTTGTTTTCCCGTGAGCAGGTTGGCTACTCTACCTGAGAAACCACCTGCTATCGACTGGGCTTACTACAAGGCCAACGTGGCGAAGGCCGGCTTAGTAGATGACTTTGAGAAGAAGGTGAGACTTCAGGCAGCTAAAGCGCTGGTCTTGTAACGTGGCTTGTGGGTAGCGGGGGGACGGTAGATAATTACATACGCGGATGACAGCAAGGAAACAAGGGTGGTGGTAGCACTCAGATCCCAAGGAAGCTCAGGTGAGGTGCGTGTGGCCAAAGGTCTCATGTTAGTAGAATTCTCATGCAGAGAATTCAGGGTCTATTTATTCAACAGGTTTTTATTTAAAGAAACAGAACAGTATGGCCTTACTCAGGGAGCCAGAGGGCTGTCAAGTTACAGGTTTCCACTCCTCCTCCTGAATTATTTCTTGGTCCCCCACCTGTCCCCTTTGGAATAAACTGATATCTTTTCTACACTTTCCCTGTTTTCCTCCTTTCTCTACTCTGCTTTTTTTTTTTTTAACTGTAATTTACAAGCTGTAATTTCTTGTTTACCTATCAAGGGCCTACTCTGTGCCAGGTGCAGCGCTGAGTGCTGTGTCTATAACACTAAGCCATCTTCTAGGGAGACCATCTCCATCTCCATTATGCTAACACTAGAGGCCCAGTGCACGAAATTCGTGCACGGAGGGGGGTTGTCCCTCAGCCCAGCCTGTACCCTCTCCAATCTAGGACCCCTTGAGGGATGTCCGACTGCCCGTTTAGGCCCGATCCCACTGGGATCGGGCCTAAACGGGCAGTCGGACATCCCTCTCACAATCCAGGACTGCTGGCTCCCAACTGCTTGCCTGCCTGCTTTCCTGATTGCCCCTAACCGCTTCTGCCTGCCAGCCTGATCACCCCCTAACCACTCTGCTGCCAGCCTGTTTGCCCCCAACTTCCCTCCTCTGCCGGCCTGGTGACCCCTAACTGCCCTCTCCTGCAGGGTTGATCACCTCCAACTGCCCTCCCTTGCAGGCCTGGTCCTTCTCAACTGCCTTCCCTTGCAGGCCTGGTCCCTCTCAACTGCCCTCCCTTGCAGGCCGGGTGCCTCCCAACTGCCCTCTCCTGCTGGCCATCTTGTGGTGGCCATCTTGTGTCCACATGGGGGCAGGATCTTTGACACATGGGGGCAGCTATATTGTGTGTTGCAGTGATGATCAATCTGCATATTACTCTTTTATTAGATAGGATAGAGGCCTGGTACAGGGGTGGGGGCCAGCTGGTTTGCCCTGAAGGGCATCCTGGATCAGGTGGGGGTTCCCTTGGGGTGTGGGGCGGCCTGAGCAAGGGGCCTGTGGTGGTTTGCAGGCAGGCCACGCCCCCTGGCAATGCAAGCAGAGGCCCTGGTATCTGGAATTTATTTTCCTTCTACAATTGAAACTTTGTAGCCTGGAGTGGAGCCAAGCCTGGGGCTCCCTCCGAGGCCGGTAGCCATTTGTGTTGGGATTATAATTGAAACTTTGTAGCCTTAAGCGGGTGGACCCGGCCAGGGTGTGCGGAAAGCTTTGCTTCCCCTGTTGCCGGCGGCAACCCTGGCCTCTTTCACGCTCCATTCTGCTGCCATTTGTTTGAATTTGTTTACCTTCTATAATTGAAACTTTGTAGCTTGAGTGGAGGCTTAGGCCTGGCAAGGGCAGGCGGAAAGCTTGGCTTCCTCTGTTACCTAGGAAACCTTGCTCACTCTGGCTGTAGCCATCTTGGTTTGGGTTAATTTGCATACTCGCTCTGATTGGATGGGGGCGTGGCTTGTGGGTGTGTTGGAGGTATGGTCAATTTGCATATTTGTCTATTATTAGATAGGATTAGTTCCACCAAGTCCACTAGGGTTTCACTTAAAAGAGAAATAAGAATTTCGTTAGAGCTACAAGTTTCTAAGAGATCCCCCCACCCCTCCTTTTTTTTTTTGGTAGAGAGAACCACTGATTTGTTGTTTCACTTATTTCTGCATTCATTAGCTGATTCTTGTATGTGCCCTGACCGGGGATCAAACCCACAACCTTGGCATATTGGGATGATGCTTTAACCAACTGAGCTACTGGGCCAGGGATAAGAGGCCATTTTTGAGGTCATCCAGTTCAACTGTCCTTTTCAGATGAAGAAACTGAAGGTCGTCGTAATAAAGAATTGTCCAAGGTCTCCAGTTAGTGACAGGATTCAGGAGAACCTGAGATCCCTTTCCCTGTCCAATGTTCTTTCCACTGCAACACCCTAGATCCATACTGTTTTTTTTTTGGAATGGAGAATGTGTTCTTATGTGATCTGTAAGGATTAGCAGCGGATATTAACGACAGCTCACTGTGCCTGTGTTTGTAGTTTAATGCCCTGAAGGTGCCTGTGCCAGAGGATAAGTACACTGCCCTGGTGGATGCTGAAGAAAAAGAAGATGTAAGTAGTTGAGACTCTTATTCCAAAACTAGTAGCCCTGTGCTCGAATCCGTGTGCCAGCAACTCGCCAGTACCTCGCTGCGGCCCTCCAGTAGCTCTCCGCCCCGCTGCCCCGCCTTTTTTAGCTCCCCCCTCGCCCCTCCTCATAGCTGGCTGCCCTACCCTTTCCTGTAGCTCTCCCACTCCGCTGCTTGTAGTTCGCTGCCCCACCCTCCTGCTGATCCCTGATCCAGTCATTATGCCATCGGTTGTTAGGCTTCATGGCATAACGACCATTTGCATATTACATCTTTATTATATAGGATGCTCTTAATTCCTGATGACTCTTCTTAGTCATTAGGTTGAAGTAGAATGAACTAAAAGGAGGAATAAAACTCTAGATAATGCAACCTCTGTAGTTGCCTGGTAATTGGAGAGAGGGGGCTGATCAGTGTGTTCTCTCTCTTGATTGTGGCGATGGTTTCACAGGTGGATACATATAACTGATCAAGTGGATTCTTTAAATATGTGCATTTTTATTGTATGTTATACCTCAACAAAGCTGTTGACAATAAAAAAACAAAAGCTGTTACAAACAATTAAGGAGTTGGAATTGGGTAGGAAAATTACCCAGTGTGCTTGAAAGTACTGAAGGCCAAATGTTGGAGTGCAGGTGGCTCCCCAAAAGAGAAGTCTGGCGAGGTGGTCAGGCAGCTTGTCCTGACTCTTCGGTAACCAGCACCTATGAAACATGGCATTTTGCAGGTTGCTGAGACGAGTCACTTGCTGAAGAACCCTGCCACTGCCGTCGTAAGCCGCTTCTCCTGTGTGGGCTTCTTTGTGCGTTTAGGCAGTTTGCCTCCCAAAGCCAGCTCCCCCAGTAGTCATGGCAGCCACAGGTTCTCCGTGGAGAGTGCGAAAGCGGCAGTGGTCTGGCTCCAGGACTTCTCAGACCTTAGGAGCCTCGGGGTCAGGGCACTTTAACTTGGATCCAAAACAGAATTTCTCCCTTCTTTTAAAGGTGAAAAGTTGTGCTGAGTTTGTGTCTCTCTCAAAGTCCAGGATTGAGCAATACGAGAAAGAGGTAAGGATGACTGGCCTTTGGGATATGTTTCCTCTCTTCTACCGAGTGGCAGTAACCTGCCTTGGGTTCCTTTTTTGTATCTCTGCAGCCCTACTTACCTTAACATATTTCCCCTCCTTTCAGCTGGAGAAGATGAAGAACATAATTCCATTTGACCAGATGACCATTGAGGATTTGCATGAAGTCTTCCCAGAAACCAAATTAGACAAGAAGAAGTATCCCTACTGGCCTCACCAGCCAATAGAGAATTTATAAATTTGAGTCTGAGAGGAAGCTCTGGTCCTTGTATTATAAACTCTCTGGACATTAAAAATAATCAGATAGCGCTGCGTGTGTCTGCTCCTTTGCAGTTGAGATAGTTACAGCTCTGAGGTGACCTCACTGGAAGTGGGCTTTTTGTTAAAATGGAAAGGTGAGCCTATAGGTGTATGTGGGTTCAGTTGTCTAATGATTAGGATATGCTCTTAATCCCAGAAGATAAAGAGCTAGAGGATTCTAGAAGATTCTTCGTTGAGTGCCAGCACTATACCTTAGTCATATTTCCATTCCCCAGGGCTTAGCACTGTGCTTGGGATTTAGAAGAGCCCTAATATGAATTCATGGTAAATGAAAGAGAAGAAATGTGAGCCTTCAGGGGTTCACAGCTAGCTAGGAGATTATCACATACACCTTGAATGATAGGGCCAACTATGTATTAGTAAATAATAATGATCATGACTTACAAAGCATATACTATGTTCTAAGAATTGTTCTAATTACTTTAAATACCTCATTTCTCCTCAAAACAACCCTATGAGGTAGTGTATCAGTCAAGACAGTGGTCGGCAAATTCATTAGTCAACAGAGCCAAATATCAACAGTTACAACGATTGAAATTTCTTTTGAGACAAATTTTTTTTTTAATATATTTTATTGATTTTTTACAGAGAGGAAGGGAGAGGGATAGAGAGCTAGAAACATTGATGAGAGAGAATCATCGACCAGCTGCCTCCTGCACACCCCCTACCAGGGATGTGCCCGCAGCCAATGTACATGCCCTTGACCGGAATCGAACCTGGGACCCTTCAGTCCACAGACCGACGCTCTATCCATTGAGCCCAACCAGTTTCGGCTTGAGACAAATTTTTTAAACTTCTTCTAACGCCACTTCTTCAAAATAGACTCACCCAGGCCGTGGTATTTTGTGGAAGAGCCACACTCAAGGGGCCAAAGAGCCGCATGTGGCTCGCGAGCCGCAGTTGGCTGACCACTGAGCCAAGACATTAAATAGGCCTTTGAAGTCATGGCTGGATTGGCACATGCTGGGGTTGCAGGTTCCATCCCCAGGAGGGGGCTTGCAAGAGGCAGCTGATCGATGTTTCTCTCTCACATTGATGTCTCTCCCTTCCTCGCTCTCTAAAATCAATAAAAACATATATATATATAAAGTCCTTTGAAGGTGACAACATTACCAATGATAAGTTTGCTATTCTCTACCCAGAGGTCTTCTCTGACTACTCAGTAGTTTCCCATTGCCCTCTATTTTGAATCATCTTCTGTTAATTACTTCCTGTCTTCTCTCTCACTGGAATGTAAGCTCCTGGGAGGCAGAGCCCGGAGGGTGATTTCAGGGAGAACATGCCTGAAACAGGAAGAGAATCGGTGTCTCAGTACAGAGGAGCCCATGGGGCTGCAGCTATGTGGCAAAGCTTGGGAGCCAGAGGGAGCTTTAATGTGGCTTCCGTGACACTTGGTGACTGGTTTGGAGTAGAGACGATTCTGGATGACCCTGGAGAAGAGGGGAATTCTGTATTTCTAATTCTTTGTTTTGTTCGTTAGTTGTTTCTTACAAAAGTACAAGAAATTGGTTTTTAAACTTTTTTGGAGTCAAGGACTTCTGAAAATCTCATCAACAACACAGCACATAATGTGAGAGATTCAACCTTGGAAGCCCAGCCATATTCCTCCGGAGCTATGGGCCTCAAGGTTAAAAGAAAAAAAATTCATCTCTGGCCAGACTTGTAGCTTAAAAATTTTTTCTAAAGGATACACACACATACAGGAAAGTGTGAAAATCATAAATGTACATCTCTCCAACAGTACCTTTTTATTTTTATCTTTATATATTTATTTTTAAATACATTTTTATTGATTTCATAAAGGAAGGTAGGGGGAGAGAGATAGAAACATTAATGATGAGAATCATTGATCAGCTGGGTATCAAGCCTGCAATCTGGGCATGTGCCCTCAACCAGGATCAAACCTGGGACCCTTCAGTCCACAGGCCAATAATGCTCTATCCACTGAGCCAAACCAGCTAGGGCTAATAGCCTCTTTTTAAGCACTCCTGGGGTCAGACGATTTGAGTGCCATCTTTTTTCCTGCACAGAACTGGGTGCCATCTCAATGGGAACAGCGCACAGCAGAATCTTTGGCATAGAATTGGGCAGCATTTCACCCAATGGGAGGCAGGGTGAGACCAGGGGCTAAGGTTCTGCCTATTAACTTTGCAGTGATGGTCTCTCACAGAACACACTCCTTTCACCAGAAGAGTGGGTACCACCTCAGAGGCAACAGGAAGTAGGACCCCATTGGCTCATACCTTTCAAAGTGCAGTACAGCTTGATCAAAAAGAAAGGATAAGCCCCGCCGGGGAGGTGTGGACCTATGAACCAGGAGGTCACAGTTTGAATCCGATCAGGGCACATGCCATGGTTTCGGGTTGCGAGCTCAATCCCCAGTGTGGGGCGTGCAGGAGGTAGCCCATCAATGATTCTCATCAATATTTCTAGTTTCTATCTCTTCCTTTCTGAAATCAATAAAATATATATATAGACATTTTTTTAAAAGGGTAAGATAATTGCTACTGAGGCTCCCTTGTGCAACACATACAGAAAAGGCTATAAAGAGAAAACAGACGGCAAATTTTTTGTTTGTTTTTACCTTATCTGGGGTCTAGAAAAAATAGCTGGGCAGTGGTTAACTACCTCACCCCAGATGGGACTCGAACCCACAATCCCTGGCTTAGGAGGCCAGTGCCTTATCCATTAGGCCACTGGGGCACTACGCTGGCGGCGCGCGATTATTTGCCTTTTGACTGTGACGGGGTTAGGCTGCGTAATGACGCCATCCCGGAAGCTTTGGGCTGCAAAAATCAAGGTTATCGCGCAGTGGGATTGCAGTCCAGAACCGAGAGTGGGTTGGAAGACTGCAGTCCGAGGGGAAAGGCTCAGGTTTGAGGTTTAACACAGTGTGCTCACCTCTCCTTAAGAGAAGACTAGACCCTTCCACCTCCTGAGCCAGGGTCAGACAGTTTTCCCGCTGTACCACACATGCCCTGTAAAAGTGGAGTTCTACGGCGATGCTTCTTTAGGGATATAAGGACGCACCGGACGCAGCGCACAGACGTTGGCTGCATAGACTGCATCCTGGTTCCGCCTTTCACGCACCCTGTAGCCCAGCACCGGCCCTCGGCGCCTGAGCCGCCGCTGCCACCTGCGAGGAAGTTACACCTGAATATTATATTGCTCCACGTCTGGCTTGAGGACCGCGTGGCCTAACGGATAAGGCGTCTGACTTCGGATCAGAAGATTGAGGGTTCGAGTCCCTTCGTGGTCGGCTTTACGTTTTTTTGGAGAGGGGGGCGGTGGCTCGTGGCTGGCCTCCCCCTCTCCCCTCGCCTAGTCCCTTGGGTCGCCGACACGCGCCTTCCGAGGACCTCGCTCATCGCCTTGCAGGTGCGCGCCGCGGGGCGCCCTTAGGTCTCAGCTGGTACCTCCCAATCTTCTCGCCTTACCCTTCAGCTTCTCGCGGAGCCCGGCGGGTGTACCCTCCGGTTGTCCAGTTGGCTTTCCGCGACTTGTACTAAGTTCGGGTCTAGGGATACGCGGTCCGGCCGCCCGCCCGACAGAAACGTACGAGGTTTGTGCACGTGCTGCTGAGCATTGCCATGGACCACGTGGGTGGGGTGTTTTGTCTCGCCCCAGTGGCCTAATGGATAAGGCACTGGCCTCCTAAGCCAGGGATTGTGGGTTCGAGTCCCACCTGGGGTGGTGCCCGTGGCCGCCTCCACAGGTAGTTTTTGATCCGCGGATGTGCGGACCCTCCCGTGCTGCACACGGGCAACCAGGGGCTCCATTCCACGTGGTTTGGGCCGCGCGGCCTCTGGAGCCCGGCCCGCTCTCTTACAGCCCCCTCGCTTTTCGATCAGGGTGTGTCTACGCGGCTCCCCGCCCCCAGCTCACTGTCGCCTTCGCCCCCTTCGTCCCCTCGCGGTGCTGCTGTGTCCTGGGAACGCGCTGCACCCTACCCACGTCTACAGGACAAGTCCTGCTCTCCAGCGTCGGCTGTGAACTGGAGAAAAGTAGGGGCCGTGTGTTGCTGTTGGGGAGCCTTTCGGTGTTCCGGTCCGGTGCACTCGGGGGGTTTTTTGTTTGTTTTTTACTAAGGTCCAGCTGCAGTGGAGAGAACTTTCCAGTGTCAAAAATATGGCTGTACCCCAGGTGGGACTCGAACCCACAATCCCTGGCTTAGGAGGCCAGTGCCTTATCCATTAGGCCACTGGGGCCTGTAGCTTACGGCTTTGGTATTTCTCCCCTTAGTAGTCAATCGGACTCCGGGTCTTTCAGGGCAAAAATTAATGGGGCACATGTTTACTGGGGGACACCGAGTCGGGGATGCGCTTGGATAGGCTTCCGGAGTTCACGTTGGACCCGGAAAATGCAGGAAGTCGCTACCCTGGGAGGTGAGCTGAACCACCGCCAGACACCGCCCGGGGAAGCCTTGTGGGGCTGGGGCTGCCCGGACACCCTGACCGTGGCCGGTGAAGACTGAGGTTGGAGCTGTTATGTCCGCCCTTCCACTGAACTGACAGAAAACCCAGGGATTTTAGGGAAAAGGGGTGTAGGGAAGTTCACGAGAACAGAAGCGCCTCAATCATGAGTGGCGAAACCAACACTGGACAACTTCACCATCGCCAGGCAGGGACGACCAGGAGGAACAAATCCTTCTACATAATAGAAATATAGGTATACACTGAGTGGCCGGATTATGATGATCTCTGAACGCATAATAATCTGGCCACTCAGTGTATATATATATAATATATATTAGAGGCCCGGTGCATGAATTCGTGCATGGGTGGGGTCCGGCCAGCCTGGCCAGGGGGAAGGGGCATGGGCTGTTGGCCAGCCTGCCTGCTGGTCGAACTCCTGGTCGAGGGGACAATTTGCATATTAGCCTTTTGTTATATAGGATATACACTGAGTGGCCAGATTATTATGCGTTCAGAGATCATAATAATCTGGCCACTCAGTGTATATTCACAATGTATATGCTATATACAAATGCATACTATACAGAAAACATATCAGCCAAATAGATACTTCGCCCTAATATTTTATTCCTTTAAAACTGTTAGCTGGAAAGTAGTACAAATAAAGAACAGGCACATTTTTAAACCAGTGACCGTCCCGTTAGAATCCATGTGCATCTGAAAGGGGCCACAGCAGAGCCTTCAGCCACGGGCCATGCATTCCGGTCATGCCTGGTTGACACCTGGCCTCCCCCTCCGCCGCAGTTGAGGGCACAGAGAACTTGGACACATTCTTCTGTTTCTCTCTCCAAAGTGCGGAGTCTGCAGAAACCGATCTCCTTCCTTCCACATCAGCAAGAAGGGTTTAAAGGCATCGGCTCCAGGCTCCTGCCCTCATTTAAGTCAACCAATTTGTCTGTTTGTTGAGGTGAAACATGCATGTGGCGCCCCTGGGTCCGGGCGAGGCCACGCGCCCCTGGGTCTGGGAGAGGCCACGCTCCCCTGGGTCCAGGTGAAGCCACGCGCCACTGGGTCTGGGTGAGGCCATGCGCCCCTGGGTCCGGGTGAAGCTGGAGCATCCCGGGTCCAGGTGAGGCCGTGTGCCCCTGGATCCAGGCGAGGTGGTCCCGGGTCCGGGTGAGGCCGCGCGCACCTGGGTCTAGGTGAGGCCACACGCCCCCTGGGTCTGGGTGAGGCCACGTGCCCCTGGGTCCGGGTGAGGCCACGCACCCCTGGGTCCGGGTGAAGCTGGATCATCCCGGGTCCGGGTGAGGCCGTGTGCCCCTGGATCCGGGTGAGGCTGGGTCCTGGCTCCGGGTGAGGCCACACGCACCCGGGTCCAGGTGAGGCCATGCGCCCCCTGGGCCCGGGTGAGGCCACATGCCCCTGAGTCCGGGTGAAGCCATGCCCCTGGGTCCGGCCAAGACCAAAACAGAGGGTGTCGGTCATGCATTACCACCATTTGTCCACCATCCAGAGCTGAGGGGTCAGTACTGACATGTACACATAAGGAACTGGTGGACATTGATATGGGGTCTCAAAAGAACTGTTGGTCCAGAAAGAAACTCACTACAGACTGATTCATTTGCCTGTCAGCATAACTATTATTGCTCGTCTCACATTCAGTTCTTATAAGTATATCTCTAGTGACACATGATCTTGCTCATCTAGGGGAAATGATGAACAACATAGACTGATGAACAAGAACAGAACCAGAAACAGGGAGGCATCGATCGGACTATCGGGCCTCAGAGGGAAGATAGGGGAGGGTGGGGGGAGGGAGGAGAGATCAACCAAGGGA
Source organism: Ia io (assembly GCA_025583905.1). NCBI lineage: Eukaryota > Metazoa > Chordata > Mammalia > Chiroptera > Vespertilionidae > Ia > Ia io. Next base: position 3,801,105 of record JAJQQW010000020.1, read on the forward strand.
CTTGTGTGCATGCGTATGAGCCTAACCAATGGTTAAGTTCAACAGGGGGTTGGGGCATCCGTGGGAAGGGGTGTGGGATGGGAATGGGGGGATGAGGACAAATATGTGACACCTTAATCAATAAAGAAATTAAATTAAAAAAAAAATCAATAAAAATATATTAAAAAAAAAAAAAAAAAAAAAAGAAACATGCATGTGGCAAAGTGTACAGCTCACAGGCCACAGCCTGATGAGATACAGAACATTCCCAGCATCCCGGAAAGCTTCCTCTGCCCCCCCAATTACCCCCCCCCCCCGCCCCAGTCAGTCACCACCTCCCCCAAGTACTTACTCGATTTTCACCACCATAAAGCAGTTTCGCCTTGTTTTGAACTACATATACATGGAATCATACTCTGGTAGCCGGGCCTCTTTTGCTCAACATTGTGTCTATGAAATTCACCCTTCCTTCTTTTGCCCTCAACTTTTTAAGCGTGGGTCCTCACCCTGTGCTCTGCTCTCCATCCCCAGCCTGTTCTGTTCCTCTGTCCCCCTCCTTCCCCTCTCATCTTGGCTTTCCAGGGCCTTTCACGCCACCAATGTCTGGGGTCCTCGGGGTCCAGCACCTTGCTCAGGGGTGACCCACAGGGATGTCTTCTCCGGCTCTCCACTGACACCATCTGACCCAGCCTCCCTGGGTTCTGCCAGCTTCATCCCCAACTGCTCCCAGCCATTCCCACTCTGCTTGTCCCCTCCATCCTGCCTCTCCCAGCCTCAGCCTCACTCCCCAGCACCAGGGCACCATCCCCTCTCCTGGGCATCACTACCTCGGCATTCCTCCTCAGGCCCCACAGTCCGCCTCCCCATCCATCCCCCACGCCTGCTCCCTTCGTGACGTTCCTGTTTCAGTGCACAGCAGCACCCATGTCACACACCTGCTCCCATTCCGTGTGGACCACTTTTCTGTCCCCGTAATCCTTTTGCATCTATTCTCTCTCCCTCCTGTTGTCACTGCCCTAGTTCCAGGATGGGTCCCTGACTGCTCGTGTGGGTCAGTCCACCAACCTGGGCCCTCTTCCCTGCGGTCTTTTCTCCTCCATTCACGGTCAGATTAATCTTCCCCTGACAGCCGCTGTGGGGTAGAGTCTAAATGTCTGACTGTCACATTTAAGGACTTTCTAGACCTGGCTCCCACTCACCGTGGCAGATGTGTCTGTCTCCCACAGCTCCTCATCCCCTGGGCCCCAGCCAGGCTGGGCTATTAATCACTGTTCCCCCAGTACTCAGCCATTAACCACTTATTTATTCACTCAAGTCCCACAACAACCCCAGGAGGTCGGCAGTGATAACATCATCCCGTTTCCAGAGAAACAAAGATTCAGAGAAGCCCACAGCTGGCGGGGGGCGGCGGTGGGGGAGGAGGAGGTGGGGGGTGGAGGGCAGGGACTGACCAGGAGAGGCTGGCTTCAGAGCCCATCCTCAGAGATATAGTTCACTGTCCCGGCTACAGACAGGGCCCCTGGCCACATAGCAGCCTCCAGGTGCCCAGCTTTCCGCTCGCTGGCATGGCCAGCTCCTCCCATCCTTCAGGCAAATACTCCTCTGACCTTCCAGCCAGAACTAATTGTTCCTCCAACGCCCACAATGCTGAGACCTTTCTCATGTTACTTATCACGTTTTAGGCCACGTTACCATACATGGTTCCCCTTTCTTCTCAACCGATGGAATGCCCATTCCCTGGGAGAAAGGACTTTGTTCACTGCTGATTCCCTGGGGCCTCACAGAGCCTCATGAACTCTGCATGTTGCCTGTCCTTGCTCCGCACTGGGCTCTCCATCCCTTGAGGGCTGGGGCCATGTCTTCCACACCTTTTGTATTTTCTTGGTCACATATTGAAGATTCCCCCGCTTTGTTTACACTCACAAGAATGAGGTCCCTGCTCACATAGTGTACGCACTGCTCTGTTCATCATCTTGCATTGAGAGCATCGCAGTGCGAATTTGTCAAATGAGTGAACTGGATCAAAACAACAGAGAACAGTCTATGGAACTCACACATGCCACAGTGATCTGCTGTCCTGCTGGCCTGGGTGCTGCCACACCCAGGGACTGCAAAACCCTTTGTCTAGTTCATGTTCCCTTTTCCTGCCCCCCAACCCGGCAGCTGTGACAGCAGTGAACCCATGACATTCCTTCCCACTCAAGTGGTTCCCTTACCCACATTTCTTCAACTCTAAACCGCTTAACCTGAATTTGAGTCTTCACAGTGAGCTTGTCTCCCTCCCTCTCCAGACGTACCTCCCTGATCCCCCTGCACAAATGCTCTGCTCACATGGCTTCCTCAGTCTCCTCCACCCCAGCCTTTTCTTTGGTTTTACCCATACTGTTCCCTCCAATGGGCATGCGCTGCGCGCCTTTCTACTGATTAAACGCTGTCCCTTTTCCACGGCCCAGCTCAGAGGCCCACACACGGTCTCAGCCTCTGCCTGACCGTGTGACGTGGAGGGCAGGCACCAGGCTCATTCCTGTGCCCTGGGCTGGGACTGCAGTCGGCGCATCAGGAACCCTTACGCAGATTTCAACCTGAGAAGGGCAGGGACGCGGTCCTGAGGCACCGAGGAAGGGAAGCCCCCGTCTTTAGAATTTTATTTTACTTATTTATTTTTTGCATTTAGAATTTTATTGCAGCTAATACATGAAGTGGGTGAGGTGTGACAACATGTCATCGCCTATAGAGACCTTTGACACCAGTGCCTGCCACCCTCATTCTGAAGGAACAATCCCAATGGCTCCAATGTTGGAGACAGGCATTAAAACCGCAAACCACCAGGCCATCTCCTGCCAGCACTCGAGCTCCCGCCGGCTGCCCGGCGCCCTGCGGAGGGTCTCTGCCAGCTCTGGAGGGTGATTTCAGTCCATATCTACCCTTCTGCTTGCCTTTATGGCGGAATTTATTCTCTTTTTTCTCAGCCTTTCCCGATTCATGTTTTCTATCCTGCAAACAAAATGAACAAAAAGACCCCAATTAGGCCCAGATGCCCAATCAGTGCTTATCAAAGCGGGGAGAGGAGCTGGCAGCTCAGCGGGGAGCAGAGCAGCTAAATCAGCAGGCACCAGCTCCAAGCCCCCACTCGGGGCCAGGAAAGCTCCCATTCCCCCACTTTCCCACCTATTTGCTGGGAGGCCCAGGGCTTGGCCCTGCCCCCTTCTTTCCTGGTGCCGCCCCTCAGGACTCAGTTGGAAGAAGTTTGGGGCGTTCCCGGGTACCTGATTCTTTGGAGGACAGCATCTTCTTTGGATGGCTCCTTGGGCGTCTGGCTGGCTTCAGCGATCATGTCTCGAATTTTCTGCAGGCAATCTGCCAGATTTCGGAGCTGATAGCGGCTGCATTCAGAGGTGAGTATCAGCTCTCCCAACCTGTTGATCTTATTTTTATACTGCAAGAAACAAAGGTAAAACTAGAGTTCTACCGAGTAAAGGCTGAGAAGTGGCTGTGGCATAAAGAAAAAAGGAAGGGGCCGGGGTTACCATGACAGCCATCTTCTGGCGCACCGGCTCTGCGATCCAGTCGGCGGTTGCCAAATGGAACCTGATTTCAGCCTTGGAATTCACTGGAAAGAAAGGGACAGGGAGCACAGGTCACTGAGGATCCAGGGAGGCTCAGCTCCTGGGTGATGACTGGTAACCATCCTGAAACAAAGGGAGGTGAGAAACCCAACCAGGTATGCCCTATCCTGCGCCAACTTGGGGATACCAAGCTGCCACGGAATGAGCCTGCCAAGATAGTGAGGCACTTCGGGACAAGAATAACCTCCAGGCACGAAACGCCCAGTGCTTCTCTTCCAGTTTATCGGGCTCTATGAATGGGGGATGGGCTCCACAAGAACGAAGGGAACCTGTGCTGGGAGCTGGCTGCCAATTCGCCCTGTGGTTTCCCTTTGTTTAACTCACAGGCCAATCCTAGTCCTACAACCCACAGCTGAGAGGCTGAGAATGGGACCACATTCAAAAGAATAAAGAGGATTATTATAAACTGGCGGTATTTAAGCTTCTGCTGAAAAAATGCCCTTTATGCCCCATGAATGTAAACACAGAATCCTCAAGTCTGTCTTCTAAGTTTTAAAGTGAAAGAACACGACAAGGCGCCCGGTACCTTTGTTAACGTTCTGGCCTCCAGGTCCGCTGCTCCGACAATAAGATATTGTCAAGCGATCTGTGAAACAACACACACCAAAGAAATGATTACCTCCTGGCAAACTCTCACACTTCTCTCTCAAACACTCATATAAAATCAATAAAATATATTTTAAAAAACCCCAAAACACGTATATATAAACCTAACATTCAGGTCAGAAGAGATTACTTGTAGATGTCAAAACTAAAATCAAGGGACTTTCCCAAGGTCACCCAGACAGCAGAGGATGTAAAATGATGACTCAGGTAATGACCGTCATGGCAGCTTCTGAGCCTCCCGGGCTGATGACAGGCTTTCTGCCTCCTCCAGGCATGTGCACACCTCAGGGCTCAGACGCAGGCTATCAAACCGGTCACGGGGTGTCCTCTCCCTTGTGTCACCTGTCACCTGGCCCCTTTGTTCCAGTGACACTTAGTTTAATTGTATTATTGATTTCAGAGAGGAAGGGAGAGGGAGAGACAGAAACATCAAGGATGAGAAAGAATCATTGATCGGCTGTCTCCTGGTTCATAGGTCGACACTCAACCACTGAGCCACCCCAGCCGGGCTGATTTTATTTATAAAACCGAATTACTCACCTAGAGGAATGTCGTTGGCTTGCTTCGCGTCATCCTGTAATGTAATGCACACAGTGTCAAATACATATCACTGCTGGGTGACTCCTAGCTGGTCCAGGGCACCAAAGAAATGATGGAAAGCCACAATACAAATGTAATACAACTACTTTCAGGCTCCCAGCCAAATCATAGCGGAGGACAGAACAGCTTCCTCAGACTCAAGAGGCACCGTCTCAGAAACACTCCTCCAGGAAAATGGAACTGACTCGGCTCCAGCCTCCCTACCCCCACCTCAGCGAGTGTCGGGCACCATCAGAGGCCTAGCTCCTCGGAGGGATCATTCCAGTCCTCTGCCTCAAGTCCTCCACTAGGTCCCCATGCTGGCCTGCTTGCTGTTCCTGGAACAAGTAGGGCATGCTAACTGCTTTAAGGTGGCTACACCTGCTGTTCGCGCCACAGGGATGCCCGTCTCCCCTCTATTCTCTGGGCTCACTGCCTCGCCTCTTCCAGGTCCTTACTCAAATGTCACCTTCTCAGGGGCCTTCCCAGACCATCCCACTTAAAACTGCAGCACTAGCCCCTACCTCAGCACTCCTCTTCCAGGCTTCAGTTTGTCCAAAGGAAAGCACCACCTCACATAGTCTGTACTCCCTATTTTACCTATTGCGGTCTCCCTCCATTAGAATGCAAGCCCCACAAACATTAGGATCTTGGTGTTTTGTTTACTACTCTATCCCCGTGCCTAGCGCAGTGCACCAAGCTTGCTCTCAGCAGAAGTCTGCTGAATGAGTGAATGAATCAACGAACGTTCTCTCCCGGTCCTGTGGGTGGAAACTCAACGGAATTGGCTGGGTCCTCTCTCTCCCGCCCCGGGCCGATCCAGAGCCTGCACACAGCGGGCTGCTGTGACATGCATCCCGAGGAAACGAATGAGAGCCCCGTTTGCTCAGGGGTGCTGGGGTTACTAGAGGCTAAGGACAGTGTACCTTTCCAACTGACTCCAGAAGGGAGCAACCACCTGGTCAGCCTCCTGCCTTTACTGTCCCCTCTGCAGGGCCAGAACGCCCACATTTTCCCTGGGACAAGAATCTGGGCCGGAAGGTGAGGGAACTAACAAGGAAAAGTGGGTGGTCTTGTAAGAAGCACATCCTGCGTGCTCTCCCAGCACCCCCACACTACGACCTCCCCGGGCGCCTAGCCCCGCCCAGTGGCCTCTCTCGGTTGCCCGGGCAACCAGCTTCCTTCCGCTGCGGCCGCTTCGATTAACGGCGCGCACGGCCAATAGGGCCCCGGCTTTCTGACGTCACCTAGCAGGCGCGGACACGCCCCTTCCGTCTGGCCCACCCGGCTCACCGGGACCCTCCATGCGGTGTCCGAGCCCCGCGACTCCGGGTAGAGCTTGTCCAGGCTGTAGATGCTCTGGAATCCGGTGCCGTCTACCTGCTTGTGCAGATCCCGGCGGGGGCAGTGCGGGGGCGGTGGGGGCAGCCAGGCTCTGGCTCGGCTCAGGCCCCAGCGCAGGCACCGGGCGGCCGCCATGTTCGAGTCTCCGGGTTGCTTCCGGTGGGCGCTCCCTTCCGCGGGCCGCTAGGTCGTGTTTCCCGCTGGACTTTGGTTCCGCGCAACCTTTAGGGCCCTCGCGGAGGCGGCGAGCTGGGCTCCCGGCGTGGCTCTCCCGCGGCGCCTGTTAGAGCTGCCTCCGAGGGCTTGGCGGTAGGGAAGACGTTGGCCAGACGGCGAGCTTTTAAGGGGAGCCCCAGGTCCGTGTCCCCCAGAAACACCACCTCTCTCCCTTTCCGAGTCTGTCACCTCCTGGACCGCTCTCCCCCCATCTATGAGGCCTGCCCTGTCTGGCCTAGTTCACCTCCATCCCCTTTTACCCTGCTTTACTTATTTTTCTAGTTTATTGCCTGTCTCCCAGCCGGAATGTAATAAGCTCCAGGGGACGCACTGGGTCACTGCTGGACCTCCCGCACCCAGAACCTGGCACATGATAGGTCCTCAATAGGCACTGATAGGACCGTTTCCTCGGGAATGTGTTTGTGAAAGTTGATTTCCGCTGGAGCTGAGTTAGTAACGCCGGGCTCGCTCACAGGCAGCTAGGAGCAGGAACCCGCTGAGCAGGTGTGAAAGCTCTAGGGACAAACACCAGATGGAGGAGAGGCAGGCAGGTGGGGAAGGAAGTGTTGTCAAGAGTGGACCACGCCCACCCACTGCCTTTGCGGGGGAACCAGCAGTTTTGCGGAGCGGGAATGGCAGTCTCCCAGCCAGGGGGTAAAGGGAGGCTGAGGGGGTAGGCGGAGATGCAGAAAGCCAGGCGGGCTAAGCAGGACCCTTCTACAGGGCTGTTAAGGCATGAACTCCAAAATTGAGACGTTCTAATTGCAAGAAAGGTTCAAAGTAGAGCAAGCAGTGTTTGGAAACAGCTAACTTTGTTGAGAGGCAGTGTGGTAAATGAAGACAGAGCCGAGTGAATGTTAGTGATTATTAGTAACATTAGTGGTTGTTTCTTAATGAGTGCTATTTTTAGGAAAAGCATAATTATCTAGAAAAATATGTCCCTGGGGATGTTAGCTGTTTCAAAGAGGAGATTGTCATCAGATCCAGGTTTTACCACCTTAGCTTTATTGATACAGGCAAATCTCTAGGAGGGAATGAACTGCCCCCTCCCCCAAGCACTCCCTTCGTAAACCCAAACCAGGAAGAGGATGGCAGTTGGCATATGCCTTTTGGGCTCTAGGTTGGAAGGGGAGTCTCCTGGATCCCTCCCTGTCTGACTTGGTCCCAAGACCTCAGAGGGAGCAGCGGCGTCTCCATGGTGACTGCAATAAGCTTCTCAGGGGAGCGAAGCCAGGTCCCCGGCTCTGGGATTATGACTAACAAAGTCAGCACCATTCTGTGGCATCGTTGCTTTGCGGCTGGACTCCAGCCCTGTGCCTGACCCAGAAGGATAGGAAAAGGAAGCTGCAGATTTCCATGGCCCCAAATAAACACAGCCTGCTCGGGCCATCTGGTGCCCTGGATTCTGGGAGAGGAGGGGGGAGAGGGGAGAATGAGACAAGTTACCCTGGGATGGAGAGAGCAGCTGCCAGGCCTCTTTCCCGCGGTGCTGGGTGAGCCATCCAGAAGAGAGGCCCGTCTGGGAAGAACAGGTGAGAGGTGCCGTGGGCACGGAAGGCGGAGCCAGCCAGCCTTCCCTCCTCGGTCCTCCAGAGGCAGAGACTCTAGTGCTTCAGGCACAGGCCCTTCTCTATGGCCTGTGAGTTGGGGTACCACCCAAATTGGCTCTTAAAACTCAACATTAGCCCAACTGGTGTGGCTCAGTGGTTGAGTGTCGACCTACGAACCAGGAGGTCATGGTTCGATTCCAGTCAGGGCACATGCCCGGGTTGCGGGCTGGATCCCCAGTTTGGGGGCGTGCAGGAGGCAGCTGATCAATGTTTCTCTCTCATCAATGTTTCTCTCTCTCCCTTCCTCTCTGAAATATATATATTTAAAACCCTCAATATTACATGGAAATAGGGAATGTTCAGTATCACGTAGTGGGATTGGATCAGGTGTGGGTTCAAATATTTCTATGTGACTTTGAACTACTAACTCAACCTCTAAGTCTCAGGATCCCCATCAGTAAATTAGATTTTATAGCTGCCTGTCAGCAGGCAACAATAATTAGCTGCTACTAAGGCATGCTAAGGGTGTACAGGTTTTTTGAAGGAATTTCCTTTTACTTTCAGAGAGCTGATGGCTTTTATGTTTTTTTCTCTGCAGCACTGGGGTGGGAAGTCCAGTCTGACTCGCTGTTTCCACACCTTCCCTTCTCCCCCGAGGGGCTGGGCAGGTAGCACAGAGCATTTGCCCGGGCATGGGTGGGCAAAGCTGCCCCCTTCCTGGAAGCGGCTTCCTTTCTGCCTTGTTGCCTGCAAACACCGAGAGGCTTCCAGCTCAGTGTTTGCAGGGCGGACACAGGCAGGCCTGTTTCCTGGGGTCGTGGGAGGGGGGACCAGTTCCTCTTAACACAGCGCTTGGTCTCGGGGAAGGTTGTCAGTCTGGGAGAGGAGGAGGGAGAACCCTGGGAGGCGGCCGAGTAAGGATCAAATGGTGATGGGAAGGAAGGAGAGGCAGGAAAAGAGATGGCAAGAGGGGAATTTGAAGGCGAGGGACGGTGGCTGGGTAGGAGTCACAGCTTCCTTTGCTCCTCGGGTGCACCTGCTCCGGGGCCTCGCCCACAAGGCTCTCTCCACCCGCTGGGGGCAGGCCGCACAGACAGAATGGACAGCCTTCAGGCTGTGCACTGAGACCGCATGCTGGGCAGGTGGGTTCAAAAGCAGTCGCCACCACTTTGGGGTCTAGCTGTGGACTCCCCACACCACACTGTCCTCACCTCCAGGGCCCCAGGGAGGTTGCCCCTGGCTCCTTCAGGAAGGGAAGGGGTGCAGTGGGGAGCTCCCTGAGCTGACCTCGGGGGGAAGGTTATGGAAGCGTTTCCTCATGGGATTGGGACCCACAGAGCCCCCAGAATTTTCCATGTGGAACTGAAGTGTGGAGAAGGCAGCGAGGAACTGAGCCCCCCCAGATTCAGGGCCTTTTCTTTGGTTTCTGAAGTCGAAGCTGTTAACAGGTGTGGGTTGGGAGCTGCAAAATCTGTCCAACAAGGAAGGTGCCCCCAGCATGGGGTGCCCCTCATAGCTGGCACTCATAAACACGGCAGCTTCCGAGACCTCCCATTCAGAGCTCCCTAGCTGCCATGCGTGGGGGGATGGGGCTCAGGAAGTCCTTTCTCCGTAAAGCTAAGTGATGGAGGTGAGTGTGTGAGACACACAGAAGCACATGGGTCGGGCCATTTCTGCTTTTAGAATACTGGTGCATTTTTTATTAAAGAAGAGAATAAAGCATTTGCAAATATATTTCTCTCATGTATACTTCAAAGGTGATGCTGGTGGGCTGCTACAGAACTGGGGAACAAACAGGCTGGAGCCCTTTCCCCACCCCGACGCACCCACCCCCTCCCCCTAGATGACCGACACGTGGGGGGCTGGGAGCTGCCCAGCTCCAGAGGACAAAGGGCTCCAAGGTGTGTGGACGGAGGACCGGCCACAGCTCAGCCCAGTGCCGCCCAGAGAGCAGGTGGCTCCTCGGGGGAGGCCGGCGTGCTGAAGACCCCTGTACCCCTTAGAAACAAGTAAGGCATGGAGGTTCCCGCTGGGCTCCCAGCGGAGGCCGGGCCACCGCCTTCACTGGGCCTCAGGATGGGCGGCAGAGACGGGAAGCCCTGAGAGTGGCTCAGGGCAGCCTGGGGACCTTGGCATCCCTTAGTTGCAGCTGGCCTTTCTAAAGCCTTAACCAAAGATTAAGCCCCTGACCCCCGGGTCCTCGGCCCCCCACACAGGCAGGAGGTTAAGAGCAGGCTTTTATGGGAAGGAGACATGTTCTCCATCGTGTTTCAGAACCGTTCAGTGTGGGGCGAGTCTCGGGCCGCCCAGTGAAGGGGGCAGGGGTGGACGCTGGGGCTGCTGGCTTGTTGCGCATGCCCAGGACGTTCTGGGGGCAGCAGGTGTGACCTGCCGTAGGGTCAGCTGGGGGGAGCATGGGAGTGAATGAGACACGTTATGGTCCCTGAGGTGGGGGTAGGCAGAGGCCAAACTTGAGTTGCAGGTGGGGTGCAGAGATGGGGGGCTCCCCACCGCCCAGACCCCTGGAAGGCTTAACACCCAGAAGGCATTTCCAGGGCTGGAGCCCAAGGAGGCTGGCTCTGAGGGAAACGGTGCACCGCTCGTGTATGGCTGCGAGGGGTTCTGTTCCCCTCCTGATTGGCTACAGATCTGCAGTGGGCTGAGGGTCCCCAGGGAGAAGGCCACCTCACTAGGGCGGGGGTGTGGGTGGGTGTGTGTGGGGAGGGGCAGGGGGCACTCGGGGCCAGGCTGAGGCTCTCTGCTCTGCATGGCAGGGCCATCTCTGACCTGGGTAGGGCCCTGGGGATAGGACAACTGGTGCTAAGGGAATGACAGTGTCACAGCTGGGGAGAAGCAGTGGGTGGTCAAGGAGACCCCGGGAACCGGCCACAGCTGGCTCTGGGGTCCCCCTTCAAGTGTTTCCAGTTGTGGCAAGGGGTCAGGGGGACCTTACATTGCAAATCTCTCAAAAAAACCCAAACTTTGGGGCAAAACAAAACAAAACAAAAAAACAACTGGTCCAGATGGCTTTTAGAAGCCTGGCCACAAATCTAGGGTCAGAAGGTTGGGGGGCTGGGAACCCCCAGGGAAGGGGGGACGTTTGGCTTTGAAACTCTTAGCTGTGCCTTGGGCTGACACAGGACGGTGGAGGGTTCTGTTCTGGGAGGCCAGGCATGTTGACATGTGGATCGCCCCCACACCTGCAGGGAGCCGCTGTGCCCCCGCGAGCTCCCTGGAGCGGCCTCCACTGGGATGTATTGCTGCCAAAAGGCTCCCTCACTCACCAGCGGCAGCGGGCCCAGGTTCGAGGGACCCAGGGCCCGGCCTGGGGGAGGCTGCAGGCCAGCACAGGGTCACTTGCTGCTGTGGGTCTTGACCTTGGTGGCGTTGATGTCGGCCTTGGTCTTCTGGATCCTGAAGAAGATCTCCTTGAAGAGCGCCTTGTACTCGGGCTGGCTCTGCTCCAGCCGCTTGTCCACGGCCTCCACGTGCTGGCTCAGGCTCTTCTCGCCCGCCTTGGCCTCGCCCTGGCCCTCCTCGCTGCCCCCCAGGTCCCTCCACGAGCTGTCCCGGGAGATGGGCCGCGAGGTCTGCACGCCCGTGTGCCGCACGCCCGCGCGGTGCTGCCGGCACTTGTTCAGCAGCTCCTCGTACTTCTCGAGCAGCGCGTGGTACTGCTCGTCCACCTCGCGCAGGATGGACATGCCCCGCTTGCGCACGCTGTTGGCGTGCAGCGTGAGGTTGCCCGCGTGCCGGCTGGCGGGGTCTTTGGCGACGATGGCGTTGAGCGCCGTGTCGCTGCAGCTCTTGCGCACAGCGTGGCTTGGGGAGGTGGCCGGGGAGGAGATGCCGTCCTGGGCCCCGAACTCGTCCCCGCTGCCTGGCTGGGGGTCATCGGCCTCAGGGGCCTGGGTGAGGGGGGCCAGCAGGGCCTCGGCCAGGTGATCCTCCCGGCCCAGCAGGTAGGTCTTGGCCTGCTTCATCTGCTGCAGCTCCAGCAGCTCGGCCTCCAGCTCCTGCACGCGGAGGCGACAGCCCTCCATCTCGCTCAGCTGCTGCTCCAGCTCCGAGTACTCCTGCAGCACCGAGGCGAACTCGCGCTCCGCCCGCTCCTTGCGCTGCCGCTCCTGGCTCACCTGGGAGCGCAGCACTCCCACCAGCGTCTGCAGATTCTCATTCTCTTGCTCCAGGGGCCGGGGGCCCAGCTCCAGGGAGGAGCTGTGCAGGCGGAAGGCATCGTTGCATCTGGGAGATGGAGCGGGGAGGGCAGGCGGGCAGGGGCTTTGGTCATGGGCAAGGCCCGGGAGCCCAGCCCCGGACACTTACATCTTTCTGGTCCACGGAGCTGCATATCCTGCTTGTCCCTCTAGATCCGCTCTCGGCCCTTCTCCCTCTGACCTCAAGGGACTGCTTCAGCCAGGTCACCTGGCTCTCTCCTGAGCTCAGCCCATGGGAGGGATGGGCGGGCCGAGGGCGGAAGTGAGAGTGGACGAGGTAGTGGGAATGTCTTCCCCAGGCGCCTTCCTGGTCAGTGCGGCCAGGCAGCACCCTCCATGCCTTCCAGGTTCCAGGAACCTCCCTGCCCCTGGTCCCTTTGGGCCTAGGGAAACAGCTCCTCACTATGGCCACCCCAGGCGCTGCAGTGTCCGCCCCTCCCCGTGCTCCTATGCCTCGTCCACACCTCTTTAGTAGGCGCCTCTCAATTACTGTGAGAGGCACTGTCTTTGGCCAGGACCCGTACTGAAACGCCCACTAAATACACCACATGTGTTACATTCACAGGTCATCTCCTTGAGGTTGAATGGGCACTGAGGTGTAGTGGTAACCCCTCCTGGCTTACTAACAGGTGACCTTGGAAAGACACCCACCCTCTAGGTTAAGGTGACCAGATCGTCCCGCTTTTGGCGGGACAGTCCCGATTTTTAACAATTTGTCCCGCATCCCATGGCGCTTTAAAAAAGTCCCTATTTTTCTTTCCAAAAACGCCGTGGGACGCGGGACAAATTGTTAAAAATCGGGACTGTCCCGCCAAAAGCGGGACGATCTGGTCACCTTACTCTAGGTTCAACTTCCTCATCTGAGCAGCGAAGATGATAAACACCGCATGGTACTGCCATGACCATTAAGCTGCTTAGCAGAGTCCTGGGCTCATGGCCAGGGCTCAGCGAACGCCAGCTGCAGACTGTTGTCAGCAACGGGACCAGTCTCGCCAATGGCCCGGACGATGCACCAGCGCTCCTTGCCCACCCTCCCCCTGCTGCTCTCCTGAATGGCATCCCGGGCACTCAGACACGAGTGGCACCCTCACCTACCGGGGGCTGCTGGTGCACAGCTCCTTGAGGCAGGGGAAGGTGTGGATGGTGCGCCTGCGCTCCCGCTTCTCCCGGCGCACTCTCAGCTGCTCCAGGCCCCGAAGCTGCTCCACCTGGGCCTGCAGCTCCTCCACCTGGGCCTGCAGGCGCTCAATGGTCTCCGTCAGCCTGGGGGTGGGGTGAGGGACATGCAGGGGAGGAACTTTAAGGGGAGGGGCCAGCCCTCCTCTGGCAAACTCACTACCAACCCAGGTCCCCAGCCTGGGCTTCTGGGAGAAGGAGCAGGTGTCACACCCCTGGGTCCCTATGCCCACAGCACTCCCAGTCCTGGGCCTCCCCTCCTCCCCATAATCCTCCACCCGGCCCTCACCCGTGGATCTTCTGCTGCGCAGCCTTGCTCTCCAGCACCAGCTTCTGGTTGGTCAGCTCCAGGTCGCGGGCTGTCAGGTCCAGCTGCTCATACACTTTGGCGTGCTGCTCATTCACGTGCCGCAGTGTGTCCAGCTGTTTGGTCAGGTACTGGGGGTCGGTAGGGGGTGGTGGGTGAGTGACCTTTCAGAACAGGGTTCGGGAGACTGTCTCTGCCTGGGCTCTCCTCCCAACTTCTAGGAACAGGTTTGCTTTGGGGGTAAAGACAGTGGTGCAAGAGGGCTGCCCAGGATGGTGCGCAGGGCGGGCCTCACCTCGATCTCCTGCACCTGCTCCTCGTTGGTGGCATACATGTGCTGCAGAGACGCCTCCAGCTCCTTGTTCCTCTCCAGCAGTGTCTTCCCCAGCTCAGCGGCCAAGTGCAAGTCTGGAGGGAGGGGCGGGGGGTAGGAGAAGCGACGAGCAGTGTGAGAAAGAAGCCAGAGGACCCCCACTCATGGTCTGAGCATTCATTCTGAGTTGGGCCTCGGGGACCCTAAGGCGACCAGGACACAGGGGCTGACTGGGGGAGCCCCCAATTGGGAGGGGATGCAGGCCAGGAGCGAAGCCTTTGCACTGGCTGTTGCTTCTGCCTGGAATGTCCTCGCCCCCCCACCCCCTCCAGGGCTCATCCCTGTCTGCCTTCAAGTCTGTGCTTCCATGTCCCTTTCTCCGGGAGACTTCTCCCAACTATTGATTTTAATGGCACCTCCCCTGTCCCGCACCCCTCCCCACTTAGCTTCTTCTCCTTAGCACGGATCACCACCTAGTGCACCAAACAGCGTGCTCCCTCACCTGTTGCCTCTCCTGACTATCAGCTCACAGGGCAGGGGTTTGGCCTGTTACTTCATGGATATCCCCAGGACCTAGATCAGTACCTGGCACCGAGCAGGTGTATCGATCTTACTCGAAAGAGTGAGTGAGGAGTGTGATGAGACCCCGGGGCAAGTGACTTGGACGATAAAAAGGGAGAGCTCGTCTTCCTGGGGCCGGTGGGTGGCTGGCAATGGGCAGCCTTGGCGTTGGGCTTGGAGGGGACTGGGAGCGCACTGAGAGGTGGCGGGGCGGAGGGGCTCACTGCGTATTAGTTTGGATGAAGCTTCAGAGCTCTTTGGCGTAACATCCTTATTCTATGGATGGCAGGCCAGAGAGGGAAGAAGGACTTGCCCCAGGTCCCCAGCTGGGATGACAGGCCAGAGAGGGAAGAATGACTGGCCCCAGGTCCCCAGCTGGGTTGTAGCCAAGTTGAAAATAGAATTCAGGTCTCTGGTCCCAGTCGGTAGCATGTGGTCCTAGTGTCACGTGCCTTCTCTGAACCCTCCTTTCCCTGGGAAACAAGCCGTCCTCTTCCCCCTAAGCCCTGATTCTTGTATCTGCAGGACTGGAACCTCCTCTCCCCTCCCAGCCCGAGGTACATGAACACCTGTCAGAGGCTGGGAGGGGACCTGGCCTGGTTTTAGGGGGCGGTGTGGTCGGGAGGGGAGGGGCCTATTTGATTTGTTCTGCCAAAATGCCATCCAGGAAACCTGGATCCTTGTCCCACGATGAGGCCCTCAGTCGAGGCCAATGGTATGAATCCCAACCCAGAGGCGTGAAGGCAGCTCTGACGGGGCCGAAGGGCTGCAGGCCAGGGATTGAGCTTGGTACCATGTTCCCTTTCCAGAAAGACAGTGGTGGTTCTAGGACCCCTAGAGGATGGAAGGCCTCTATACTCCCTCCTGGCAAGTTTCAGAAACACAGTGGGTTCAGCGGGGCCCCTCCCTTGCACCCAACAAGCGCGGGTGGGGGGTTCCTCTTGGAGAGCCCCAGAGAGCAGTGACTCCAGGTGGGCATTTGAGGGCAGAGCCTGAGCTTGCTTTCAGCCAGCTGGGGGAGGGCTGACCTCACCTTAGAAAGCCAGCGGGGACTCTGACCAGCCACCAGGCCTGGACCAAAGTCCTAGCCGTCCATTAGGAACAAACCTGGAGTCTGTTCCCACACAGAGGTGAGATTTTAAAACAGGCAGCATGCAGTCTCCAGGCTGGACCTAGGCCAGGTGAAGGGGGCGGGGGGCTGTGCCCAGATGTCACCCAGAGGAGTCCCTGGTTGAGGAGTGCAAAGCCGCGATCCCGGAGCAAGGCTGCAATGACAATGGCTTAGCCTGGACAAACAAGCCGTTCTCCTAAACACCTTCCCCGCCTTTCGACAAAATCTCAGCTCATACAAATCTCAGCTAAGAACCATTAGCCTTGAGCAATTCATTAACGTTCTGATGATGATGCCAAGAAACACCGGCTACCTGGCAGGAACCTAGTGGGGGAGTGAGGACACTTGTGGTAGGAATTTATCAGCTGTGAGTTGGGCAAGTCTACAGAGTGAAAGGCTAGATGTGAGGGTTGTGAACCTGCAGCCCCACATCCTGAGTGCTGTGGAAAGTCGGGAGCCCAGCAAGACCACCCCTAGGGCCACACTCAGCAACCTCTCCTCCCTTGGGAACTGTCAGGTAGCCTGTAAAGAGGCCATTGCTACTGGTGTCGCCTGCGAGTGTGTGAGGGGACAGGCTCTGTGGGTGGCCTGCGTGGACCCCCTGCAGAGTCCCAGGGCTCAGAGGGAGCGAGGGATGGTCCTGAGCACTGCCCTCTCTGCTTGTCCTCCCAGGTGAGCATCGGAGCTACGTGCATTCCTGCAGCAGCTGAAGTCACACTACAGACCAGGGACGCGGCCCTGGAAGGCAGTGACTGTGGCCTGGGCCCCCTAGTGATTCAGGAATGGGGAAGAAGGGAACAATAGAAGCTCTTGGGGGGTGGGGAGACTCTCAGGGACTGTCACAGGGAAACTGGATCCTAATGCAAACTCAGCTGGTCCAAGCTGCCAGGAGGGATCTGGAGAAAGGTCTAGAAGGTGCACGGCCAGGGACTGAGGGGAGCCAGTGCCGGGGAAGGGCAACAGCTAACGGAGGGCTCCAGGGAGGGAGGCCTGGGAGGGGGAGAATTGGGGAGCTGGCTAAGCCAGAAGCCCGAGGAATGAACAGCGGCCACAACCAGACCACTGGACCAAGCCAGGGAAGGTACAGAGCCTCCCGCACGTCCCCGGCCCGGACCCCGGGTTTCTGGGTCTCCTGCAGCGGCTTCGGCGGCTTCCCCCTGGACCAGCTGAGTGCTGCCCAGGAGTAATGCCCCAGAAGCCTGTGAGGTCACGGCCAGGAGACGGGGATGTCTTTGAAAAGAAATGCTGAAATCCCACTGCGCTCACTGATTGGGGTCTGGTGGGGCCCCACAGACTCTGGAGCAGGGAGGCAGGAAAGGGACAGGAGACAGGCACAGGGAAGGAGAGACAAAGTTAATGGGGGGGGGCGAGGAGGAGAGGAGGAGGCCATCTACCACCTGGCAGGGCTGCGGGTGTCCCGCTTCCAGCCTACAGGGCCTGAATGTCAGGAACTCTGTGTCCACAGAATTGGGGTCTGGGTACCCAATCTCAGTGCCAAGCCGGAGCTCTCGCCGGAGGCCAAGTCTCAAGGTCAGGCGCCCAGGACTTCAAATGTGTGACTCAGCAGCCCTGTCTCAGTGGAAAGAGGCACCACAGTCTGCGATGGGGAGGAGGAGTGCCCGTGCTTACTAATTCATGGCCGTTTCTATTTTTACAGGTGCTGGCAGTGGGCAGGGGGGCAGGGGGAGCCAGGGACCTTGCTATTGGGGGGCAACAGCATCACAGTCAGACAGGATGCTGGTGGCCATGCTCCGGGGAGTGAGGCTGGGGCCTGCCCTGAGGTGCTGGTGCTGCTCCGGAACCAGGCTGGCTGGGCAAACTACTTCCCGGGACACTAAGGGGCAGCTAGGGAGCAGCTGGCAGAGAACTGGGGAACTGGGTGTAGAGAAGAGGGCGCAACAGGCATCCGATCCCCAACAGGCCTGGCTTTTGGCAAACACTCATGCCACCCTCCAGCTCTCCATGCTGGCCCCACGGGGGTAGCGCCCCAGTACTTGTCCTGGGACTTCCTCCACCCCTGCCCCCGCCCCCCCGCAGCTCTCTGAGCCCTACTTCCCATCACGCATGATCTTTCCATGTTGCTCCATGCCTTGTATAGCGTCCCCTACACCCAGAATGCCTGCCCCTCCTCCCTTGGCCCAGGGAGCACCTTCCCCGCTCTGCTCAGAGGGGCCTGTGTGGGAACCTTCGGGAGTCTGCCTGCCACAGCGCCCCTGTGGCTACCGGCTACCAGCTACCGGCTATTTGATCTCCTTTCTGCCTCCACTGCTGGAATGTGGAGAACCCGAGGGCAGAGGTCACTCCCCAGGCTCAGCACTCATTGGTGTTTGGTTAAAAGCTCCTGACATCTCTGCCACTGTCTCAGTTCTGGTTTCCCTCCTTGTTCCAGGGCTCTGGGTGCATTGCTGAGGCCAGGAGGGGAGGCTGACTGCAGAGGCCAGCAAGGCCAGAGCAGGGGGCCAGCTGGGACCATCCCCTACCCTGGCCCAGAACAGGCACCCAGCCCAGTGGGAACTGGACACCTCTCCCTCTCTGGGAGCAACACATCTCCCACCCTTACTCCCGGGCTCCTTCCCCCCACATCTGGGCCGGGCATGGCGCCAGAGACTTCCGTAAGGGAGCAGGAGAGAAATGAGACAGCAGTAATATCAGCATCTGCCTCCCGGGAGGGGAGGCCATTTTCCAACCTTTCCTTCTAGGCTGCCTCTTCCATGCAGCCCTCTCATTGCATCCTGTCACCTGCACTCAATTACAAGCCCGCCTCCACCTGGTCCACGTAGTGGGCCGGGGCTGGGGCTAGTCCAGTGCCCAGGATAGTGTCTGACCCGTAGGGGAGCCTGATGGGTGTTTGTGGGATGCAAAAGTAGTGCCCAGGGTTGGGAAGGGGTTGTCACAGCCAGTATTGGGCATCTCATTCCAGGCAGGGAAACTGAGGGTAGACTCTGGGCATATAGGACGGCAGGGCGCAGCCCAGCAGGCCCAGTCCCACATACTAGTCCTCAGAGGCTCTGGTTACCCCACATTCCTGAGCACAGGACTGAGCCTCATCTACCAGCAAATCTGGCCACGTGAGGATGTGGGTCAGGGCCAGTAACAAAGGCTCCAGGATCTGGGTAGATGTCTCCCTGGGGTAAAAGCCAGGCCTTGGGGGCCATGGGTGGAGCCCCAGAGCGTGTGTGTGTGTGTGTGTGTGTGTGTGTGTGTGTGTGTGTGTACACACTCAATCAGACTTGTGTCCACACCTGCCCTCCGGGGGCTGTGGTCACTTCTCCTGGACACGCCTCCAGCCCTGACCTCCAAGAATGAGGTGCTCTTGTGGGGGAGGGGTGGATTTGACTCCGGTCCCGCAGGCCTTGGCTCTGACCCTCAGGCCTACTCCTCCTTCCGGTCCTAACAGCCGGCCCCTACTCTTAGTGATGTCACTCCGGCCACCTCATCACCAGCTTCTAACCCACTTCCAGTCGCCCTCGCTGCTCTCAGATGGAGGCGGGAGGTGGCTCCCTCTAATCTGGGCTCTTGCTCAGAATTGCCAGACCTGACCCCCAAACCATGAGCAGAGGGGGCGGGTTTTTTGGGGGGAGGGCCAGGGGACTCCAAATCTTCACCTCTCCCCTGTCGGGGTGCCTGCACCCCTATCCCCTCCCTGGGTGGAGGGGAAGGGAGTTGGGGAAACTTTCCGGGAGTCTTAGAGCTCAGGAATTCTGGCAGGGAAGGGTGTCGCTGGATTGGGGATAAGATCGTTCTCCCCCTCCCCCCACACACTCCACCCCTCCCAGCCAAACAACCAAGGAGCCACGTCCCGGCCTCCAAACAATTCCAGCCAGTTCTCAGGCCCCCGGCAATATCGGGGGGCCCTGGGCAGTGCCTGCCTCTAAGTTGGGGTGGGCGAGCTGGGTGAAGTATGCCCCTGTCCTTCGGGGAAGAGGAAGACTGTTCCCCCGACTTCTGCAGGTCTTCGCGGGCCCGGGCCGGTCTTCCAGGGCAGCGCGCCCCTTCTCTCCACGTCCCCATTCTCCACACGCATCACCCATCGCAGACGGGGCCGCGGGGTGCAGCTCAGCCCTCCCGGGGGTGACACCGCCCAACAATGGAGAAGTGAACAGAGGTCGCGGGGCGCACCTCGCTCCCCTGCCCCCTCCTCCGTGCTCACCCTGCTCCAGGTCCTGCTGGTCGTACCAGTGCTCCTCTTCCTCTGCGGAGAAGTCCTCCATGCCGGCGGCCCTCCGCCTGGCCCTGCGGGGGCGGGCGGGCGCTGCGGCGGCGCGGCTCAGGGCCGCGGTGCGGGGCCCGGGACAATGCGGCGGCGGCGGGCCCGGGCTCCCGCGTCGCGGACTCGGGCTGCAGCGCCCCCGCCCGCGCTGCGCCCCTTCGCCATCGGCCGCTGACCTGGCGCCCACAGCGGGCGGATGCGCCGCGGCGATCTGGCCCGGCCGGGGTGCTGCGGAGCCGGGAACTCCGAGCGGCGGCGGCACAAAGGGTAGAGGGGAGGGGACGGCGGGCGATTAGGCCACAAGGAGGGCCCGGACCCGCAGGCAGGTCTGGGGAGCTACGAGTGCGCGGGTGCCCCGGCGGACGCCCCTGGCCCACCTCCGGCCCGCGATGCCCCCGGCCCGCCCAGCGACTCCCGGAGCGGCGGCCGCATCTCGGCCGGGTTTGCCCGGCGTTTCCCCAACCGCCTAGAGCTTCCCCAACCGCCCGCTCCACGGGGTGGGGCCTGCCACCGCCGGCCAATCAGAAGGCGTATGCAAAGATGGAGGCGGAGCCTGGGGCGGGATCTCCCTGGTGCCCTGGTTTGGCTGCCAGATGAACCCGCCCCTTCCCTCCAGGCTGGGCTCCTTCAGTTTACTAGTAGGTCTCATTGTCTGAAATTATTTTATTTCATTTACCTGTTGTGTTTCTCTAGCTCTGGATCTCCTCACAGCAAGGAACTTATCTTTTGTTCACAGCTGGCTGCTCAGTGCCTAGAGCAGCCTGGCTTATTGATACCTTCCATGAATGAGTGTTCATTGACAATTACAGTGCCCGTAAGAAGTTGAATGCTTAAATGCCTGTGGCTAGAAACCTCAGGCCAGAAGAGGCGAGGTTTGAGGGTGTGTTACGTGCATTCTGGGCCTTCCTCTTTAAGGTCCCATTGCCCTCTCCTTGGGATCCATATCCTATATCCAATGATACCCATTAAAATAAAAAAAAATTTCACTTACCCAAGCATTCTTTCCTTAAAGGAGTTTTCAGACTCCAGCATTCATGTAACTCATTTTATTTTATTTTTTCTTAATCCTCACCTGAGGATATTTTTTTCCATTGATTTTTTATTTATTATTTTTTAAAAATATTTTTAATTGATTTTTTACAGAAAGGAAGGGAGAGGGATAGAGAGTTAGAAACATCAATCAGCTGCCTCCTCCTGCACACCTCCTACTGGGGATGTGCCCGCAATCAAGGTACATGCCCTTGACCGGAATCGAACCTGGAACCTTTCAGTCCACAGGCTGACGCTCTATCCACTGAGCCAAACCAGTTAGGGTTCCATTGATTTTTTAGACAGAGTGGAAGGGAAAGGTAAAGACAGAGAGAGAGAAACATCAATGTGAGAGAGACACATCGATTGGTTGGGATGGGGATCGAGCCTGCAACCGAGGTACAGGCCCCTGACCAGAATTAAACCTTCAACCCTTCAGTCCTCGCCGATGCTCTAACCAGCGAGGGCCATCTAACGCATTTTTATTAGGACCCACTATATGCTGGCACTACCGTTGAAATACCCTGATTATATCCAGCCACCCTCCCTGCGCCCCAGTCCCAGGAGCAGTGCCTGGTAGGGGCGAGCATGTCACCAAGGCTGGATTCTCCTTGCTGTCTGAGAACTAGGCAGGGTCATTCAGGCTGGACCCCACTAGGTCCCACGAGGCTGGGGTGGGTGGGGGTGGGCTGAAGCTGGGCAACCAGCTCTGCCAGGTTTGTGGAGCCTCCCCACAGCTTCCCAAGGGGACAGAGGCTGGAGGATGGAGGCCCAGGTGACTCAGAGAGCTGTGGATGCGGGGGGATGGGGTTCCTGCTGCATACCAGGTCTGTGCTGGGCCCTTTGCCCAATTCGGTTCATCAGATCCCAGGCTCCTTGGCCAGTGGGATCACTCTTGTGCCTTCCGGGCAGATGTAATCATATTTTCTAAACTATTGCATGAGGAGGAAAATGAGATCTGCCTTTGCAGCAGGAAATTCCTTTGTCTTCCTGAGCTTCCAGCCAACAAGCCCTGGGATCCATTTCAGGCCTTTTCCTCTCAGCAGAGTATAGAGCCACGTGTGGCTGGGACTTATAAATCAGCTGATCTTGGGAGCCCCCAGAGCCGGTGCCTCATCTGTGGGTCACTCAGATCTATTTCACCGTGTTCCTGGTCAGGAGCCTCCAGACGCCACGTTGACCGACTCAACCTCCCCCAAGCCTTGGGCACTGTGATTCCCCTGCGGCTGATTTCACACTCCGGGGACAGGGAACACTTCCCCAGGCCCCATCGGAGGAGCTCCCGGATCCTAGAGGCGGGACTAGAGCCCAGATAGGGACCCGTGGGAGCTCGGAGCCCGATGCAACTGCAATGAGGCAAACGCCCTCCCTGTGGGGTGGGCTAGGGACTCTGACGCGACCCTCGGCGGGCACAGTGCCAACCCCCAGCCCAGCCCACCGGAAATGACGGCGCAGGCGGTGCTGACGTTGAGGGTCTCGGTCACTCCCAGTCCCGCTGGGGGAGGGCTAGGGTGCCCAGCCCGAGCCTCTGGGCCCCTGCCCCCCCTCTCCGCTCCCCTCCCGCTCATCTTGGATTGAGGTCAAGGGATCGAGCGGCACCGGGACACCTTCCTCGGGTGCACCCACCCCTGCAGGCCTAGCTGTCCCCAGACATTCCTGCGCTGGGCACCGGCTGCACTGAATGCTCTTGCCCCATCTGTCCTGTCTGTCCACCAGTCTGAGGTCAGTGCCTGGCAGGGTAAGGCGCTGGATATATTTGAATGAGTGAGGTCATCTGGTGCCCTCCCTTCCCCCCATCAACCATCTGAGTCTGTCCGGGACAAGATTCTCACAGTCCCTGTGGTCGGGAAGTCCTTCCATATGTCTACCTCGAATCCCTGCAGTTAGTTAAACCTGCCAGGCCTGTCATTTAGGATGCATATGCTGAGTGTCCTCCTGTGGCCTCACCTTACTCTTTTTTTAAATCCTCATCGAGAATATTTTGCCCCATTGACTTTTAGAGAGAGGGAAAGACAGACAGAAACATCGATGTGGTTGCCTCCTGCACATGTCCCGACCAGGACCAGGGCCCTGGCCCCCGGCTGGGGAGGAGCCTGCAACCGAGGCACATGCACTTGACCGGAATTGAACCTGGGATTCTTCCGTCTGCAGGCCGCTGCTCTATCCACTGAGCCAAACCGGCTAGGGCTCTCCCTGCTCTTTCAGTACCAAGTCATGGGGTTGTTGGGAGGATTCCCCGAGTTAACACAGGTCAAGTGCTTAGAGCAGGACCTGAGCCGCGAGCACCAGTCAGTGTTTGCCTTTAGGGTCATTGTTATTATAACTACTTTTACCTGGAGGATTGCTCCTCACCGACCACTAACCCTCTGCTGGCAGGGCTCCAGGGACCTTCTCTTCCTGGTAGGGAGCGGGGGGGGGGGGGGGGGGGGGGGGGGGGGGGGGGGGGGGGGGGGGGGGGGGGGGGGGGGGGGGGCGGGGGGCAGGCAGGCAAGGCTCTCAGTCAAGGCCAGAGCCATGGACCTAAGAGACCTGTGGCGCAGCTCCAGGCACTGCCAGATCCACCTCTCAGACTGGGAGCTCCTTAAGGGCAGGCACGTAGCAGGCCCAGCGAGTGAACAAATGAATGCTCTAGAACCAGCGGTGCAGCCAGGTCCCTTGGCCCTTCATCCTTCCCTGTCCCAGCTCAGATCCCCCTGCCCGCACCCCCACCCCCTGCTGAAAGGCTCCTCAAAGTACTAAAAACTGGATCTGAGAAACAGCCAGTGAACGTGTCATTCCTACTTACTGACGTGGACAACCAAAGTGGCTCCATCTTCTACGATCGCCCAGGAGTTACCGTCACTCCCCTGCCCAAGAGGTGATTTCTGTGTCCAGGCCAGTGTAGGTGCTGGGGTTGCAGGGAGCAAGACAGGCCCAGTCCCCGCTCCTACGAAGCTTGCATTTCACCAGGAGAGACAGCCATAAACCAAATAAAGAGACAAACACATTTCAAACGGTGGTAAGGTTTTAGGGAACACCAGGGGCTGAAATAACAACCGCTGGGGATGGGAAATCTGTCAGGAAAAGAGGCTTTAAAGATAAGACTCCCTGCCCTAACCGGTGTGGCTCAGTGGATAGAGCGTCGGCCTTCAGACTGAAGGGTTCCAGGTTTGATTCCGGTCAAGGGCATGTGCCTTGGTTGCAGGCACATCTCCGGTAGGGGGTGTGCAGGAGGCAGCTGATCGATGTTTCTCTCTCATCGATGTTTCTAACTCTCTATCCCTCTCCCTTTCTCTCTGTAAAAAATCAATAAAATATATATTTTAAAATAAAGATAAGACCCCTGCCTGGCCGGTGTGGCTCAGTGGTTGAATGTCGACCAGGAGGTCAGGGTTCGATTCCTGGTCAGGGCACATGCCTGGGTTGTGGGCTCAATCCCCAGTGGGGGGTGAAAGGGAATGGTTCTCACTCATCATTGATATTTCTATGTCTCTCTCCCTCTTTCTGAAATCAATAAAAAACTTTTTTTTTTTTAAAGATAAGACCCGAAGGATGAGAGGGGGACAGGCACACGAAGAGGAGGAGGAGGGCTGTCCCAGGCGGAAGGAACAACCTGTGCAGAGACCTGGGGCAGCAAGCTCAGGGGGTTGGGGAAACGTGGGAAGATCAGTGTGTGGAGCCGGGGACTCAGGGGAGGGGAGCACATGGGCTGGGAGGTCACAGTGCAGCTTGAGGAAGTTGTTCCCAGGACTCTGGGGTGTTTTCAGTGGGGTAGGGTTTTGAGCTGTACTTTACGGCTGCCCGCTGTTCTGCAGAGAAGAGATGAGAGGGGGCAGGAGTGGAGGCCACTGTGGATGGGGGCCAACGGGGGCTCTGGCGAGGGGGGCAGTGGAGATGATACGTGTTTGGGGAATAACATCAGGATGCAGTGATGGATTGGCCTTGGGGTGACAAGAGGAGAGGCGTCAAGGGTGACACTGATTTGGGGGGGAAGTGCCATTTACTGACATGAGGCTTATAGACAAAAGCCAGGAGAGAGAAGGACGGGGTTTGAGGGGACAACGTGTGGAGAAGAGAATCACCCACAATGTGGCAGTTTGTTTTCTTTACATTTTAAAAATCCTCACCCGAGGATACTAGGATATGTTTCCTGAGGATATGTTTATTGATTTTATTTTTTAAAATTTTTATTTATTTTTTATATATTTCATTGATTTTTTACAGAGAGGAAGGGAGAGGGAGAGCGAGTTAGAAACATTGATGAGAGAGAAACACCAATCAGCTGCCTCCTGCACACCCGCTACTGGAGATGTGCCCGCAACCAAGGTACATGCCTGTGACTGAAATCGAACCTGGGACCCTTGAGTCCGCAGGCTGGTACTCTATCCATTGAGACAAACCGGTTAGGGCATGTTTATTGATTTTAGAGAGGGAGGAAGGGAGAGACAGAGAGAGAGGGAGAAACATTGATGATTGGTTGCCGCAAACTGGGTATGTGCCCTGACTAGGAATCGAACCAGTGACCTTTCAGTGCATAGGACTACACTCAACCCACTGAGCCACACTGGCTGGGGCTCAGACACCTTTTCTGGTTTGTACCCTTTGGGACACTCACTCTCAGAACCCGGGGCCTTGCTGTGCGACGCCCAGGCCACGCATTGGGTCCCATGCTGACGATTCCAGATTCAGCCCCCGCTGAGCCCCGCCTTTACGTCCTCCCGACATGCCAGGTGCCCGATGTGTGAGTGAAGAAGCCTCCAGATGATTCCAGCACCCAGCTGTGCCGAGTTAACCCCTCTCCCGGCCATTCTACCTCCCCTGCTGAGGCCCCAGCGGTTGTGGAGCGGGCATAGGCCACCTCAGCTGAACCACCGACGGCTTCCTTTATAACCATGTTTATGGTTCTACGCCAAGTTTGGTGGGGAAGTAGCAATAGTACCTAGAACCATGGTCGGCAAACTGCGGCTCGCAAGCCACATGCGGCTCTTTGGCCCCTTGAGTGTGGCTCTTCCATAAAATACCACGGCCTGGGCGAGTCTATTTTGAAGAAGTGGCGTTAGAAGAAGTTTAAGTTTAAAAAATTTGGCTCTCAAAAGAAATTTCAATCGTTGTACTGTTGATATTTGGCTCTGTGGACTGATGAGTTTGCCGACCACGGTCCTAGAATATGCATCCACCTGACAATCAAGATTCCACATCCCCATCATCACCTGCATCCGTAGTCACCATATCACCAGTGACTGCCTAGGTTCAACCCTCATCATCTCTCCCCCCCCCACCCCGCCCACCACCCCCCACCCCCCGGCTGGATTCGCTGTGTTCAGTCACTGTCTTTCCTGCAGCAGCCAGAATGACTTTGCTAAGACATAATGACATTATTCCCCTGCTTCGAAGGCTCCTGTTGCTCAGAGCATGAGATCAAGGCTCCCTGACAGGGTGTACGCAGCTCTTTCTGCTCTGGCCCTGGCCTGTCTCTAGCTGTAGCTCTTGTTACTCTGCATTCGCCCAGCCAGGTGTCTCCGCGATCTGGTTGTCCCAGGCTCTCTACGCTTCTGCGCCTTCCTTCTGCTCCCGCTCTCTCCACCTGCCTGGCCGTGGGACACGCTCCGTTCACCCTTTCCAACCTCTTTCCGTTGTCTCCAGCTGCTCCAGGCCCGGGGGCTGAAGCTTTTGTGGGCTGCACCTGTGGGTCCTTTGTCTCTTGCTGTCTGTGGGTCCCCTGGTGGGAAGCACCAGCAGGAAGTGGAGGGGAGAGGAGTGAAGGTGGGGGATCTCTCCGACAGCGCCCTCCGTTCCAGACCCTGGGAGGCCCCTGCTCCTGTGGGCCTCTCCTACAGCTGGGCTTTCTTCTTCTGGGCTCGGGCAACCACGCCTCCCTTTGCCCCTCAGGCTTAAGGATGGCCCAGGCTCCCCGCTGCTTCTAGCCCCCAGCGCATCACGGTTCTTGTTGGTTTCCCTCTGCTTGTAAATCACCCCTTAATGAACCGCTGCTGGCTCCTCTGTCTGCGTGTTCCATCCGCTTCCTGTTGGGACCCTGGCTGATGCTCTGTCATCCTCCAAACCTAGTCCCGCCTTCCCTACACTGCAGAGTCTTTCCTCACCCATTCCCACCAGGGCTCTGGACAGACTCCCACGCTCAACCCTGTAACTCTCTGTTGCTCCCTCTCCCCCTCCTCTCTCTCTCTCTCTCTTTCCAGTAGGAACTTGCCTTGATAGCTCAGGCCCTGGCAGCTTGCAAGGTGCCTGGCACTTAGTAGGTGCTGAGTCAATGTTTGTTGCATGATTGATGGTTGAATTCAGAACAAAAAGGGCTCCAGAGAGGGCTGTGACAGCCCCAGACTGGCGACTCCTCCTCTATGCTGGGCATAAATGAAGGTCACAGCATGCTTTCCATAGGGGAGTCATAACTAAGAACCTACTAGGGATCATCAAATGAAGGGCTAGTCATCTCTTGAGACATTCTAAAGCTCTCTTTTACTACTAATATGTTTTCTGAATACATCGTCTTTTTTCTTTAAAAAAAATTACTATCAAAGTTTCAAGCTGCTACAAAAGTCGAGAGAGCAGTCAATGAATCTTCACATACCTCCAGCCCAGATTCAACAATGGCCGAGCCGAAACCGGTTTGGCTCAGTGGATAGAGCGTCGGCCTGCGGACTGAAAGGTCCCAGGTTCGATTCCGGTCAAGGGCATGTACCTTGGTTGTGGGCACATCCCCAGTAGGGGGTGTGCAAGAAGCAGCTGATCGATGTTTCTCTCTCATTGATGTTTCTAACTCTCTATCCCTCTCTCTTCCTCTCTGTAAAAAAATCAATAAAATATATTTTAAAAAAAAACAACAATGGCCGAGATTCCACCACATTTGCCCCCCCCCCAGCCCATTCTTTATCTTCTTTTCTTTGCTGCAGTATTTCCCTAGCCATTAGGCCATAGTCCCTCTACACACTTCAGTATGCCTCACTAAAAACAACCAGCAGCTTTTAAAAACATGAGAATTGGTGGGAGTAAGACGGATGTTAAGTGTAACTTAGAGACGGTAAACAAACAGTGGGGATAAATGGGTATTTCCCCACCTAGATGTGTTACCGGTCATGTTCCTCAAGACGATGCTAATATGTTCCCCATACTTTGGGGCAAGAGTTGCACAGGGGTCTTGTAAGGCTTCTGGAAATGGACGATAAGATTTTCTGAGCATGAAAATCGGTGGCAAGAGTGAGGTCCATTAGTGACCAGTAATATTTCAGTGGCACTTGAAGTCCCTGATTGTGAACCATAGAAATGGTGCTGAGTGGTGGGCAGGACCCAGGGCTCACCATTACTTCCTTCAAACGGCCAGTGAGCATCTGCTCTGGGTTTTGGTTTTTGTTTGTTTGTTTTTCTTATTTTCTTATTTCTTCCTTATTTTGTTTTTCCAGTTTTTGGTTTTTTCAAGTTGATTGAGGTATAATTTAATATACAGTAAAAGTCACCCCTTTTTGTTAGTTACGGTATATGAACTTTGACAAACATATACAGTCCTGGAACCACCACCACTACCACCATCAAAACATAGAATGTTTATCACCCCCTAAATGTCCTCATACCCTTTGGTAGGCAATCCCCTTAGCCTGCTCCCAGTCCATGGCTAACATTGATGTGTTTTCTGTCCCAATGTTTTGCCTTTTCCAGAATGTCATATAAATGGCATCATACAGTTTACCTTCTGTGTCTGGCCAATGCCTTTGAGATGGTCCACATTGTCCCTGCATGTATCACTCGCTGTTCCTTTTGTTGCTGAGTTCTAGTCCCTGTGCATAGCTGAACCATAATCTGTTTATTCATCAGATGATGGGCATTGGGGTTATTTTAAACTTTGGGTGATTATGAATGAAATTACTATCAGTAGTACACAGGCTTTTTGTGTGAGTATCTGTCTTATTTTCTCCTGGGTAAATACCACGAGTGGGGTTATAGAGTTTTTAACTTTATAAGAAACTATAAATGCTCCCCATCCTCACCAATATGTGGTATGTCAGGCTTTTTTTTTTGTAAAAAACCCATCTTAATCTATATATATAAAAGGCTAATATGCTAAGTGTCCCTCCAACCATCCAACTGGTTGCTATGACATGCACTGACCACCAGGGGGCAGATGCTCAATGCAGGAGCTGCCAAGCTGTGGTGACTTGGCAGCTGCGGTTCTCAGGTGACACACTGGGAACCAGAGAGGAGGGAGCCCGATTATAGGGTGCATCACCCACGAACTGCCCTCTCACAATCCTGGACCCCTAGGGGGATGTTGGAGAGCCAGTTTCTGCCTGATCCTTGCAGGCCAGGCTGAGGGACCCCAATGGTGCACGAATCTGTGCACCAGGCCTCTAGTAGGTATATAATGGTTATCATATTGTGACTTCAATTTGCATCTTTTTAATGACTAAGATTCAGAGTTTTATTTTTATTTTTTAATTGATTTCAGAGAGGAAGGGAGAGGGAGAGATAGAAATATCAATGATGGGAGAGAATCATTAATTGGCTGCCTCCTGCACACCCCCTACTGGAAATCAAGCCCGTAACCCTGGGCATGTGCCCTGACCAGAAATCGAACCATGACCTCCTGGTTCAGAGGGCGATGCTCAACTACTGAGCCACTGTGGATGGGCAGATTCAGAGGTGTTTTTTTAGTTTTTTTTTTTAAAGGTTTTGTTTTTTTAAAATATATTTTATTGATTTTTTTACAGAGAGGAAGGGAGAGGGATAGAGAGTTAGAAACATCGATAAGAGAGAAACATCGATCAGCTGCCTCCTGCACACCCCCCACCGGGGATGTGCCCACAACCAAGGTACATGCCCTTGACCGGAATCGAACCTGGGACCCTTCAGTCCACAGGCCGACGCTCTATCCACTGAGCCAAACTGGTTTCGGCCAGATTCAGAGTTTTTAATGTCACTTTGGGCTAGCCTAGAGTTGGGTGCTTTGTAGAGTGGACTGGATTTTTTTTTTAAATGCCAAATAAAGGTGCCATTCATTTGTTATCTCAGAGCACTCAGAAAAGCCATGGAGCCTGCCCAAGATTTCATCCAGGGCAGGGAAAACACACCTCTGGAGCAAAGACAGACCTACTCTGTCCAGTCTGCTCACTCAGTGACATGTTGACACCCTGTCCCCTCCTTCCCGCCTCCACACCTATCCTACTCTGCCTTTGCCACCCTTTGCTGCCTCGATGGTGCGTCCCTCATTTTTCACCGGTGGAATTCCTATTTAAGCTGAATTTCACCTCCTTTTGAAGCATCTGGGATTTTCAGAAGCTTGCAGACATAGCATGCAAGATGATGTTACAGAAAAAGCGCAACCTCTTTTGGGGTGAGTTGGATTTTTGTTTTTATTTATTTATTTTGCTTTGCTCCTTATTAGTTGTGTGACTTTGGGCAAGTAACTTAAATGTTTTGAGCCTCAGTTTCCCCAAATGTATAATGTGATAATACTTACCTCAGAGGTAGGATTCTGTTGTTAGTGATATTGTTGTCACATTATTATTATTAATTACTACTACTACTACTATTTTGCCTCTATCAAAGGCTCACTGGTTGAATCATGGCTGATTCTTTTCTTGATTCTCTCCCAAGATAATTGCTCATTAAGAATAGGCCCTGCCCTAACCAGTTTGGCTCAGTGGATAGAGCGTCGGCCTGCAGACTGAAGGGTCCCAGGTTCGATTCTGGTCAAGGGCACGTACCTTGGTTGCAGGCACATCCGCAATAGGGTGTGTGCAGGAGGCAGCTGGTCGATGTTTCTAACTCTCTACCCCTCTCCCTTCCTCTCTGTAAAAAATCAATAAAATATATTTAGAAAAAAAAAAAAAAAAAAAAGAATAGGCCCTGTGACTTCAGCCCCTGTGCTCCCATTCTTGACAGTGTTGCTAAATACCAGTCCCTCAGCACGTTTGTTGAAATGGACGGACTTAAAAGGGTTTTCAGGGAAGGCAGGTGGCCAGAAAGGAGCTGTGGGACCCAGAGGGACTCCAGCTCTCATCAGACCCCTGCGCTGCTTTCCTGGAGCAGGCCATGGAGTCCGCCTTCCTCCCGCAGGATGGATGGCTGAGCCTGGGCTGTCTGGACACGTGGGTTTCACAGGTCAGAAAAAGGGGAACCAAGAGAGCAGATACTAAATAATAATAGTAATAATAATAATAATAATAATAATAATAATAAAGAAGAAGAATGGGGAGGACAGGATTGACAAGGAGTAAACTCAAGGGAGAGAGAAAGTGTGGGCCCAGTGACGGCGTGGGGACCAATGTTGAGGACGGGGACCGGGAGGATCGGGGGCTGGGGCTGGGGCGGAAATGGGAGCTGGAGCGGGGACAGGGCAGAAGGAAGGGCGCGGGGAGGCTTTGGGTCCCGCTGAGTCGGAGAGGCAGACTGGGCGCCGGGAGTGGACAGTGCCTGCCGCGGCTGCAGGTGCTGTGGGGGCGGAGCCACCGGGGCGGGGCCTAATGGGGGCGGAGTCACGGGAGGCGGGGCCGACGCCGGGCCGGCGGGCGGGGTGCCGCGCTCCGCTCTGCTCCTGCGAGAGCAGCGGGGGCCGCGGAGCTGGAGCTGGAGCTGGATCCCGAGCCGGGGCCGGGGCGGGAGTCGGGGTCGGGGCCGGGCCGGAGCGGGCTCCAACGATATGGGGTCGGCCGACTCCAAGCTGAATTTCCGAAAGGCGGTGATCCAGCTCACCACCAAGACGCAGGTGCGCCGGGACCCCGGCCTCCCCACCCACCTGCCGGGCTGGGGGCTGGGCAGGGCCGGGGAGGGGGGGTGCTGCGCGAACTTGGCCTGCCCTGAGATGGGGGAACCAGCTGGGCCGGCGGGTGGTACTGAGGTCAGAGCCAAACCCCTTGGCCTGTACCCGATGCTCCATCCCCTAGCCCCGGTCCCCCACCCCAGCCTCCTCTCCCGGGAACATCCTCTCCCCGCGGCCGCTGCTGCCACCTTAGGCTGACGTGTGCCTACTTCCCGAGCCGGCCTCGCCGCTGTCCACCCCCTGCCCATCCCCCACCCACTCCGTCCCTCCAGTCTTGTATCTTCAGCCTCTCCCCGCCTCCTCCCACCCGTCCACCTCCCTGCTCCCCTCCCTGCCCCTCGGTGCCCGCGGGTCCCGGACACGCAGAGCCGGCTGACTCAATGCAAACAAAGCCGGGCCGGCGTCTGCCCTGGTCGGGGAAACAGCTGGTGCGCGGCCGCAGCAGCCTTGCTGGGCCCAGGTCGATGCCCATGGCAGGAGAGGCCCAGCAGCCTGGCTAGAGGACCGGTTCCCAGGCCCGTGGAACCCAGTGTCCCAGCTGGGACCACTCCTGAAGGGCGCTTGTCCTCTGAGGCCCAGCTGTGGGGACGGCTGTGTTTGTGGTACCCTCTGTTCAGGGCTGAGAAACCTGCACGTTGCCCTTGACCGGCTGGTGTGGGGCCTGGGGGTGTCCTGCAGCTTAGTCCATGCTCCCCCCAGTCCACAAGCGGCACAGAGGCCACCTCCTTGCCCCCTCTGCCCCCCAAACAGGTCCTGGCCCAGCAAGGCGGCTTCCTTGCCCACCCCTTCTCTCCTCACCCCTTGAACCAGGCCCTTCTGGCCACAGAGATGCCAGCCCTGACTCCCCAGATCCCCCACTTTCAAGGGAGTCAGGACCTGCTGCTATCTGGGGCTTTCCTCTCACCCCCAACCCCACCCCACCCACCCCACTGCTCCTCAGCGCTCTGCTCCCTCTTGCTCTTGGCAGTTAGGGTGGGAGGGAGGGAGCCATTTCCACAGCCAGCTGGTCCCAGCTCCAGAGGCCAGACCACAGGTCCCACCCTCTCCCGTTCCCATGAGAGAAAGGCCAGGTGCTGGCCACTGCCCAGGGCCTCTGGAGAGTCCAGCTGGCTGAGGGGTGTGTGATAGGAACCAGACCTTGCTCCTTGTAGCTTCCCCAGGCTCCTGGTTCGTCTGGCCCTTGGCTCTCCAGCGGTGGGGCGCCTAGGGCTGTGGGTGGCAGGGCGGCCAGCCCCCAAGGTGGGGCCACAGAGAGAAGAGGAAGGCAGGCTCCAGTGTTTACCTACCGGCCAGGGAAACACCTTGTTGGAGAAATGAACTATGGGCTGTTGGCTCAGCTGCTGGGGTCCAGTGCTGGGCCAGCAGGACTAGCTCAGCCAGGTCCCAAGGGATCTGGGTGGACTACATTCCTACCTGCTCCAGCCCCCCCCCCCCCAATACAATGATGGAGCTGACTGAGGCATTGGTGTCCCATTTCCCAGCTGAGGATAGTGCGTTGACTTGGGACAGGACTGAAGCCAGAGACCAGCCTGGGTCTCCCTCTGGGGAGCACTGGGGCTGCCTGGAGGGAGCGACCCTCAGGGACTGACACCTCAGGTCCTGTGTAGTGACCTGGCTTGGGCAGCTTGGGAGTGAGGACCAGCTCCCAGGTAGTCATTCCAGACCTTGCCCCTCCATGTCTCCGAGGAGATTCAGGCTGGTTGTCCACGGGGTACTCTCCAGTCCTGGGCCCCCCGGAGCTGTGCTGTGAACACAGTTTTGCTGTGGGCAGTGACCAGCCGGCCCCGCGCCTTTTCCCACCGCCCAGCCTTCCTGTGCTGCATCCTGTCTCCTTCCTGCCTGGCCTGGGCCCGGCCCTGGTTCTGAGGGCCAGGAGCTTTGGCTGGGCTCTCTGCGTCTTTCCCAGGTGGGTGGGGCCCTGGAGGGGGACATTCCTGGACCTGGACCCTCTCCTCGATCCCACATGTTCTGAGGTTCTCTGCTGTTGGGCAGATGGGATCCGGTGGGTCCATGTTTACATGTGTGCACATGTACATGCGTGTGCATGCCGTGGTGACAGTCCTCCAGGACAGGTCACCCTTTGCAGGCTGGTCCTTCCCTCCTCCACCCAGAAAGGTTTCCAAAGATGGAGCTGGGCCCTCAAGAGGGGGAGTTCCTGCCTGAGCAGGTCCTAACAGAGCTGGGGTGAGAACAGCTGGTTTCCCACCAGGTAGCTCAGTCCCTGTGCCCCTGGTGGTGGGGGCCTGCCCAGCTGCTTCTTTTCAAAGAAACTGGCCTGGATTTTAGAGCGTCTTGGGTTGGGTGGAGCCCAGCTGGGGTAACTGAGGCAGGAGCTAAGCCATGTCCCCCCCTCAGAGCCTAAGGGGCCCCAGTGACCCTGGCCGATACCTATAGCATCAGGCTAGGCTGGTATGGTCAGGCAATGGTTGCCAAGTTGAAGTGTCCAAGCCACGGTGGGATCGGTTGGGGAAGGGGGAGGTGAAAGTCACCACTCTTGAAGTTCAAGGCCAGCTCCCAGCTGGGACTCTCCTCTGTTTCAGGGCTGGCCTACCCTGGAGACACTTGCTTGATGAACTAGGTCAGGGGCCAAGTCTACTTGGTGTTGAGATGAGTTTCTGCCCCTTTAAGGGGGGTAGTGGTTACCTGGAAGGTGGGGAAGGTGTAGAGATGAGAGCTTCCCATTGGTGCTTCCGGATTGGGGAGGGGGGGCTCTTCATGTTTCTGGGATGTCCTTTCCCACCCCCACCCTGGCCACCCACACTGGGGTGTGGTACCCCTGGGACCCCAGTGAGTGTCAGAGGGCTGTCCTGGCTGATGGCGCCAGGTGCCAGCAAACCCCAGCCCCAGGGCCCCTCCTTTGGCCTCTGTTCCCCCCCCCCCCCCCCCCCCCCCGCCGCCGCCGCCCCGGCCCTCTCCCCCACTAACTCGCTCTACCAGTTCTGGGACTGAGTGGGCCATGGTGCCAGGCCTGTCCAGAGGGCCAAGGCCTCATGCTGCCCTGTAGCTCAGTGGGGGATGTTGCTTGGGGAGTGGCCTGGGTACACCTGGACCTTGGTGAGGCTTGCGACCCCAGCCCTAACTCTGGACAGCCCCCCTGGCCCTCGGCCCTGCCTAGTGATGGGCTGAAGGGATCTCGAGGAGTAATTATAGCCTTTGGCTGAACAGATATTGCCTGAGCATCTGCCCTGTGCCTCAGCTGCAGGTCAGGGAGGAAGGGCTGTGGACTAAAGGGGCCTCAAGTCTGGCGGAGCCAGGGACCATGGTGAGTGGTTCGGGAGGGGGTTCCAAGGTGGGAGCAAGCCCATCTGTCCAGAGCTCTGGGAGACTTCTTGCAAGAAGTGGCTTCAGAGAACACAAGTATTATTATTATTATTATTATTATTATTATTATTATTATTAAAACTAATTTCAGAGCTCTTTATTATTATTATTATTTTCCTTTTAATCCTCACTTGACCATACTTTTCCATTGATTTTTAGAGAGGGGGAAGAGAGAGGGAAAGACAGAGAAATATCGATGTGAGAGAAACACATCCAATCAGTTGCCTCCTGCACACGCCCCAACGAGGGCCCAGGCTGGGGAGGCGCCTGCAACCTAGGTACATGCCCTTCATCGGAATCGAACCCAGGACCCTTCAGTCTGCAGGCTGACGCTCTATCCACTGAGCCAAACTGGCTAGGGCCAGAATTATTATTATATTTTTCTTTATTTATTGATTAAAGTATTACATATGCGTCCTTATCCCCCCATTGCCCCCCCCCCCCCGCTCATGCCTTCACCCCCCTGTTGTCTGTGTCCATTGGTTAGACTTACATGCATGCATACAAGTCCTTTGGTTGATCTCTCCCCCTTACCCCCACCCTCCCCTACCTTCCCTCTGAGGTTTGAGCATCTGATCAATGCTTCTCTGTTTCTGGATCTGTTTTTGTTCATCAGTTTATGTTGTTCGTTATATTCCACAAATGAATGAGATCATGTGATATTTATCTTTCTCTGACTGACTTAATTCACTTAGCATAATGCTCTCCAGGTCCATCCATGCTGTTGCAAATGGTCGGAGTGCCTTCCTTTTTACCGCAGCGTAGTATTCCATTGTGTAGATGTGCCAGTTTTTTAATCCACTCATCTGCTGATGGGCACTTAGGCTGTTTCCAAATCTCAGCTATGGTAAATTGTGCTGCTATGAACATAGGGGTGCATATGTCCTTTCTGATTGGTGTTTCTAGTTTCTTGGGATAGATTCCTAGAAGTGGGGTCACTGGGTCAAATGGGAGTTCCATTTTTAGTTTTAGAATTATTTTTTTAACAAGATATTTCTCTTTCTCAATATAAGGGTAATGCATAGTACTATGTGTGGATCCCTGGGGCTAGCTGGGCCCTTGATCAGCCCTTGCAGAGAAGGGAGAGCCTAGGGTGACGGGGCAAGGGGGGACGGTCTCTTGCAGGAAGCGCTCTTCAGAAAGTAAGAGCGCCTGGTAGCCTGGCCCTCAGCAGAGGAACATTCAAAAGGAAGAAACTGGTAATAGTCCTGCGCTTACAGGAAAGCAGAACGAAAAAACAAAAACCACCCGGAGAGATCATTGCTGTTAACATGTCACTTCCGTGTAGGCTTTTGTTACTACACAACTTGACACAAAACTGGGATAGTCTTTTATCCTTTGTTCACGTACCCTGACACTGTGAACATTCATGGATGTTCTTTGAAAACGTGATTCTGATGGCTGCGTAATATCCCTTTGTATGAATGTGCCTTCACTTTTTTTTCTTTTTATTATATTTTCTTTTTTTTAATTGTTTAAAGCCATGGTCGGCAAACACATTAGTCAACAGAGCCAAATATCAACAGTACAATGATTGAAATTTCTTTTGAGAGCCAACTTTTTTAAACTTAAACTTCTTCTAACGCCACTTCTTCAAAATAGACTCGCCCAGGCCGTGGTATTTTGTGGACGAGCCACACTCAAGGGGCCAAAGAGCCGCATGTGGCTCGCGAGCCGCAGTTTGCCGACCACGGATTTAAAGTATTACCTATAGTTATACATATACCTCCTTTTTTTTCCCCCATTGACCTTCCCCCAGCCTCCCCTACCCCCTGCCGCATGCCCTCACCCCCCCCCAGTGTCTTGTGTCCATTGGCTGTGCTTATGTGCACCCATACAAGTCCCTTGGTTGATCTCTGTACCTTC
Organism: Ia io; assembly: GCA_025583905.1. Taxonomy (NCBI): domain Eukaryota; kingdom Metazoa; phylum Chordata; class Mammalia; order Chiroptera; family Vespertilionidae; genus Ia; species Ia io. The sequence goes on from JAJQQW010000020.1 coordinate 3,837,863, forward strand.
ACTCTGAAAGCACTCCCCTACTGTTGGTTATTTAGATTGAGCCCAATGTTTTACCATTGTCAACCGTAACACTTCCGTTGGCATCCTCATACATGCATAACTGTTTCCTTGGGGAATATTTCCAGAATATTACCATTCACAGGGATTGCCTGTATAATTCAAAAGGCATACGTGTGTTTAAGGCACGTTGCCTCCGTAGGGCTGGTGGGACTTTGGAATGTGTCAGGAGGGGTGGGCATGCTGGGAAGAGGGGGCAGTCTGAGGAAAGGCTAGGGGAAAAGATGGCCTGGCTGTGTTGTAGGGACAGCAGATACAGGTGTGTGTGCATGCACATGCATGTGTGTGCACATGTGTGTATGCAGGTGTGTAGCGTGTAGGTGTGTTTAGGTAAGGTCTGGGCTGACTGGCTGGCTGAGGTCTGGACTCAGTCCTGCAGGCAGGGGGGTTGGAGAAGGTCTCCAGAGAGGTGGATGGTCAACACAGTCCCTCAATGCCCAGCGGACCCCTGACCACCTGTGCCACGTGTCCCCAGCCTGCCTGTGCGGGCTAGGACCCATGGTGGCCACATGGGAGGCTCCTGGGCACCAGCAGGGGTGGAGTAGGGGGGTCATGGCTGACCTCTGGGGGTTTCCTTGGCTACATGTTGGGCAAACTGTGGACTCTTTGGCAAGGGATTGTGCAATTCTGGACACTGGGCCCCCCCCCACCCCCCCAGCCCGTGGAAGCCACCGATGACGCCTTTTGGGACCAGTTCTGGGCGGACACGGCCACCTCGGTGCAGGATGTCTTCGCGCTGGTGCCGGCGGCGGAGATCCGGGCGGTGCGGGAGGAGTCACCCTCCAACCTGGCCACTCTGTGCTACAAGGTGAGGGTACCTGGCCCTCCCGCCACGCCCAGCTGGGCCATTTACCACCCACTTAGGGACACTGACGCTGGCCCGCTCTGTGGTCCGAGAGGTCTGGCGGGCTCTGGGTTCTGGGGAAGCGATCACGGGGAGGTGATCTGGGCCAGACCTTGCTGAGCACTTTCCAGGGGTCAGCTTAGTTAGCTCGCCCTGTGCGGCTGCCACTGTTAGTGTCACCGTTTTACAGATAAGGAAACTGAGGCTCAGGTGGGTGGTTGCTTAACAAGATCTCAGCCAATGAGCGGTGGGTGGGCTGGCCCATGTCCCGTCCACCTGGGCTGGCTCACGTCCCGTCCACCTGGGCTGGCTGACCCTGTCTAGAGGGGGGCCCTGTGTGGGTCGGGCCTCCACCTGTGGCCCCGCTGCCTCTCCCCCTCTGAGCCTGGGGTGCCCATCTCGAGCCACGAGCAGGGCACCACTCCCCACCCTGCCAGTGTGACCCTCTGCCATCCCACAGGCTGTGGAGAAGCTGGTGCAGGGAGCCGAGAGCGGCTGCCACTCGGAGAAGGAGAAGCAGATTGTCCTGAACTGCAGCCGGCTGCTCACCCGTGTGCTGCCCTACATCTTCGAGGACCCCGACTGGAGGGGCTTCTTCTGGTCCACGGTGCCCGGGGCGGGGCGCGGAGAGGTCTGTGCTGGGCGGGGCTCGGTGGGCAGTGGAGTTGTGACAGGGCGGGAACCCGGTCCAGGGCAAGAACCAGGCTGGCCACACTCCTCCAGACCTCCTCGGGCTCTGGAGAGTGCGGGGTAGGGAGAGCGGGGCTCAATTCCTCTCCCTGAGCCCTCAGTTCCTCTCCCACGGTCTCTGCTCATACAGCTGGGCACAGCTGGGCACAGGGCAGCTAGACCTCTCCCTCTGTCTCCCCGCCCCCCTCTGCCTGGGTTTATCTCCAGGCACCTGGCCGGGGGGCGGCCCAGTGGTTCCCTGCAGGGCTGAGGGGACACAGAGTCTCGGGGACATGCATGGCCTGGCCCCTCCCGTCAGCGGGAGGTTTCCTCACTGCTCCCAGTCTGCTCTGGTTCTGTCCCAGTGACCGCCTGGGCCAGACCCCGTCCTCCTCCCTTCCCCCGAGCCCTGGGGCCGCCTCTCCTTGGCCGGCCCCCTCTGAGGGGGCCCTGGGCGCTATGTCCTGAGCAGGGAGAAGACGATGACGAGAATGCCCGGCCCCTGGCCGAGTCCCTGCTCCTGGCCATTGCTGACCTGCTCTTCTGCCCGGATTTTACCGTCCAGAGCCACCGGAGGAGCACTGTGGTGAGAGCCGGTCCCCCCCCCCCCCCCCCCCCCCCCCTGGGCTGGGAGGGCTCTGGTTCTGGGTTGGGGCTGAGTGAAGTTCTAGGGCAGGATGTTTCGGGGACAGGGCTGCATGGTCCCAGGGAGGGGGTGGAGGCTGGCACAGCTGGAGTGGAGCCACCTGGTGCCCGGCCATGCCCCTTGCATCCGGGAGGCTGGGCACAGGCTCCTATTGTCTTTGCCTGGGCGGTGGGTGGGGTGTGCGGCTTGGGCACAGGAGGCCTGGCCCTTTCACTCTCCGTCAGCCCATGGACTTGACCTTGAGTGCTTCCTGCCCCCCCATCCCCACCCCACCACCAGACACACCCAATTCCATTCCCCTCCCTCCCCATCTCTCTCTCCCTGTGTCTCACACTGGACTGAGCGAGTGAAAGAGCCAGACTGGAGGGCATGAGCTTTCAAGAGGCTGAGAACATTATTTCTTCCCTGTGCGTCAGCGCCGGGGGCGTTTGAGAATCTGTCTTTGGGGGAATAGGAGGGACAGGGCGGCCTAGGTTGGCCCTCCCAGCCCGCTCGCTCCCTGACCTTGTCCCCAGGACTTGGCGGAGGACATGCACTCCCTGGACAGTTGTGAATACATCTGGGAGGCGGGCGTGGGCTTCGCTCACTCGCCCCAGCCCAACTATATCCATGACACGAACCGGTGAGCTTTCTTGGGCCCAGAGCACGTGGCGTGCTGGACCCCAGGCCACGGCTCAGGGAGGGAACCCGCCATGGCCTTGCAAAGGGACGCTGCCCCCTCCTGACCCAGCGCAGCCTCACAGGGAGAAAATGGGGCCATTTCTTTTCATGGATCTGAGCTGGGGCTGGGCAGGGTGGGCATGCCCTCCCAGGGGAGCACTGGGATCCTCAGGGACTGCACCCCCTCCCCAAGGACGGAGCTGCTGAAGCTGCTGCTGACCTGCTTCTCTGAGGCCATGTACCTGCCTCCGGCTCCGGACAGTGGCGGCACCAACCCGTGGGTGCAGTTCTTTTGTTCCACAGAGAACAGGTGAGGCCCCTGGCCTTCCTTTCCCTTCTCTTCCTCCTTGTTCCAGGCCGCAGAGCAGAGGAGCTAAGGCCACGCTGCAGCTCTGGGAGTCTTATTTGGCGGGAGGTGCTGCCCCCTGGTGGTGATGACCTGTAACGTAACAGCCACACCTGCCAGTGCTGTCCAATGTCCCACTGGGGTCCCTGGGTGACAGGCGCCTGGATCCTCCATCTAGTAGAAATAGAATGCGAGCCACACATGCAATTTAAACATTTCTACTTGCGACATTAAAAAGTAAAAACGAAACAGGTGAAGTTAATGCTAATAATATGTTTGATTTAACCCAACCTAGCCAAAATGTTAGCATGTAACATGCCATCAGTATACACAGTTATTGAGATGTGTGACATGCCCTTCTCATGTTGAGTTTTCAGGATCAGGTGTGTGGTTCACAAAGCACCTCCCAGTTCGTACCAGCCACATTTTAAGCTCCTAAGACATTGGTCGGCAAACTGCGGCTCGCGAGCCACATGCGGCTTTTTGGCCCCTTGAGTGTGGCTCTTCCACAAAATACCACGGCCTGGGCGAGTCTATTTTGAAGAGGTGGCGTTCGAAGAAGTTTAAGTTTAGAAAATTGGGCTCTCAGAAGAAATTTCAATCGTTGTGCTGTTGATATTTGGCTCTGTTGACTAATGAGTTTGCCGACCACTGTCCTAGGAGCTACTGCGGCTTGTATTGGGCAGTGCAATTTATTTTTTGGGGGGGGGGGTGGGGGTCAGTACAATTTAGACAATGGGTGGGGGAGCATAATGAATATACTCTGAAGGATGGGGAAGCCCGGCCCGAATGGGGTGCTCGCTCACGGGCCATGGGGGCTCATGTGAGTACATGAGGTGTCACATGGCGAGACCGAGTATTTGGAGCAGATACAGGCCGTTCGGCTCTGCAGCTCCCGCTGTGCCCCGGGCTGTGCTGGCAGCACCGGAGCTCGTGTCCCCGAGGGTCCTGGTTCATCCCCTTACTTCCAGACTCTGGTGCCCACATGGCACACCTCCTCCTTCAGATTTTCCTGGCGTCCCGCCCAACCGCCCCCGCCCCCCAGCAGGGAGCCCAGGGGACTCCTCCACCAGCCACAGTCCGGAGCCGGCCAGTTTGCATCCTCAGCAGCCTTATCAGGCAGACGGCCACGCCGTGCCCCTCGCTCACCTCGCTGGGTCTCCGTTTCCTCATCTGTAAGATGAGGAGCTTGAACCCTGACATCTCACGAATCTCTGAATGGAGCCACCCGGGGCCTGGGAACTGGGTGACTGAGCGTGTGCCCTGCTTCCTGAGGGGAGGCTCCCCTCCCGTGGGCCACCAGCCCCTCTCGGAGCCCTGAGGGAGGGTGCCTGCCCCTCACAAGCCCAGGGGCCACATCATCACACATTTGCCCCAGCCTGTAGGCTACCCGGCACCGAGACTGAGCCTGATGGGAACGGTGGGTTTGGTGCTTCTGATGTGTTGATGCGGCTCATCAATTGTGCACTGGGGCGGGGGGGGGGGGGGGGGGAGCCCGCATGTGTGGGGCGGGGGTGTGTGGCACATCTCTGGACCTTCTTCAATTTTGCTGTGAATCTCTAAAAAATAGTATAAAAAAAAGAATAGGCTTCATGTCCGGCCAGCGTGGCTCAGGGGTGTGAACCAGGAGGTGACAGTTCAGTTCCCAGTCAGGGCACATGCCCAGGTTGTGGGCTCGATCCCCAGTGTGGGGTGTGCAGGAGGCAGCCAATCAATGATTCTCTCCCATCATTGATGTTTCTATCTCTCTCTCCCCCTCTCCCTCTCTGAAATAAATAATAATAATAATAATAATAATAATAATAATAATAATAAACTAGGCTTCACCCCTGGCGGGAGGAGTCTGAGGGATGTGGACCTGGCTTCCTACCAAGAGCCCCTCCTGACCAGCCATCCCACTCTGGGGAATAAATCCTCCTGCCTCACCCAGCCTGGTGTGGTCCCGGCTCTGCGGCCCAGCCCCGCCCAGAGCTGGCGCTGAAGCTCGTGTTGAAGGAGCGGATGGCGGTCGGGATGGAGGAGACTGGGCCTGGGGGGGGTCTCCCAGTCCCCTCGCTCCTCTCCCTGCAGACACGCCCTGCCCCTCTTCACCTCCCTGCTCAACACCGTGTGTGCCTATGACCCTGTGGGCTACGGGATCCCCTACAACCACCTGCTCTTCTCCGACTACCGGGAGCCCCTGGTGGAGGAGGCTGCCCAGGTGCTCATCGTCACCTTGGACCACGACAGCGCCGCCAGTGCCAGCCCCACCGTGGATGGCACCACCACAGGCACTGCCATGGATGACGTCGATGTAAGAACAGGAGGGGGAGCGGGGCCTCTGGCCAGGTGGCACCCCCTCTAGCAGAGCTGGGCAAGGGATACCCAGTGGGGACCCTGTGGTGAGCCGGGGGGTCGAGGGGGCACAGCTGCCTAGGCCTGGGGTAGGGGCAGAGGGTGGGGGCACCTGCTCACCCCGGCTCCACCCTCAGCAGCCTCCAGGACCCGAGAACCTGTTTGTGAACTACCTGTCCCGAATCCATCGCGAGGAGGTGAGCCTAGCACTGCTCTTGCTCAGGGCGAGTCTCGATGCCCACCCCACAGGGTTATGGCCTTGCAAGGGGTGGGGGGGGGGCAGGTGAGATGGGGGTGGGGGAGTCCTCACCCCTACCTAAAGGAACCATAGTCCCCATGGTCTCCGGCCACTGCAGTAAAACAGTGACAGTAGGACTGTGAGGGTCTCAATCTGCAGAAGAGGACCAATGGCCTCAGCTGGGTGAGGGGAACTGGGAAGGCTTCCAGGAGGAGGTGGCTGTGATGGCAAGTTTCTCAAAGGTCAAGGGAGGGGGAGGTAGTGGCCCTAAAGGCCAGGCAGACCCAAGTTCATGTGTCTGATGTGATCCCAAAGCCCTGCCCTCTGCAGCTGCCACAGGGGCCCGTCGCTGTTCCCGGGCCTTGGTGTGAGGACTGAGTGAGGGCACAGCACAGCCCGGCGGGTAGCAGGTGCCCCGTGAGCGGCCCTCTTGCGGGAGGGAAGGGCCCCTCCAGGCCAGCCTTGGACTCGGCTTCCGGAGGGGCTCACCCAGGACAACTATTGACGCCGTTGGAATCTGGGCCCCTCGGGCTCTCGGGTGGGGCCGGGCTCTGGGGGAGGGAGAGGCCTTTGTTGGGAGCTGGACTAGACAGGCCCCTGCGCTCCCTCCCAGGACTTCCAGTTCATCCTCAAGGGTATAGCCCGGCTGCTGTCCAACCCCCTGCTCCAGACCTACCTGCCCAACTCCACCAAGAAGATCCAGTTCCACCAGGAACTGCTGGTCCTCTTCTGGAAGCTCTGCGACTTCAACAAGGTGGGCCAGCGGCAGGCCAGCCTGAGGGCAGGGGTCTGCCCTCCTGCGGAGCGGCTGCTCAGGCCGGGCCAGGGGTGGGCACCGTGTCTGGGGAGACTCCCGGAGGGGGAGAGGGGGATGGAGCTGCCCCTCCCTCTGACCCTGCCTGCCTGCTCCCTCCTCCCTCCCCCAGAAATTCCTCTTCTTTGTGCTGAAGAGCAGCGACGTGCTGGACATCCTGGTCCCAATCCTCTACTTCCTCAACGATGCCCGAGCGGATCAGTGTAAGGAGGGGTGTGCATAGGATGAGGGGGCACAGGGTGGGAGGGGTGTGCATAGGGTGGGAGGGGCACAGGATGGGAGGGGTCCTTGGAGAGGGGTGGTCCAGTCAGTCCGTCCACATCCCAGGAGCTCAGACCCCCGGGATGGCCCCTGCCCGTGGGCTCCCTTCCTTCCCTCCCACCCTGTGTGGTGACCCCTCCCACGCCCCCTGTCACAGCTCGGGTGGGCCTGATGCACATTGGTGTCTTCATCTTGCTGCTTCTGAGTGGGGAGCGGAACTTCGGGGTGCGGCTGAATAAGCCCTACTCAGTGCGCGTGCCCATGGACATTCCGGTCTTCACGGGCACCCATGCTGACCTGCTCATTGTGGTAAGGGGGCCCCTGCGTGCATGGGGGTGGTGTCCTCTTGGCCGAGTTTGGAGGCAGAGGGGACCCCATGGCCGCCCCTCTGCTCCCCCGCAGGTGTTCCATAAGATCATCACCAGTGGGCACCAGCGGCTGCAGCCCCTCTTCGATTGCCTGCTCACCATCGTGGTGAACGGTAGGGGGCCACCCCGGAACCCGCCTTCCCCCCCCCTGCTCACCACCAGGTGGCGCTAGGCCACAGGCTGACTTGCCCGCCACTCCCTGCTTCAAACCCTTGTCCCATAGAAATGCAAGGGCAGCCACCGGTGTACTGGTCAGTTCTCTCGTGGCCACAGGAAAAAGGAAAGGAAGCAACAGGTGGCAGTAATTTTATAGTAGACGTGACTTAACCCACTACATCCAGAATGCCATCAGCTCCATGTGCAGCCAAGATACTTTACATCCTTTCACGTCCAGGCTTCAACATCTTATGTGCGACGCACACGTGCAGCGCCATCAGTTAGGGCTACCCGTGTTTCCGGGCTTAATAGTCACACGTGGCTCGTGGCTACGGTTTGGGCCAGTGTGGGTCTGGACCAGCTCAGTCCTGGGTGCCCTGATGTGCCCCGCCCACCAGGGAAGACTGCGGGCAGCTGCCTGGGAGGGGAGGGGGCTCAGGTCGGCTGGAGAGCTGGATCCAGCGAGGCGGTAGTGGAGGGCGGGGGCAGGATGACTTCAGCGTGGCTGCCTTGTGGAGACCATGGTCCCGGGTGGGTGCGGTGGTACAGGGCCTCTAGCTCCGCCGTGAGCCCGGGGGCCTTCCCTAATGGTTCACTCACTGGCTCCATCTGCAAATCTTAGCCGGGCCCTGGCTGCGTGGGGCCAGCTCGGAGAATGCATCTCTGCGCCAGGCAGCCACCGTCCCTGCCCCGGCTGGTGAGGGAGGACCTGAGACAAGGAAGCACACAGGTCAATCGTGTGTGACTCCAGGCTGTGTGCAGCGTTTCATCCGATCCCCACCCCTAGGCTATGCCACAAATACGTGTTTCATTCTATGGAGAATATCACTTGGATGTGCTAGCAAGACCTAGCGATCCTGAGTTTGTATTCCTGTCCAGTCGTTGTACCACTGTGGGACTTGGGGCAAGTCTGTGTACCTCTCTGAGCCACAGTGTCCTCACCTGTAAAATGGGGATGGTTTTGAATATGACCCACCTCCCGCTCAGCGGGGTGGGGAGCGGTGAGCGGGATAGCGCGTGTGAGTGGTTTGGTAAACAGGACAGCTGTCCACATGGTGGAGAGACAAGAGTGGAACTAAACTGCTCCCAGGGTGGCCTTGGCCTCTGGGGTGTCCTCTTCCTGGCTTTTCAGGGATTTTACAGGTGGGAGAGGGGCGGGGAGGGCTTGGGAGCAGGAGCATCTTGTCCTGCTCCGGCCCAGGCCGTGCCCGGGTGGCTGGTGGGGCCCAGGGGTAAGCCGAGCCCCTCCTGCAGTGTCCCCCTACCTCAAGAGCCTGTCCATGGTGGCGGCCAACAAGCTGCTGCACCTGCTGGAGGCCTTCTCCACCACCTGGTTCCTCTTCTCGGCCGCCCAGAACCACCACCTGGTCTTCTTCCTGCTCGAGGTCTTCAACAACATCATCCAGTACCAGTTCGATGGTGAGGCCCCGCCCCCGCCCCGCCCCACCTTGCCTGGGGGCAGGAGGTGGGGGGGCCGTGGGCGAGGATACCTTCCTGTCTAAGGGGCAACAGTCCTCTGCCCCCCGGTTTGTCCAACAGGTGTTTATTGAGCACCTGCTGTGTACCAAGCCCTGTGCCGGGTGCGGGGGACACGGTGGAGAAGCAAGCAGATTGCTCCCTGACCCGTGGTGTTCACAGCTGGGATGAAGGCGGGAGGGCGGCTTTAAACAGATGGCCACACGGACAGAGCATCTTAGTCTGGGGAGAGGGACATTCTGATGGGTGCGACCTTGATGGGGGTCACAGATGCCGGGCTGCCTGGTGTCAATTAGGGCCTGGGCACTTGGCTGTGGACGCATAACCTCTCTGAGCCTCGGTTCCTGTGGTGAGATGGTGCTCCTTCCCCACAGGCAACTCCAACCTGGTCTATGCCATCATCCGGAAGCGCAGCGTCTTCCACCAGCTGGCCAACCTGCCCACCGACCCGCCCGCCATCCACAAGGCCCTGCAGCGGCGCAGGAAAGCGCCCGAGCCCTTGTCCCGCACCAGCTCCCAGGAGGGCGCCTCCATGGAGGGCTCCCGCCCGGCCGCCCCCGCCGAGCCGGGCACCCTCAAGACCAGCCTGGTGGCCACCCCAGGTCTGGCGCTGGCGGGCGGCAGAGGGTGTGGACACCGGCATGGGTGGGGGCTGGACAGGGTCTTGGGGGGGTATCACCCCATCTCTGGCAAAGGGCATGGGAAACTGAGTAGGTGGGGATGGCAGCTGAGTCGGGCGCAGAGATACTGGAGTCCAGAGGGAAAGCTTAGTGGGGCACTAGCCTCACGCCTGGGTGTGGGTTCTGGGAAGGGTGCGGTCAGGGGTGGGGGCATTGGGGGAATCAGGCACAGCGGCTCTAAAGTGGGGGGGGGAAGAGGGAGCCTGGAGGGGGCGGGGCCCGGTGGAGACGCTGCCCAGGAGGGCACTGGGCAGGGGTCCTCACGCCCATCTGGGCCCCCCAGGCATCGACAAGCTGACGGAGAAGTCCCAGGTGTCCGAGGATGGCACCTTGCGGTCCCTGGAGCCTGCGCCCCCACAGAGCCCCGCCGATGGCAGTCCAGCTGAGGAGGTGGGCGAGGGGCTCTGGCCTCGGGGGTGCGGGCCTGGCCTAGGCCGCCTGGGTCACCCGCAGCAGAGGGGCAGGCACCTGCTGAGTCTCCGTGGAGGGGGCTTTCCCAGACCCTCCCTTTTTTATTGGTCCTGGGCTTAGCCCTTGGCCTTCAGACTTCTCATCCATCAGCCTTATCTGAGGCTGGGCTGGCCTTTACCCTAAACCTGTCACGGGCTGGGCTGGGTCGGGCAGGGCCTGGGGCCCAGGGCCCAGGGCCAAGGGTGCGGGCTGGGCTGGCCCTCATTGGGAGTGAGCCCCCCATGCTCCCGGGCCAGTGGGGAGACCTCACTGCCCTCCCGGGTTCCAGACTGTGGGATGGGCTGGGAGAGGGGCTGCTGCTCTGCCCTCTGTCCTCACCCTGTACCCATGCCTCCCACCCTCACTCCCACCCCTTCCCTGGGACCAGGAGCCCAGCCCGACGTGGCGGGAGCAGCGGCGACTGTCCAGCGCCTCAGCCAGCGGGCAGTGGAGCCCCACATCGGAGTGGGTGAGGGTTGGGGCAGGGGGAACCCCCGTGGGGGCTGGGTCAGGGGCCCTGGGACGATCATCAGCTCAGTAAAGCCTCGGTGGGAATGTGTCCAAGCCCCAGGACTGGCCCGGGAGCCAAACTCGGGACCAGTCCTCCTGGCCGGGTGACCTTGGCCTCCCTCTGACCCGGGGTGGAGCTCCAGTTGCCCACAGCACTGATTTTCCTAATGAATCACCCTTCCACCCTCCTTCCCTGGATTGCCCATCCCTGTCTGTCCTGAGGCCACCCTCATGGCGCTTGCATGGGGGGAATAAACACTCCTGCCTGAGCATGCCCTTGTGAGGGTCCAAGGGGACCGTGTCTGGCATATAGGATGTCTCAATGCCAGGCCACGGCTGACCGTGAAGAACAGTCACTGCTCAGGGGCACGGCCCGTCCAGGCCTTGCTGAGTGATCTGGGACACTCTGGCCCGGGGGAGCCTGCAGTTCTGGGTCAGGGTCAGGCTTCCTCAGCGCCAGGAGCCCCGGTCCCTCCCCCAGGTCCTCTCCTGGAAGGCGAAGCTGCCGCTGCAGACCATCATGCGGCTGCTGCAGGTGCTGGTGCCCCAGGTGGAGAAGATCTGCATTGACAAGTGAGGCCCTGGCGGGGGAGGGGCGGTGGGGGGAGAGCTGGGCTCTGAGAAGAGGCCAGTCCAGGCTTGGGTGGGGTATGACGGGGGCACGGGCCTCGGGGGTCCAGGGTGAGCCCCATGCTCCCCTTGACCTGCATCGTGGGCTTTCCACGTGAGCATGTTGAAGACACCCCCATCCCCGGCAGGGGCCTGACGGACGAGTCGGAGATCCTGCGGTTCCTGCAGCATGGCACCCTGGTGGGGCTGCTGCCCGTGCCCCACCCCATCCTCATCCGGAAGTACCAGGCCAACTCGGGCACGGCCATGTGGTTCCGTACCTACATGTGGGGTGTCATCTACCTGAGGTGGGCCTGTGAGGGGTGGGCCCCGTGAGGGGGGGGGCCCATGAGGGGGAGGCCCCGTGAGGGGGTGGCCCCGTGAGGGGTGGGCCCCGTGAGGGGTGGGCACGTGAGGGGTGGGGGTGGGCCCTGTGAGGGGTGGGGCCGCCACCAGCTGGGTGGGTCTGGCGTCTGCCTGAGGGTCTGCCCAGTGGGGTTAATGCCAAGACAGTTAGTTGGGGCGGTCCTGTCTGGTTGAGGGTGGGCACCCAGGGTCCAGGATGGGACATTGGGATGGGCACTGGGGCGGGAGGGGTCTGGGCGGTGTCACTGCCCAGCATCTCCTGGTCTTTTTTGCGAGGCCTCCCCGTGCCCAGTGACAGCCCCCTCCCTCCGCAGGAATGTGGACCCGCCGGTCTGGTATGACACAGACGTGAAGCTGTTTGAGATCCAGCGGGTGTGAGGATGGAAACCTACAAGGATCAGGGGCCAGGAGAGGGTGGGGGGCCCTGGTCCCCCCATCCTCCTCCCCACATCCCAACCCACTGACCGTTTTGAGCTTTAACTTACTATGATCAGGGCTGGGGCTGGCAGAGTGACCGAGCCCGGGGTGGCAGCTCCCGGGAGGAGGCCCCTGACGGCCCGGGGATCGGCTCTGACCTTCCCCGAATTCCCCCACCCACGCCTGGAGCATCCTGTCTCCCTGGCCAGAGCCCCACCTCCCTCTGCTCCCCCTTAAGACCCGTCTCTTTACGGAGCCTCGGTGCCCGCCCAGCTCCCGGAGGCCACCTGTGCCCTCTGCGTTGCCTGAAAGGGAGCTGTGGGCTGTTCCTTGAGGCACCTGGGCAGTGCGGGAGCCTGAGTCTCCTGCCTGAAGCCACCTGTGCGGCCTGGCTTGCTGCCAGGGCCTGAGGGAGGAGGGTGTGTGGCCAGGGGGCTTGAGGAGGCTGGGGGCTGGCTGGCTGCAAAAGCCAGGCTGGGGGAACCCCATGCATTTTAGGGGTTTGGCGTGTCGAGGGTATCCTGCTATATTCTTCCTGGTCAGTGGAGACAGCCTGGCCTCATCTTATATCCAGTAACGGGGGCAAAGGGAACAAGGAGGGGGCAGCAGTTCAGTCCTCCCCACCCCCACCCACTGCCTGGAGGACCTGTGGGGGGCAGGACGCCACCCCTCCATCCTCCCCTTCGTCCTCCGGGCTCCGGCCTCTGGCCTCCCTCACCCCACCTGTGTCAGTACAATCTTTGCTGTGTACAATCGGCCACTTTACACAATAAACCCCTGTCCACGCCCTGGCTCTCTGTGCTCGGAGGGAGCTGAGGATTCTGCCTCCCAGAGTGAATCCCCAGAGGGCCTAGGTGCCTGCTGGGGACCCGTGTTGGTCATTTTCTTGGGTGTGAGGGGCTGGAGCATTGGACCCCTGGGCTGTGGCCACACAGAGAAAGAGCTCACAGGAGAGGGGAGGGGCTCCCCTCCCAGCTTCGGGCGCGACCCCATGGGCTCTGCTGGCCCCAGGCAGCCACTTAAAGGGGGTGGGGGTGTCCTGGGGCCTTGGCCTGTGCTTGCCCGTGCCCAGTGTCACGGGGAGGGGCCTGGGGCCGCCCTCCCTGGGCCTCACCCGCCTCACCCAGGGCCCGGCCCGGTGTTTGCACTGGGCTCAGGGAGATGGATGGGCTGCCATCTCCGCCCTTTCTTCCTGATGGCTCAGAGGACCCGCAGGCCTGGGCACCCGCAGCCACGCCACGGCCCTGTGGGAGCCAGCTCCGGAAGTCACCTGGGGCTCGGTGTCAGAGGGTGTGCTTACAGGGGTGGGGGGGTGAGAGCACTGGCCCCTCTCTCTCCACCTCCTCCCATGATCAGACAAGACCTGATTTCGACCTCTGCTGGCCCAGAAACAGGACCGTCCCAGCCCCACAGTCCTGCCCAGGACGGTCCCTTCCCACCGTACCCGAGTGAGCCTGTCCCTGGGAACAAATGCCACGCAGCAGCCCGAATGTAATCAATCAAACAAGCAGAGTTTATGGCAGCAGGAGAGGGCTGTTGAGCCCTGCCTGGCAGCTAATTAATGAGCTCATTAGGTTGTGGGGGGAGGAAGGGCAGGCTGCCTGCCGAGCTGTCTGCTCCCAGGGTGCCCTGGGCCGCGCTTGGACCACACGCCCTTCCTCCAGCAGGAGGCAGACCCCAGAGGCCTGGCTGGGTAGGGGCACCCCTCTCCAAGCTCCCAGACTCAGTCATTTAGGGCTAGTCCTCCCAGAGTAGCTGTGGGGCTTCCTGGGGGGAAGAGGGGGGGAGCAGGGTCAGGCATGTGCCCTGTCCTCAGTGTGGGCATCAGAAGCTCAGTATTCAGGCTTTGCCCTTGGTCTTGGGCTGTGAACAGTAACCCACTCTCCGCCCCCCAACTCCCCTTAGCGAGGCTCTGGGGAAAAGGAGGCGTTGGGGGAGCCCCGGCTGCACCAAATGCCCCCTGGAATGGGGCATCTGCTCAGACTCTGGGCTACATTTCCCCAGCCTTGGCATTTTGGGGTTCTGCCAGGGGTGGGTTCCTTGGGCAGCCTCAGGCCCCCAGGTAGACCTCCACCAGCCCCCCCACAGAGTGCATGCGGTAGAAGACGCCCAGCGGCAGGCCGAAGTTGACGATGGTGAACCACGCCCGGTAGCCATAGAAATCCTTCTCCAGCCCGTTCTCAAACTCGGGGTGTATGCCAAAGGCAGGCATCATCCACAGCTGGGGAGGGGAGGAGAGGGGGCACTCGGCTCAGGGGAGGCAAGCCCCGAAGCCACAGCTCCTGCAGCACATCCTCGCCCGTGGCCTTCAGAGCCAGCCCTGACCCTCCTGACCCTTCTCACCCACACCTCAGCTGAACTCCGACGGGTCCTGAGACCCCCGGAGCCACCACCCGGGGTACCACCTGCTCTGCCAAGCTGGCTACCCCTGTGCCTTGATCTCAACCACCTTCTCCTGCTTCATTCTTCAGCTGGTCTCTGCCCCTCGACCCCGGCTCTGCCTCCGTCCAAATCCTACCCGTTTCCCAAAGCCCAGCTCAGACTTCCATGGAGCCTCCTTGGCTGCTCGGGCCCACACTTCCTGCCCGGAGGCCCAGCTGCTCTTTAGGGCCCAGCCAGGCCTTGTTATCTGCCTGGACCAGGGGTTTCAACCCCGGAGGGGTGTTTCCAGCGCTGTCCTTACCACCATGAGCTCAAACAGCCCTGAGTTGCCCAGCACTGCCACTTAGGCAGCAGGGCCTCGGCAGGTCAAACCACCCAAGCCTCAGTTTCCTCGTCTGTGAATCAGGACAGCAGTAGTGCCTGCTGCGTGTTTACCGTGACAACCCACGAGATGCTGAGCTATTGCCTGGAGATGAGGACATGGGACAGAGCGACCATCCTCAGCATCTACCGGGAGCTCTTTCTGACCTCTTCCTTGGACTGAATTCAGCGGACAGTTCATTATTCGGCAATTCCCTAATTGTTCCCCTGGTGTCTCCCCAATTGGACGGGAGCTTCCTGAGGGTAGAAATCTTACACATCTGTTTATGAAGTGCACTCGGCTGTGCCGTGGCACGCTCATTCATGCCAGGTACCCTGCAGGGGGCTGGGGGCCACTCTCTGCTCTCACGTGTCCTAGAGCTGGTTGGAAAGAGGCATGTGTCCCTGACAATCAAAGGGACAAGCCAATCACACTTGGGACGGTCAATGTGCTCTGAGTGCGCCTTGAACCATCCCTTCCTGAATGAGGCTCTCTGGGCCAGCTCCACCCCTATGCCTCCCGGGTACCACTCACTGTGATATTGCAGAGGATGAGGAAGAGCGAGATCTCCTTGAGCGCCCGCCGCTTCCAGTTGAGGTGGCTGTAGGAGTGGATGTAGGCCCGCGAGGCCCGCCGCAGGTCCTGGCCCAGCTCCAGCAGGGAGCCCCTGCGGTGGGGCCCGGCCTCCGGCTTCTCCGCCGGGCCCCCGGGAGCTGCCTCCCAGAGCGGGCGCCGGTGCAGGCCCTCGATGATGAAGAGGTTCTGGGCGATGTGCTGCAGGATGAGCAGGACCGAGTAGGCCAGGATGAGGCGGTTGAGCAGCTCGTGGGGGCGCGTGGCCACGATGGCCACGATGGAGAAGTAGGAGATGCCCATCTGGCCCAGGGCCGCCCCCATGAGCAGCACCACGTCCACGCTGCGGGTGGGGTTCTTGAGCGTGTCCAGCTCGCGCTCCTCCAGCCCGTGGATGGCCGTGCCCGCCAGGCAGGCCAGGCTCATGCTGGGCAGCACAGCTGCGTAGAAGGCGTAGTAGAGGGTGAAGTACTGGCGTGCGATGGAGGGGCCGCTCGCTTCAATCTGGAAAATCACGAAGACACACACGCCCGCCACCAGGGCCAGCAGGCCCAGCAGTGGCCCAAAGATGGCCCCGTGCAGGTGGAAGGACGGGGCGCCCGAGTGGGCACTTGCGTGGGGGGCCAGGCGGCGGCCCACGTTCTTCCACATGACGAAGAGCACAGCACAGCAGATGAGGCAGTACTCGGTGCTGAAGGGGTAGAGCATCAGGTAGCCCTTCCGGAAGACCTCGCACACCGTGGCGTTGAGGCACAGGCAGGTGTTGGTGTCGTTGCCTGGGAGAGAGAGGGAGGAAGGGAGGGAGGGAGAGAGGGAGGGAGAGAGGGGGCAGGTGGGTCTGGCTTGGAGGAAACCAGCTGCACAAATCAGTCCCTTTCACCCCCTAGAGCCGTGGTCAGCAAACTGCAGCTCGCGAGCCACATGCGGCTCTTTGGCCCCTTGAGTGTGGCTCTTCCACAAAATACCACGGCCTGGTCAAGTCTATTTTGAAGAAGTGGTGTTAGAAGAAGTTTAAGTTTAAAAAATTTGGCTCTCAAAAGCAATTTCAATCGTTGTACTGTTGATATTTGGCTCTGTTGACTGATGAGTCTGCCGACCGCTGTCCTAGAGTAAGCCAGAGGCGGAAGGCACCCAGCCACCCATTTCACAGGTGTGGACACTGAGGCCCAGGGAGCAAACTCAGAAACCACAAATTACAGGAAGGTCATTCCTGTACCAAAGGATTCCAGGCTTCCTGTGTCACGCTTATGTAAAGCATGTGATGCCTGGGTGATGGGTATATCTTGTTCTACCCATCTCTGTGTTTGAATTTTTAGTAAGAAACAACCTTGGGTGGTACTTGCAGAAAATTCTCTCTGCACAACCCCTCTGAGCAACATATGCAGGGGGTAGAGTGAGCTCAGTGAGCAGGCGTGCGTGACTTGGGCGGCAGGTGTGTAAATGCATGTGTGTGTGTGCTGGGAAGGCCTGGCTGTACACAGGGCAGGATGGCGATGCCCCCTGGGGGGCTGTATGCACACAGGTGTGGCTGAACCCCACAGACAGGGATGTACCCACGCAGGCTTATGGGACAACGCCTCTAAGGGGCAGACTGTACAGGTGGGGATTGGGCACATGGAGCAATGTGGGGGGTTCTTTCTCCCCAGCCGTCCCTTCTGATATGTCCAGGCACCCTCAGTTGTACTAGGAATCATGCCTTTTTGGTTTGTTGCAAGTAAAATGCAAACACCAGGGGTGGGGCGCTTACCTGCCCTTATCAGTGAGTAGCTCAGCCGGGCTTAGTGGCCAGCTTGCTGACAGCTAGATGGGAGCCTGGAGTAGGGTGCAGGGTGCCAGCATCCGATGGGGCAGGCACAGGAGGGGGCAGGATGGGTACTACTGGCAAATGCCTGCGTTCTGTTTAGCCATGATCCAGCCTCTGGAGTTGGCTCGAAACTCTACAGACTCACTGAGCCTCGCCCGATGGAGGGAGTGGGGGTGAGTGTGCGCGCGCACACATGAACCATCCAGCGGTGGGGGTGGGCCTGGTCTCTCAGTACCTGAGAACTTCTCCATGAGGGCACTGAGCTCCGCCTCGATCTCACGGTGTAGGGAGTCATTGGTGACGGCCAGGACCCACATCAGCAAGTTTGTGGCCAGGGTCAGCATCAGGCCGCACCTGGGGGAGAAGCCACACGCTGCCCACACCACTGGCCAGCTCCTGGGGTGCCCAGCCCTCACCGCCACTGCATCTGGGGTGGCCTCTCTCTCCCCAAGCCGGATCCCGTCTGCTTTGGGACTTCAGCAGAGGCAACCCTAGCGGCACCTGGGGCCACTCCCAGACCAGCCGGCAGCCCAGGGCCACCCTGTCGGGGAAGCTGCGGGGAGCATGCACTAGTTGGGGACAGGGAGCCCCAGGAATTGCTGGAGGGAGAGAAGGCACCCCTCTTACCTCGTGAAGTTGGTCTGGACCTGAATACAGTCCTTACAGTGTTTCCAGAGGACCCAGGTCTGAAAGAGACAGGGCCTTGAGCCCAGCGGCAGGGATGGGGAGGGGAGGGGGTGTGCCCCAGCTGCTTGTGTGTATTTTCAGTGGAAGACACAGTGAGGAAACCTGGGTTGGAATCCTGGCTCGTGTTTCCTTGCTGTGTGGCTTTGGGCCAGTGGCCAGATGTCTCTGAGCCTCAGTGTCCTCAGCTCTAAGAGGGAACTAAAACGCCTGCCTCTCAGGGGAATGCCTGCTTGTTGGGGAAATAAAAGAGATCCCGAAAATGAAACAGTGCCTGGTGCAGGACAGGGCATCAGGAGGGAGCAGGTACTCAGCATTGAGGGCGCGCCAGGATTTAGGTACGTGCACAGCGGATGTATCTGTAGGTGTCTGCGCGTCAGGGACACGGTGTGTGAGTGCAGTCTATGTAGGTGTGCGTGGAGAAGGTACACAGGCAGGCATTTGTGGGGAGCCGAGGTGTGTGTACATACTCTAGGCCACATAGGGATTTGCCCGGGAGGCTGTTTCCAGGCGTAGGTTGGGATGTGTGTGCAGGGAGAGTGTGTGCCCAGCCTGGGCAGGGAGAGTGTGTGCCTGGCCTGGGCAGGAAGAGTGTGTGCCCGGCTTGGGCAGGGACAGTGTGTGCCCGGCCTGGGCAGGGACAGTGTGCCCAGCCTGGGAAGGAAGAGTGTGTGCCCGGCCTGGGCAGGGAGAGTGTGTGCCTGGCCTGGGCAGGGAGAGTGTGTGCCCGGCCTGGGCAGGGAGAGTGTGTGCCCGGCCTGGACAGGGAGAGTGTGTGCCCGGCCTGGGCAGGGAGAGTGTGTGCCCGGCCTGGGCAGGAAGAGTGTGTGTCCGGCCTGGGCAGGAAGAGTGTGTGTCCGGCCTGGGCAGGGAGAGTGTGTGCCCGGCCTGGGCAGGAAGAGTGTGTGCCCGGCCTGGGCAGGAAGAGTGTGTGCCCGGCCTGGGCAGGGACAGTGTGCGCGCGGCCTGGGCAGGGACAGTGTGCCCAGGGCCTGGGCAGGGACAGTGTGCGCGCGGCCTGGGCAGGGACAGTGTGCCCAGGGCCTGGGCAGGGACAGTGTGCGCGCGGCCTGGGCAGGGACAGTGTGCCCGGCCTGGGGCGGGCGGCCTGTTACCTGGAGGCCGGTGAAGACGATCTCCAGGGCAGGGAAGATGAGCTCCAGCTGCGACTTGCAGTGGATGTGGCTCACGTCGTAGCCCACGCGGAAGACGTTGAGGCAGACGGTGCAGCTGCCAAAGAGCAGCAGGGAGCCTGGCTGGACCAGCGGCCATTGGCACCTCCCTGGAACGGGCCGCCCTCCCCACCCTCTCCATTACCCAGCGCCCCCATACTCACCCCGCACCCAAACGGGTCCCGCGTGAGGGTCCCGGTAGAGCACGGCGTGCGGCCGGCGGGTGGTGCCCGCCACGTAGCAGAGGAGCCAGAGCAGGGAGAGTGCCTTCAGCACGGCCAGCAGGATCCACACGTCGCCCAGCGTGACGGCCACGTTGTTGAAGATCATGCTGCAGATGAAGGCGCCGCCCAGGAACACCACGTTGAGGGCCAGCAGCCCCGAGAAGAGCTGCCCGGCCTTCTGCGCCTGCCGGTCCCGCCGCAGCAACAGTGAGAAATGCCGCACCAGCCAGGACTTCTGGCCCGGCGAGGCGGGGGGCCCTGTCTCCTCGGCCTCCATGTCCTCTAGGTTCTCCTTGGCCGGGGCCGCTTCGGTCTCCTGTGCTCCTGTGGAGGCCACTGGTGCAGCCTCAGCAGGTGCTGGGGAAGGAGAAAGGGTCCTGGTTGGCTGCCGGGCTGTCCTGGGTTCAATTCCATCCCTGCCCCTAACTACTGTGTGCTGTAAGGCAAATGAAGCAACCTCTCTGGTCAGAACATTGGGAATAACAGCAGCTGCCCATCTACCTTACAGGACCCTGGCCGTCCAAACAGACCAGGGGCTCTGGAAACCCTCTGTGCTCCACATTAACACAGACGATTTCCACAGGTTTGAGACCCCCCCTCCCCACACCGCCTGACTCAGCGCCTGATCCTGAGATGGAGTAATAATGTCTGTCTAGGGAGCCAGGCAGTCTTCAGGGCTGTGACGTTTTGCCATTAAAAGGCAGCTTGTGCTCCACTGACTTCTGGGAGGAAGTTCACTCCTGAGTGAAGGAGCAAGTAGGTGTCCTCTCTTGCTCGGATTCTGATTCATGGGTAACGGGCGCCTAGAGTGTTGTATTGAGAGGGCTCTTGAGGCCGAGTGTGGGCTTGGTGGGAAAGAACACTGTGGCTGGAAATAGTACTCTATTATGGACACTAGAGGCCCAGTGCACAAAATTCGTGCACAGGTAGGGTCCCTAGCGGCTGCCGGTCGGGGCCTTCCTTTGTTCCCTGCCACCCCCTGGTGTTCAGCGCACATCATAGCCTGTGATCAAACTCCCGGTTGGTCAAACTCCCGAGGGGACACTTTGCATATTAGGCTTTTATATATATAGATATGAGTGTATACAAAATGATGGCCTCTCCATCCCCACGTATTTCAGTAGAGAAACAGGCATGGTCCTTGCTTCTCCCCTCACCAGTCCTCCTCTCAGGCCCCAAGCCTATCCATTCCAGCCCACAAATTGCTCTTAGATCTTTCTTGACCTCAGACACTGCCCTGGTCCAGGCCCCCACCCTCGCTCCTGGACTGGTCTCCCTGTCCACCAGGCCTCTCCCCTACTGTGAGCCCTGCAAAGGCCACGTGTTGCCTTCACATAAAGTCCGCACTGCCTAGCGTGCCCTCTCACAACGAAATGTGGCAGAGTGTGTGTGCGTTGTGAGCTCGTAGCGCAGAGAGCTCGAGGCAGGGTAGCTGCTGCCACTTGCTGGTCTGGCCTTGACTTCCATCTCCAGCACTGCCCTCGGACTCCCTGGCCCATGGGCCGTGCCATCCTGCTACTGTTCCCAGAATGCCCAGCCTTTGCTCACCTCCCTGTCTGCCCACACCCCACACCCCACCCTTTGCTCATAATTCCCCCTTCTTGCTTTGTAGCTGACTGCAGCTTGCCCTTCAGGACTCAGAAGAGCCCAACCTCCTATAAGCGGCCTCCCCTGAACCCCCCGCCCCTTCCAAAACTGGCTCAGGTGCCCGCTCTTGGCACCCCCACTGAGCCCCAGGCTTGTTTCTGGAGCCTCGCCTCTCGAACTCTATGTAATTGGCTGTGCTTTGCTCTGTGTGTCCCTTTGAACTTGGAGCTTCAGAAGCTTCAGATTTTCCCACTCTGACCACCAGAACACCCTCATCTCATTTGGCTCTAAAGTGTCCCCATTCTCTCATGTACAACCTGCTTGATATTTATACCTCTACTCTTCTCTTCCGGGGCAAATAGAACAATCAAACGTGGGTAGTGATTGAGGTCAAGAAAGATCTGAGAGCCATTTTAAAGGTTCTACAGGGTTTTCTCCCCCTTCCCTAGTCCTTCCGGTCACCCTCGCTCCACTTCTGCCCCTCCCTGTCCAGCCCCCTCGTCACACTCCCCACACCTGCCCCCTACATTCCTCCATGCACAGCCAGAGGGATCCGCATTTCTCATGTGGTCTCCTGCCTCCCACCATTGCCTCTGGAGCCCACTGTGCTTTCTGCCTCCCCTGCTTCCCTCCACGTGGTTCTCACCCATCCTCACCACCCACCTTCAGGGCCTCTCCTGGGAAGCCTGCTCTCTCTGCCCAAGAGTGGGTGTGCATTGCTGTGGGTGTGGCTGGCTCCTCTCAAGGCCAGGAGCTCCTCCAGGGCAGAGACCAGCTCCTGCTTAAGCCAGACCCCCCCCCCCCAAACTTGGCACAGCATGGCATTCAACCAGTGTTTGCTGACGACTCTGGCATTTTTCTGGGGAACTTTCAGCACTAGAGCCATGGACAGAGACCCTTCCCATGAAACCTTTTCCATCTTCGCCCAGACAAAGAGATTTTTTCAGACGATCTCTATCTTTCCTCCTAGTCTCCTCCGCCCAGGTTGAGCAAGCCTGACTCCTGGGGACACACCTCTCTGCTCCTTTCTCCCAGGCCTACCTGCTCCATCTCACCTTTCCCAGAATCTCCCCCATCTTCCCAAGGCCTGAGGATGAAGAGCCCGGATTCTGACACCTCCTACCGGTGTGATCTTGGATAAGCTACTTAGACTCTCTGTGCCTTCGTTTCCCCATCTGTAAAGCAGGTGTACAACTATGGACTATACCTGGCATTTAGTAGCTGTTCAGTGACGATTTCTTGAATGAGTAAATGAAGGAATTAATGCATAATACCTAGGCCACAGGGGTTTATAAAAATTAAATGATTGAATTTATGCAAATGAACGCAGATCAGTGTCTGGCACACCGAAAGCTCTCAATGTTAGCGATGTGAGCATTTTCTTCCAGTTCCTTCGGAATCCTGGGGCGGCTGGAAGGGTCGCGATTACTGGTGAGTTTCAGTGGACTGCAAGCGTAGAGGGGACCCCGGAGGACAAGGTTGGGGGTCCTCTCCTTCCAGGGTCCTCAGCCTACGTCCTCGCCCTCCGCCCGCAGGGTTCAACCCTACGACAGCCGCGAGAGGGAGCCCTCCAAGTGGCGGATTCTGCCCGCCCTGGGAGGGGGTGACGGGTCCGCGCAAAGGGGTCGTGGGAAGAGGGCAAGGGCGCCCGGAACCGACAAGGAGGAACCTGCACCCTCTGGCACGCCCTTCGGCGCGACGCCAGCCCCAGGGCGGGCCCGCGTAACTGGTTTGTGGGGCACGGTCAGGTGATGAAAGCGGCGGCCGTCGGGGCGCGGCGCCCAGCCTGCAGCGCAGCGTCCGCTCCGGAGGAGGCCGCTGAGCGCGGGCCGGGAGCTGCGGGACTTCTTTCCGAGCCTCTCGGGGGGGGCTGGGGGGCTGGGGCCGCCGCTACACCTGTTCCCCAGACCCGGCGCCCAGGCAGCCCCAACCCCCACACCCTTTTTTCTGGCCGTCCTTCGGGCTTCCCCCTTCTCTCTGCTCCCCCTTTCGGCTGTGCGCACCCATCCGCAGAAAGGAGGTGGGGCGCGGAGCCAGGGTTGGGGTTGAGGTTGGGGACCGAGAGGGGCCGGCGCTCGAGTGGTTGGCCTCCCCCGAGTCACCCTGCCCTCCCGCCGCAGCCCCTGCAGCCCCAGGTGTCTGAACCCCGGGACGGGGCGGGGGGGGGGGCGGCGGAGGTTGGAGTGTCCAGGTGGGCTTGCCCGGAATGTCCCGCACGACATCCAGGGGCGCTCCGCGCGGCCCCAGGGCGCCGCCGGGGGCGGGCGCCTTACCTGAGGCCTGGGCAGGCATCGCTGCCGCCGCCCACCGCCCGCGGCCGCCGCACCGACAGTCCTTCCAGGTGAGGCCCCGGCGCCCGCGCTGGCGCCCCCGACGCCCTCCCCAGCGGGACTGCGCAGCCGCGGCTCGTCCCCGGCCCATCGATTTTCCTGTTGACTTTGGGGGTGTCATTAATCCTTCGTTAATTACCCCGCCAGGGGCTCGGGCCGGGCACAGCAGCCAATGGCGAGGCGGCTGGACGGGCGGGCGGGCGGGCGGGGCCGGAGGCGGGGCGGCGCCGGGCTCAGGGTCAGGGGACCCGCCGGCGACCGCCTCCGGGGTGGGGTGGGGTGCACGTCCTTGGGCCGCAGCATTGGTCTTGCGGGGGTGCAGGTCACACTGTCCTCTGGCTTCCAAGCAGGGGGTGGAACCCCTGGGTCTGGGGTCGCCTTTTCCTGTCAGCACCAGGCGGCTGCAGCCTCGCAGCAACCTTGTCACCCCGTATCAGAGCCCTCTCTCCCAAGTCAGCGGGGCACTTGGGGCGAAGAGACCCCATTCGGACAGGGCAGGAGGCGGGTAAGGTGAGAGGTTGCCCCTCCAGCCCTCTTCACGCCTCCGGTGGCTCCTGAGACGCGCCCCCCTCATTCTGCCGGCAGGCATTTGCCTCTGGAGCGACCCCCCCACCCGTGTCCAGTCCTGCTGCTCCCACGCTCTCCTCCCACCCAGCCCACCCCACTCTCCACCCAGTCCCACCCTGGCCACAGCCTCCCCTGCCCCCCGCTCAGCTGGCCACCCATCCTTCCCCCTCTTCCAGCTCCTGAGCCTCTTTTCCTCTCTTTGTGGTCTCAGTCCCTCTCCCTGCTGAGCCCATCTCTCTACCTTTTGTAGAGGAGTCTCAGGGAGCCCCTGGAGTGGGGGTGCTGAGGGAGAGGAGGCTCAGGGGGTGAAGGTCTGTATCCCCAACTCCTGTTAAACTAGAAGAGCCCTATCCTTGCCTATGTTAGAAATTTGGCTTTTCCACAAGTAAGGGGAAATGTTCTGCTCTTTGAAAATTACTATTCTTAGTACACAGGCTCTGGCCTTCTTTAGCTGTGTGACGTGGGCAAGTCCCATGACCTCTCTGGGCCTTAGGTTCGTTCTTTGTAAAATGGTGGTGGGCTGGGTCCGCACTTCCTAACGTTTCCTGTGTTGGGGGACACGTGGAAAACGTGTTCCCTTGAGGGTACAGGGAAGGAGGGGGCAGCTCGGGGACTCTGTCCAGCCACCCAGCTCGTGGTGTGTCCCTGGTTTGCAACTCAGCCTTGGTTCAACCACTGAAAAGCTGAAGGCCTGAAAATCTCCAGGGGCCCTTCCAGCTCGGACCCCCAAGATCCTCTCCTGTGATCATGTCACGTGGGGTGGCTGACACAAGAAGTGGGGGGCAGGGGGCGAACTGCAGGTTTATTGGTCGCCAGCTCCGGGCAGCAGCACTGGCCGGGTCACAGGGCTGGGATTAGGGGTGGAGCCGGAGCCATGGACACTTCCCGATCTGTCCTGGTTCTAGAAACGCTTTAGGGAGAGGTGTCCCTGCCCCGGAGCCCCATGCACCAGGGTCACGCCAGGGTGGCTGGGCGTGTCCTGGTTGCAATTTAAAAACATCCTGAAAAAATAGCTTTTGTGAAAATTCCACTCGGGGCCAGTGGGGGAACGGAGAGGTAATGTGCCAGCCTGGGGCTCCCTCCCGAGGGTCTCTGGGTGGGCGCTTGCTGAGCCCCCCCTCCACGTGTCTGCCGGGCCTCAGGCCAGCACGTAGACCTCCAGCAGGCTGGAGACCGCATGCATGCGGTAGAAGATGCCGAAAGGCAGGCAGATGTTGACGATGGCAGCCCAGAGGGAGTAGCCGTAGAAGTCCACCTCCACCTTGTTGCTGAAGTGGGGGCGGGCCCCGAAGGCAGGCATAATCCACAGCTGTGGGGGAGAGAGCGTGTCAGGACCCCGCCCAACTGGCCACATCGGTGGGCTTTGCTTGGGGTCCCAGCCCTGCTGTTGGGTGGACAGCAGGGCTGGGTGTTGCTGAGTGGGGACCTCCCACGTCTTGGGAAAGGACGGGTGCTCTCTAGGGAGTTCAGGGAATGTGCCCAACTCAGCTTGCCCACCCCATAGGACTCCCCCTGTGGTCACAGCTCCCAGGGGGAGGCCCCACTTGTGGGCTGGAGAGAGGGAGAAGAGGTTTCATTAGGTGATATGAGAGTTTGATACACATTTAGAAATGGCTAAATCAGAGCTGGAGAGATGTGTGGCAAATCAGACAGGCCCATGACAGGAGGGGCGGGATCCAGCCAGAAGGTTCTGGTGTGGGCTCTGAGGCAAACAGCAAAGGCTTCTGGGCTAGCCCCACCCTCCCCATCGCAGCCCTTCTCTCCACCTGTTTCTGTCCTATAAAATGATGCTCTCAGAGTTGATCCAGGTTCAGATACCTGGAGCAAAACAGCCTTCCCACAGGTGACTCCCAGACAGTGGGCGGGGCCGGCAGAAGGGGAGGGCGGGGCCAGGGCTGGGGCCGGGCTCAGGATACATTCCACCGGGAGGTGGGAGATTGCCCATCCCTCTTTTTCTATAGACTGCCTATAGGACAGGCAATATTTACAGAGGGGACTTCACTAAGAGTGCACCTCAGTTAGGATGGGTTGTTGGTGTTTTCTTTTCTTTTAAATTTTATCCCTCTTCTGTTGGTGTTTTTCATGGGGTGGGATCTCTCTGGAGATGTTTTACATTGACATACCCACTCAAGGCTGTTTCTATATTACGAGTATTTTTTCTATTGAAGGTGATAGCTGAAAGAACTATATTCATATCGAGTGAAATTTCTCTAGAGGTGTGTCTCTCCCTGGGATGTGCTCACATGGGCACCTGTTTCTGTGTCAGAGATTTCCCCTGGGGATTAGGTCTGACTGGTGGGGTGGTAGCTACATGAGGGGTGCTCCTCTATTGGGGTGCACCATTGTGAGGAGAGTTTGCATGCACGGCGCAGCACTATTTGTGTTGGGTGAAGTCTGCTGGGGTCCAGAGGAGTTTCTCTTAGTCGGGGGCTTTGCTGAATCACGGAGGAGGGGGTGCTGTTGTGGACGCCCCCCTTCCCGGCCAGCCTGCCGCTGCACGCTGCTCAGAGAGCTCGCACTTACACTGCTCCCCGCTGCTGCCAGCCCGCTGCCCCAGTTATTCTAAGCAGCAGGCCGGTCACAGGTTCCCAGGAGCAGTCACACCGCCCACCTGAGGGTGAGGGCCCCCACTCTCCACCTCAGTTCTCACAGCTCCCTCTCCCCTCAGCCCAGCCCCCCTACCCTCCCTCCCCCAGCATTCCCTGGGACGCTTCCGGCTCCTGTGGTGGCTGCTTGGATGCCAGAATGCCAGAATGCCAGGACTCGGTCCTCTGGGTGCCGAGATGCTGATTGCCCGGCTGCACCTGACCCTCTCGGAACCTACTCCTTCCCTAGACAGACATGGATTCTCGAGTAGGCGGGGCCAAGACGGAGAAGGCCAGGTGACTAAACCTGAAAGAACCTCCTTCCTGGCCTCCCCACGCACCTCCCCCCCCCCCCCCAGGTACTCACGATGATGTTGCCGAGCAGAAGAAACAGAGAAATGTCCCTCAGGCACCGGCGTCTCCAGTGGGCCCTGGGGGCCAGGATGATGGCCATGGCTTCCTGAGGGCCCTCCAGGCTGGGGGTGGGTGGGCAGGCTGGCAAAGTGTGGAGGGCGTCCGGGTTGGCGAAGGTAAGGCAGGGTTCCTTGGGAGGGGCATCGTGGGGCTCAGCCCCCGGCGGGCCCCGGTGGAGGCTCTCAATGATAAACACGTTCTGGAAGGTGTGCTGGGCGATCACCAGCAGCGCGTGGGCCAGGCTGAGTGCCCCCAGCGTGTCCCGGGGCATGCCCACCACCACGGCGACGATGGAGTAATAGGAGATGGCGTACTGGCCCAGGGCGGCGCCCATCAGCAGGGCCACGTCCAGGGTGCGTGTAGGGTTCTTATGGTGGTCCATGGCCCGGCGGTCAAAACGGTAGATGACCGAGCCGCTCAGGCTGACCAAGGTCATGAGCCCCAGGCAGGCGATGTTGAAGCTGTAGTAGGTGACCAGGGCCTGCTGGGTGTGGCCCCCGTCCCCACTCACCTGGACCTCATAGATGACGAAGACGGCCAGCCCCACCAGGAGGAGCACCAGGCCCAGGACTGGGCCCACAAAGAATGTCTCCCGGAAGAGGCTGGCCCGGGATGGGGTGTGGCCGTGGCCGTGGCCGTGGGTGGAGGAGGCCAGCAGCCTGCCCACGTTCTTCCACATGACGTAGAGCATGGTGGAAGCGAAGAGGCTGTACTCGATGTTGAAGGGGTACAGGTAGAAGTAGCCCTGCTCGAAGATCCGGCAGACGGTCGTGGCGCAGGGGCAGTCTCCTCCCGCCTGGCTGCGCACGCGCTCTGCTGTGGGGAGAGGGGCACAGAGATGCACCGCCCACCCCTCTTCCTGGCAGGGCCCCATGTGAAGACCCTCACCCCTAGACTGTGACCTCTCTGTCTGCCACATTCACTGCCGTGTCCCAAACGCCCACGCTGGGCTTGGCATGTTCATCCATACCACACATGTTTATTGAACACCTACTGTGTGCCTGAGACTGCGGGACACATCAGCAAACAATAGCCAGTGCTCAATTAAAAAAAAAAAAAAGAACTGCAAAGCTGCCCCCTTCACCCCATTCCATTCCTTCAGGAAAACACTGTCAATCCGTCCCCCCCAGGAATGACCCCTGGTTGCCTGACGTCGGCGAGGGTCTGAATCTGTAGAAGGTGGCCGGCTTGGAAACCCCTAAAGTTCCAGCTTCCTCTGAGCTCTCCCCGCATCTGACGAAGCCCAGAAAGCCAGCTGCTGGGCCTGGGTCTGGACCCTGACCCCCGTCACCTGGGCTGTACCACACTAAAAGGACCCTTGTCCTGCGCCCGGACCGTGCTTTGTAGGGTGCCTTGGGCCTTGGCAAACATCTCTTTTGACCCCCAGCATGGTGCCAGCTGGTTTTGCAGATGGAGAAACTGAGGCTCGCGGAGGTAAAGTGTCTTGTGATGGCAGAGCTGACGCACATGAGCTGCCTCTGAGCCCGGGGCAGGTACCTCTCCAGGGTGCCTCTCTGTACTCTGCAGCCCCAGCACATTCTGTTGGCTGTCTCCCCAGGTTGGCTTTTGCCACCCTCAGGAACCCCCTGCGTGTAAAAGGTGGCCCTTTGTCAGTCTTGCTGGGCTGGGGTCTCGGGGGAGAGAGGCGTGGGGCTGGGCCCACGCGTTCCCTTCCTGGACTCTCCCAGCCTGGGGGCGTGCTGTGTCTTCAGGTCAAGTCCAGATGGACTAAGTCATCTACTCTTGTCCTGACTAGCGGTGGGGCCCTAGAGAAGTCCAGAGAAGTAGGACCAGGGGGACGATACCCCATTCTTCCTCGGGTTAGCGTTTTGGTCAAAAGCAAAGATGGATCTGAACACTAGCTGCCCGATTTCAAGCTCTGTGACCTTGGGCAAGCTATACAACATCGCTATGCCTTAGTTTCTTCACCTGGAAAATGGGAATATCAATATTACCATCTCGCAGGGAGGCTGTGAGGGTTGGGTAACATGAGGTTTAACACACTGGGCATGGCGCCTGCACGCAGAGCTCAGTGAATGGCCACCATTGTGGCTTTTATTTCTAGCGTCTCCTTGCGGGCTCTCCATCTGATCCCCTGCTTCTGCCATCAAGACACTCTGCTCCCTCCCCCTCCCTCCAGTTCCATCGGCCTTGCCCTGTCTTCTGGGAGCCCAAGCCCCTTCTTTAGTGGAATGGGGACCTGGACAGTGGGACCAAGGCTGAGTTCTCCAGGATGAGAAGGTGCCCCCCACACTGGGCCCTCCTGTGTCACCTACGCCCACAGGTCAGCGTGAGAGCCAGAGCCTGGAGCAGGAGGTAGCTCCCCTGGGAGGGCGCAGAGATCCACTCTACAAGCCAATGAAGCCCCCAGCCCGAGGCCCAGGCCACAGGCCAGGGGGCATCTGGTGTGGCACTCACGGTCGGGAGCCAGGCGGGCGTGGCTGGCGTTGCTGTGGGAGCCGGCCTGGTGCACGGACTCATCCACCACGGCCGCCATCCAGATGGCCAGGTTGGTGCTGAGGGTGAACATGAGGCCACACCTGTTTGCGGGGAGAGAGCCAGAGGCCAGTGAGACCCTTGGCTCATCTTGGGTCGCTGGCAAGATGGAGAGAGGGTCGGAAGCTACAGTGGGAGGTGGTGCTGAGACACAAGAAAGCAGTCAGGCCCCCGTGTGAACAGGAAGCTGAGTTTGGAAGAAACAGCCTGGCGGGGATGCAGGGATACGGGGGTGGGGGGGTTGTGGGGGTTGGGGGGGGTTACCCAGGGGCTCAGGCCACCCTGTTCCCTCTCCTGGGGAAAAGGACATTTAGTGCACTGCACAGCCCATCCCGCCAAAGCCATGCAGGTGCTGCGCGCGCGCGCGCGCACACACACACACACACACACACACACACACACCACTGCACGGGGTGATGGAAATGCAAATCAGGCTGCCTAAGGGACAGAAAGAGGCCCCAGGCCTCAGGCAGCCCTCTTCTCTCATGCAAGGTGAGCACTGGCATGCTGCGCAGGGCCAGGAGTGGTGGGCAGGCCCTCACCGGGTCAGATCCAGGTGGACGTGAACACAGTCCTTAGCCGAGACCCAGAGGAAGTAAGTCTGCGTGCGTGGAGAGAGAGTGGCGCGGTCATTTACTCTGCAGAGCAAATACAGCTGGGCTCAAGTGTCCACGTCCACGCCCAGCAAATTCTCTCTATCTCTAAAGCCCTCCCACTAAGTTATTAAGTTTATTTTAGCTCCACAAAATGAGGCCAGGAACAATTCACATAAAACAGTGCTCTGTTCTTTAACAATTTGTAAAATGTCACCTGTAAGACCTTCTGGCCCTCGTGTTTGTGTTTTGCAGGGTCGAGGCCCAGCAGAGTTGGAGTGTCTGGTTATTTATTCCTGAGAGCAAGGCCAGCCTCAGGCTAGGTCTTGTCCAAGGTAGAAAGACTCTTGGTGACTTCTCACTCGCTTTGGCAACACCCCCTCCTCATCTTCATCCTTGGTTGCCCTGCAAGGCCTCGCCCTCCTCTGGCTGCCAACCAATCCTTGCCGTGTGGGGTATCTGTGTTTCCCTTTCACCGGAGTATTCTTCAAACCCACAACATGTAAAAGACTAAAGCGACGTGAATGCCAGTCAGAAACGTGTTGAACTGTGGACAACTGGCCCCGGGGACGATGGTTCAGGGGAGGAACCATACACGGGGTCATCCCAGTCTGACAGGGCTGGGTCCGTCTGGTCCCAGGAAAGGCCAGTCCTGCCTCAGCTTGGTAGAAAGATCTTTCAAAGTGTTATATATGAAATAAAGAAAAAATATATCTGAACATCTAGGAAAACCCCCAAGTATAGCATATGCTATTTCCTGAACAAATACACACTACAGGGGCCAGGGGCCAGGGCTGAGGCCAAACTGGCCATGCCCAGGGCGGGACCTGGGCTGAGACTGATGCCCTCCACGGGCACCCAGGGAGGGCAGGCCAGGTTCTGGGAGACAGGGTGGCTGCCACGCTCACACCTCTCAGGTGTGAACTGGTGGCACTGCTCAGGCTGAAGTGAAACCACAGGGCCCCGGAGTGGGCCCTCACATTTGGGTATTATTTCATTATCAAGTGCTACCAAGTGCCTCATGATCTCTACAGTCCTGTCCCCACAATGTCTGACTTCAGGGTAGAATAAGAGTGGAGCTCAGCTCTCTTGACCCCACTCCAAGTGCTGGTTCCTGTCCACCACATTTAAGGACCCTCCCCCCACCCATTCCCCCACCCACCTGGACAATGACAAACACAGCCTGGGTGAGAGGGTGCAGAATCTTGATGGCCGACTGGCACTCGAAGAAACTGGAGTAGTAGCCCGTCTTGAAGACATCCATGACCAGGGTGCAGATCCCAAACAGCACCAGCCCACCTGGAAATGGGGGGGTGGGGGTGGTGAATCAGAGAGGCGGGAGAGGAGGCTTATGGATCTGAGGAGAGATGAGTAGATGAATGGCTGGTTGGATGGCTGGGTAGGTGGATGGATGAATAGGTGTAGAGGTGAAGGGATGCACTGAAAGATGAGTGGTGGATGGAAGGATGAGGGTATGCTTGAGTGGGTGGATGGATGGATGTCCCACTGAGCGCCCATCTCTTTGGGGCTAAGTAGACAGGGAGAAGGGCCCTCAGTGGGCTCCTCTCGCTGCAGCTGTCACCTCTTCTCTCATCTCCACCAGAGGCTCTCCCAGGACCACCCTTTCTTGATCTTTAGACTCATCCCCCTGGGGGACCCTCTCCCTTCCTCTTCTCCCTCAGCCACATCCAGTCTTGCCAGGGGAACGAACGGCTAACCCTCTCCCTCCACGCACTCCCCAATTCCTCGGAGAGCCCCAGCTTCCAGCTCCCTGCCTGGCCCACCCCACCTCCGCCTTCGCTTTCCCGGCACCTCGGAGCCAGATGGGGCCCGCGTGCGCGTCGCGGTAGGGCACGGCGCCGGGGCAGCGCGCGGTGCGGAGCAGGTAGAAGGCGATCCAGAGCGCGGCCAGCAGCGTCATGGTGGTGAGCAGCGCGAACACGTCGGTGTCGTACACGGCCACCTTGTTGAAGGCGCCGCCGCTGACGAGCGTGCAGGCGAGCAGCAGCACGTTCGCCGCCAGCAGCACCGACAGCAGGCGGCCGCCCTTCTTCCACACCTCGCGGGGGCCCCGCGGGCTCTCCTGGGGGCCGGCGGCCGGCTCCTCGGACATGGCGGGGGCGACGGCAGGAGGTTGGCGGGGTCACTGCGGGGGAGGAGCGAACAGGCCCCCAGGTTCGTTCCCCCCGCGTCTCCCTAGATTTGGGACCGGGGACTTCCTGGCTCGGAGGGGGCTGCGGGCGGAGATAGAGGACGCGCCGGGAATGGGAAGAGCAAAGCGGAGACTGCGGCTCTCGAGCGGCGGCAGCCCCGTTGGACCCCGGCCCCGGCCCCCACCTCCCAAATCCGTGCGCCCCCGGCCCGGGCACCCACCTGGCTGCGCCGGGAGCCCGCGCCGAGCTGGGGGTCAGAGGGTGGCGAGCGTCGCCTCTCTCCCACGCTGGGCTGGACGCGCTTTATAGCGGGGCAGGCGGGTGATTTACAGCGCGCGGAGCTCGGCGCCATAAACCGCTCAGTCCCACTCACTCGACCCATCTTTCCTCCGAGCTGAATTTAGGGAAGAGCGCGGGAGCCAGATAAGGTGAGATTTGTATTTACCCGTTAAGAGGCGCCCCACCCCGGCCGCCCCGTCACCTCTGTGGGGCGAGGCTCGGGGACGGCCCCGCACTGCGGCACCCAGAGGGCACCCCGGCCCACCACGCCCTGGCACCCCGGAACCCTGAGAACTTAAGTTCCGGGGTTGCCCCAAGGACCTGGGGGCATCGCAACGCCCTCGGTGCGCGCTGTGCCTTTGTGCGCCTCTGTTGCTGCCCCAACTCTGGCCCCTCGCGCCCCTTTCCCCGGCGCCCTCTCAGTGATCTAAGTCCCCCCTCCCTCCTTCCCCTGCCCCCCTGCCCCTGCTCCGCGGGATGCCCCCAAGTCGAGCTCGGATACAAGTTCTCCCGCGGCGCGTGGAGTCCGCGCCGGTCTCCAGCGCCCCCTGCTGGAGAGAGTCTGGCTGACCCCGCGGGAGCGGACGGCGGACGGGACCGCCGGGTGCGGCTCGCTGACGGTCGCGCGGTTGGTCCTAATGCCCCTCTCCGGCCCCCTGTCCCAGGGGTCGGGACTGCCGCAGACACCCCTCCCCCGCCCTCGGCCCGTCCCTGGGATGCGTTGGAGGCACGGGAGCCGCGCCCCCGGGCTCCAGTGAGGACAGACCTCGGACTGCCCCTAGACAGGTCCTCACTGCGCAGGGAGCTGGGGTGGACATTTTTGGGGAGAGGGCAGGGCCTCCCCGGGTCACCCCAGTGCTCTCGGGCCCAGGGTGTTTAGGACCCAGGGGCAGCCGGGGGCGGCTCCCTGGGCCGCAGCAGATCCGCCCCCTCCGGCCGGTGCGCGGCTCAGATGTCGGAGTAGCGGCGGCTCTGCGCTCCGCACCCACCGTCTGCGGCAGCGGGGCTGGCGGCCCCAGCCCCTGCCCGGCCCCCTCCCCCCACCCCATGCCTCAGTCCTAACCCCGAAAACCTCCCCCGCGGGGGGCCTTTCTCCGAGCCGCTGGCCCGCCCCGTCCAAGTCGGGAGCCATGAACGACCAGTACCACCGGGCGGCCCGGGACGGCTACCTGGAGCTCCTCAAGGAGGCCACCCGGAAGGAGCTGAACGCCCCCGACGAGGATGGCATGACCCCCACTCTCTGGGCGGCTTACCACGGCAACCTGGAGTCGCTGCGCCTCATCGTGAGCCGGGGGTGAGTGCCCAGGCCAGCCCCGCAGGGGAGGGGGCAGAGCGCCCGCGCTCTCAGCCCCCAGCCCCTCCCGGGTCCCAGGCCCCTCTCCTCTGAGCCACTCCCTTCCCTGGGGACGGACCCTGGGGTGGGACCTTGGGGCCTGGCAGTCGTGGGAGGGAGGGGGACACCGGCTGAGGCATGTGACACTTGTGACCTGGATATGGGGCTGGGAGAGGAGGGCTAGGATTTGGGGGTTCATGATTGTGGGAGGGGCTGCAGAAGGAGGGGGAGGGGGAGAGGTCTCCTGCGTGGGTGGCATCTTGCAGCAAGTGTGAGAGGCACAGTGAGAAGGGAGAGAAGGTGCTGAAGCCTCAGAGGGGACAGGGGGGACTAGGAAAGGAGGGGTCCCTGCTGCCCACCCAGCCTGGATCTGAGGGCTCCCCCAGCAGGGTGCCCCTCCCCCCCAGGCTGGGCTCACACTCTCTCTGGGCTCACTGCCGGGATTTATGGGCATTGCCCACAGCACCAACTGTCCCTGGCTTCAGCCACCCAAACTCCCGCTGCACCCCTCCCCCACGGAAGGCTCCCTCTCCCTCCCTTTGGAATTGTCTAGGGGGAAGGGGAGCATAGAGCCCAGGCATCAGGGCCAGGGAAGGAGTTTGGGGGTAGCCGTTGAGGAATGCAGGGTTCAGGGACACTGAAGGGGGCTCCCGGGGCTGGATGGCATTGTGGACAACCCCCCCCCCCGCCCCCCGCAGCAGATTTATAGAGAAGTCAGGCTGAATGGACAGACACCAGGGCAGCCTGGACAGAGAGAAAGAGGAGGAGATGCCCCAGGAGGGTCCTGGGAACATGAACATGTGGAGGGCTGGGGCCGGCTGGTCCTCGTGCTGGGGGCTGGCCTGTGGCCTGAATATGTGGTGGGTGAGGGAACCCCTTGCCTTCCCTGGGTGGCTGTTCCTGGGGCCCAGCAGGCGGGGGCAGCCCCTAGGACCAGGCAGCTGAACCATGTTCCAGAAGGCTAAGACGGGCCCCTCTCCACGCCAACAAGGCACACGTGATCCTGCCCTCCTGCCCCCCCCCCCCAGAGAGACTCATTTCCCCCCAGCGCCCCCAACTCCAACAAAGGGCACGGGTGGTGTCTAGGTGTGGACACCAGATGCCAAGCAGCCCTCCCCTCAGGGCCCTGCGGGGCTTGGCAACGTGGAAGGGAAGTGAGGAGGGGGTTGCTCAGAGAGCGGGAGTGACAATGGGGTGATTCTTTCTCCAGCCCTGGGGTGGCCTTGTGGCCTCATTAGCCTGAGGCAGAGGCACTGAGCTAGGCTCCTGAGGGAGGGGGGGAGCTTGCTGTTGGGGAGACACTGCCTGGTATGGAGGGTGCTGCAGGGCTGGGTGGGTCCCGTGGACAGGCCTGCCTCGCAGGGCTCCTAGTGATGGGGCAGCGGGGCGGAGTGGGCGCGGGCCCGGTGGCAGACTTCCCTCCTCCTCCCTCTAGTCCTGGCTGCCCCCACGCTCCCCTTCTGGCCCAGGCCAAGACCCGACACCTGCTCTCACACTCGGGCTTGCCAGGCCTGGCCCCGCTCCCTGCAGACATGGCTGTGCCCGCCGCCACGCAGGCACACAACCTCACGCACACGCACTCACCCAGGGCTCAGGCCCAGCGCACACCACCCCTCATCCTCCTGCGATCACTCCCGCAAATGCAGCCGTGCTCCCCACCACGCCTGCCTAGAGACCCAGACGCGCCCTGGCCCACCACCTCTCTGGGCCAGCTCCCCACTGGGCCCCATGAATAATTCACTCCTTTCTCTCTGGGCATCAATTATTCATCCCCTGAGATTCCCAGCCCTCCGTTCTCTGGGGGAAAGCCCCGCCCTGGCCCCGCCTTCCCTGTCGCCCCACCCCCTGCGCACCCGGGGCGACTACATCCGACTAGGGGCCCAGGGCTGCGCGTCTCCTGGAATCAGGAGAGATCTCAGGCCCTCGGGTCCCGCTGGTGTGCCCGTGGGGCAGGCAGGGAGCTCCCCACACCCGCAGCCCCTGCCGACTGCCCGCCTGAGCTGCGATGGCTCATCACCCCACCCCACGTGTTCCCGCTGCAGGGGCGACCCGGACAAGTGTGACATCTGGGGCAACACGCCCCTGCACCTGGCCGCTTCCAATGGCCATCTGCACTGCCTCTCCTTCCTGGTGTCCTTCGGGGCCAACATCTGGTGCCTGGACAACGACTACCACACCCCGCTGGACATGGCCGCCATGAAGGGCCACATGGAGTGCGTGCGCTACCTGGACTCCATCGCGGCCAAGCAGAGCAGCCTCAACCCCAAGCTGGTGGGCAAGCTGAAGGACAAGGCCTTCCGCGAGGCGGAGCGGCGCATCCGCGAGTGCGCCAAGATGCAGCGCAAGCACCACGAGCGCATGGAGCGGCGCTACCGGCGCGAGCTGGCCGAGCGCTCCGACACGCTCAGCTTCTCCAGCCTCACGTCCAGCACCCTGAGCCGCCGGCTGCAGCACCTGGCGCTGGGCAGCCACCTGCCCTACTCGCAGGCCACGCTGCATGGCACCAACAGGGGCAAGACCAAGATCCAGCGGAAGCTGGAGCGGCGCAAGCAGGGCGGCGAGGGCACCTTCAAGGTCTCCGAGGACGGCCGCAAGAGTGTGCGCTCGCTCTCGGGCTTGCAGCTGGGCAGCGACGTGATGTTCGTGCGCCAGGGCAACTACGCCAACCCCAAGGAGTGGGGTCGCTCCCCGCTCCGGGACATGTTCCTCTCCGACGAGGACAGCGTCTCCCGTGCCACGCTGGCCAACGAGCCGGCCCACTCGGAGGTCAGCACGGACTCAGGCCACGACTCCTTGTTCACCCGCCCGGGCCTGGGCACCATGGTGTTCCGCAGGAACTACCTGAGCAGCGGGCTGCACGGGCTGGGCCGGGAGGATGCGGACGGCGCGGGCACGCCGCGGGGCCGGCTGCAGAGCTCCCCCAGCCTGGACGACGACAGCCTGGGCAGTGCCAACAGCCTGCAGGAGCGCAGCTGCGGGGAGGAGCTGCCCTGGGACGAGCTGGACTTGGGCCTCGACGAGGACCTGGAGCCCGAGACGAGCCCGCTGGAGACCTTCCTGGCCTCCCTGCACATGGAGGACTTCGCCTCCCTCCTGCGGCAGGAGAAGATCGACCTGGAAGCCCTGATGCTGTGCTCGGACCTCGACCTCCGCAGCATCAGCGTCCCCCTGGGGTCCCGCAAGAAGATCATGGGGGCCGTGCGGAGGCGGAGGCAGGCGCTGGAGCGCCCACCGGCCCTGGAGGACACGGAGCTGTGAGTGCCTGCCCCCGCCCCCCAACCCCCGCCCCCGCCCCCCCACCCCGCAATGGGCCGGGAGACTGGGGGTGGAGGCGGGAGGGGAATCTGCTTTTCCCGGAAGTGAGGGGTAATACCGCATTTCATAAAACCCAGTCCCCACCCATCACATGAGGCCCCACTTACTATTCTCTTTACCCCCAGATCAGAAAAAGAGGCTGCCAATTTGGTGAAGCCTTATCACAGCGAATGAAAAGTGCACCTCGGTTCTGGGCAAATCAAAACCCCGGGGAAATGGGTGTCTTAGTCTGGACAAGACATGGGGGTCACAGTCATCACAGCCCTCCCAAGTCCTGGCTCCTTGCACTTGTCCTTTCATTTCATCCTCCCCAGCGCAGGGCTAGATCACCCCCATTTTCTAGTGAGCAAGTGGGGGCTCCGAGGGTTTGAGCAGCTCGCCCCGAGGGCCTGCTGCTGCTGGGGCAGAGCTGGGCTGGCTCCCTGTCCATGTGACTCTCAAGCCTGGGGACTGGGTGACTCCCAGGAAGGGCAGCGTCGTCACTTGCGTTCAGGAAACCTCGGGGCACCCAAAGCTGCTGCTACACCAGCTGAGCCGCGGACCATCCCTGCCCTGACCCCTCCCTCCGGGCAAACCACAAGCCCTTTTGGTATCTCTGGCCTTTTCCGTACATGTGTGGGCAGGGGTGGATGTGGGGAGGCAGTCTGGTTTAGAGTTTGGGGTGTGGGGTGGGCCCCCCTAGGCAAGTGTCCCCATTCCTGACCATCAGCCTGCCCAACGGTAAGTTGTCAAGTTGTCCAAATGGCTAGTCTTGGTTTGACCTGTCTCAGAGGCTCTTCTCTGAGGCTGCTTCTGTCTCTTTCTCTACAGATAACAGGGGCCTTCTCTCCCAGACCAAAGTGAATTGCAAGTTGCCACAACCCGAGGTGGGGCCACAGAGCCTCCACAGTTGCCAGCCCTGCAGCCCCAGGCCCCTCCCCAGGGGCAAGGACTCGGAAGTAGAGGGTATGGCCATTGGAGTGGCCCTAAAGGACATGTGGATTTGCAGGAGGCCCGGGGACTAGATGAGGTGCCCATGAGAGCGGGTGGGGGTGGGCGCAGCCTGTCCCAGGGGCCGCTGTCTCTCCCATCCCTCCTCCGGGGATCCCGTTGCTCAGGCTGGACACTTGCTCACGTCTTACATTTTTGGGAAGAGGAGAGTTTGGGCTGCCTCCCCTCACACTCCAGAGAAGAGGTCCTGGCTCGACTCTTCAGCCAAATGCCCTGACCTCAGTCCCCACCCTGCCCCTAGCACAGCCGGCCCCCTTCTCCGTCACCCACCGGCCATGCTGGGGAGTTGGAGTGCCAGGCTGGAGTGTGTGTGTGTGTGTGTGTGTGTGTGTGTGTGTGTGTGTGTGTGTCGGGGGGTGACTGGTGTCCTTCCCAGCTTACCCTGGGGTGGAGCCCAACCTGGCTCTGCCCTCCCTACCCTGTCCTCCTCCACCTCCCCTCTCCTTGGCTTTGTAGCCTGGCCCCCCAGGGACCCCAGAGGGTCAGGGCAACAGACACAAGGTGCTAGAGTAACCGGCTGCAGTATTATGGCC
This sequence comes from Ia io, assembly GCA_025583905.1. NCBI lineage: Eukaryota > Metazoa > Chordata > Mammalia > Chiroptera > Vespertilionidae > Ia > Ia io. The sequence continues at coordinate 3,876,139 of JAJQQW010000020.1, forward strand.
CCAGGCCCGAGACAGGTGAAGGCTGGGCATGGCAGGGAGTCCAGCCTAGTGTGGGCAGGCCGTGGTGCGGACACTGAGCAGCCTGAGGAGGTGGATAATCTAAGCTGCTGATTGTCCCCAGGGCTCTGCGTGCCTGCGTTGGGGGTTGGTTGGTGGTGGGTAAGCGAGAGCTCGAGAGCTCGAAGGAGGAAGGCCAGCCCCTTAAGGTCCTCAGACAGGTGTCCTCGGAGCTCTCCAGTCACACCGAGGTCACAGATGTGGGAGTCGCTCAGGAGCTCACACACATGTGTGAGCACATGCACACCCCCATGCAATGGACCCCATCCCCAACCTTCAGGTTGGAAGCAGCTTCTGCTGGGAACACTGCCACAGCCCCGCCCCCCCACTTCTTCCCTCGCTGGGGCAGGGAAAGAGAACCCCCAAAGAATGCCACAGGCCTCCATTTGGGTGTCTGGGCCCTGTCCGGCCATGCCCAGAGCTGGGGGTGTGATGGAGGTGGTCTGTAGTGCCTGGTCCCACCCGGAGGGCTGTGCTGCCTGCCCCTGCCACCCTGAGCCCACCCCAGTCCTCCTCCCTGTTCTCCGCCTGAGCCTGGGGCCACCCAAGTGCCGACTAGATTTCCTCGGAGCCCCAGGTGCTGCCCTTTCTCCCCTGTTTCTGGCTGTGCACTGCCTCGGCCCCTCCTGTTCTCCTGTGCTGGGGTGGGTGGGCTCTGTGACTCCCACCCTGTGCACAGCGCCCCTCCTGCAGGTTCCTTATAACTTTTGCAGAGTATGTTCTGCATCATTGTCATGCCTGTGTCTTGTTCTTTAATCACGTGGGGGTCGAGGAGGGTTGGGACGAAGAGGGCAAGGGGGTGGGGTAGGAGAGGGAGAGGGTCTTTTTGTGCCTTCGAGGACTTGGTCCTATTCCTTGCAGGCGGTCTTGGGATGGGCGGTTGGGCACTCCTCCCTGGGCATCTCTTCAGGGCCTCCCCTCCCCCCTGGGACTTCACCTGCTCCCTGGGCCCAGAATTTGGAGCTGATGGAGAGGGAAGCTCTGAACTGGGGTGAGACAGCCCCCAGCAGCTGCGTGAGGAGGCAGCCCAGGCGCCAGCCCTGTTCCCAGGGCCTGCAGCTGCTGAAGGTAGGACCACGCTTTCTCTCCCTCTCACCCGGGTCTGCCTGGGCTTCTCCAGACACGGGCAGAAGCCGAATCCCAGCACACTGCCATCCACCACCTGGGCCCCATCAGCCCTGAATCGAGGCCCCTCCATCCCCGGGAGGCCTCCCAGGCAGCTCTTGGGGCAGCCCTGTTTAGAACCCTCCTTTCTTCCAGCTCCCCCGTAAGCTGCAGGACAATGAGCTCTGTTTTCTCAGTCAAGTGTGGGAAAGAGCTCTGGAGTTTTGTTCCATTCCCTCAGGATGCTGGTCCAAGGGCTTCTGCCAAGGGGAGTTCCAGACAACCCCCTCCCTCCGGCATCAATCAGAAAGGTTCACAGGACCTCAGGGCTGGAAGGTTGCCTAGCCACCATCTAGGGGTTCTAGGCCACCTCCCTCCACTTTACAGATGAAAAACCAAGGCTTACCAAGAGGAAGGTCCACACCTGACACAGGCCTCCTTTCCTCACCCTGGGTCTGTCAAGGGGGCCAACAAGACCTGAGATTCTGCCTCCCATGCTCAATGGGGTCCATCAGCCCAGCGACCCCTACTGGCCATCCTGGTCACTGCACCTACCTCTGGAAAGACCGGCCTGTCCCTGCATCGAAGCAGGTCCAGGGAAGGACGTGGGGATGAAGACCCGCAATGACAGAGAGAGGATCAGAGCGTCAGCGTGGAGGCAGAGGCTAACCGGAAGCAGTGGGGCGGAGGTCTCCAGAGGTCAATGTGGGTGAGGGTGGAAGCCTGGGGCGAAGAGCTGGTGGCTCCAGAAGTCTGGGGGACACACAGAGTGAAGGGGAGAATTTTACACCAGACTCAACTTTCTCCACTCATTCCCCTAAAAATTCAGATCGAGTTAGGGAGATTCTTCCTAAAAGGTTAGGATAACCAATGATGCTTAGCCGTTGGGGATTAGAATCTGATGATAAATATGGACACTTTCCCTGGAAAATGCGCATCGGGCACGCACACACACACACACGCACACACACACACACACACACACACACACACACACACACACAAGTGCACTTTCATTTACAATTTCAGGCCGGTCACGGAGCCCCAAGAGGCCCAGGGACCCAGGTTACGAGCCTTAGTGCGCCTACTGTGGACCGTATTGTAAGTGGGATGACCGATGGATGGAGATGAGGGTGAGGAATGAATCAGAGGCAGGAAGGGCCTCCGGGCATGTGGCTCACGGTCTCATTTTTACAGACGAGGTTAACTGAGGCCAGAGGGCAAGGGACGGGCTGAAGGTCACAGAGCAGCCAAGTGGGCAAAGTAGTACCAGGTTTCCCGATGCTTTCCATGGTGCCAGCTGCCTCCTGTGCCCACGTTAGCCAGTCCTGGACAGCGTGACACTCCCGTTCTCCCAGCCCGTGCCTGCGTCACATCCTCTGAGATAAGCCTGGGTTTACGGGAGGCGGCAAGCCTCAGGAGGCAGCCAGCTCTGGACAGCAAAACCATCTCCGGCCCTTTCTAGCTGTGTGGCCTGGGATAAGTCACCCCCCTCTTGAGTCTGTCAAATAGGCATTATAATTTATTATAATAACAGTGTTAATCCCATAGGTCATTAGGGGGGTGAAATGATAATGGGGGCAAAGCACTTAACGCACAGCAGTTAATACCGTATTTTCCGGCGTATAAGACGACTTTTTAACCCAGGAAAATCTTCTATACACCCAGTCGTCTTATACGCCGGAAAATACGGTAATGACCATGCTTATTGGTGGCCTGAAACAGACCCATTGTTCCTGTGGTCCCAGCCCCACCCAGTTGGTGAGCCCTAGGCAGTCCCAGGGTGCAGTCTCTTGAGACGGAGCCCCTCCCCCACTAAACACATAGAGGCATCCTCATCAGACCAGCAGGGGGCGATGACAACCCAGCCTGACCTGGTGGACAGGAATCTGGAGATGAGGAGGGCTCATGGGCATCCTCCAGGCCTGGTCATCCCTGTGCCCAGGACAGAGAGAACTGACATGCTGGGTGGTCCCCAGACTCCCCTTTCAATGCTCCCCACACCATCTACACAGCGTGGTCATACTTCAGGGTTGTGGGAGGAGTCACCATGGCCCTGAACCTCAGCCCTACACAGACACACACACACACACACACACACAAACACATGGGCAAACATGGGCAGGAGGAGCGGGAAATATGCAGAGCGAGCATGTTCAGGCCCTTTTCTTGCTGGAAATGGAAACCACGTTTTACTATCATTATCTATCATTATCGATACCAAAGGGTATCAGATTTAAATCATATCAATATTCAACATAACAATAATAATTACAATTGCACAAGAACTGTCATCAGTGATAACTGTATCTACCACGAGCACTTGCCCTGTGGGGTCCATTGGTATCCATTCTACAGAAATGATCTTTTCTGGTTGGTGTGGCTCAGTGGTTGAGCGTCAACCTATGAAGCAGGAGGTCAAGATTCCATTCTTGGCCTGGGTTTCGGGCTCGATCCCCAGGAAGGGGCGTGCAGGAGGCAGCTGATCAATGATGCTCCTCTCTTATCTATTTTTTTTTTTTTATCTCTCTATCCCTCTCCCTTCCTCACTTTCTAAAAATAAATAAAAACATATTTAAAACAACAACAACAAAAAAGAAATGATTTTAATACTCTCCCCAGAGAACTGTTAAGGTAACTGGTATCACCTTCATCCATTCCGAATCACCCTCTCAGGAAACTGAGGCTCACAGAGGCCAAGTGACTTGCCTAAGGTCACACAGCAAGGACTGGAACCTGAGTGTGTCTGAGTCCAGAGCCTCGCTCTACACACGGTTCTCGGCCTCCATACTGTGTGAGAACCCCGACTCTCACTCCCAGTCCTGGCACCAACCCTGCCAGACCCAACACACTCCCTTAAGGCTAACCCATATCCAGAGTCACTGGCACACACTGGACTGTGGTGCCAACCGGACTCAGAGGGAGCAACCAGGTGCCCCTTGGGGAACCTCACCAGCCAGGAGTCTGGGTTCCTAACATCCCCAGCCTTGGGTGTTCAAGGACCTAACTTGCTGTGTATTTTGGAAAGGTAGCCTGGGCCTCCGTTTCCTTTCCTGTAAGGTGGGGACAGACTGACAGCCCTGGGAGCCTCAGCAGCGTCCCCAGCAGCACCAGGCTGGCCCCCGCTCCCTCACCCCCTCACTCCCTGACCTGCCTCTGGCCGTCACCAACCTGGCTTGGTCCTTGCGGGATGCGGATAGAGGCTGCAGGCAGCTGGGGCAGGCCAGGGGTCCGGTCCTCGGAGGTGAGGCCGAGGCACCCTGTCAATGTGGGCCCGCCCTGCTGGAGCCAGGGGAGCTTGGGGTGCCAGTCCCACTCTCAGATGACCAAGATCTGAGCCAGAGGCTAGGCTGCTTCTCCACCAGCTCCCTGGACCCCACCCCTGTGAATAATGCCGCTTGCCTCATGGAGCCGGGCCTCACCAGGCTTTGATGACTGGAGGTGGGGGGTAGGGGGGTGGGGAGGGTGGCATGATGGGTGGAAGACAAGAAAGGGTTAAAGACCCAGCCACCCAGGCTTAGAGCATAGAAATGGTCGCATTGCTGGAAGAGGTGTCCCCCAGCCTCCCAGGTCTCCAAACTCTCAGGATCCCCCTCCAAGCCCTGGGGTCAGGGCAGGGCTCCTTCCCACCCCAACCCCAACCACAACAATAATTAACCCCAGTGAACCCCAGCAAATAAAGATCTGAATCACAAAAAGGAGGAGTCATCGCTGCCCCAGGGTGGGGAACTCCGGAGGTCCCTGGAAGGCCAAACCTAGCATCATGTGACACCCCACTCCCCACACCACTGCTAGGCCCATGGACACCCCGTCCACTGGGGCCTGGAGGAGGGCTCACCTGTCTTGGGTTTGGACCAGAGAGAAGATTAAAAATAAGATAGCCGAAACCGGTTTGGCTCAGTGGATAGAGCATCGGTCTGCGGACTGGAAGGTCCCAGGTTCGATTCCGGTCAAGGGCATGTACATTGGTTGCGGGCACATCCCCCGGTGGGGGGTGTGCAGGAGGCAGCTGGTCGGTCTCTCTCTCTCATCGATGTTTCTAGCTCTCTATCCCTCTCCCTTCCTCTCTGTGAAAAATCAATAAAATATATATATAAAAAAAAGATAAATAAAAAATAAAAATAGCCCTAGCTGGTTTGGCTCAGTGGATAGAGTGTCGGCCTGTGGACTCAAGGGTTCAGGGTTCAATTCCGGTCAAGGGCATGTACCTTGGTTGCAGGGCACATCCCCAGTAGGGGGAGTGCAGGAGGCAGCTGATCATGTTTCTAACTCTCTATCCCTCTCCCTTCCTCTCTGTAAAAAATCAATAAAATATATATTTTTAAAAATAGAAAACTGTACATGTCTCTTCCCTGAATATTCTAGTATGTCCCAGGGGGAGGGGCTCAATGGCGAGATAGGGAGGGGGAAGGGCACCTCCCCCTTGTCTGATTTTAAAACCTCTGATATAAACAGAAGATCGTTGGGTTTGGGAGAGAAGTCCTGGGCTGGAGTTCTGGCTCTTCCATTCAGTGCCTGCGGGGTGCGTGTTGGGCAGATGAGTTCCTCTCGCTGGGCCTCCATCGATGGAACTGGGATGAGGCCACGCTCCGCAGCTGCGGGGAAATCCCACAACCTCATGGATGTGAAAGTCATGTACCTTCAAGGAGCGGATGTGTGTGTGGTGAGAACTGGTCCATCAGGTTGTAAGCCCCTTAGAATACTGACCCGATAAAGAAACCCTGCCCTTTTGTAAAGAATTGGGAGGACAAACTCATAAGAATTCATGAAGGAAAACAGAAGGAGTCTCCCTCCCTCCCTCCCTCCCTCCCTCCCTCCCTCCCCTGGTCTCATCACCCCTGCTGAAAGTGCTGCTGCCCTCACCATAACAGACCTCATTTCACCCCGAAAAGTATATTTTTATTGTTTTCAGAGAGGAAAGGAGAGGGATAGAGAGTTAGAAACATCAATCAGCTGCCTCTTGCACACCTTCCCACTGGGTATGTGCCTGCAACCAAGGTACACGCCCTTGACTGGAACCGAACCTGGGACCCTTGAGTCCGCAGGCTGACGCTCTAGCCACTGAGCCAGACCAGTTAGAGGGACCAGATCTCATTTTTAAAGGGACTTCAGGGTAAGACCAGGGAGAACGTAAAACAAAAGCAAAACAGAGAAAGCTGAGAAGGGAGTTTGCAGAGCACAGTGGCTCGAGCCTCCAGCCCTGCTGGGTGGGGACCTAGGCTGATGGGAAGGGGCTAGGACCCAAGTCTTGCGGGGAGGGGGGCGGGAGATGTTTGCTGTGGCCTTGGCCTTGGCCTTGTTCCTGGGTCCAGACCTGGGCACCCCTGAGTGAGTGAAGGATCCCACCAGGAATGGTGAAGTCTGGATGTGTTTCCTCTACAGCTCTCTCTGTCACCCCAAAATCACTGGACTGGCCCTGGCCGGTTTGGCTCAGTGGATAGAGTGTCGGCCTGTGGACTGAAGGGTCCCAGATTCGATTCCAGTCAAGGGCACATGCCCGGGGTTGCGGGCTCAATCCCCAGAGGGGGGCATGCAGGAGGCAGCCGATCAATGATTCTTTCTCATCATTGATGTTTCTATCTCTCCCTCTTCCTTCCTCTCTGAAATCAATAAAAAATTCTTTTAAAAAAATCACTGGACTGGTGGGCCATGGGCCAACTCTCCAGGGGTCACGCGTCTGCCAAGTGCTACTAAGGAAAATACTCAGGCCGTAACCGGCTTGGCTCAGTGGTTAGAGCGGAGGCCGGCGGACTGAAAGGTCCCAGGTTCGATTCCGGTCAAGGGCACATCCCCATAGGAGGTGTGCAGGAGGCAGCTGATCGATGTTTCTAACTCTATCCCTCTCCCTTCCTCTCTGTAAAAAATCAATAAAATGTATTTAAAAAAAAAGTACTCAGGCTGTGGAATAAAATCCTGCAACCGGAGCAGGCGAGGGGACAGGAGTTGTTTGAGGTCGGGAGGTCAGGGACCCTGGGGGGTATCCGCGCGTCCCCCTGCGCTGGTCCCCTCTACGCTGGGGCGGGGTGTGGGAGGGATCTCGCTCCCAGTCTGCTCCCCGCCCGCCCGCGGAAGTTCTGGTCCCGCGGCGCTCGGCGCCCAGCGGGAACCAGCACACGGGGCGGGCGCCCGGCGCGTGACTCCGCCCCGGCCCGCCCCCGCCCGTGCCCCGCGCCTCGCCGGGCGCCGCAGACGCCGGTGTCTCCCCAGTGGTCCGGAGCCCATGGGAACGGCGGCGCGGGGAGCGCCCCGAGGGAGCGGCGGGGCCGAGGCGCTGCTGGGCGAGCTGGAGGCGCGGGTCCGGGACGTGGTGAGGGCGAGCTCGTGGTGGGAGCGCCACGGCGTGGACTGCTCCATCCTTGCGCTCAGCCTCCTCGCCCTGCCGCCCGGTGAGGACGCGGGACGCGAGGACAGGGCGACAAGGGGCCCGGCTGGGGGGAGGGTGCGAGGAAGGGATGAAGAGGGCTGCGGGTGGAGTTGGGGAGGCGCTGCGTGCTGGGGACCCCAAACCTGACCGTCTGTTTGGGGTGTCCTGCCCTGTGTCCTCAGAGGACCTGGGCGCGGGGTGGGGGGGTTGGGGGGAGAGAGAGGCCAGGCATGAAGGGCAGAGGAGCGGCAGCTGAGAGGGGTGGGGAGGCTGGGAAGGGTGAGGACCGTAGTCCAGGGGAGGGGAGGAAGTTCCGTGGGACCACCAGGGATGGGGTGAAGAGGGAGGGGGTTTCCCTGGACTTCCCCTGGTCTGGACCCCCACCATGCCCAGCCATTGCTGCTCTGGCTGGGGCCCACGATCAAGACTCTGGGAATCTCCTTGAGGAGTCAACGGGGCTCTGTTTTGTCCCCCAATCCTGATGAGAGAGCCATCCCCTCAGGCCACAGGGGGACCCGCCTCACCGCTGCCTGTGGCGGCCCCCAGGGCTGGGCCCACTTTGGTCTGGGCTTCCCTGGGTTTGGGCCCAGATCTCCAAAAGCTGAGAAAAACCTTGCTCCTCTCTTCCCCCCTTCCCCCCACCAGGGTTCCTGTGCCTGCGTTCGGAGAATGGCTTGGTCTTTGTCCTGGGCATCACCATCCTGGGTGTGTGCCACTACACACTCACTGTCAAGGGCAGCCACCTGGCCACGCACGGTGCTCTCACTGAGTCCAGGCGCTGGAGCAAGATCTGGGCACATTTCTTCGTGGAGGTGAGCCTGGGAGAGGGTGAGGCAGCTGCTGGGCCAGGCGGGCATCCTCCTTGCTCGGTGCCAGTGTGCAGGTGGGCACAGCTGTGTGCCCACGTGGGCAGGTGGCTGCAGCTGCTGGGATGCGGGTCCAGGTGTGCAGCCTGCACCACAGTGTGTGTCTGTGGGTGCCCTGGAGGGTGGTGGTACCTGTGGGCGGAGAACCGTATGAGGGGATGTACGAGTATCTATGGCAGTGGACTCGGCCTGGGTACCCCTGCTTCTCCGGGGGCACCCGCTTAGCTCTCTGCAGCACTAGCCCACGTGGTGACGGAGCTTCCTCCTCCTCCTCCGGACACCTGTGCCTGGCAGGTCTTGGCTACAGCCTTTGGGGCCTCCTGGTTTTGCAATCAGGGATTAAAATGTGAGCCGGGACGGAAGGGGGCGGGAGGAGGTGCCGGGTGTCACAGTGTCCCAGCTCTGGAACACGTGTCCCTCTGATGCCTGGTGATGGCCGAGCCATCCTGAGAAGGCCCCTCCCTGCTCCCCCAAGTCTGCTCCAGGAAGGACCCTCCTCTCTCCTGACCCTGCGCCCCCTCTTCCTGCCCCTCCCTATCTGGCTTCGGCCTTCTCACCCTGGCCCTCGGGCAAGGCCAGGGAGGCAAAGGGTTCTGGCCAGGATGGCTGTCTCTCTGGCCTGGTCTCAGGCCTCTCCGGTTCCTCTGCGGAACTTGCTCCCTCCTCGGCTGGACCACGGCCTGGCCAGCCAGAGCAGGCGACAGGGTAGGGCACGGCCTAGGGAGTTGCCCCTCCCCGGTGCATTCCCAGCCCCACTGGCCCCCTGACCTTGGGCATGTTATCAAGTTCAGCATCTAAGTGTTCTCTTCCTCATCTAATAAATGGGACTGACCGCATTACCGCCCTCAAAGCCAGTGTGGGGATTCACCGAGACCTTGACGTAGGGCCCGGACCTGCTCTTCGGTGCTTGCTCGTGTTAGCTGTGCTTTCTGTTCTCCGGAGGGCGCGTGCAGCAGCGAGGAGGGGTCAGCAGTTTTTGTTGTTTGTTTGTGTTGTTTGTTTTGAACAGAAAGGTTGATGCAGTTATGCAAAGCAGACAGAACTGTGTGTGTGGGGGGGGTGGGGGGGTGGGGGCGTTGGCTGTGGCTCTGGCCCACCAGCTGTTCTCTGAGTTGCACAAAGGACCAGCTCCTGCTGCCCAGGACCCTCCTGGACCCCTGCCTGTCCACTTCTCCCACGTCCCTCGGTCACTCTTCTTGCTGGGTGCCTGAGTCTCCCATCACTATAGAAAAATCTAGTCCTCCACTCCGCAGCCTTCGGTGTCAGCTGAGTATCCTTAGCTTTCCTGGGGCACCCCGTTTTGCCAGGTTCGTCTCAGGGGCTGCTGGCTCCAGATGGGGGTGGGCAAGGACCTCACCCTCTCTGACCCACTCTCCCCATCGGGGGGAGGGGCAAGCGGTGACACTCCAGGTTGTTGTTGTTTCTCCACTAAAGTGTCCCAATCATATGCACCTCCCCATCCAGCAGGAGCCTCCCTCTGAAGACCCACTTCCGGTCCACAGGAGGAAAGTTCCAGTCCTCTTAGCCTCCCTCTGACCCTCCCTCCAGCCCACTGATAACCTGCCTTCCCCTGCAAGAGTGCCTGCCCCTCCCTGTCGCGGGTGATGTCACAGGGACTGCTGGTGAAGGGCCACAGGAAGGTGGGGGAAGGTGGGAGAAGGTGGGGGAAGGTGGGAGAAGGTGGGGGAAGGTGGAGGAAGGTGGGGGAGGTGGGAGAAGGTGGGGGAAGGTGGGGGAAGGTGGGGGAAGGTGGGGGAAGGTGGGGCGAAGTGGGGGGAGATGGGGGAAGATGGGGGGAAAGTAGGGGAAAGTGGGGGAAGGTGGGCGGCGGGGCCACCACCATTAAGTCCTGAAGCTCGGCAGGGATTAACTCCTGAAATGAGAGGGACCTTAGACACTCCCCTCCTGTCCCTCATAGATGCTCCCCAGAGTGGGAGGGAGCAGGCTGTGCCAGGTGCTAAGCTCCACTGTTTCTCAACTTCCGGGGCGGGCGAGTCCCAGCTGCTCCAGAGCCAGCACAGCCCAGCTCTGCCCCCAGGAGTCTCACCCACGGGGAGGCCCCACCTTCATCCAAGGCCTTTGTGGTGGCGGAAACAGAGCCAAGAGCCACAGCCTGGTCATAATTCTCGAATGTTCTCTTCCCAGGAGTTCAGTGTGGCCATCATCTTCAGGGCTGAGGCCCGAGGGGTGTTAGACTTGTAGGCTCAGCTATGACTTAAAAATTTTTTTTTTTTTTTTTTTTTACTCCTCACCCAGTGCTACTTTCCCCATTGATTTAGAGAGAGAGGAAGGGGCAAGGGGAGGGAGAAACATTGATGTGAGAGAGACACATGGATTGGTCACCTCCTGCAAGCACCCCCACCAGGGCCGGGGAACCTGTAACCAAGGTACATGCCCTTGACCGGGAATTGAACCTGAGACCCTTCAGTCCTTGGCCTTACGCTCCAACCACTGAGCCAAACCGGCCAGGCTATGACTCTTTTCTTATCTTTTTAAAAATATATTTTTATTGCTTTCAGAGAGGAAGAGAGAGATAGAAACATCAAAGATGAGAGAGAATCATTGATCATCTGCCTCCTGCACGCCCCACACTGGGGATGGAGCCCGCAATCCAGGCCTGTGCCCTAACTGGGACTCGAGCCGTGACCTGGTTCATAGGTGGATGCTCAACTACTGAGCCACGCCAGCCGGGCTATGACTATTTCCTTAATTTAAAAAACTAATTTAGAGGACAAACGCAGATCTGCAGTCCAAAATATACTTTTGTAAAAACACACACACACACACACACACACACACACACACACACACACACACACACAACCAACCCCAGAGGCCCTCTGCACTCTGAAGCCAGCGTGACAGGCTGCCCAGCCCCTGGGAGTCAGGGAGAGGAGCTGGGGGAGGGGTGGGAATGGGAGCTGGCAGACTCCAGCCCGGAGTCCATCCAGCCCAAGGGACGCGCGATGCACAGCCCGCTTTCTCATCCTGTCCACGCCTGCCGCCCTCCGCTCCTATGTCCACCTCCGGAGTGGCCCCGCCATGGCCCTGGCCCTCGCCTGGAAACCTGGCCTTGTCCCTGATTCCTCTCCTCCCCCAGCCCTCACCTTTCCCCCAGATCCTGCCTCTGGGCCTGCCCGTCCATCCGCCCTCACCATCTCACATCTCCCAGATCAGCAGCCTCTGGCCAGTCACCCTCCCCATCCTGTCCCTCCCCTTCCAGTCTCAGAGCGTGACCTATTTGACACCCAACTTCGGTTGTGTCATGATTTTATAATGATGGTGTTTAATCCTGCAAAGTATTGTCTGTTTAAGAAATAAAATAAAAGGAAATATTAGAAGACACATAAGGGATTGTGAGCCTCCCTTACCCCCTAGGCAGCTCAACCACTGAGCCACACTGGCCGGTCCTCCTTTTTTTAAAAAATTTTATTTCCACCCCCTAACCCCTTCCCCTTTGGCAACCATCAATTTATGCTTGGTATTTTTGAGTCTGTTTTGCTCTGTTTATTCTTTTTTTGTTGTTGTTGTTGTTTTAGAGTCCACATATCAGTGAAAGCATATGGTATTTGTCTCTCTCTGACTGACATACTTCACTGGGCATAAAGCCCTCTGGGCCAGGCGTCCTCAAACTACGGCCCGCGGGCCACAGGCGGGTGTTTTTGCCGTTTTGTTTTTTTACTTCAAAATAAGACAGGTGCAGTGTGCATAGGAATTTGTTCATAGTTTTTTTTTTTAACTATAGTCCGGCCCTCCAACGGTCTGAGGGACAGTGAACTGGCCCCGTTTAAAAAGTTTGAGGACCCCTGCCTAGGCCACCCATGCTGTTGCAAATGGCGAGTTTTCATTCTTTGCGGTGGCTGAGTCCTAGTCCACTGTATGTACGCACCGCTTCTCCTTTACCCACTCCGCTGCTGACGGGCCTGGGCTGCTTCCATGGCTGGGCTCTTACAAATAACCTGGCCTTGTCCCTGATTCCTCTCCAGTGAACATAGGGGTGCCTAGATTTTTTCAAATTAGTGTTTCTGTTTTCTCCGGATACATACCCAGAAGCCGAATTGCTGGATCACATGGCAGCTCTATTTTTAATGTTTTGAGGCACCTCCATTCTGCTTTCCACCGTGGCTGCACCGGTCTGCATTCCCCCCACAGTGCCCGAGGGTCCCATTTCCTCCACGTCCTCGCCAGCACCTGTTATTGGCTGGTTTATTGGTGATTCAGCTGGCATTTCTTGATGAGAGAGGCAATGCAGGAGGCCTGACCCTGGGAGCGGAAGGGCATAGAAGGAGCAGTTACGAACAGTTGCTTCTCCCACCTGGGACACAACCGTGAGCCTCAAATCCCCTGGCTACAGCCCCTGGTGCCCGCCGCCGGGCTCTTGCCACTGACTTGACCCAACCAAGGGGCCCTGGAGACCAGCAGGCCTGGGAGAGATGCCACTTTAAACCACGAAACCCTCCCACCCTCTCAGGTGCTGTCCCTGTTGCGAGGTTACAAAAAACAGAGAGCATAGTCCAGCCCTGGGGGTTACACCATCTGAGAGCAACGCAGCTGGGCCTGTCTCTGGGGACTCGGCAGCAAGGCTGCCACAGAACCCACATCTATCCCCCTCCCCCGCCCCCCCCCCCGCCTTCCGTGGACAATGCAGCATCGACGTGCCACATCTCCCGTGGCTGCTGTAAAACTGCACAGTGCCATCACTACCTGTGCTCCTCAGTCTCCTTTATATTTTATTTATTTTTAAAAACTATTTTTTATTTAAAAGATATTTTTTATTGATTTTAGAGAGGAAGGGAGAGAGAGAAACATCAATGATGAGAGAGAACCACTGATTGGCTGCCTCCTGCACGCCCCCTACTGGGGATTGAGCTCACAACGCGGAATGGAACCGAGACCTCCTGGTTCACAGGTGGATGCTCAACCACTGAGCCATGCCGGCCAGGCCTCAGTGTCCGTTAGATGGAGCTTCTGGCTCCATCTCGGCTCCATTTCGTTCCAAAGGAGAGCGTCTCGGCACAGTGTGGGGACTGTGTCCTTCGCTGCCTTTCGTCTCCTCCTGGCTTTGCCTGGACCCAGAGCCTGGGCCCTGCTCTCTGGAGCGAGTGGCACGTCTCAGGGGTCGTGTGGCTTATCTTGGATGAAAGCTGGGTTCAAATTCCACCTCTGCTGCCTGCGTCGCGGAGTGAGCTGAGTGGTCACATGGCCTCTCTCTATCTGTTTCCGCTTCTGTTGACAGTGGGTAGTCACAGCCCTGACCCCGGGCTGGAAGATTAGCGAGGCACGCAGAGTGCAGAACGCTGCGTGCTCACCGAAGGCCTCCTGCTGCTTGAGAGGCTCCAGGGATTGGCTTCGGGGAACCCTTCCCGATCTCCTGCAGACAGGCAGGCCACGTCTTCAGCACAGTTAGCAGCATCTCATGGCCTGGATACGATGCGGGAAGAGGCTGCCGTCTGCATGTTCACCTGCAGGCCTCTGCATAAGAAGCACCTTAGCCCCTCTTTTGCACCCAGAATGGCTGCTCTTGGCATCAGAGACCGGCTGTGGAGAATCCCACAAATGCTGTAGAGGAGCCACCCCAGGGAGCAGTGAGCCCCGGCACCCGCACCCCAGGTGCCACCCGCGTGGACAGCCTAGGACATGGCCTCCCTTCACCCCTGACTACTCCCACACCGCCCCCTCCCTGCGCAGGCTCAGGGTGCAGAGGAGAGCTCTGAAGGTACAGATCTTTCCAAGATAAACACGCACCAAATAATGGCAATCTGAGGCCAGGAGCGGGCCTCGTGCAGGCCTCTCAGGCTGGCAGGTTGTCTGGATGGTCAGGGGCAGCGTGGCAATCCGGGGGCTGGCCTCGTGCCCCTGACACGTTGCAGCACCACACCCGGCGGACACAGTTACTCTGACTGGCTGCCACTCTGTGTTCACAGACACCTGAGAGTTGATGGTCAAGGCTGATTAGCTGGGGCTGTGAGCGAGGCAGGCAGGCCCTGGAGGGTGGGGCGCTCTCGAGGCTCCCAAAGGTCCTGCTTTGCGGGGCTGTGCTGACCGGGACCCCGGGGCCCTCTCCGGCTCCCTCCTTTAGGTGTGCACCGCCTTCCCCGCCGAGGACGCACGGCACGGGCACGTCAAAATGCACCACGGCTACACCAACGTGCTGGGCCTGGGCGACTCGAGCACCTGGAGGCTGCCTTGCCTCAACCGCTATGTCTACATGTTCCTCGCTCCTCTCTTGATCCCCATCATCACGCCCCTGGTGGCTGTCGGTGAGTGTGCCGGGCCTGGGTCCCCAGTGGCCTGCAGAGACCTGGTCTTCCCTTTTCTTTCTCCCCTCCTTGCTCGAGGAGGCTGCTCGTGGAGGAGGTGAGGAGCCCTGAGTTAAGACTGGACAGGAACTTCCTGAGGCAGCCAGGCTGGGTGGAAAGAGCTCAGACCCGGGGCCAAGCCTGGCTTAGCCGCATACGGGCTGGTGACCTCAGGCAGGTAACTTGACCTCTCTGAGCCTCGGGTTCTTCCCTGCTCAGCATTATTACCTAATGAGATCATAGATGTTAAAACGCTTTGAAGATGCCTCACACTGTATTGCATGTTAGACTTTATATTTTTCTAAAAGAAACTTTTAAAAAATTTTTCATTGATTTCAGAGAGAGATAGAAACATCAATAATGAGAGAGAATCATTGATCAGCTGCCTCCCACACGCCCCAGTGAGCCTGCAACGTAGGCATGTGCCCTGACCGGGAATCGAACCGTGACCTCCTGGTTCATAGGTCAATGCTCAGTCACTGAGCCGCACCGGCCGGGCGCATGTTAGATATTAAAATATCATGGGAGCAAGTCCTCTGGTGGA
The DNA here is from genome assembly GCA_025583905.1 of Ia io. Classification (NCBI taxonomy): domain Eukaryota; kingdom Metazoa; phylum Chordata; class Mammalia; order Chiroptera; family Vespertilionidae; genus Ia; species Ia io. The sequence goes on from JAJQQW010000020.1 coordinate 3,891,373, forward strand.
AGGACAGGGGCTGGGGCGGCAGACCTGGATTCAAGCCCCAGGCCGCCAGTCACTGTCAGAGTGACCCTGGTCAAGTTGCCTAACGCTCCATTTCCTCATCCGGAACGTGGGTGAGTCTACCTTCGGGCTGAGGGCGGATGACCCAGATCGCCTCCTTAGCACCACTGGGCCAGCAGGGAGCCCGCTGGGATGTGAGCCTTGCCCACCGTCGCTGTGATTCTTGCCCTCCGGCAGAGCGGCTGAGGAAGGTGAAGCTTGTGGCGGCTCTGCGGGCGCTGGGCCTCATCGCCCTGGGCCTGTGTTCTCACTACTGGCTGCTCCGGCACGTGTCCGGCTTCCGGAGCCCCGCCTCGGCCCTGGCCTGCATGCTCTGCACCAGATCCCTGCTGGCCCACCCGTACCTCCACGTTAACGTCTTCCAGGTGAGGCCTCCCCGCCCTGGGCGCTGGGGACCACGGGGTACCCAGGCCACGCCCCTCACTGGACAGATGGGGAGAGAGGTCCAGAGATGGACGAGACTGAGCTCGGGGCTCAGCCTCTTCAGGCCTCTACCAGGTCCCGCCTGAGTGGGAGTGAGAGGGGCAGAAGGGCCCACTGATCCCCGAGTGCCGGGTGAGGACCCTGAGGCGGGGTGGGGAGGTGCAGGAATGGCTCAGGCCGTGACCCGTGTGTCTGTCACAGCACATTGGGCTGCCCATGTTCTCCCGGGACCAGAAGCCCCGCCGGATCCACATGATGAGCCTGGGGGTGCTGAACCTGCCCCGGCTGCCCGTGCTGGACTGGGCGTTCGGCCACTCCATCATCAGCTGCCACGTGGAGCACCACCTGTTCCCCAAGCTCTCTGACAACATGTGCCTAAAGGTAGTGGGGGTGGAGCTGGAGGGCTGGTAACCTTCAGCATTCGCCTGAACCCTGCGTCGCCCAACTGGCCTGGTCAGAGGTCCCCAGTGGGGGTTTCCGGTCAGAGACACGTGGGTGACTCAGCAAGCTCATGGGCCTCTCTGAGCCTCAGCTTCCTCATCTGACCTGGGCAGTCCTTACATCCACAGGCCTTGAGCATGAAGTGGAGAAATGGCTCTGAAATGCTGGGCACACAGTAGGTGCTGCTAAGAGGAGCCATGGTTTGTTCCCTCTGTGCCAGGAGGACTGTCCCTAGTTGGGAGCCCTGGGGGATGCTGCGGAGAAGTCCGCTCCCCACCCCCCGCCCCCCGCCCTGTCCCTTGCCTGGTGGGAGTGGGGAGGCAGGAACTCTGCAAGCCCCCAGCTCCGGAGCCAGTGGAACTGGGCAGACAGGCGCAGGCGCTGGGAGGCAGGAGGGCCCCGGGGAAGGGCCGGCCCAACGTCCGCAGGCCAGGCCGGCTCAGCGCGCCTCCTGCCGCCCACCTTCCGGCAGGTGAAGCCCGTGGTGTCCCAGTTCCTCCGGGAGAAGCAGCTGCCTTACAACGAAGACACCTACCTCGCTCGCTTCCGGCTGTTTCTCAGTCGCTACGAGGAGCTCCTGGTGCACGCCCCTCCCATCACTGAGCTGGCGGGGCTGCAGTGAGGGGTGCTGGCGGGTCCCCTGGCTCCCTGCCCGGGCCCAATCCCGGATCTTCTTTTTCTGCTTGTCACTCCTGGGGCCCAGGGGGGGTGCGGGGGGGGGCTCCCCAGTGGGTGTGGCTGGGTTGCTGGCGGCGGACCTGCAGCGCCGCCGAGGCTCTGGGCGGGCAGGGAGCTGGTGTTTCTCGGGCTTTGAGGGGTGTATGGAGGAAAGGACTAGAGGTGGGCATTCTGGGCAACTTCATCTCAGGACTACACAGCTGGGGTCCTCCCCGACTTGGCCTGAGCCTTGGTGGGCTAAGGGAGGGTGGCCGGGTGAGGAGAGGCCTGTGCAGGGGGCAGGCAAGGAGCGGGCATCGAGAGAGCAGGGTCAGCCCTCAGCTAGGGTCTCCCTGGCCCTGGGAGAGTCGTATATACGCAGCTTCTTCCGTGCCCGGGAGCCTCCTGTCCTCTGAGGAGCCCTCTCGCAGGGACCACGGGGAGGTGGCTTTGGCAGGACCTTCCCGGCTTCCCAGCCAGAGGCGCCTGTGCAGGACACTGGCTCAGCAGCTCCCAGGAGCCGCAGCCTCAGGGAGATCAGGGAGATCAGGGAGATCAAAGCGTTTGTGCTTTATAAACAAAGAGGACATTCCGGGTTCTGGAAGTAAGGGGAGAAAGTATAAATAGCTTTGAGCATGATCTTGGCTAGCTCCAGAAGTCTGCCTTGTTCCATAACATTTAGAAGGAGAGGACCTGGAAGAATTATGAGAGAGAGAGAGAGAGAGAGAGAGAGAGAGAGAGAGAGAGAGAGAGAGAAGGTAGCAGGCCAGGGGGTGATGGCACAGGGTCTGGAGGGCAGGCACTTTAGAGAGGAAAGGAAATGAGGAGGAGGAGGTGGGGAACACATAAGAGCTGGGAGTCCAGGGCTGGGCTGGGCAAGCATCGTCTGCAGCCCGGGAGCCAGCCTACATGGCAGACTTGAGAGAGGGCTGGGGCTGCCCTGGCCGGGGCTGGAAGAGGAGGTGCAGGAAGGGCCCAACTGGAGGCAGAGGGAGGAACAGAGAAGGGGCCGGAGCAATCAGGTTGACCAGGGTTTCTCCCCTCCGCACGGTGACACTGGCCAGAGAAGGCTTTGTTGATGGGGCCTGTGGGTGCATTGCAGGGTGTTCAGCAGCATCCCTCGCTTCTTCCCGCTACGTGCCAGGAGTCCACGTGGTGACAATCAAACTGTCTGAAGACACTGATGAAAACCACCCTGGTCGACAGCATAAATCATGATCTGAGTGCAGAACCGCCTTGGTTTCCAGTGAGGGCCTTGGGCGGGTGAAAGGCTTTCGGACGCTGCTGATGGGCTAAGTCAGCCAACCAGGCTGGGCGGAGGGTGCGATGGCAGGTGAAAGGTGTTTTCTGCGCCTGGTTCTGTCGGAGAACCTACCAGGTGTGGCCTGAGGTGGCTCTGCTGGGTGGCTGCCATTCGCCCCTCCCCATCATTCCCCCACTCCTCTCCACCCTGCCTGTCGCACCTGCTCCTGCAGCTACAACTCTCACTACCTCGCAACAGCCCCTTCCTTCGCTCCTCCGGGGCCTGGGGTGGGGGTGGCCTCCAGCGGTTGGTAGCCCAGGGGTGCTTCACTGGTCCCTCAATCCTGCTCACACCTCTGTACAAGGTTCCTTCAGTGAAGCCTCTACCAGTGGGCACTGCCAGGCGTGCCATCTGTTTCCTGCTGGGAGGCTGGCGGATCCAGCAGAACTTGGGCTCCAAGCAGCCCTCTTGGAGGGAGGCAGGCTTGGCAGCCTCCCCAGCCCGTTGCGTCGCTGCACTTCCCTGCTGTTCCTTTGAAAGGCATTAGTAGCTAGCAGTGGCCTTCAGGTCCAGGAGTGCGACTCATCAAACTGCCAAGTCTCCACGTGAAAAATGCAGCGTCAGAGAAGGCCCCATTGCCGAGTCCTGGCTAATGATTAAAGCCATCCTAATACATAACCAATGACTCAGGGTTATTGATCTGGGCCTGAGTGGGGCCTGGGCAGCAGCTGGAGGCCCTGGAGCAGACTTGGCTGTACCACAGGCGCCTGGGAACAAGCCACTTGCTCATTCTGAGACCCGATGTTCTGTTACTCAGAGAAGGTGGACTGGGATGCATGGGGCTCGTGAGGGGAGGGGCAGCAACAGGAGGGAACGAAGCCCTTCGTGGGCTCTGCGGTGACCTAAGACCTAATTTACACAGGCCTGTCAGAGGAGATAATATTGATGAGGATGATGATTGTTGACATCTATTTAAAACATAAGGCACTTTTTTTTTTTTAAAATATTTCTTTATTGATTTCAGAGAGGAAGGGAGAAGGAGAGAGAGAGAGAAACATCAAAGATGAGAGAGAATCATTGATTGGCTGCCTCCTGCACACCCCCTACTGGGGATCGAGCCCGCAACTCAGGCATGTGCCCTTGGCCGGAATCGAACCTGGGACCCTTCAGTCCGCAGGCTGACGCTCTATCCACTGAGCCAAGCCGGCTAGGGCGGCACTTTTTTTTTTGTAAGAGAACATTTATTTATTGGGTAAATTACAGAGGTAGAAAAAGTAATTCCTAGAAGAAAGGGGCTTAAGAAATGAGTTATGGAGGTAAAGGAAGGGCCCTTGGAGCTGGGGAGTGGAGAAGCTAATGGTGAGGTGCCTGGGGGTAGCGGGGGTGGGGAGCAGGGGAAAGAGAAAGAAAGGCTCCTGGGAGGGAGAGGCACTGGGTCCTCCATCCTAAGGGTTTTAAGGGCAGAGATTTTAGGGGAGGCCCCAGAGGAGGATCTTAATAGAATATTCAGCAGCTTTCCAGGTGTGTTCATTCAGGATTGTGGTCTCCACGGATTGAGTGGCGGGCATCAGGGCAGGGGGTCCTTATTCAATGCAGCTGGTCCTGAGGTCAGCCATGGCTGGTTTTGCTGCCTCTCTGGGCCGGGAGCTGAACGACAACTGCGGCCTAGATACTATCTTAAGGCACATTTTTACCTATCCCATTTAACTTTAATCTTTACAAGCACTTGATTCTATTTTTCCCAACGGGGCATGTTGTGAGGATCGGTCTTGGAGGGATTACATTTCTCAACGTCATACAGCTGGTAAATGGTGGGAGAAGGATTCGAACCCACGTGTCCAACTCCAGCCTCCCTGCTCTTCCCCACCAAACACAGTGCCTCTGGGAGGGGAGCCTTAGAGGGCTTTCAGTATATCTGACCCTGCGTCTCCTTCCCTTACTCCCATGGAAAGAAGAATAAAGGATTTGATCATTAAGACAAACTCTTGCCCTAGCCAGTTTGGCTCAGTGGATAAAGCATCGGCCCGCAGACTGAAGGGTCACAGGTTCGATTTCGGTCAAGGGCACTGGTCCAGCCGTGGTCCGGGCATATGCAGGAGGCAACCAATTGATGTGTCTCTCTCACATCGATGTTTCTCTCTCTCTGTCTTTCTCTCCTCCCTTCCAGTCTCTCTAAAAATCAATGGAAAACATCCTCAGGTGAGGAATAATAATAATAATAATAATAATAATAATAATAATAATAATAATAAAAAAAGACAAACTCTTCATGAACAACTTTTATGTGCCAGGCACTGTGCGCAGCTCTGGGGATATTAGAGTGAATGAGATTGGGCCCCAATCTCCAGGAGTTTACAGTCCAGTGCGGGAGTTAAACTTTTTGGAAAGGACCAGATAGTAAATATTTTGGGCTTTGTGGACCATGTGGTCCCTGTCACAAATACTTAAAATTTTTTGTGCCATTAAAGTGTGAAACAGCTATAGACATACGGAAAGAATGAGCATGAGTGTGTTCTAATAAAAAATTTTGAACTTGTGTAATTTTTACATGTCACAAAATATTACTCTTTATGTTAAAAAAACAAAACAAAACTTAAGAATGTAAAAACCTGCCCTGGCCGGTTCGGATCGGTGGTTAGAGCATTGCCCTCACACTGAAGGGTCTCTGGTTCAATTCCCGTTCAAGGGCAGGTTCAATCGATGGAGTTTGTGCGTGAGGCAGCCAATTGATGTATTTCCTTCACATTGATGTTTCATTCTCTCCCTCTCATTGTCTCCCCCTCCTCTCCCTTCCACTCTCTCTAAAAAAAAAATCAATGAGAAGAAAATATCCTTAGGTGAGGATTAAAAAAAAAAAAAGAGTGTAAAAGCCATTAGCTTGTGGGTAGTACAAAAACAGATGTTGGGTAGGGGTTGGCCTGCAAGCCATAGTTTGCCCACTCCTGTCTAGGAGGACAGGCACAAAATGCAACGGCTTATCAGAAATCGGAACATTAGGAGGGAGGGGAAGTGATGAGAAGGGGCGCGAGGGGCTCTGGGGGTGCTCGCCATGTTCTACTCTTGATCTGGGTGGTGGTTACATGATAACATCTTGTGATAATTCATCAAACAGCACACTTCTGATTTGTACACTTTTCTGTTTGTTATACCTCAATTAAAAATAATAAGACAATATAATAACTAATAATGGGGTTGAGTGTTAGAAGACAAGAAGGGGCCCTACACCAGCTTGGGAGAGGATGGGCCAGGGAAGGTTCTCCAAGGAAGAGTTTGACAAGAGGGCCCTCGGGAGAAAAGGAAGCTGAAACTGGTATTAGGCCTGCTGGGTCAGATGGGACCACGGATCCTGTCCTTTAAAAATATACTTTGCTCACCGTGTGTGTGTGTGTCTGTGTGTTGGCATTAATTTTGCTCTTTTAAAATGTTGCATTAAATGATTATTTATGTTGATCACTGTGGTTTTTGGTACTCTCTTAAATTCTGCACTGGAGGCCAGTGCCTCCCTCACCACACACTATTCCAGCCCTGGGACAGGGTCAAGGCCTCTGTCCACAGCACCTGGGCAAATTGCTTCTTCCATTTCCTCACCTACGTAAAGAGAAAGGACGAGGCAGGACAAGATCTCTGTGGATGAAAAAGGGGTTCTACAGAAAGTAACCTCACAGGGTGATTTGATCATAAATTCCTAAATGGGCAGTCTTGGTGGGCAGTCATGCCCCAGGCCTATAGCTTCTTCAGTAAAAGGTTTTTAAGCCAGCCCTGTCCATTGTTCTTGTGCATATAGGTTAACACATTTTTGAAATACCATAAGTAATACCTCTCGATGATGTAAGCACCCTCAAGAGAGCACATGATCTAGTTAACTATCCTGTAGTCCAAACCCACCTTGCTTTCTCCCACCTTCATAGAATCTTACTTATTAATTTCAAATGCATAAAATAAACTGCACAACTTACTCTCAGGAGCATCTGAGATCTTGCTTCCTGGCAATTATCAGTTTTGGCTCAAACACATTTTTATAAAAATTCTCTGCAGATTTAGACAGTTCTTATGTGGGCATCTTGGCGGGGTCACACCTGTAAAGCACCCTGATAAGTGAAAAGGACAGCCAAGTTCCAGGCGGAGCCCCTTTTTAAGGGACTTCCGGGTTTGCTTGAGCTCACTGGTGATTGGCTAGCAGGAAACCGGCCAGGCAGGAAGTACCTATCAAAAGGGAAAGGCGCTTTGCGTCATCAGCCAGCGACGAGAGGCTAAGTAAACTCCTCTCTAATTGGTTCCCTTCTTCAAGAGGGATTGAAACAGCGATGGGGATTTGCTCTTTTTTAACTCCGGACTTCAGATAACGGGAGAGAGTGTGAAGATTGAGGAGCAATTTATTAAGTCACGCAGGGACCGGAAGTCTTGGGGGCGGGCCTTCAGCAGAAGCGGGTGGATCCAAGGGCGGGCTTCTCCTTTGGGGGCGGGATTCTTTCCGGCATGGGGGTGGAGCAGCGACGCTGTGCTTTCCCAGAGCGTGGGAGGCGGGGTTTGGGGCGGGGCGGCACCCGTAGGCGGGGCCAGGGCGGGGCCAGGGCGGGGCCAGGTCGAAGCCCGCGCCCGGCGCGGAGCGGGGCGGTCGTCGGCATCAGTTCCGCAGGCTGAGTGCCAGTCCCAGCCATGGCTCCCCGCTGCTGGCGCTGGTGGCACTGGTCGGCGTGGCCTCGGACCCGGCCGCCTCCCGCCGGGAGCACTCCGAGTAGGAGCGGGGCACCCCTGGGCCTGGATGGGAACGCGGGGAGGAAGGCCTGCGAGCGCCAAGTGGAGGGGTTGGAGCCCGACTGGGGCAGAGCTGGAGAGGGACGAGAGAGGAGACCGGGGGCGAGACTGGAGGCGTCCACTCACAGGGACAAGATGGGGTGGTGTACGGGGCAGATGGGAGCCTGTGGGGTGAGGTGCCTAGGGTGAGACGAGGGTCAACAAAGGTGAAAGGGGCAGACCATGACTCCACAGGTGGGAGAAGGGGTGAATGAGGGTGATAGGGAGGTCTGTAGGGCCAGAGACAAGTCTGAGGCGAAACAGGGGTCGATAGGAATGAGGCGGTCTATTGGGGAGGGCCGGTTCTATGGAGGGAAGGGTTAGAGAGGTCATTGGAGCACTGTGGGAAGATCCACGGGGAGAGATTGGGATGATACGGGGTCCGCTGGAAGGGTGTGCTATTCTAGCTGGGTGGGTGGGAAACCCCGTAAGAAAAATGGAGTACTGTGCAGCGCAACTTCGGGGGTGGGTGGGGGGGGGGTTGTTGAGTAGGTCATCTTCTGCGACATAGTAAGTTCATGCGTGAAATGTGGGGTTCTGACTGAAGTCACGGCCTTTGAGGCTCAGATGAAATAAGGAACCCGACAAACAGCAAAGCTTTGACAGGAAGGAGGGACGCCCCCCTTGTGTTTCACACTGAAGTTGGTTTGGGAGTGGGAGGGCGTGTTGTTCTGACCTCCCCTCCCCCATCCCCAGGCTCCCGCCGGCAGCTGTCCACGCAGGAGCAAACCCCCCAGATCTGTGTGGTGGGCAGTGGCCCGGCTGGCTTCTACACTGCCCAACACCTGCTGAAGGTAAGCCACGCCCCCCTGGTCCCCTCACCCATTCACTTGCTGCTCCAATCTCAGGGGCAGGCCCCACCCTTTGGGATCCCTGATGGGGAAGGGGCTCCCGACTCATCTAGACAGGACACTTTCTACATACTTCATCACCTGCATCCGGGGCTCCGCACTCTAGGTCCTCGGCTATGAGAGAAGTGTTTGTGCCTCATGAGTGATGGTCGATGGTCAGTGGCAGATGGTGGGCGATGCTTCCTTGGCCAAGCCCTCCAGGGAGCTGATGCAGACCTGCAGGATGACTTGATCCTGCCCCTCATCTTCCCTTTCTTCCCTGTCTCCACTCTGCCCCCTGTATCCTGCATCTCGAGGCTCTGCCCCCTCTTCTCAGGGTCTTCTGGAACTTTATCCACTTCCTTGTGCTCTCCTCACCCTTGACCCCAGTCTCCCCATGCTGTTCTTTCAGCCTGCTCTGCACCCCCCCCCCCCCCAAAGGCCAGGGTCTCCAAGCTTACAGTATTGGCCTTGGTGGGCAGGGCCCCAAGGTTACTCATTACCCTTGAGACTTTGCCAGACCTTGGACCGTGGTGGGAGGGAGGGGGAGCCATAGTGAGGCCTGAGGTAGGTGGGCCCAGATCCTGGGGCTCGGAAGCCACCAACCAGGCTTGGACTCAGACTGCTTATCTTGGTGCTGCCCACCCCTCTCCCTCCACACAGTCCCGTATTAAAGTGCACATTCCTGGGCCTAGCTCAGGCCTAATAAAGCTGTGACTGGAGCCCAGGAGTCCATGGTTTTAAACACCCCGGGCAATCTGGTGCCCGCTGCCACGGTGGTTCCTTCACTGAAGGGTTTTAGGGGAGGGACTGCCAGCACCCTGTTTTTTATTTGGAGCTCTCTCTGCCTGCAGGGCAGACAGTGGGGTGGGGAGGCAGGGCTGGTGGCTGGGAGGAGTGGGGGGCTGCTGTGCGGCAGTGGGGAGGAGGAGGAGGGGAGGGTGGGGGAACCCACTGGACAGAGTGGAGGAGCCCCAGGTCTGGGCTCCGGGTGGATGTATGGAAGGGAGTACAGGAGCAGAGGGAGAGGTTTGGGGGAAAGGGAGTGGGTTGGGATCGTATGGGTTTGAGGTTTCTGGGGTGAGTCCAGGGCTCTCAGGGTTGGAGCTTGTGGGGGGCTCTGGGCAGGAGGGAGAGAGTGGAATGTCATCAAGTCCACAGAATTTGAGGTCACAGGTGGGAGCGGATGAACCTTCCCCAGGGGATGTGTGCCTAGAGGGGACTGGGGGTCCCGGATTAGAGGAACCTCAGAGAGTTTCTGTTAGAAGGGGACAGATTTGATAAAAATAAAAAAGAAAAAGGGGGATGGCTTAGCTGGTTTGGCTCAGTGGATAGAGCATTGGCCTGTGGACTGAAGGGTCCCAGGTTCAATTCCGGTCAAGGGCATATGCCTGGGTTGTGGGCTCGATCGCCAGTAGGGAGCGTGCAGGAGGCAGCTGATCAATGGATTCTCACCATTGATGTTTCTATCTCTCCCTCTCCCTTCAATAAAAATATATTTTAAAAAAGAAGAAGGGGGGCAGAGGAAGAGGGGATTGAGAAAGAACAGCTGGAGGGATAGGAGGGAACTTCAAGGTTAGGGAGGAGAGGGCTCCCTGGGAGTCGAGGTCGGCCGTGCAGGCTAACACGTCTGGTGGACTTAGCTTTATGAGGGTGGCCTTGGCGAGAGTGGTGTGACCTAGAGGGAAGGACCCACAGCCAGGAAGAATGGGAGATAAAGTCGGGTTGTGTCAGGTGTCCGCCAAGCTCAGCAGTTTGAACTTTGACCTGTGGCAGTGGGCAGCCAGGGAAGATTCATGGGCGAGGCCGTGACTGGCAACAACAACAGTAATAGTAATGCTAGCTTGGGCGGGTTGCACACTCACCGTGGTCAAGCCCTGGGCCGAGTGCGTCAGGCCTTGCCTCAGGCCCCGAGCGATGTCCTGTGGTACCGAGAAGGTAGAGAGCCAAAGAGGGGTGGGGGTCCCCGTGGCTATGGACTCCAAAGCCAGCTCTCCCTGGGGGCCACATCAGCGGGGTTTGAGGAGGTGGGTCAGGTGCCACCCGTGGCAGGCACGGACGGGGAGAGTCAGGAAACACGGATGGGCGATGGGCGGTGGGCGGTAGGTGGTGGGCGGCCTGGACTGGGCGCAGGCAATGGAGCGGAGGGAAAGGGGGACTTGGGCAAACGTGAGGAAGTGAGCACGAGCCTCGGTCGGGATGGGGGTGCCTGGCGGCAGGAGCTCCTTTGGCCTGAGTCCCGCTGAGTCGGGAGCGTTACAGCAGGAGCCAGGATGGGGTGCGAGGCGGGCAGTGTGTCCTCGGACACGGCTTGACTTCGAACCTGCTAAGGCCCACAGTCCCTCACTGCCCTGACCTCCAGGGTGCTTCCCCACCACCCTGACGGGGGTGTATCTGTCCCGGCTCACAGAGACAGGCAGATCCTGGACTTGCCAGTCACGTGGCTGGTGGGTGCCTGACCCCCAATACCGTGCCCTCCCATGGCCCCTCTAGGTGCCCCGGAACCAGCGTGTGAGCGAGGTGTTTTTTTCAAGACCGAGAGGAGGGCACTTTTTTCTCCCTCAGCCCCCCAGGCCCCAGATCGGTCCCCTTTCCGACAGGATGGTGCGAGACGAGAGCGAAGGCAGGCGTGCATTGCCAAGGCTGACTCTCAGGCCTGCAGCCTGACTGGGCATGTCTCGGGGCGCCAAGGCTCTAAGGCGGGGCGCGTGGAACACCTGACCAGGGAGCCGAGGCAGCTCCCCTGGCCCCCTGCAGCGGAGGGAACACTTACCACCTTCCTGTGGCCGAGTTCTCTGTCCCCCTTGGCTGGCAGGCCTCGAGGGCTGACCTCGGCGGCCCATTCCTCTCGTGTGGCTCTCTAGGCAGATGGGGAGTCAGGGGCCTCCTTGCGTCCTCTGCCCACTGCTCTGTCTGGGAAGGGGGGACACGAGGGGCCCAGCCTCCCCGGCCCACCACCTGCCGCCCTCCCGCAGCACCACGCCCAGGCCCGCGTGGACATCTACGAAAAGCAGCTGGTGCCCTTCGGCCTGGTGCGCTTTGGCGTGGCGCCCGACCACCCCGAGGTGAAGGTAGGTCTCTCTGGGCACGGAGGGCAGGTTTGGAGATGTTGGTCAAGGGGAGGAGGGGAGGGAAGCTCCCTGGCCGCATGGAATGACCCCAGACCCTGTAGATGCCACCGAGATCCCATCCTGGGGACATTGTGGGGTGAGGGTGGCACAAGCATGGTCCCTGGAGCTGCCGCATCCTCTAACCCCTCCCACTTGGGGGCCTGGCAGAATGTCATCCACACCTTTACCCAGACGGCCCTCTCTGACCGCTGCGCCTTCCACGGCAACGTGGTTGTGGGCAGGGACGTGACCGTGCCAGAGCTGCGAGAGGCCTACCACGCCGTGGTGCTGGTGAGTGCACGTGGCGGGGGAGGGGGCAGGGCAGCAGCAGGAAGCGGAGGCTGAGGGATGGAAGGCAGAGAGTGAGGCCCAGGGCGGGGGCGGGGGGCGGGCACCAGGGAGGAAGCCCAGGAGGCTGGTGGGCTGTCTGGCCCTGTGGCTGGCGCTGAGGGCCCTGGATCTTTCCTCAGAGCTACGGAGCAGAGGACCATCGGGCCCTGGGAATCCCCGGAGAGGAGCTGCCTGGCGTGTTCTCGGCCCGGGCCTTTGTGGGCTGGTATAATGGGCTTCCTGAGAACCGGGAGGTGAGTTGGGGAGCGCTCCTGCTGCCTCTCAGCCGGGGCGGGGGCAGCTCTTAGATGCCAGAGCTGGGGGAAGAAGGAGCCAGGGTCGAGGACTGGAAGGCTCCCGGGAGATGAGAGGAGAGACATGAGGCTGGTGAGGTGGGAGGTCAACCGTGGGGGAGAGGTGGGGCTAGGTGGGGTGGGGGGGCCTGAGTGGAGGCTCAGATGGTGTGGATTTCTCCAGGGTGGGGGAGCCCAACTAGAGCCAAGACTAGGGACACCTTATCCAGACCTCTCCCCTCCAGCTGGCACCGGACCTGAGCTGCGACACGGCCGTGATTTTGGGGCAGGGGAACGTGGCTCTGGACGTGGCCCGGATCCTGCTGACCCCACCCGAGCAGCTGGAGGTGAGTGGGCAGGTTAGGGGCGGGAGAAGCAGGGGAGGCCACGCTGAGGAGAGGAAGCCCCTGCTGCGGGCTCAGGGCTCATCCCTCCACGCTGGGCTCAGTGCCTCTTTCCCCTTGGTGTCAGGCAGCGGCCTCCTGAAAGGCAGCCGGGAGCTTCCTCTCATACAGCTTCTCCTTTACTTTCAGCTCTAGCTACATGGGCCTTAAAAAGAAAAAGTGTCCGGTGTGCCTCAGGACCTTTGCACATACCACTCCCCCCGCTAGGAACCCTCTCAGCTCACCTCCTGCTGGTTAATTTTTTAGTTCTTGCTCAATTGTCCCTTCAGGAAGCCTTATGCTCCCTCTCATAGACCTGTCTACTGTGTGACCTCTTTCATTTTACATTTTTCACCAGTGAGTAATTCATAAGTATCTCTTCCTCCGTCAGAGCAGAAGCTCTGTGAAGGCCGGCACCATGTCTCTTTTGTGCACCATTAGCACCTCCTTCCCCCTGCCCCTTGCATGGTGCCCTGCACCTGGTAAACTTGTTGACTGAGAGCATGCACCCGGTTTGCTACTAGTTTGAGCCCTTTGCAGAATTGGCGGCAGTACTCCATATGGCCACCAGGTGGGGGCAGAGGTACACTTTCCACTTTCCAGCTGTCCCCTCTCTCAGGCCTCTGGGTAGGGACATGACGAAGTGGAGAGGCTTAGTGTTGGATGAATTTAAGGCCCTCCTTTTGTGCCAGAAAACGGACATCACGGAGGCTTCCCTGGGGATACTGAGGCAGAGCCGGGTGAAGACGGTGTGGATAGTGGGCCGACGTGGACCTCTGCAAGTGGCTTTCACCATTAAGGTGCTGGGGCCAGAGGGAGAGGGGTCTGGGCCCTAAGAAGATGGTCTTCCTTTGGGAGGGGGAGCAGGGCATGCTGCTCCCCGGGGTCGAAGAGGGGAGCCAGAAGGGGACGGGGGAGGGTGTCCCCTACCTGGCCTGGGCTCTGAAGTGTGCTCAGGAGTTGATAGTGCTCTGGGCCTGACCTCCTCACCACTTCCCACCCCCACCCCCACCCCCAAGGAGCTTCGAGAGATGATTCAGTTACCAGGAACCCGACCCATTTTGGATCCTGCGGATTTCTTGGGCCTCCAGGACAGTATGAAGGGTGAGGGCCCTGGCCTGGACCCCCAGCTCACCAGGGAGGGGATGGTCTAGGTCAGCAAGGGCTTGGGGAGGGCATCTGGGGAGAGGGTGTGCCCCAGGGACAGCCCTGAGGTGCTCTGTGCTGCTGACAGAGATGCCCCGCCCGAGGAAGCGGCTGACGGAGCTGCTGCTGCGAACAGCCACCGAGAAGCCAGAGCGGGAGGAGGCTGCCTGCCGGGCAGTGGCCTCCCGAGCCTGGGGCCTCCGTTTTTTCCGCAGCCCCCAGCAGGTGCTGCCCTCACCGGACAGGCAGCGGGTGGCAGGCATCCGCCTGGCGGTCACCAGACTGGAGGTGAGTTTCCTGTTACCCAGAGACACCCCCGTTCCCAGGTCTCCTCACCGCAGCCGGTGTTGCCCACACTCTCCCCAACAGGGTGTCGGTGAGACAGCCTGGGCAGTGCCCACTGGCGACACGGAGGACCTCCCTTGTGGGCTGGTGCTGAGCAGCGTTGGGTATAAGAGCCGCCCCATTGACCCCAGTGTGCCCTTTGACCCCAAACTTGGGGTCATCCCCAATACGGAGGGCCGGGTTGTGGATGTGCCAGGTGAGAGGGTGCAAGAAGGCTAGGCACCACACTATGGTGGGGGACAGGGAGGCCGCTGTCTCCTGGGCCGTTCACAGTCATTCATTAATTCATTCATTCATCCATCCAGGGACACGCACTGGGAAAGGGCTCTGAGCCAGGCCCGGGGGTCTGGGCCCTGGAAGCAGCGCCTCCTCCTCCCGGCCCTGGGGGAGCTCCCAGTCTAGCGCGATGCCCACCTATGTATGCTCTTAAGTTGTTCCATCTCCTGAGGGAGGCCTGTCGGGGCGAGGCCCTGCACTCCGTGCTGGGTTTGGAGATAAAAAAGCAGCCCCTGTCCAGGGGCTTCCAGTCGGATTAGTTAGTCACACACCTGTCTGTTCCTTCGGTAGAAGTTTACGAAGGGCCTGCTGAAACTGGAGGCGGGCAAGACCCAGTTCCTACCCCCAGGGAAACAGGTGTCAGGGGAGAGGGTATGGTAAACAGGTTCAGCAGAATCCACGGAGATGGAGCTGTGGCCACAGCGGGCCCACCTGCTGGGGCTGCCGGGAGGACTTGGGGTGTTGGACATATGTGCACACAAGTGTCCAGCCACCGGCCCTTGCTTTACCCCTTCGTTATCCCCCCTCCCCCCAGGCCTCTACTGCAGCGGCTGGGTGAAGCGGGGGCCCACGGGCGTCATTGCCACCACCATGACCGACAGCTTCCTCACCAGCCAGACCCTGCTGCAAGACCTGAAGGCCGGGCTGCTGCCGGGCGGCCCCAGGCCTGGCTATGCGGCCATCAAGGCCCTGCTCAGCAACCGAGGTCTGGGCCCCTGGTGAACCGCTGGGAGTGGGGTGGGCGGCCTGGGCCTTCCCGTTGGGAGGGGTGCTCTGGGCTGGGATGGAGGGAGAGGCGGGGCAGTGACTCACTTCCCTCTGCCCCAGGGGTCCAGCCCATCTCCTTCTCGGACTGGGAGAAGCTGGATGCCAAGGAGGTGTCCCGGGGCCAGGGTACTGGGAAGCCCAGGGAGAAGCTGCTGGATCCTCAGGAGATGCTTCGGCTGCTGGGGCGCTGAGCCCAGATCCCAGCCCGGCAGGGAGGGGAGTGCCGTGCAGAGGAGAGGGGCCGGGGTCGGTCTGAGCAGGACTCTGCACACAGCTGCACCCCCTGCCCGCCCTGGCCCAGGGCCTTGACTGCCTCTTTTCCAGGGACCAATGAGCACTCCCTCCTGCCAGAAGGTCACCCTTGTCAGCGTGGGTTTAACTCTCAGCGAGGAGATAGCCTCAGTTAGGGCTGGGTGCAGGTGCAGGCTGACCTCGCTCCCCCCTCCCACCTCTCCTGCTGGACTGTGTGGGTCACCAGGTCCAGAATGTGCTGAAAATAAAACAGCTGCTACGGAGAGCCAATGGTTGAGGTGCCTGTGATTTCTTCTGGGGCCTGGGGTCACCTTCCAGCCGCAGCTCCCTCCAGCCCCCAGGTGGCGCTGCAGAGCCCGCTCCCTGCTCTGGGGCCTCCGGGCGCTGGAGGTGGGTTTGGTAGCCAGGCCTGGCGAGAACCCTCCCTCTCTCTCCTTGGTCTTGCTGCTGTGGCCTGCCTGCCTTCTGCCCACACTCCAGGCACCCTGGCACCCGGGCCTGCCTGCCCTGCTGGTCTCACTGGTCAGCTACCGGTACAACCAAAACAAAAAAAGAGAAAAATGGGAGTGAGGGGACTGGGCAGCAGCTTGCCCATCGGTCTTGTGCGGGTGGGTCCCCTACTCTGTTCCCAGTGCCTTCCCTGCCATGTCAGTTTCCAGCCAGGTCCACAAGCCGACAGCACTAAAATCTCCGTAGCGCTTTGCAATTTACAATTTACAAAGCATGTTCACCGTCTAAATGCCAGCCCCCAAGATGCTGGCCTCGCTTTGTAGACTGAGGGATCCTCGAAATTAACTGGCCCAAGGCTGCGGGCTCGAACCCAGGGCTCCGGGCTGGTGTTTTCTCCGAGGCCGCCTTGGTTTCTAGCCTCAGTCTGGAGACACGGCCCTGAAGAGGGGCGAAGGGATCCGGGCGATGGCGCGCGGGCAGCAAGGAGGGGGTGGAGGAGCGCGGGCCCGGGCGGCGGGGCGGGCCAGCCGGGGCGGGGCGGAGGCGCGGGCTTGGGTGAGCGCTCGCTCGGCCACAGCCGGCTGGCGAGCCCCGGGAGCCCGAGGCGCGGCGCGCACCCAGCCTGGGACAGGGCCGGCCAGCGGGGCGCGGGGGCGGGGGCGGGGGCGGGCCCAGCGTAGCCCAGCCCGCCGCCGCGCCACGGGCACCGGCCCGCGCTCCTGGGCTCCGGCGCTCGCCGAGCTCTGAGCTCCAGCGCGGAGCCGAGGCGCCGGGACGTGCACCGCGCGGGAGGCAGCCGGCGCGGCTCTGAGCGCGGGCGCAGGGCCCCTTCCCCCGGTGAGTGGCAGGAGGAGAGCCAGGGGCGCAAACTTCGCCAACTTGGGGCTGGTCTCGGGGGCCGCGCGGGCAAGGACGGCGGAGGCAGACGCGGGACACGCGGGGAATTGGGCCGATGCAGGGAGCCAGAGAAGGGGGCGGCCGGGGCAACGGGACCCTCGGGACCAGGCCTGGGCTTCGGACTCAGGCGGGAGGGGAGCAGGCGAGGAAGAGAGGCCGAGGTGACGGGCGCGCGGCGGACTTGGGGGAAGGACGCGGGCCAGGCGCCCAAGGCGTTCTTCTCCGGGGTCGCCTAGCCCTCCCTCCAGCTCCTTCGCCGGGCGCTGCGACCGCGCGGGGGGTGGGCCGGTGCGGGGACGCGGGAGTCGGGGCTGCGGAACCCCCAACTGTTGCTGCTGGAAGCCGCTGGGGCCGGGAGCGGAGCCGGGAGCAGGGACCGCGGCGGGTCAGAGCGGGGTGGGCTGGAGCGGGTAGGGAGCGGGGAAGACGGGGGCGGGGAGGGGGGCTGTGGATGACTCCAGGCGCCCGCCCTCCGGCTCCCGGAGGTCCACTGAGCGCGTCGGCCTTCACCCGCTCCCTGCACCGCCCTGAGCGCCTCAGCCTCCCCCACCCCTTCCCCGCTCCCTCTTCCCCTCCGAGGCGGGCTGAGCTCCCCCTCTGACCCCGGCGAAGCAGCGTGGGCTTGAGGGGTGGTGGGATCTCCCCAAATGCTGACCCTGCGCCCCACGGACCCAGGCTCCGAGGACGAGAAAGAAAGGGTGGACGCAGAGGCCCCGGGAGAGCCGGGAGCCCGTGGCGCTGGCCGTGGCTGCCGCACCAGCAGGTGGCTCTGCCCCCCGAGGCTACGACCCTGATCCCCGACGGGGAAGGGAAGCCCGAGCCCCTGCGGAAGGCGGGTCCTGGCTAGGCCGGGTGGGCAGGGCCAGGGACGTGCGGAGGCCAAGCTTCCACAGACAGGGATTCCCAAGGTGGGTCCCCGACGCACCCGAAGGCTCTGCGGGGTGAGTGACGCGGGAATTGCGCCGGGCCCTGTGCTCACCGCACGGCCCACGCTGGTTCCCACCCCTGCCCGCCCGATGGGGCTGCTGGCTCCACCCCCCCGCGCCCCAGCCCTCTGATGGTGGCACCCCCTTGGCTGGGCCCTCGAGGCTGGGCCAGGGGAAACCGAGAAGGAACCTGTGTCAGGCTGGTCTGCTCTGTCCCGCAGCCCGTCTAGGGTCCAGCCAAGCCCGTCAGTTACGAGTCTGTTTCTAAACTCCCCGCTAGGAACTTGAATAGGAGCTTGAAGGGGTCCGATAGGCCGGAAACGGCTCCAGGGTTTCCTCCCGGTCCTGGGGCAGGTCCCGGCTGTACCCGCCCACAGCCCCGCCTGCAGGGGAGCTCCGGACCCACCCACCCACCCCCACCCACCCCCCCACCCCCCCACCCACCCCCCCCACCCCCCACCCCCCCCCCACCCCACCCCCCACCCACCCCACCCCACCCACCCCCACCCCACCCCACCCCCCCACCCCCCCCACCCCACCCCACCCCCCCACCCCACCCACCCCCCACCCCACCCACCCCCCCACCCCACCCCCACCCCCCCCCCCCCCCACCCCACCCCCCCACCCCACCCCACCCCCCCCCCACCCCACCCCACCCCACCCCACCCCCCCCCACCCCCCACCCACCCCACCCACCCCACCCCACCCCACCCCACCCCACCCCACCCCACCCCACCCCACCCCACCCCACCCACCCACCCCACCCCACCCCACCCCACCCCACCCACCCCCACCCACCCCACCCCACCAGCGGGGCTGCGGGCGACCACTCCGCTTGGGGGAGTGGGAGTGGGGGCCTGGGAACCCCGACGCCCGCTGTGGGTGGCGGCGAGGCGGGGGGCACCGAGTGCGTGGTGCCCAGTTTGGCCGCCAGGAGGCGTGGCGCGGACCCCCGAGCCCGGAGTCACCCCGGGCCGCCGCCGCCGCTCCCGCTGCATCGCGAGTGCCCTCGAGCCGCTCGAGCCCCTCCTCCTGATGCCACGTTCCCTGTGAATTTTATCGCCGCCTAAAAATGCCCCGAACTTCACAGCCCTAGCAAGAGATTCGGGCCGGGGGGCGGAGCGGCTGGGAGGAGGAAGACGGCGGTGCGGGAACCGGGGGGCAGGACCGAGGGCCGCCCTCTCCCCTGCCGCCTGGGTTCGGGTGTGGGCTCCGCAGAAGGGAGGGAGGGGAACCCGACGGCAGGGCAGTGGATCCGCCAGGAGTTGAGGCCCCTCCGCTCGGGAAGCAGCGCAGCTGGGGGGCTCCTGACCCGGCCGAGGGGCGCCCTCAGAGCTCCCCAACCCCAGAGGTGGGGGGCGCGGGGGAGGCAGTGCACCTGGCCTAGAGCCCCGCCCAGACCCTCGGTCTTCTCACCCGTGTCCAGAGCCTGGATGGACTAAGGCCGGTGCCAAGGACAGGGACCGAGGCTGGGCTCTGGCGGTTCTGGAATTCTGTCGTGGAGAACAGCCTGCAGGCCGGGAGATGAGGACATGGGGGTGGCAGCAGAGTGGGGTCCATGGAGGGGAGGGCACGTGGTCAGGGTGTAGGGAGAGCTGTCCATGGGGCCCGGATGTCTGGCCTTCATCTGCGGACGTTAGGAAGCCACCGTGCTGTTTGAGGAGGGGTGTCGTGGCCGGTGGGGCCGGCAGGGTGGGCGGGTGGGGGTGGAGAGGTGAGAGGCCAGGGAAGGCGGGGGGCAGGTGGGATTGGCCAGGGCTGGGGTCCGACCCTCCTGTCTTGCAGTGGCTGGGTGCCGCGTGGTGACAATCTCCTGGAATCTTCCCATTGCTATTTGAAGCTCAGAGACTGGCCTCCCTCCGGGGTCTCTGATCACAACTTCCTCTGCTCCTCCGCTCCAATCCCGGAGGACACATCCCCGTCAGAGAGCGCCCCTGGGTCGTGCCCGCGAGCTGAGAGCCGGGGGCATGCTGTCCACAGGAGAGAACGTGAGAGCTGCAGGTGTAATGTAAAGATTTCTCATAGTCCCCTTAGAAAAAGTAAGAAGAAACAGGCGAACTTGATTTTAATAGTACATTTTATTTAACTCAATGCATCTAAAATGGTATTAATGTAATGCAACATGAAATGATTAGTGAGATATTTTACTTTCTTTTTTTTCTTACTACGTCTTCAATCTCCAGTGTGTATTTCGCACTTGTGGCACCCCCATGCTGACGAGGAGTTGCATTTCTAGTGCCCAAGTCCCAGGGGAGGTGGCTGCTGTACTGGTCAGCACGTCTCTGAGCTCAGAGCTGGAAGGCAGAGGTTGCGGGGGGGGGGGGGCGCTTAGGGCTCCCAGAGGGCGGGCAGCCTGCGGGGGCTGGCGGTGTGGGCACAGGTGGGCATGACAGGGTGTAACCTGCAATCCCTGGTGGGTGGTGGCTGAGTGTGGTGTGGCACAGCACCCTTAGGTGCCCTTCCCAGACTCACTGTGTCTCCAGGCCGACAATGTGCCAGGAAACCATACACGGGGGGATCTCAAGGGCACCGAAATGCGTACAAGTGTTCCCTCCCAGCCCCGAATCCTCTTCTCGGAGATTCAGGCAGGCCCTCCTGGTCGCCCTTTGGCGTTCCCCTGTTTGGAAGTTCCCCTGGGGATGTGATGAAGATGGAGAGGGCGCAAAGCTATGGCCGGTGGCCAGCTGGGAGGGAGAGCTACGTCAGTGGGCACCACTCCCTGGCTTGGCTCTTAGTCCCAACCCAAAGCAATGGCATTCGTGTAGCAGGTGTACACGGCAGGCTCTGGGGTCAGGCTTCAGAGGTCCCACATAGCAGTGGTGGCCTGGGGAGCAGCTCGTGTGTCAGACACTGACCCCAGTCCTGCACAGGCCGGTGGGGTCACCCTCTGCTGTGGAAGAGCTGCCGCTGATTGAGGCCCTGGGGGAAGGGGAGGGATGGCCAGTGCGGGAGGAGGGGGCTCTGTGCCAGGCAGGGCCATACAGAGCAAAGCCCCTGGGGGTGTTAGATTCAGTTTATAATGGAGAATGTAGCGGGGGGGGGGGAAAGGAGGGGGCAGAGTGTCACAAGAGCTGCCTTTCTTCACCCGGCTGAGGGCTGTCACCTACAGGATAAGGATGCTGATCACAGTGGGTGGCCCTCACACTGCTGTGAAGTAGATCCTGTGATTAGCGCAGGCAGTAGAATGTGGCTCAGAGGGTGAGCAACTTCCCCAAGATCACCCAGCTAGTAAGCGGCAGAGCTGGGACTTGAACTCGGGTCTGTTTGACTCAAATCCATGCACTTGGACACCAAACCTTCCTGGGGCAGAACCCAGCTGGATAAGTTTTCAAAGATCTGGCTTTCTAGCCAGGTGTGCTGTTCAACAGCTGAATGGGAGTAACGAGCACGCACCGTGGCTCATGTTCTTCCCAGCCCCTGCCCTTCGGCGCTGCCCTGGGGAGGCTCAGCTAATCTCTGCCTCTTTCTCTTTGTCTGTCTGTGTCTGTCCGCCTCTCTCTGCCTCTCTTTGTGGAGGGTTTCCCCCACTTCTCCTCTATCCTCTGGATGTGTGTCCCTTTGATTCTGCCGTCACCTCCTGTCTGTCTGTTCATCTTTTTGTTCCGTGCCTCTCTCTCCCTCCCTGTGCCTCTCCTGATCTCTCTGCAGGACACGCCCGTGGATATGGGTGGGGCCCTGGGGACAGCCCTGCTGCTCACCTCACTCCTCGGTGCCTGGGCAGGGCTGGGCCCGGGGCAGGGCGAGCAGGCTGTGACGGTGGCCGTAGTATTTGGCAGCTCGGGGCCGCCCCAGGCCCAGGCCCGGACTCGCCTCACCCCCCAGAGCTTCCTGGACCTGCCCTTGGAGATCCAGCCACTCACCGTGGGGGTCAACAACACCAACCCCAGCAGCCTCCTCACCCAGATCTGTGCGCTCCTGGGTGCGGCTCGCGTCCATGGCATCGTCTTCGAGGACAACGTGGGCACTGAGGCCGTGGCCCAGATCCTCGACTTCATCTCCTCCCAGACTCACGTGCCCATCCTCAGCATCAGTGGGGGCTCCGCTGTGGTCCTCACCCCCAAGGTGCCCATTCAAACTCATGGCCCCTCGTCCCTTGGGCCTGGAGCCAGGCCGGGGCTGGGGGAGCATGGCTGAGTCTGAGCCGGGGAGAGACTTAGGCCTTGGGAAGTTGGAATAGGGTGGGACGGGCAGGGAGGTGCAGACCAAGGGTGTGGCATGGGGGAGGGAGGAGAAGACTGGGGGAAGGAATGTTCTAGAAGATAACCATTCTGGGCTGCTTTCCCATGCTGTTGTCTGGATGAGCGGTGGGCAGGCGGCAAGCCCACCTCTGGCTGTGCTGGCAGCTCCGGCCTCTCTTCTCTCCGCTTCTCTGGCCTTCCTTGGCGGGGCTGTAGACTCAGGGGTGGAGGGCCAGGCTGGGCAGGGGACCCAGGAGATGCCCCTGCAGGAGAGAGCATCCAGAGGCCGCCACTGTGTGAAGCATGGGGGAGGCGTGCCCTCACAGAGCTTACATCTGCGGCCACAGCAGCATAGTGTTCTGGAGGAAAAACACAGGACACCACAGGGGAGTCAGCGGGGGCCATCTGGGCAGGGGGTTCAGAGAAGGTCTCTTAAGAAAGGATGTGGAAGCTGAGACCTGGAGGATGAGGGGACCGCATGCTGTGTGGGTGGGGCGGATGGCAGGGAGTGTCCCAGGCAGAGGCAGGCGGTGGGAACACCCCGAGGTGAAGGACAGAGAGAGGCCTGGAGAGTGAGATGGAGTCCGACCCCGTGGGAGGACATTGGGGTTTTGCCCTAAGTGGGGAGCCAAGGAATGCGTTCAGGGGAGACTGACCTGAGTTGCCTGTCTTTATGATTATCTTTATTATGGAGCGTCTTGAGCACACGTGCAGGTAGCAGAGTATATTGGCCGTATGTGCCCCATCCACCCCTGACCGACCCTGCCCATCCTTATCCCCGCCCAGGCCACCCTCTGCTGTCATTGAAGCAAAGCCTACACGCCCTATTATTCCATCCATGAATATTTCCGGGTGTATCTCCGCTAGATAAGGGCTTTAAAAGAAACCACCATCTGTTGTCACACCTAGAAAATAATAAAAATTCCTTAACATCATCAGATAGCCAGCCACTGTTCAAATTCCCCCCCCCCCCTTGTCTCATAAATGCCATGGAAGCTAATTTTTGTTTGTTTGTTTGCTTGCATCAGGAGCCAAGTTAGGTTCCCATGTAGAATTGGTCCATGTGACTTCTGAGTCTCTCGCTTTTTTCCTTGACTTTTGTTTGTTGAAAGAACTGGGTTACCTGTTGTGTAGCATTTTCCCAAAATTTGCTTCTTAAAGATTGGGACAGTACGGTGAACTCTTGGAGGGGCCGCGGTGGCCGCAGGGAGCCCTCAGTTAGGGGAGTGGCTAGCATTAGCCTTAGAGCCGCGGTTTGCACTGGCCGGGCCGGAGCCTGCGGTGCCCTGGACGCTGGTGGTGGCGGAGGTGGAGGAGGAGGAACGTCCTCCTCCCCAGGGCTCCGTGGAGGCTGGTCCTTTCCCGGTGACCTTTGGGCCGGATATCAGCTCTCAGCCCGGTGGTTCTCCACCTTCAGTTCTTTAGAAAGACACTCAAGCCAGCGCCCCAACTCCGAGATTCCGATTCCGTTGGCCAGGGGGCTCGAGAATCGCCTGCAGAGCTTGTTGAAATACAGATTCCCGGGCGCCACCCGCAGAGATTCTGATCCAGCAGGTGTGCGAGGCGCCCCAGAATGTGCATTTCCAACAAGCTCCCAGGTGACGCTGGCGAGAGCGTTTAAAACACCGTCCAGGTGACCTAACGGGCGGCCGCGGTGAGGAACCACGGCTGGGGCGGGAGGGAGGTTTTGCGGGGCAGGGCCTCCCTGGGCTCAGCGCAAAGGCGGCGAAGGGCTGACCCAGGAGCCGAAGCCGGGGCGCGGGGCGCGGGGCGCGGGGCGGGACTCGGCTCGCCCCTCCCTCCCCGCCTCAGGCCCCGCCCTCCGCCCGCAGGAGCCGGGCTCCGCCTTCCTGCAGCTGGGCGTGTCCCTGGAGCAGCAGCTGCGGGTGCTGTTCAAGGTGCTGGAGGAGTACGACTGGAGCGCGTTCGCCGTCATCACCAGCCTGCACCCCGGCCACGCGCTCTTCCTCGAGGGCGTGCGCGCCGTCGCCGACGCCAGCTACCTGGGCTGGCGGCTGCTGGACGTGCTCACCCTGGAGCTGGGCCCCGGCGGGACGCGCGCGCACACCCAGCGCCTGCTGCGCCAGATCGACGCCCCGGTGCTGGTGGCCTACTGCTCGCGCGAGGAGGCCGAGGTGCTGTTCGAAGAGGCGGCGCACGCCGGCCTGGTGGGGCCCGGGCACGTGTGGCTGGTGCCCAGCCTGGCCCTGGGCAGCACCGACGCGCCCCCCGCCGTCTTCCCCGTGGGCCTCATCAGCGTGGTCACGGAGAGCTGGCGCCTCAGCCTGCGCCAGAAGGTCCGCGACGGCGTGGCCATCCTGGCCCTCGGCGCCCACGGCTACCGGCGCCAGCACGGCGCCCTGCCCGCCCCGGCTGGGGACTGCCGCAGTCACCCCGGGCCTGTGAGCCCTGCCCGGGAGGCCTTCCACAGGTGGGCACCTCCGGGGGGCATGGGGTGCGCGCTTCAGGGGACCTGGGTGGCAGTGAGCGTGGTCTCGCTGGCCACACCTCCCACTGGCTGTGTGCCTGGGACCAAGTTACCCGGGTGCGATGAGAATGGGGGCGGTCAATACAGGGAAACAGAAGAAGAGACACAATAAATGCTCCCTGCTGTCAGGTGGTGAGGCAGATGGGTGGGGGGTGGGGTGGGGGGGGGTGTCAGAACCTGAGGGGGGCTGCGGGAAGGGCTAAGGGAATGCCCGGCTTCTCTCCCGCTTGCAGGCACCTACTGAACGTCACCTGGGAGGGCCGGGACTTCGCCTTCAGCCCCGGTGGGTATCTGGTCCAGCCCACCATGGTGGTGATCGCCCTCAACCGGCACCGCCTCTGGGAGATGGTGAGAAGGGGGTGAGCCCAGGGCCCTCCCCCTCTTGTGCCCACAGCTGAGCAGAGTCCCCTCTGTCCCTCACCCAGCCCCTCATCCCCAGGTCTCAGCTGAAACATCTCCACGGGGAAGCCTTCCGGGTCCCCAGGTTGGGTGAGGCCCCTCAGCTCTGGGCTCCCACACACCCTGGCCCCCCTCCACTGCAGAACCTACCTGCCACCTTATCACATAGTCCTGCCCCTGTGGGAGGAGTAACCCGCAGCTGTGCTGGCCCCGCTGACATGTAAACAAATAGGATTTGGGGAGATGGGGGCTTAAGTAGAGATGCGTGCAAAGCATTATGGGAGTAGAGAAGAAAGGCAGGAATTAGTTCTGCCTTCAAAGGAGGAAACTGGGGAAGGCTTCACAGCAGTTGGGACATTTGGGTTGGGCTGTGGAGGGGAGAGTAGGAGCCCACCAGGAAGAGATACTAACCTGGTATGGACACAGAGGCAGGAGGGTTTGGGCATCTTTAAATGATGAGGAACAAGAGTGGGGCGATGGGTTAAGGAGTTTATACTAAGGTCAAGAAAGTGGGTGTGGCGAATGAGTGACAGACTCAGGTGTGGGCTCTAGGCAGGCGCTGGGCGCCGGCGGCAGTGTGGAGGCTGGACGGGACAGCGCAGGGACTGGAGCGGGAGGAGGCTGCAGGGAGCCCTCCCTTTGGCCCATGCCCTGCCCCTTGCCCCGACCCTCCTGTTGAGCAATGTCCCGCCCAGGCCCTGCTCTGTCCTGCTCCAAGCATCTCGAGGTGAGGGACAGGGGATGCGAGGCCCTGGCGGCCCCACCAGAGGCCTCGCGGAGGGTGGGGGTCCTAGGGCTGGAGGTCCCGGGCTGAGGCCGGTCACCCTGTGCAGGTGGGGCGCTGGGACCACGGCGTCCTCCACATGAAGTACCCAGTGTGGCCTCGCTACAGCGCGTCCCTGCAGCCCGTGGTGGACAGCCGGCACCTGACCGTGGCCACGCTGGAAGAGCGGCCCTTCGTCATCGTGGAGAGCCCGGACCCTGGCACAGGCGGCTGCGTGCCCAACACCGTGCCCTGCCGACGGCAAAGCAACCACACCTTCAGGTCCGTGAGAACCCGGGAGGTGGTGAGTGCGTGCCGGGCTGCGGTGCGATGGCAGCGCGCTGTGTGGGGAGCCAGGCGGGGGGCGCGGCCGGCTCTGACTGCTGGTGCTCTCGGTGGCAGCAGCGGGGACACAGCCCCCTACACCAAGCTCTGCTGTAAGGGCTTCTGCATCGACATCCTCAAGAAGCTGGCCAAGGCGGTCAAGTTCTCCTACGACCTGTACCTGGTGACCAACGGCAAGCATGGCAAGAGGGTGCGCGGCGTGTGGAACGGCATGATCGGCGAGGTAGGCCTGCCCCGGGGTCCGCCTGAGCCGCCCACCAGCCCTGCTGCCCAGGCCCCACCCCCCGCTCAGCCACCCAGCTGCTCCTAGGGTGTTTCCTCCTGTGTGGGGATCCTCGAGGGTGGAACCCCGGTCCAGCCTGGCAGGGGGGACCGGGCTGTCACCGATGAAGCCCCTGGGTTGGTGAGCCCTGAAAGCGGAGCTCTGAGGGCCCCGGGTGGGAACTGACTCGGCTGGTGGTGCAGGAGGGGGGGCCGGGAGGAGGCTGGGGCGAGAGCTCCAGTGTGGGAGCCCCGTCTCCCCATGCCCCAGGTGTACTACAAGCGGGCAGACATGGCCATCGGCTCCCTCACCATCAACGAGGAGCGCTCGGAGATTGTGGACTTCTCGGTGCCCTTCGTGGAGACGGGCATCAGTGTGATGGTGGCGCGCAGCAATGGCACTGTGTCCCCGTCAGCCTTCCTGGGTGCGCTCGGGCGGGCAGGGATCGTGCTGGGCAGAGGGGCCCACGCGGTGGCTGTGCGGAGCGTGGGTGGAGATGGGGAGTAAGGTGGGGGGGGGGGGCCCTCCGGGGCAAGCACAGCAGCCTCGGTGCCCCTGAGCCTGAGTGTGGTGCAGGGGGGGGCGGGCTGGAGGGGAGTGGGGTGAAGGGGGCCCCAGATGAGCGACAGGAAAGCCAGAGCAGGCTGGCTTCAGGACCACCTCGTGGGCCGAGGCAGCGGAACAGGGAGACGCTCCTTGGGGCGTGGAGAAACCCCGGAGTGTAGGAAGTGGTGCTAGTTTCTGACCTGACTAGGAAATGGGCCATCGTAGGGCAGCCCCTGTGCGGTGCCACGCTGGGCGCAGCGAGGCAGCCACAGTCCGGCCTCCCCAGAGCGCCCCGTCGGGAGGTCAGCTGGGACTTGCAGTGGGGGGTTGACAGAGAGCCGGGAGGACAGGTGAGCCCCTCCCTTGGCCAGGAGCACAGGAGGGAATCCCAGCTCTGCCCCTTCCTGCTGTGTGGCCTTGGGCAAGTTGCTGAGCCTCTCTGAGCAGGGTACCTCTGCCCCTTCATAGATAGGCATCGCACCAAAGGAGCAGGTGCTCATGGCAGCAATGGCTTCTCCTCAGGGGCACTGACAGGGTTTGTCAGAGGTTCAGGCCGCTCTCCCAGCTCCGGGGGCCTTGGCTTCCGTGTCAGGAGGAGTGAGACGTGACCTCTGAGGCCCTGGGCGAACAGCCAGCTCCTCCGTGTGGGGCCAAGGAGGGGAGCTCCAGCGCAGGAGTGCGGGCAGCGGGGGCTGGCGCAGAGGGTGGCGAGGACGGAGCCGGTCCTTGGGTTTGCCTATGTGGCTTCCTGGGCTGAGGCTGGGGGCGGGGGGGGGGGGGGGGGGGGAAGGGAGTACAGATGAAGGCAGCTGCAGGCAGCGGGATGAGCAGGGACGGGAAGGAACAAGGGGATAGACCTTCTTTTCCTGAAAGGAAGTGGGGGGAGGCAGGGGAGGAGAACCAGGGCAGTGTGAAGTCAAAGGGAGGTGTCCTGGGAGGGGGGTGATGGGCCCCTGTTCCAGGGCAGCTGGGATGGGAGACCAAGAATGCGGGAGAGCCTGACCTCCCTTGGGGGGGGGGGTCTCTCCTGGGGCTCTGCTCAGGCCTCGGGGCTGACGGAACCTGCCTTGACCATGGGACCCACTTGTCCACCGTGTGCTCTGGGCTGTGGGGGGAGCGGCAGCGCCCAGGCCGCTGAGCCGCCTCCTGGTTCCCAGAACCCTACAGCCCGGCCGTGTGGGTGATGATGTTCGTCATGTGCCTCACCGTGGTGGCCCTCACGGTCTTCATGTTCGAGTACTTCAGCCCCGTCAGCTACAACCAGAACCTCACCAGCGGCAAGAGTAAGCTCGCACGCGGCCTGGGAGGAGGGAGCGGGGCCGGAGCATCTCCGAGGGGTGGGCTGCCTTGCCCTGGGGTGGGGATGGCCAGGGGGGGGGTCCCCACCCAAGACAGAGGGGGGGCAGGAGCTGTGGAGTCGGGCGGGCTGAGACCTGGCCCCTCTGTGCTGGGTGGGAAGTCCCAGTGCCCACCCTCTCACCCCCAGAGTCCGGGGGCCCCTCCTTCACCATTGGCAAGTCCGTGTGGCTGCTGTGGGCGCTGGTCTTCAACAACTCGGTGCCCATCGAGAACCCCCGGGGCACCACCAGCAAGATCATGGTGCTGGTCTGGGCCTTCTTCGCCGTCATCTTCCTGGCCAGCTACACCGCCAACCTGGCCGCCTTCATGATCCAGGAGCAGTACATCGACACGGTGTCTGGCCTCAGTGACAAGAAGGTTCTGGGGCCACGGCCAGGGGGGGCGGGGGATGCCCGGGGCAGGGGCAGGCCTTGGGTGGGACACAGGACAGAGTCGGTAGAAGGTGACCTGGAGGTCAGAGCAGGAAGGAGCTGGGGAGCCTGGTGAGGTGGGGTGGAGTGGGGGTCAGGGGAGGGATGGCTCAGGTCCCCTGACAAAGTCTCTCTTTATCCTGGCCTCAGTTTCCCCAGAGGAGTGGCCTGAGCAGAATCTAAGACCATTCTGCTCAAGTGCCCACGATGGGGCTGGGACTGGGGGGTGGGGGAGGTGGTGCCTGGAAGGTTCGGGGGCGGGTCACGGATGGCGGCCGCCCTCTGCCCGCAGTTTCAGCGGCCTCAGGATCAGTATCCACCCTTCCGCTTCGGCACAGTGCCCAACGGCAGCACGGAGCGCAATATTCGCAGCAACTACCGGGACATGCACACCCACATGGTCAAGTTCAACCAGCGCTCCGTGGAGGACGCGCTCACCAGCCTCAAGATGGGGTGGGTCCTCAGCACTGCACTCCCCTCTGTCTCTCCCCACGGCTCCCCTGGCCAGCTCCGTCCCTGCCTGGGAGACCCACGTTGGGGACAGTGGGGCTGGGCTGTCCTGTAGGACTCCTGGGGGCGGGCGGTGGGGGGTCTCAGGGCAGAGTGAAGCTGGAAACAAAAACGGACGCCCTCAGGTGGTCCAGATGTGCAGCTGTGGTGCTGGCCAGGGTGCGGCCTTGCCCTGAGGTGGAGGTTGTGACCTTCTTAGGGTCTTAGGGACAAGAAGGGCTGGGCAGAGAGGGTGTGTCCTCTGGGGGTAGAGAGTCCCCTGGCCTCTCTGAGGAGGGGGGTGGGTGGGGTCCCTGAGCTGTGGGAGGGGCTCTTCTCTCCATCCTGGACCCAAGGGAAGCAGAGAAGGCTCTGGCCATCCATCCCCCCTGGGTGCTGGCCCCGTACGATCCCTGCCCTGAGGGCTCCGCCTGTCCCTAGGAAGCTGGACGCCTTCATCTACGATGCCGCTGTCCTCAACTACATGGCGGGCAAGGATGAGGGCTGCAAGCTGGTCACCATTGGCTCCGGCAAGGTCTTTGCCACCACCGGCTACGGCATCGCCATGCAGAAGGAGTCCCACTGGAAGCGAGCCATCGACCTGGCGCTCCTGCAGTTCCTGGGGGATGGTGGGTGCTGCTGCCGCTGGGGGCTGGGGGTCCAGGGTGGGCCGCCGAGGCTGGGCGGGATGGCTGTTCAATGGCTGGTCAGCATCACCACCGTTCCTGAGCCCCCAGGGCCTGTGACAGGGAGAGGGCTCTGGGGTGAGAGATTAGGACAGTGTGTGTGTGTGTGTGTGTGTGTGTGTGTGTGTGTGTGTGTGTGTGTGTGTGGGGGGGGGGGTTTGGAGGGACTGGATGGAGACCTGGGGAAGCGATGGCTTTGCCGGGAGGGAGTGGGCAATAGGGTTGGGGAGTCCCTGGACGGGGGGGAGACAGGAAGGAGCTCAGGCCACAGTGGGGTTGGGGTGGCTGAACTTTCTTTTTCCATCTTGAGATGACCTGGGCAGAGCCAAGGGCCTGCCTAGTCCGAGTGAGGCCCAGCTGGCCCTGCCCTCCAAACCCAGAGAGAGCTTCGAGTTCAGAGTCCAACCCTATGAGATAACCAATGGTCTGATTTCCCATCAGGACCAGAGAGCAGCGAGAGAAGGGACCATGGAGGTGTTGGTGGTTTTCCTGGGGGCCCAGGCCTTTTGTCTGTGTGCCCAGCTCCATGCCTGGCATGTAGGGGCCAATACGTGTTCGATGAATAAATGAATGATAACATGTACCCAGCCAGCAAGCTTTTACTAGGCCTGAGGGGGGCGGGGATGTCAAAGGCTGGCACTGCCCACTCAGCCCTCCCACCCCCCGTCCTTTCCTCCTGCTGGTTGACACCCCGACCCCTAACCCTGGGCCTGCCTGGCCCTATCCCTGTGGTCCTACAAGGGCTGGCACCCTGGCTCCAGGCCCTTCCTGCTCAAGGCGTGGGTGAGCATGGGGAGGGTCCCTCCTGAGCTCGGTGTGCCCCCGCCCAGGGGAGACCCAGAAGCTGGAGACGGTGTGGCTCTCGGGGATCTGCCAGAACGAGAAGAACGAGGTGATGAGCAGCAAGCTGGACATCGACAACATGGCGGGCGTCTTCTACATGCTGCTCGTGGCCATGGGGCTGGCCTTGCTGGTCTTTGCGTGGGAGCACCTGGTCTACTGGAAGCTGCGCCACTCGGTGCCCAGCACATCCCGGCTGGACTTCCTGCTGGCCTTCAGCAGGGTGGGTACCGCCCCGCCCCTCACAGCACCAGCTTTAGGGGCACCGGCCCAGGGAAGTCAGGGGCAGCCACGGCCCCATTCCCCAGATGTAAACACAGAGGGTCCCCGAGGTGGCCTGGCCTGCGGCATCACAGCCCCAGGGAAGCAGAGCTGCGCCCCCAGGCCCCCTCCCCGCCTGACCGCCTGCGTGGCTTTAAAAGGGGGTAACTTCTTGGAGCAGCCGAGAGTCCTGGGTAACCTCACGGCAGCACAGGGCCTGGCACTGGGGGGCGCTTAACAAGTGTTAGTTGCTTCCTAGGACTTGGAGGTGCCTGGGCCGGTGCCTCAGCCAGGGAGGGGGCTCCCCCGGAGAGGCGGGGCGCTCACAGCGGGTCTCCCGCCCCCGCCCAGGGCATCTACAGCTGCTTCAGCGGGGTGCAGAGCCTGGCCAGCCCCGCGCGGCCGCCCAGCCCCGACCCGTCGGCCGGCTCCGCGCAGGCCAGCGTGCTCAAGATGCTGCAGGCGGCGCGCGACATGGTGACCACGGCCGGCGTGGGTAGCTCCCTGGACCGCGCCACGCGCACCATTGAGAAGTGGGGCAGCCGCCGCGCGCCCCCGACCTCCGCCTGCCCGGGCCCTCGGCCGCCCACCCCGCGCCGGCCCCCCGACCCGGGCTCCAGAGGTAGCGGCCGCGCCGCGCTGGGGCGCAGGACCCCGCAGCTGCTGGGCCGCCCCCCGACGCCAAGGCCGCCCCTGCCCGACGGCTCCCGGGTGTCGAGCCGGCCCGCCTGGGAGGTGCGGTGGCCGGTGCGGAGCCGGCGCTGCGGGCGGCACCTCTCGGCCTCCGAGCGGCGAGCGCTCCCGGAGCGCCCCCTGTCGCCCGAGCGCTGCCACTACAGCTCCTTCCCTCGAGTCGACCGGTCGGGACGCCCCTTCCTCCCGCTCTTCCCGGATTCCCCGGAGCCGGAGGATCGGCCCCTGCTCGGGCCGGAGCAGCTGGCCCGGAGGGAGGCCCTGCTGCACGCCGCCTGGGCCCGGGGCCCCCGCGCGCGCCACGCGTCCCTGCCCAGCTCGGTCGGCGAGGCCTTCGCCCGGCCCAGCGCGCTGCCCGCCAGGTGCGCCCGCCCGGCCTGCGGGCGCTGGGCGCAGGCGCAGTCGATGTGGCTGCCGTCCTACAGGGAGGCCTGTGAGGACCGCGCGTGGGCAGGGGTCCCCGCCTGGCCCCACAGACAGCACGCCTGCCTCTACGCCCATGCACACCTGCCGCTTTGCTGGAAGGCTGTCTGCCCTCATCTCCCACCCTGTGCCAGCCATGGGCCCTGGCTCGCCGGGGCCTGGGGGCCTCCAGGGCACAGGAGCAGGACTCTGGGGCTGCGTACGGGCTACAGGGACAGTGGGGGGCCGGGAGAGGTCAGCAGGGCGGCCTGTGGGACGCAGGGCCTCCTGGGACCTTGCACCTGGAGGCGGATCAACAGCTTGGAGTCAGAAGTGTGAGGTGTCGCCTGCTCTGGCTCCCGGTCAGCTGGGTCCTCCACGTGGCACTGCCAGCGTTAGGGGCGGGCAGGCTTGGGCTTTTCTGACTTTTGCCATGAAATCCTGGCCATGGCGCCCAGCGACAATGTCCTCCGTGGTCAGTTGAGTGACCTCAGCAGCCTCGGGTCCTAGTGTGGGCTCGGTTCTCGCTGTCCCCTCATTGTGCCCAAACCTTCCCGGGACCTGGAGTCAGGGAGCAGCAGGGGTCGCCCTTCCTGCTGTCAGCCAGTCCTGGTCCTGGCTGCGGGGCGGCGGCGGGGGCTTGGAGTGGGAGCACGGAGGCTGGAACTCGGGGATGGGGCAGGGCCGGCCTGCCCCTTTGCTCCACTGGCTGGAGTTTCCTCTCAGAGCGTTGGGACATTAAACAAACTTTTTACAACCCACTGGTCCTGGCTTCCTCATTCTGCATCCTTTGGACACTAGGAGCATCATGGGAGTATCCCAGGAAGGGTGTCTGCCTAGAGCCATGGTCGGCAAACTGCGGCTCGCGACCCACATGCGGCTCTTTGGCCCCTTGAGTGTGGCTCTTCCACAAAATACCACGGCCTGGGCGAGTCTATTTTGAAGAAGTGGCATTAGAAGAAGTTTAAGTTTAAAAAATTTGGCTCTCAAAAGAAATTTCAATTGTCGTACTGTTGCTATTTGGCTCTGTTGACTAATGAGTTTGCCGACCACTGGCCTAGAGCAGGCAGGAGCTCCCTCTGGGCGAGTATCCGGGAGGAGAGGCTGAGAGAGGCTCCGGGGGCAGAGCCACTTGGTATTCAGAGCCAGGCCCACCCACCCCGGTGCCAGGTGTGACCCATGTGCTCCGCACGGGGGCTCCGGTGGTGATGGATGGAGTCTCCCCCGCAGTTCCCTTTAAGAGAGGCTGCTGCCAGGGGTTGTGGGTGTCCTTCCTGCCAGGAGCCGGTCTGGGAGCCTGAGTGTCGTGGTGGAGACGGCAGAGGGTGGTCTGTGGTGGGGCTGCTGGCATTCCCCCAGGATGGGGTGCAGGGCTCCGCGCTGCCCGCTGGTTCCGGAAGCCTGGCACAGGGGCTTCCCAGGTTGGGCACGGCTCAGCCTCGCTGGCGCTGGGACTCCCCGGGAAGGAGGTCAGAGAATCGGCCCACAGCCTCAGTCCTGCTCCTCCCCCGGGGCTCCCGGCCCTCTCTCCTTTCTCTGTCACATGTCATTAGCCCTGGGCCTGATGGCTCTTGCTTGCAGTTCTCAATGTTTCCACATCCGCGGTTCCATTTAGCTCCCACAATAACCGTGAAGCGAGCGAGCAGGCCCTCGTTCTTCCATTCATTCCACGAACCCAAACCCGGTGAGCGAGATGGTTGCCATCAGACCCCTTAACTGCAGAGCATATAAAGCCCGAGGCCTGGCCATTCTCGACAAGTTCAAGTTCAGTGAGGCAGGCCAGAAAGTAGCCCCATGGAGTGGGGAGGAGGCCGGGGAGGGCAGCTGGATGCCACCACCGTGAGCAGCCCCTGCCCAGTGCCCTTTCCTCACGTCCCCTCGTCAGACTCGAGGCTCCACTGCTGGGACTGGGCCACGAAACCTGGCCATGTTCTGTTTGGTTTTTAGAGCGGAAACGGTAGAATGTGGGATATTGCTAATGCCTCCCCTTCTTGGCTGGAGAGCCTGACACCCCCAGGATGGGTGGCGGGTCCGTTGCTGTCCGTCTCCTGTTCTCTGCCCTCTGGTGTTTCATGGATCCAGGTCCAGACCAGGCTCTGTCTCAGGCGGCAGGTACGAGGCCAGCGCCTGGAAGGGAGCTTGACGTTGGTGGCAGCCACTGGTGGTGAGAGGGTTAACTGCTGGCCACCAGCCTGACCCCTTCCAGCCCCCAGGGTCTGAGCACAGCTCTGGGTGGAAGGCAGCAGCAGGTGGGGTTGGGAGGACTCACGAGATCCAGGCTGCTCTCCGCTCAGTGCCCAGGATCATTAATAACCAAGAACTGGAAAGATAATTAAGGGCCAAATGTGGAACCGAGCCTGCTGTTCGCCGGCTCCGAGGAGGTGCCCATCCTGCTCCTGGGGCCAGGCTCTTGGCCGCCTCGTTCCTTCTCTAGGAATGAGTTCTGGGGATAAGCGAGCTTATGAGTAGGAGCAGGAAGGACGCTTTCTGCAGCTTCAGAGCTGGGCTGATCTGGCTTCCCAGCCTCCTGCCCCTCCGAGGCAGCACCGAGGAGGGTCCTGCACTATCAAGGGGAGGGGACGAAGGCTGGCAGGAGTGAGGAGGGGCTCACCATGTCAGGGAGGCCGGAGATGTCCAGTCACCATACACAAGGGCCTGTGTGGCAAAGAGCAAGCTGCATCCACCCAGACAGACACCCCAATGCTGGTGGGACCCCGGAGAGGCCCTTGGTTACTAGTCTCAGGAGTAGGGCATCTTCACTTTCTCACCCTGTTCCCTATTGCGGTCTGGCACTGGGCCCTCCCCCGTCTTTCCTGAGCAGCTCATGTCCACACCACCTTTTTCCCGGGAGCCAGGTGTGTGTGAGGGGAGAGGGCGCAGAGCTTAGAAAACAACAGGCACGATGTCCTTGGTCAGGAGGCCTGGCTGTTTGTTTGTTTAGCTTATTATTATTTTTAATCTGTATTGTTGAGAGTATTACAGTTGTCCCCCCCTCCCCCCCCATTGCTCTCCCTCCACCCGGTTCCCAGCCCGCACCAGGCCTTCACCATCCTACTGTCTGTGTCCATAGATAAGATCTTTGGTTCATCTCTTTCTGTCCCCCCCACTTCCCTCTGAGATTCATCAGTCTATTCCATGCTTCCATGCCTCTGATTCTATTTTATTCACCAGTTTATTTTGTTCATTAGATTTCTTGTTCATTTTGATTTTTAGATTCAGTTGTTGGTATGTATTTGTTGCCGTTTTATTGTTCATATTTTTATTTCTTCTTCTTCTTCCTCTTCTTAAAGAATACCCTTCAACATTTCATGCAATCCTGGTTTGGTGGTGATGGACTCGTTTTTTCTTGTTTGTGAAGCTCTTTATCTGACCTTCAATTCTAAATGAGAGCTTTGCTGGGGCGAGCAATCTTGGTTGTAGGCCCTTGCTATTCATCACTTTGAATATTTCTTGCCACTTCCTTCTGGCCTGCAAAGTTTCTGTTGAGAAATCAGCTGACAGTCGTATGGGCGCTCCTTTGTAGGTAACTGCTTTTCTCTTGCTGCTTTTAAGATTTTCTCTTTGTCTTCAGCCCTTGGCATTTTAATTATGATGTGTCTTTATGTGGGACTCTCTGTGCTTCCTGGACTTGTAAGTCTATTTCTTTCACCAGGTGATTATTTCTTCAAATAGGTTTTCCATATCTTTCTCTCTCTCATCTCCTTCTGGCACCCCCCATAATGCAAATGTTGGTACGCTTGAAGTTGTCCCAGAGGCTCCTTACACTATCTTCATATTTTTGGACTCCTTTTTCTTTTTGTTCTTCTAATTGGGTGTTTTTTTGCTTCCTCATAGTCCACATCATTGATTGGATTCTCAGACTCCTCTACTCTACTGTTGAATCCCTGTAAGTTATTCTTGTGTTTGCTTAATTTCTGACTGGTTCTTTTTCATTCTCACTAAGATGCTTGAAAGTCCCTGTGTGGGCTGTGTACACTGTCTTGTAGTTGAGCCTTGATTGCTATTGGTGTCACTGGGAGGAACTGACTGCTGTGAGGACCAGCTACAGTGGGAGAGCTGTGACAGCAGCTACAGTGGGAGAGCTGCTGTGCTGGAGACACCCTTATGGGGCAGGACTTGCTTCAGTGGGGCTTAGGTGCTCACTGAGTCTGCCCCTGAGTGTGTCACTCAAGGATGTGTAGAGTTGTAACCTGCTATGGTGTGAAGCTATCCACAGGGTGCACTGGCTCTAGGGCCTCCAGGGAGGTGCAGTCAGCCACTGCCTGGGGCCACCCTGCAGGAGCATTTGTATTGGGCTTGGAGGTGCCCAGACGAGGCCCAGCTGGGAAGCAAGGCAGGCTCGTGCTAGTGCCAGGTCTTGGGCCTTTTACTGATAGGCTTGGGTGGGCACGCTGGCCCAGCTGCAGCTTGTTTAGAGATTTTAGCAGTCCGAAGCCGGAGCAAGGACAGGCCATTTATATGCAAAAGCTGCTGCAAACAGGTTGGGTGAGGCTTCCAATCAGATGGGGCTATAAATTGGATGGGGCGGGGTCTCAGGGAATCACAAGGGTGGAGCAGAGATGGCTGCCAGTCAACCCTGCGACCTGAGAGGTCCCAGCACAGGAACAATGACCTCTGGGAGCATCTCCATCTGGGAGAAAGCCGCCCCTGAGTTCCTGCCCTGATGCCAATCTAGTTCCTCCCTGTTTGAGTCTGGGTCCCCCAGAGCCTCGCCCTGGCGCCGGAGCTCAGAGGAAGCGGGACCTTGTAAGTTCAGCTCATGTGCCAGCCCTTTAAAAGGAACAGCTGTCTCCAGCAGCCTCCGTGTCTCTCAGCCCCCAATCCCTGCTGGTTTTTATAGCCTGCAATTATGGGGACTTTCCTTCCCAGCTCTGGGAGCCTGGGCTGGGGGGTGTGTTGGGGTTGGGACCCCTTGCTCCTCATGGGCGGTCTCAGGGTAGACGATCTCCCTCCCAATTAGAAAAAAGGTGCGTGAGGGTGTCAGACCAGCTGGTTCTGAGCCTCCGCCCCTCCGCCCAGCCTCAAAGTGCTTTCTCCTTTTCTAGTTGTAGAACTTCCGTTTGGCCAGCTTTCCGGCCGTTCTGAATGATGGCTCTGTATTTTAGTTGTGATTTTGATGTGGTTGTGGGAGGCAGCGAGTACAGGCGTTTACCTACACCACCACCTTGGTTCTCTCCCCAGCCTGGCTCTCTGAAAGGAGACGGCTGTCAAGTTCCCTGGGGTTGGGGATCCAGAGACCACCGCCCCCCCTCCCAAAGCCCCCTAGATCCTGAGAATTCTGAGACCGTTTCTGAATTGTAGCAGGCAGTTGTCACCAGAAGACACTTGACTAATTAGGAGGCTATGAAACCAACTAGGTGCCTGGAGACCCAAACAGGATGTTCTCCGTGAGTGGGGTCTGTGGCCTCCCGCAGCCCTGAATTTGGTGTTGGAAGAGCTTTTTAGTGGCCATTAGCATGGCTGGGCCAGGCATCAGCCCTGCTCAGGAACCAAGCCCCAGGCAGGCCTGATGTCCGCCTTCCTGCCCGTCTCCATCTCCCAGCCCTAGAGCATGGCACTGCTTGGTTCTCGCCCTCGGGCTGGTTCCCTCTGCGGGGCAGCCCCTGTCCTCATCTCCATGGGTTTAGCCTCAGCCTGTTGCTGGGGCTGCTCCCAGCCCCCATGTGGCGAGAACAGCTGTGTGACTAAGGGCCTGGCAAGGTGCCCACTGCCCACCTTCCACCGCTCAGCAGTGCCTCCCAGCCTGCCACCTGCCCCATGCATCCGCCCGAAGCGGCCTCTCTGGCTGCAGGTGAGGGAGCAGCAGGAGCTGCTGGCACGGAGCTCCAGGGCTTCGGCAGGGGACGAGGCAGAGAATGCCAGCTCCCACCTTGGCCTGGCCTGACCTCGGGGCCAGTCGGGGGCGGTGGGCAGAGGATGTCGCGTGAAGGCTGCGGAGTCTTCATCCTCCTCCACAGGGAAGCTTGCCCCTGGGCCAGGCCGGGTGGCATCCTCTTCTGCCCTCCCACCACCGACCCCCTGGGGCCCTTCTATCAAGCGAAAACCATGACCCAACTGCCCGCCTCACCCAGCGGATGTGACAACAAATGTGCCTGATGCACACGGTGAGCAAGTATCACCTGGGACATGTCCTCTCCCTCCACCCGGCCCCGTGGCTCTCAGTAGTAGAGAGGTGACCCCATCTGACCTCCAGCGGGACAGACAGCAGGACACGGAGCCCAGGAACCCAGACAGTGGCAGTGGGGTGCACCCGGCTTGCCATCAGTGATGTGGTCACCTCAGGCCAATTCCCTCCAGGACGGAGGCTGCCTGGTGTGGAGGGGGCCGCAGCCACCAGACTCCACCGCTGTGGCTCCTGATGGCCACATAAATCACCCCGGGCCTTACGATGCGAACACACTCCCATCCAGAACTGGTGCAGCTGGGAAGCAGGGTGACTTAATTTGCTTTGTCCTTAAGCAAAAGGAAACGTAAGTGGAAAAGGGCAAGTACAGGTGCTTTAATCGAGTTGTCAGCAGTGGGGCAGCTCCAGGGGGCCCGGCACCTCCGGGGCTGGCGGACCTTACGGCGCTCCCTGCTCTGCCCCTCAGGCCGGGCCTCCTGGAAAGAAGCCACAACGGCAGATGGAGGTGAACGGAAAATGATGACACATGGGGACAAGAGGAGAACGGAAGACGTGGGACCACAGTGAGAAAGTGGGTCACAGGGTTCTCACAGGTTGGGGCCGAAGGTGGGGGATAGTGCTGCCCATGGACTCCCACGTGTCCTTCCGTCCCCCGAGACCACCTCGGGCCCCAGGACACCCAGTGTCGCCACTCTGTCCAAGATACAAAGCTGGTGCAATGTGGGGGAGGCAGCAGAAGTTCCCTCATGAGGGCTGAGCAAGGCACTGAAATCAGGAGGAAGGGCAGAGGCCTGAGAGCCCAGCTCAGAGGCAGCTCCTGTCTCGGGGCTCCGGGACAGGCGAGGGCAGGCCTGGGGCTGGGGCAGCAGGAGGGTCAGAGAGGAACCCAGGCTGAAGCAGAAGGCACATCGAAATGCAGAGTTCATCCGTCACCTGCTCCCGGGAAGGCTGCCCGGAGGTGCATGCATGATGGTGGCAGGGCGGGGTTACGGGAGAGCTGGCAAGGTGGGTGGGAACCTGGCCCTCCCTCCGTGGGAACGGTGGCCTGTGCTCCCAACTCACCCCATGGCGCCCAAGGGACACGCAGTGTGTGAGCACTGAGCACCCACAGCCCGGCCGGACAGGCAGGCACCGTCAGTGCCAGAGCAGGAGCAGGCTGACTGCCTACAGGGTGAACCGCAAGGGCCACACACTGCTACGTGCCGTGGCACACCCAAGTCGCAGCCGTGGTGGGTGGGGCTAGCTCCCCGTTACTGGCCCTTATACACTGCCCAGCACTGCAGGAGGCCCGAGCCCCAGCAGGACCCTTCCAGGGGTCACAGCGCTGGGCTCTACATCTGTATGTGCTGCTTGTGCCCTGTGGGAGGGCTGCTCCATGCTGTCACGGCTCAGGAGCCCCGAGCAGGAGCCGGCGCCCACAGCAGGGTCCTCACAGCCCTGGTCTGAGGACCCTGGTGCCCATTAGCACCTCCTGTTCTTGCCATCAGGGCAGGCCAGGCCCTCCCCGAGGAGTCACTGGCAGGCCCAGCGGGGAGGGGAGCTGGGGCCCGGGGTTCATCCTGAGGAGGCAGCGTCTATGAAGTGGGTTTCCCAGACCAGGATGCCGGAGGGCTGGAAGGAGTAGGGGACACGGTGACTAGTATAAATAGTGGCAGTGCCAGCGCTGCGTCTCCACGGAGCAGGGAGAGGAGCCTGCCCCGTGGTGGGGTGATGGGGCGTGTGCGTAAAGCAGGGGGTTGATTCCGGGAGCCGGTCCTGGAGTCTGGGAGAGCCTCGTGTGGCAAGGTGCAGGCTGGGTGGAAGGAAGCCGGGGTGGGGACAAGATCCCAGCTAGCTGTGCAGGGTCCCCTCCCAGAGCCCGGCCGCATGTGCCCTGTGGAGACCTGGGAGGCAGCCAGCCATGGTCTCTGCAGCCGGGGGGGACGAGGCGGGGCCCCCACCCGTCTCGTCGGCAGACGCGCCCCCCATCAGATCTTGGTCTCGCTGAGGACGATGTTGGCGGTGACGAAGAGGAAGCAGGAGAAGGCCCAGAGAAGCACGAAGCCCACCCAGAAGGTGTGGTGGAACGGGGACCGGTGCTGGTTGGCGGCCCGCGGGCCCAGGGCCAGCTGGGTGTCCTTGCGGCAGAGGTACACCAGGAAGGCGGGGATCACGTACTGGATGCCCGTGCCTGCGTAGGCCCCCGTGATGCCCACCAGGGACTCCAGGTCGTGGGTGCAGAAGGCCACCAGCACCGGGGGCACCAGGGTGATGGTGGGGAACACCACGCGGTCCACCACCCAGGGGTACGTGCCGCCCTCGCGGTGGAAGAGCGTCTTCCAGTTGTTGCGCAGCGTCACAGCGATGATGGGGAAGTTGGTGCTGATGGTGAAGACGGGGAAGAGGCCCAGGAAGAAGCGCACAGCGGCCGCGCTCACGATGTCGCAGCGCGCGAAATTGAGGGTGTACATGTCCAGAAGGCTGTTGCCACGGAAGCAGAAGATGGCGGTGAAGGAGAGCAGGCTGTAGAAGGCCAGGATCAGCACGTAGTCCAAGAAGACGAGGCGCGTGAGGTGGCGCTTGGAGGAGACGGGCGTGAGGAGGGATGGCAGGGAGTGCTGGCACATGAAGGAGTACACGCACACCCCGAACAGGTTCCGGACCCCGGAGAGGTTGGCCATGGGCGGGTGCCCCTCCCCGTGCCCACGCCCGATGCGGACCAGGGCCAGCACGATCATGATGGTGAAAGCTGCAAAACAAAAGAGAGGGTGTCAGCAGCAGAGGAGACAGCCCGCCCGACAGGGTCTGGTCTGGGGCGTCCCCAAGGGACTGGGGCCCCAGGAGCAAGAGCTGTTCCATTCACGTGACCCTGATGGCCACATTCTGGAGCAGGTCAGCAGTTGCTATGGATCTTATGAATGCACTGGGGTCCTGTCCCCATGTCTCGTTCACCCCCACACCAGCAGGTAAAGCCCACGGTGACATCTGCCATTTCTTGGTGAGTGACAGAGGCATAAGGGAGCAGTGGGCTGCCAGCTGGCCCCTCAGGGGCTCAGGGCTCCCCCGGTGGAGGCTGGGGGTCTCCGCACTGCCCCCTTCAGGCCACATCACACCAGGCTCCCTTCGCCTGGGACTCACAATGACAGGGTGACCCTCCGCTCTGCCTTCCCACAATGACACCTGGAAACGGGATGACGGGGACATCATCTATTGATTTAAATCAGTGCTGCCTGACACCGTCGGGGAAAGGAGGGAAGGAGGGGGCGAGGGGACAGGCCTGTGAAAATTGCCAATAAATAAAATGATTTGTTTTGAACTCTCAGCCCACCCCAGTCCCTGCCGCTCACTCCTGCCACTGAGGGCCTGTGACTCTCGCCGCCCCAGGGACACCACAAATCTTGCCGGCTCTGGTCAGTCAAGGGGAACGCAGCCACTTCCTCTCTAGAGGTCGCAGCCCAGGAGCTGCCTCTGGCTTAACCCTCGAGGGGGTTGGGGGGCCTGTGACAGGACACCCTTGGGGGCCTCCCCGCTTCACAGGATGCCCAGGACCCCGGCAGTCTGCCTCGTTATTCCTGGGGGTGCGTGCAGGGCCAGGATGTGGGGAGGGGACGGGGGAAGGTCGGAGGGGGTGGAGGTGGAGTTCCCTGTGCCAGCAGTCTGTCCTCGGCCAGAAAGGGTTATAAAGCTGAGCTGAGCAGGCGGGCGGCTGCAGCGGGGAGACTGGGGGCCTGGGCTGCCTGGTGATTAGCTATTCAAGAGGCTGCAGCTGACGCTGTTGCCACAGGCAGGGCACTGGGGTCAGAGCAAAGGGGTCAGCCGCTGTAAGGCGAGATTCAGATGCTGCTGTGCCTCTCCCGTCTCGGGGTGTCCCCTCAGGACCTGGTGCTCCTCCCGGCCTGGGCCAAGGTCAGCCCGGACTCAGAAAGAGGCAAGTGCAGAGCCCTCTCGGTTCTTGCCGGCCGTGGCCTCGGGCCTGGAGAGGTGAGCACGTGGGAGCGGCTGTGGGATGTGAGCGTCTCCCAGTCACGCTCTCTGGTGGGATGCTGGCCCGTGCTTCTCGGCCCTGAATCTCCAAGAGGCTGTAAGAAGCGCAGGCGAAACAGCTTGTGGGCTGTCTGGGCAGGCTGGCTGGGCTCTGCTTCTTGCAGATAAACCAGTTTAGGAAGCAGTTTCTGAAGATCTTCAGAGATGGCTGCTCTCGCTGTATTAATAACTCACCAAAAGGGACCACATGGGTTTCTGCTGAACCTGACCCCCTCGTATCCCAAGCTGGGTCCGCCCTGTGGCTTCTGGAGGGCTCCGGTTCCATCCTCCTCCTCCTCCTCCTCGTCGTCATCGTCCTCCTCCTTCTCCTCCTCGTCGTCATCGTCCTCCTCCTCTTCCTCCTCCTCCTCCTCACCCAGAAGCAGAGAAGGATGTTGCAGTAATTAAGCTGCAGGCCTGAGATCCTCCTCTGCGGCTACATTATTTCTCCCGAAGGACTCCGAGCAGAGCCTCCCCTGGCGTTGGCGTCTCTGAGGCAATCAAGTCTTAAGTAGGGAATCAAGAGTCCGGGCTCTTCATCCTTCAACTCTCCACGCCGTGGCCCGCGGCGCCGGGGAGGGAAGGGGAGGGCGTCCATTTTTCATCCCCAGGCTGTCACAGCCTGCTCCGCCTGTCATCGCCGGGAGATGGGCCGAGGGGCCTCTGGCCGCCGGCCGACTAATCTTCCCGAGATTGGAAACTAAAACCCGGCCCTGTCACCTCTCCTGAAGGCTGTCAGCCGGTGCCTCTTGTTATGAATGGTCTCCCCACAATTCTGTGTTGAAGCCCTGACCCCCGGGTGACTACCTGCAGATGGGGGCTAGAAGGAGGTAAGGAAGGTGGAATGAGGCCATGGGGATGGCCCTAACTGACAGGACCGGTGCGATGAGAGAAGGAAGAGATGCCAGCTGCCCTCTCCCTGCACAGAGAGGCCACATGAGGACACAGCGAGAAGGTGTTTGTCGACAAGCCAGAAAAAGAGGCCTCCCCAGACACCAACCCTGCCAGCACCTTGATCTTAGGCTCCCAGCTCCCAGAACTGAGAAAACATACTTCTGTTGTTGAAGCTGCCAGCTTGTGGTGGGGTGTCATGGCGGTCTGAGTTAAGACAGCTCTTAGGCAGCCGCTGGACCAGAGAGAACGCAGGGAGAGGGGGATGAGGAAAGCGGTGCTATGAGAGCGGCCCTTGGATTCCCGAGCTGAATGTCAATTCCCAGGCCCCGGGCCTGCTGTGGGCCACGCTGGCTCTGCAGACGTACGTGGCTGCCGGACTCTGTCCGAGGCCACAGCTGCCCGGGCCCTCGTGAAGCCCAGTGCTGCAGAGGCACCCCTGTACCCACCGTTGGTCAGATGCCTCACCCCATCAGCTACTGGGGCCTTATCTTCCCTTCCCTTGCTGCTGTCCTGACAGCTGGCCCGCCAACTTCCCGGGCGGAGCAGGAGTCCTCCTCCCATCAGCGCACGTCTCAGCCACTCGCAGAGCAGAGCTGCCAACATCCAGGGCTGCTGGAGGCGGTGGGGGGCGGGGGGTAAGGGGGGGGGGATGCCAGGCAGAGCTCCGAGGCCGGTCCTGCCCCTAAGGAAAGGGTCACTTGTGGCACGTGGCTGACTCTTCACCAAACTTTAATTACTGTCTACTCTAACCCGAGAGGCTTAAGATAGAAACCCCGGGCTCCTCTCCTTTAAACTGACCTCAGCGTTTGCAGAGAGAACTTTTCGAAAACCAAGAATACAATGAAGACCAAGGTGAAATGTACACATAAAGGTTTCCACGGGCTGTGACCAGAGAAGCTGGATGCTCCAGGGCCCAGGAGAGCCTGGATGGTGGCCCAGAGGGCAGGCGTGCCCAGAGGGAGGCCTGGCGGCCTGCTCAGAGGGGCCGGTGGGTATCCTCACTTTGGAAGGGGGTCCTTCCCTGCCCTCTGAGGAGCACGCGTGGAGGGAGAGGCTGTGAAGGAACTCGTGCACCAAGCTGGCGTGCGGAACCAACAGGATGTGAACAGATGGCCCCGACAGAGACCCCGGCGGCTGGTGGTGACAGATCAGAGCAGTCCCACCAGGAGACACTCCGCCCAGATCCTCCGGGATCTGCGGGGGGGTCAGCCACGCGGCCACAGATAATTCTGGGGACAGGTGAAACCAGAGCCCTTATGTTCCCTCCTAGGTGAAGTCTCCTCCTGAGGACCTTCTGCCATTTGGGCCACCAAGTCCCCCGTCCCCCCCCGGACTAGAGGACAAATATGGGGCACCTGCCAGGGCGGGTGGGGAGGGCAGGGCCGAGGAACTTCCCGAGGCAGCTCCGGTTGATCTGCGGACACTCGCTGGCTCGGGGGGAGGACGCCTGACCCACTTGGAGTGGAGGAGACGGAGGAGACGAGCAGCGTGCGTGGTGTTGCTCTGAATACACAATCAGAGGGAAGGCAGCCCTGTGGGTCCCAGCAGCTCAGACCCAGACCGAGGAGGGCAGCCGCGCGGCAGAGCAGTGCTTATTAGAAGGAATCAGTGTTTTAATAACGCGAAACGGGGCGCCCTGAGCAGAGCCAGCTGTCCGTGTCCCCAGCTGGGAGGTGTCTGCTGGTGTCTCTGGGGGAAGTTGGTAATGGGAGTGAAGGAGTGTCCCAGCGGGAAAGGTCTACACCAAGCATGTCAAACTCAAAGGCTAACACCAGCCAAATAAACGAGGCATGCTGCCCGCGGGCCGAGAGTTTGACACGCTTGGTCTACACTCATCATTTGAGCGGCTTGGGGCGTGGGCTCTAAAGCCACAGCTGCTGGGCCTGGGGGCACAAAGGACAGCACTTTGGGCTGCGTCTCTCTGGGTGAGTCTGGTCTGCGGGCCACTGATAGGGAGAGAGGTAGGAGCTACAGAGGAAGCCTCCGGCATCCCTGTGTTGGGGGCTGCTTCTCCTTTCTCTGGGGCTCAACCAGGGCAATGGGGTTACCCCAGGGACCAGTGCTGGCCTGTTCCAGGAAGCGCACACACGGAGGAGGTGCAGAGGGAGTGGCTGGCAGGTGTGGCAC
Source organism: Ia io (assembly GCA_025583905.1). Taxonomy (NCBI): domain Eukaryota; kingdom Metazoa; phylum Chordata; class Mammalia; order Chiroptera; family Vespertilionidae; genus Ia; species Ia io. Next base: position 3,936,262 of record JAJQQW010000020.1, read on the forward strand.
CCGGGCCGGAGCCCATGCTGTGTGACCTGAAGCAGCCGCCGGGGGTGAGCGGCCTTATGGCCACCGGAGCCCCTCCTTGCATGTGTGAATTCAGAGGCATTTGCAGCCTGGGTCTGCCAGACTGACCAGCCTGGTCTCCCCAGGACTTGTTTGGGGAGCAAAAGAAATGCATCAACACTGGTATCTGTCCTACGTGTCCTGAAATGTTCCCTGACAAATGGCTACTCGAAAAGGCCATCCAACCCTCCCAATCCCATTAAGGCAGCGCGAGGGGCTTCCGGCTAATGGTGGAGGGAGGGCAGAGGGTGCGGAGAAAGTGGGGCGGGCCCTGGGCTGGGGGGCCTGCTCGGGGCGGGCTCCTGCAGTCCTCCCGCCTGGGGTTTCAACAGATGGCAGAACAAATTCCTAATTAAGCACAAGAAAGCTTCCGGCCCAGTACATCTATGATTTTCCAGTTCCTTTGCTGCTCATTTTCCCCTTTTGTTTTTCTAGAACCCAAGCCAGCTTACTGCCACCCTGACTGCTCACTCGCGGTCAGACGCCTGGGCCCCAAGACGGGGAGGGAAGAGGGGGAGTGTGCCGGAGGGTCACGGGGTCACGGCGCGCAGCTGCTTTTCAAAGGCAACGTGAAAAGCAAGTTCGTTATCACTGACAACTTGGTGCCGACTTGAGGACAGACAAGGCTTTGGTGCTCACTGCTTTTGAGGAGTTCTAGAAACCTCACCCAGGGTGCACCTGGGCTAGAGGAGACGCACTCCAAAGCCCCCCCCTCCATCGGCCTGCAGACACCCAGGGGGCAGGCAGCCCCTCCCACAGCAGGACGGCCTGGCCAGGGTGCTTGGTGTCCCCGGATCCCCCGCTGCTGTCTCCCACCAGCTCCACAGGAGAAGTGCCCCGGGCTGCAGTGCCCGCTGGGGACGGGCCCCTCGGCTGACCCCTCGGCTGGGCTGCATGTTAGACGTGACTGGGCGATCTTTTCTTACGTGAGAGGGTTACTTCCTGAGCCCAGCGGTCTGAGTCTCGGAGAAAGATGCCGGTGCCGGCGCCCAGAGCCGCTGGAGGACAGGCTGGCTGGCTGGCTATCTCCCGGATCAAGGAGAGAAAAGAGGCAAATGACTTGCAGAGACGGCGACGTCCAGACAATGTCACCTCCCAAGCATGAGTGTGGGTGACCTTCACGAGTTGGCTCCGCCTACAACCCTCTCGGCAGCCCAAGGCCTCTCAAGGCCACTGCCACTGGCCGTGCTGCGCTTCAGGGGCTGCCTCCCTGGGCGGGCCAGGGCCTCCAGGGTGTGGGGACCCCGAGGATTCCCACCGTGTCCCTGCGCCTACAAGCAGCCACCCTGCTGCTCTGGGGGAGGGGCCTGGTTGGGAGAAGGAGAGGCAGAAGGGTCACCCAGGCTGGGTGGCCTGAGCCCTGGCAAAGAGCAGTGGGTTGTCTAAAGCACCCAGCTGCCGACTCCGCTCTGAGCGAGGACACCAGTGAGGGGTGGAGGGTGGGGGGGTTCAGGGTGTTTCCTTGGAGGCCCCCGGGGCCTGCCTCTCCTCTGCAGGTGGGGGCTGTGCTGACCCGAATCTGAGGGAGCCTCGTATCCAGTCAGCCTCCTCCTCACTCTTTTACAATCTTCTCTCTTCTAATGAACGTATGCTCATCAGACACAGAGGACTTTGTCACACTGAACAGGCACTGGGGTGCTGCAGAGGCCATTATCTGTGGCCATCCCCTCGTGGGTGGCATGGGAATCCACCATGGCGCTAACGCACGGGGTCCCCTCCATGCTCCCCTGCTCCTGCCACCTCATGAGAGGGGGAGGGGCCGGGCACCGGCGTTTAACTAGCCCCTTCCCATTGCCAAGGCAGCACGTCAGGGACAGCCAATCCTGGGCAGGTGGGGCTGGGTTTTCAGGACTTTGGGCCCCGGATGCTGGGACAGCAGATTAAGCCAGGGAGGCCAGGAGGGAGGTTTTTCTTCAAATGCTGCTTTCCTGAGAAAACGCCTTCTGAAGGTCACTAGGGTTCTCAGACACGGCCACTGATTCTGGACTTTTGGTCACCATCCCTCCTGCACCCAGGGAGGCTCCATGCCAACGCCATGCCCTTGGAGCTAGCGTGACCCTCACGTTCCAAGCAACGCAACGCGTCCCCATCTCCCCAGGCGGTCGCGTTCATTTCACCCAGGACTGCGGAGCTTGAGAATGAAATGTGAACACAGCGCCTGACGGTGAGGGCAGCTCAGACCCAGGCACGGGGCGGACAGGAGTCTCGCCGGTCCAGATAGCACACAGGTGTCCTCCTGTCCCTCCTCCTGATGGATGCTGACGGCCAGGCTCATCAGTGACCGAGGCCCCAGAGCTCACCCTCCAGACCACTCAGCCCCGTGCTCATTGCCTTGCAAGGAAGGACCAAGGGGGGAAGAAGTTACAGGCTGGGGTCTGGCTCACGCCATGGCAGAACTCCCAGCACTGACCAAGGACCTCTCCGGGCAGCTCTCTGAGCGTGCAGCCTTCCCATCATGAGCTCCCGTCCCCATGGCCACAGGGTGGGGCTGGCCTGGAGGACAGCCCCCTCCCTTCCAATTGAAGATGCCAGGACTCCCGGGAGGCGGTCGTCCCCTTTCGCTGGGGTCTGTAATGCTGAGTGGGGGGCCAGGGGACTGCAGGTGCCAGATTGCTGGAAGTCATTTGGATCAGAAACTGTGAGCTCGTCATGACTAGTGCTGAGCGCCGGCGGCAATGAGGAGCGATGAGGGGCGGACGCCTGGGAGAGGGAGCGGGGACGGGGGTCAGAGGGAGTCTGGAACCATCCTCTTTCACAGGAAGGGGGAGTCCCCACCAGAACAGCAACAGCGGGTTTCGCTTTTAGATCAAAATAAGCGTGCAGCCCAGCCAGCGTGGCTCAGGGGTTGAGCATCAACTCATGAACCAGGAGGTCACTGGTTCGATTCCTGGTCAGAGCACATGCCCAGGTTGTGGGCTCAATCCCCAGTGTGGGGTGTGCAGGCAGCCAATCAATGATTCTCTTTCATCATTGATGTTTCTCTCTCTCCCTTTCCCTTCCTCTCTGAAACCAATAAGAATATATATTAAAACAAAACAAAAAGAACAAGCGTGCAACTGGTCCCAGAGCACGTGCCAGCGATGGGGCAGTAGGGAGCCCACACCCTCCTGTCCTGGGTCCAGGTGGTCAGCAGCCCGGGCCGCCAGGTTGGCTGGCAGGATGGAGTGCGGGAATGAATGAGCACCCCACCCCACACCTGATTTAAGGGGAGAGACCCCCACCCAGGAAAGCAGTGCTTCTGCTCAGAGGGGAGCCAGGCAGTCAGAGGGCACTGTGGATGAGTGGTCTTCACACCCTGGTGGCTGGGGGTGTGATGGGGGCGCCATGCCCACTGGTTCATGGCACAGCTCTCATGCCCACAGGGAGCAGGGCCCTGACCCAGGCCTTCCGGTGTCCAGCCTCCAGGCCAGGTCAGTGGGGAGGGACCGGCGCGGGTGTGTGAAAGAGGCTGGTCCCAGACTCCGCAGTCCCAGGCCTGGCTCCAGCTCCGCCCACACTAGGATCATGAAGTGACTTAACTTTTCGCGACTGAATTCCCCCACCAGTAGGAAGGCAGGTGGAGCATGGCCTCCTCCTTGCCCCCGGGAGCCCACAGAAACCCGCACCACGTTCCTGGCTGTCTCTGGAGGGCGAAGGAAGGGCTGAGGGGAGGAAGGGAGAGAGCGAGCTGTTCTCAGACTCACCGACCCATCGCATCAGAGAGGTCAGGATCTGCAGGTACTTGGTCTTCTGGACGTCAAAGAAGGTGAAGGGTCCCAGGAGGAGAGTGAAGACAGCCTGGGCAACAAAACAGGAGTGAGGGGGACACCGAGGCAGGCCGGGCCGCACTGGGCACGCCGTGTGTGAATGTGTGTGCGCGCGTGTGTGCGGGGAGCATACACCGTTCATGCAGCCTCTGCCCAGGGCCGGGCCAGTCCTGACCCAGGTGCGCCTGGACTGCCAGAGGCTCCCGGGGTCAGACGGCATCCGTGTGAGTTTCCCGTGTCATGTGCACAGGAGCCAGAGCCTCGTTTCTCTGCCCGTCCGCCACTCACTATCCCAAGACTTCTGGAAAGGGGTTTCCAGGCAAGTCCCAGGCGACACCCTGGGAACATCACCCATTCACTTCAGCAAACACTGACGAAGGAGGCACAGCCTGGCACCGAGTGGGCACGAGCGTGGATCAGGTACCAGATGGCAGGAAGATGAGGGTGGGAAGCAGCACCAGCCATGCCTCGGGCACTCAAGGCTTCCTGGGAGGAAAGGACACGGGGAGGAGGGGGCACAGGGTCCTGACAACACACGGGAGGGGAGGGGGCGGCGTTCTGAAGGCTTCAGAGGAAAGGGTCAATCAGGATGTCGTGAACCAGTGATGTTCTGTGTGTGTTTTTAAGAAAAATATTTTTATTGATTTCGAAGAGAGGAAGGGAGAGGGAGGGAGAGAGAGAGATAGAAACATTAATGAGAGAGAAACACAAATCGGCTGCCTCCTGCACACCCCCTACTGGGGATTGAGCCCGTCACCGGGGCATGTGCCCTGACTGGGAATCGAACTGTGACCTCCTGGTTCATAGGTTGATGCTCAGCTACTGAGCCACGCCAGCCAGGCCACCAGCAATGTTTTTACCTGATGGAGAAGGGGAAGCAGGGAGAACAGAGCCAGTGGCTTCCAGGGCAACTCCTCAGAGAAGGACCCCAGCCCCAGAAGAGCAGGGCCGCACCCAGGGGTGTGTGTGTGTGGAAAGTCTGGGAGTGGAGAGCCCGGCCCGAGGGGGCACTGCGGGCTCCTCGGTTCTTTCTCTTTGGAGAACAGGGGAGAGTGAATGTTTACTTTGAAAAAATGAAGAAATCCGAAGCCTGTCTTAAATGGGAAATTCGAATCCTCTCTGCAAAAGAAAATGGGGTAAATGCGGCACCACGGAGCCTGGGGCTGGGAGGCGGGAAGCATAGGATTTCCACGCCAAATTGGGTGCTCAGGGAGAGAGGAATTAAACGCCGCTGGTTGGCGTTGCGCTGATGGCACCATTTGCAATCTGCCACTCGGAAGCGGCGGCGGCATCAGACCTTATTAACATTTACACGGTGCCATTTTACCACGTTAATGCTAATGACACTCGCCAGAGACGCAGCCAGCCGGCTCCCAAGGCGAGCGTGGGGAGCGGGGCCCACCCCGGGGAGCCGGCCGGGTCCTGTGACCTGGGTGAACATTTCACAGCTGCGGGGTCTGCCTTGTGCCAGGCAGGCGGGGGCCCCACAGAAGGGGGGCTGAGCCCGCCCCTCCGCCGCCCCCATGGCACGGAGAGCAGGATGTGGAACAAGCTGTGACCTCTTATCCGAGTCCATTATCACTGTGCGCATGAATGACAGGAAGGACTAAAGTGGCGGCTTGAGAAGGCTGTAATTAGCGGGGTCGTGGGGCCTGGCCGCGGTCCACGGGGTGGGAGGCTTCTGGCAAGAGCTTTCCGCTGGGGCCCAGCACCAGACCTGCTTCTGTTCCGGGGGGACAGAGCGTCTCACCAGGCCAGGGAGGGGGCTGGGGGCCAGGAAGGGGCAGAATCACCCCTGCTTTGCCGAGCAAGTCTGTGCAGCACCGCCAGCACGTCACTTAGGAAAAGGACCGCTGCAGGGAGACTGTCCACCGATGAGCTCCCCTTCTGAGGGACGGGAGAGGGGACGTCATGTGGAAGACACATAGGAGGCCACTGGGCACAGAGTCCCCAAGTGACCGTGGCCTGACCTGGACGCCTATGGTGCCCGGGGCGAGGTGGTCGGCGTTTCACCTCGGACCTGCGACGCCTCCCACTGAAACGGGTGCTCAGCTGTGGGTTCTGGGGATTTCCTGGGGTGGCCTACGTGGGGGGTCAGCTCTCGTCTCTGAAGGCGCAGGACTGGACTTCAGAAAGTCCCGCTATGTAAACATGAGGGGCGAGAGGGGGAGCAGAGCCAAGCCCCAGGCAGGGGGTTCCGCCTCCGCAGGCTGCACAGGCCCTTCTTGCAGGAGGCCATTTCCTGCCGAGCCCACCTTCGTCCTCCACCAGGCAGAGGTTTATCCAGACCCTACCGCCCAGGAGGCCCATTTCCTATAAGCCTGTCGGACGGGATCCAGCCGGTGAGAGCATCCTCTAGTTAAAGAGACGGAGCGTAGGGACACATCTCGAGGAGGCGGAGTAAGAGCTGCTGTGAGGGGCAGCGACGGGAGGAGAGTCGAGAGGCACGCAGACGAGAGCCCGCCCCGCCCGGCGCTCTGTGTCCTGTTCTAGCCTCCGAGTGGGGAAGGTGGTGAAGGGCTCTCTGGAAGCCCCGTGTGCTCAGCAGTGGCGACATCCATGGCTGGGCGGCAGCTGGGATGTGGCTTCTTTCTCTTTTAATGCTCAGGACCACAGACTGACCGTGCCACGTGGGAGGGTGGGTGCAGGGCCACCTGGAGGAAGTGCACCCAGACCGCCCGCCCGCCCGCCCGCCGCACAGCAGCCCCCCTGCACGCGGCCGCTGGCTCCCACACCTGAGCGCACCCAGACCCAGACGCACGGCACAAGCTGGGGCGCGTCGCGGAACAGGTGTCCTCTGCAAATGAGCCAGAGCCGACGCGGCACCTGCAGGGCTGCATCCGACTGGGGAAGGACGGAGGATTCAGAGCAGTGGCGGGGGCTGCCAGGTCTTAGGGAGCAAGGGGGCGGGCACAGGAGACAAAAGGGCCCCAGCGTCCATCTCTGAACGCAGTACAGCCACGTGCGGCCCCTACCCTTTTTAAAAAGGAAGAAATAAAAAGCTGGCACCCAGCTAGGGAATGGGAGAGCCCACGCGGTGCTCCTTAACAGACGGATCTGTCAGTGAGGGGCTCTCAGCTCAGACCTGCTGAGATGGAGCTGCGTCCCCCACCTGCCTCCCTCCGACTCTTCGAGTGTTAACCCTACAGCCCACCGCACTTCGGGGGGAAGGCCAGCCACTCACTGTGTCTTTGCTTAACTGCACAAAATGGGGAAGGGGGGTGCGCGTGTCAACATCAGCACAAAAGCAAAGCAGATCAATGCCTCTCTCCTCATCCCCAAATTTCTCTGCATGTTTCCCTGGTCAGAGAAACGAAACGGGAACTTAAATGAGGAGCTAATCCCCAACTGAACCCCAGCGAACAGGCTGCACACCCTCGGGGCCCCGCCTTCTGCCTGCGGATCCATCGCATCAGCCTCGGCCCCGTCTCCCCAGCTGCTCCTGCTGACCACCCCGCCGCGTCCACGCTGTCCCGGGATCACGTCGCCGCCCAGGGCTGCAGGTCCCCTCGTACGCAGTCCATCTCTCTCCCCTCAAGGGGGGAGGCGATGGAGAGCACGCGGTTCTTGGAGGAAAGGGAAGATAGAAGGACGTGCTACAGTGACGGCCACCACACAGGACAAATGTCCAAGAACGGTAACCAATTACCTTCTCCAACAAGTAACCGTGAGGGAATATTCTAGAAGACAGGACAGTCAGCCGGGGGAGTCCTCCCAGCCCGTCCCCTGACCTAGACGAGAGCCAAGGGCAGCATCCTTGGGGACGAAAGCCAAAGGTTGTGAGGCCAGCAGTGGCCATGAGGCGCAAAGCACTGCTCCGTGGTGCCTCTAACACCGAGGCTGGCCCTGGCCGGTGTGGCTCAGTGGATGGAGCGTCGACCTGCGGACTGAAGGGTCCCGGGTTCGATTCCGGTCAAGGGCACATGCCCAGGTGGTGGGCTTAGTCCCCAGTGGGGGTGTGTGTAGGAGGCAGCCTGATCAATGATTCTCTCTCATTGATGTTTCTATCTCTTCTTCTCTCCCTTCCTCTCTGACATCAATAAAAATATATTAAAGATAAATAAAACTGAGGTTGACTTGCTCCATGCTGTTTTATTTCCCTGTGAAAGTAAAGTGTTTTGGGGTTTGTTTGTGGCTCCCGTGTCATGAGATGGAGCTTCCAGGAGCCAAGAATTCAGGCTTGGCTTCCCCTACACGCCCCCTGCCAGTCAGTCCCCGGAGTTTCAGCATAAAAGACCAGTGGGCCACTTAGCGCCTCCCTGCTCTAGGGCAGGGGGCTCGGATTTCTCTGTTAACAGGGCGACAAGCAATAAGTCTTGGAAGGCTGCTGACCTGTGGGGGCTGACTGCTGACTCCGGACACATGGTGAGGCAGGCTCGGGGGTCGGGGCTAGCTGGGGCGCAGAGGGCAGCGTGCGATGGCACAGCTGCGTGGTCTGGACCCCCCTGGAGGTTACTCTAAGTGGTAAAGGAAATGGAAGCCCAGACTACAGGGCTGTCCTTGTGGGGAGCTGGGGGTTAAGAGCTAATTGGGGTTAATGGCAACTCAGCGGGAGCCCATCCCTCCTCTGGAACTGAACTTTCCACGCGTCCTTGAAGTGCAGTGAAGACATGTTCAAGGATTCTATTTTTATTTCTCAAGTGTCTCTGCACATTTTGGTTTGGGAGTCTTTATTTTCCCAACAAGAGTGACAACGTCTGGGGCTTCATCCAAAAGAAGGAGGCGAGTTCTGAGGCAGCGAGGACATGGGAGGGACAACGGGCTGCGGGACTCCTTGCCCAGTCCCTCTTTAAGGCGCGTCCCTGCTGCCCAAAGGCAGTGAGTATGCCCTGGAGGGGGTCTATCCCCCCCCCCCCCGCCGCCCAAGCCTCTCGGGGGCTGGGCCGGCCCAAAGGCGGCCGCCTGGCACCGCTGCTGTCCCCCTGGCCTTCTTATTGGACAAGACTGTGGGTCTGTGTTGTCTCTTTTTCAGCTGAAAGGCCAGATGGTACCCGATGGTGGGCAGAATTCCAAGGATTTGATGCCCAAACTGCCACCTTCGTGGTTTGGGTGGAAAAGATAAATGTTGTGGAAAGCCCACACAGTCACTCACTGAATGACTGTCAGCCACCGGGGTTTATAAAGGACAGCCTGGCTCCTCACCGCATGGGAGAGACGGAGTCCACACCCCGTGTCCAGGGGAAAAGACAGGCTGGACTTGAACGAGGTGGGCTTCAGGACATGACAAGGCGCTGGGGTGGGGCCAGGGTGCGTGTGCCTGAGGCGTGGGAAGTGGGGTGAGACAGGTGGAAGGCGGGAGGCGGGGGCTCTGCCTGGAGAACCAGATCTGACACCTGCTCAGACACCTCACTGCTCACCTTGCAGGCACCAAAGATGTCAGAGAGACAGGTGGGTGGTGAGCCCCCTCTACCTCCTGTCCCAAAGGCAGGGTGCCCCTACGCCCCTGCTGAGGGTGGGTGGCTCCTGGCTGCAGTGCGGAGCAGAGGGTGACCGGGCCTCCAGGAAAGGAGGGGCCGGCTAGACATGGAGTTTTCTGGCTGGAGTGGTGGTCGCCAGTTGTGGCGAGCCCTGGGCGGGAGCAGGTTGAGGGCTGACGGGAGAACGTGCCCACACACCCAGCGGTGGCAGGCCAGCCGAGGGCAGTCTCGTCCACTCAGACATTCCCGGAGCGAGTCGCTGTGTGAGGCCCCAGGTTGGCTCCAGACACAAAGGTGGACAAGGAGAGCCCTGCCCGTGGAGCTCACAGCGAGGCAGAGCAGCGGAACACGCATGCAAGTCCCATGAACAGGTCCCAGGAAGGCACGGCGGGAGGGGACAGGCATGTGCTGCAGGCGTCTCGGGCAGGGCTCCGAGCTCTGTCTGCAGGAAGCAAGGCACGTGAAGGGCGCGCTGCTGTGGAACAGCCCAGGTCTTCGGGGGACACTGCCAGCGAGGGTGGGGCAGTGGTGAGAGTCCCAGAAGGAGACTGGAGCAGACTGTGCCACGTGACTCAGACACTGCCTTGCTCAGAGGCCTCTGAAGAGTTCTGAGCAGGGACATGACAGTCAGATGAACTGGAGCAGGTAGGGCTGAAAGAGTGAAATACCATGACCTCGGGGCCATCCTCATGCTGGGAGGGGCCAGGGCGGACGCCAGGGAGCAGGGCTGTGCGTCCCCTGCGTGGGGGTCCTCTCTCCTGACGGGAGGAGGTTTGAAAGGACTTTCGTCCTCTGAGCCACAGGTCTGGGCGGCGGAGAGAACGTGCCTGTCGCTCCAGCTGGGCTGCGGTGACAAATGAGTGACTACGCCCTCAGGTCCCTGCAGCCGGCCCCAGGGCACCGGAGCGAGGAAGGTGCCGTATCCAGGGCAGGTGGCGATAAACTCTCTGTGGCAAAAGGAAACGGGTCTTGTAGGGGAGGCAGGGCTTTCCCGGCGGGGAGTTTGGAAGCTCAGAGAGAGCAGCGACCTCGCTCCTCTCCGTGGGCTGAGTGAGCAGATAGATGCAAAGACAGAAACTTCCCCGGGACTGAGGCTCGGTTTCCTGGCTCTCTCTTTTAGCCACTAAAACCTTGCCTGGAGAATCACACTAGCCGTGTCTTGGTCTATTGATGCAGAATGCCAACCGAGGGAGAGCATGGGCACACGGACTGCCCCCCAGGGCTGTTCCTGGAGGGCTGGCCTGGGAGGAGGTGGGTGGCTGCCTCGCACAGAGAAAGCTGGAGGAATTCATCGTGCCTGGCCACACGACTCGGGGCTGGGAACGGCTGCGGGGTGGGGCGTCAGCTGGTCCTTAGAACAACAGGACTAGGGAGCAGGTAGGTCGGGGAGTGCTCTGTACCCCATGGACTGTGTCATGAGTGACGGGGGGTGGGGAGCCTCTGGGCCATCAATCCTGCCCCTCAGTCCCCTTGGAAAAAATCTCGCCCACCCCTGCCCCTCGCCACCACCTGACTGGCAGGAATCCGGCGGCTCAGACATCTTGGTGATGAGCGGTGTGGGCGCCCCATGGGCCTCAGCCTGCAGGGCTGTCTGTCTGCATCCCTAGTTTCCCGGAGGAATCTGATTGCTTGTGGTGCCTGTGAGGAGGCAGAGCCATCGCTCTCTGTCACCTCAACTGCCTGGTGTTCGAGCCGCTCGAGGAGAGGTGCCAGGTGATCACTGCAGATGCTCCCGCTCCTTCCCGTCCGCACTCGCTCTAGCTCTACCGCTGTCTCTACACAGGAAGGGCGGTGCGGTGGGGGTGCTGAGCTGGAGGCAGGGAGGGAAGGGAGTCAGGTGCCCAGAACACGGGAGCCCAGCTGGCTCCACCCCTTCCCCGCTGACGTGCGACCTCGAAATAGACCCAAACAGAGCGGGATTGGAACAGGAGTCTTTGCCGGCACTGAGTAACCTTGGAGGTGGGAAGGCAGGAGACAGCACGCCAGGCTGGCTGATGAACTGGTCTGTGCCACTGGCTACAAGACACTACACTAACAGCCCCAGCGTCCTCCCTGTGGACCGTCAGTGACTGGCACACGGTGGGCTGCGAGAGGAAGCCCAGAGGGCCTTGTCGGTCCCAGGTGACAAGGCAGCCACTGCCAAAGGGATGGTGCTGGAGCCCTTTTCTCTAGGGACACTCAGTCTGGAAGCGTCTGATCAGAGCAGGCGACGCTGTTCTGTCTGCACCGAGTGCCTGACGCATGGACCCCAGGGGTTACTAGTAACCCGGCCACCGTCTGTCCTGGTAGGGGCAAGGCCCAGGAGGCCTCTGGCCACTGCCTTCACAGATACACTGGGGCAGCCGTTCTTCAAGGGAACCCAGGCCGACAGGACCATTTACGCCTGCGAGGGGTCCTCTAAGGCAGTGGTCGGCAAACTCATTAGTCAGCAGAGCCAAATTTTTTAAACTCAAACTATATAGGTAGGCACATTATTATTAACTTAATTAGGGTACTCCTAAGCTGGCCTTTGCTAAAAACTCAAGGGGCCAAAGAGCCGCATGTGGCTCGCGAGCCGCAGTTTGCCGACCACTGCTCTAGGGGACCCTCCTCAGAACTGGTCCAAATGCACATTCCTGGCCCTGCAGCCTTAGAGTCTGCTACATTGGGCCTGGGTGAGACCCTGGAATATCCACGTTTAACCACAGCCTGAAGGTGTTCTCATGCCAGTTGGTCCTGGAACCAAACTCTGAGACACAGAGGAGACTCCTCCTCCTGACCTGGGGGAAGGGCAAGAGCGGGGCCAGGCTCCTGAGGCCGGTTACCTGCCCGCACTGGTGAGGAGGAAGGTGCCAGAACTGCTTGGATGCCCCAGGCTGTGTGTGTGTGTGTGTGTGTGTGTGTGTGTGTGTGTGTGTGTCCCCCAGGTGTGTGTGTGTGTGTGTGTGTGTGTGTGTGTGTGTGTGTCCTCCAGCCCTGGGCAGCACCCAGCACCTGGCCCCGCAGCCTCTCCCCTGATCTTGTCACGGTTTCCAGAGAACGTCTCAATCTCGCCTACAGGAAGTCCTTCCCCTGGCAAACCCACTGTGCCAGTGCCCCTGGGTTCACACTTGCCACAGAGCATCTGCTCAGCACCTCCCCCGCAGCACCTCCCTCTGCACCGGGAGGCTTTTTAAAATGGACCTTGGTCTGCTCTCAGCTAATCCGCACGGCATCCGGAGCTCATGCTAATTAATCAGCAATTAGTCATTAATATGCGCCCTAATTGCTCATCTCCGCCTCATGCCCATCATGCCCGCGCCCCAGGCACCTTTCTGCCAGCTCCTGTAGACCCTCTGGGGCTCTCGCTCCGCCGCGCCCTCAGGGCCAGCCTGCAGACCGGGAACGTGCCCAGAGACACTTTTATTCTCCGCACGGTCTGCAAGGCAGGCTGCTGGCTAGGAAGCCAGCCCCGAGGAGGGGCACGGTTATTACTTGGAATGAGTGCTTTATTTAATTAAACAATTACTGCCGAGGCCCTGGGGCACCATTCAGAAAGACACCGGCTTCCGCTTCTAACAGACACCCTGGAAGGCAGAGCGCGCTGCGTTCAGGGAGCGGCACAGCCCCACGGAAGGCTGCGGGCCTTCGCCAGGCCCCGCGCTCATCCACAGAAGCCGAGCAGCAGAGAGACACGGAGCCGGGGAGGAAAACGGCTTGGCATCGTTTCCATCCCAGTTAGCACAAAATAGTTAAGGACATTCCAGAAGACTTAGAACTACGAAGAGGCTGCTGGATTCTTTAGACTCTAGCTTTTTCCTGCATTTTGGGGGAAAATAAAGCAAAAAAAAAAAAAAAAAAAAAAAAAAAAAAGGGTGTGTGTGTGTGTGGCGGGGAGCAGGGGATCTGAAATCAACGACCAGGACATTTCCTTATAGAACACAAAGCCATTTCTAGCTCCTGGCCCAGAAACGGGAGGTGTGGAAGCGGAGGGCCGCAGAGCGGAGACAGCCTGGCGGCAGCGCGGCAGAAGTTCCCCTGGAGCAGCTTCCGAGGGGAAAAGACGACCACGCACGGGTCAACGACCAGGAGCACCAGGCTTGCACCCTGACGGGGCGACTCCCTGATAAGGAAGGCTTCAGCCTCAAGCTCCGGGCTGCCTGGGACTGGTGTGAAGTGCGATAAAAACGGTCGTGAAAAAGCGCAGTGCAGAAGGTCCCTCCAGGGATGACGCTCCCCACGGAGACTGGTTTGGAAGCTTCCCAACCACACTGGCCTGTGCGTGAGCGTGGCTGTGGGCGTGTCCTTAGGCTCCCGGAGCCCTCCCGGCCCGGGGCAGGCATGTGTCCCCGGCGCTCTCTTGCTGATGGGCTGCCGGTGATGCCTATTTCTGCAGGAACGGGGGCTCAGGTTTCTGCACCATTGCGCATGAACATGTGGATACGTCCCTAGACAAGAGCCGGGCTTCTGCACGTCCACTTCATAAAGGCTCCGTTTTCACAGAATAATGTTTAAAACGCACGAGGGGAACCAAGTGCTGAAGAGGAACCTGTGGCGAACCCTTCTGTAAAGGAAGGAATCATCTTGTAACAAATCGTCACCACCCCCTGGTTTGTTTTCTGCATTTGGATATTCATACAATGGGGTTTATTAGGCGTCGCTGAGTAAGGCTGAGCATGCTTGGGGCGGCGGCAAGGTTATGGCACAAGGATGGGGGAAGGAGAAAGGGTGAGAAGCCAGACAAGTCAAAGGGACATTTCCCCACGTGCCCAGGAATAAAGCCGGCTTGCCTTGGGAGCGTGGTATTTGCAAGGTGTACTCATTACTTTCCCGACAACGGAGACGGGGAGGCACTTACACTGCTGTCGTGGGGACGGGGTATGGGGCAAAATTCAGGAGCCAGAACCACGTTCCCTTTACCCAGCAGGACCTCCACTAAGGACAAAGGGCAGCGTCTGAGGTCTGGGGGAGGGGCGGGGTATTGTCCAGCAGAAACCACGCCCACGGGCTTGTGACCCAGGTTCCCATAACCTGGTGTCTTTGCTAGGAGCGTGGAGAAAGGGGCGCGGGGGCTGAGCATCGTCCTCTAAGCTGGTGTGGCAGGTACCGACCATGGCAGAGAACAACCCCTCACTGAGCTGGAGGGAGCGAGGGCCAAACACCCACAGGCGCCCAGACTGAGATGGGCTCAGGGAGGTGCGCCCCCGGCCTCCTGGGAAAGGTGGGGCTGGTCCAGAGCAATGCTCAGCAGCAGCTGGGCAGGCACCGGGGAAGGCCTGGCGGCGGCACCCAGACCGAGCAGCAGCAGTGGGGACTCATGAGGTCCCTTGGCAAGAGTGTGCTAGACAAAGCCCGGCGCTGGGTGAGTGACAGAGCAATCGGAATTTCATTTGGAAAGGCTGGGGCTGGGGCTGGGGCTGGGGCTGGGGCTGGGGCTGGGGCTGGGAAGCACAGCAAGCCGCAAAGAGCCACTCCCGGGACAAATATACAGACAGCTCCACAGGAAAAAAAAAAGACAGACAGAAAGAAAACCCCGGCCTGTCCCTGTAGTATTGATTTTCTTGAAAAAGAAAGAGACCAGCTAATCCTTTAACGTCAATCATTTCAATCTGAGTGCTGGTCGCTGGTTGAAGTTCACTCAACATCAGAGTGGACTGTTTGAGTAGTGGGTGCACGTATTTTTGGGCAGAAATTCATTCTTCTTTGAGACCCAGGATCATGAGATGAAAGCAGAGGGTCAGCAACTGGGGGGGCTGTACACGGGGGCAGGGGTCCTCCCAGAGGTCACGCCCACACAGGCCAGAGGAGCTGGCAGAAGACACTGCAGGCCACCCTCTGGGGTTGGCCTGGCAGGCGCGTGGCCAGGAGAGCCGCTCCGCTTGCCGCACCTGTAGTGGCCGCCCAGGTGCCTGGCATCTTCCCCCGGGCACGTGGGGAGAAGAGTGAGAGGCAAGACCACACCGCCCTTTCCGGAGCCCCCAGAACTGAACGAGGAGGAGCTGACAAGCGCACTGCGGGAGGAAGGAACGAAAGGGCAAGAAACATGGTGGCCTCCCTGGGAGGTCCCCAAACAGGCACCCTCCTCTGAAGGGGGTGCTCGGATGCCCCAGCCCCTGTAGGCAACACCCTCCAGCCCCAGGCAGCCCGGAATCTCCTCTCGGCTTGCTTCATATGGGAGAGAGGGGGCGGCTGCCAGCAAGAGGGGAAGCTGCCACCGGGCCGTTCACTGAGCGTAGGATCCTGCTGTTTCCAGACTCAGCCCCCCCACCGGATGCCCCCATGAGGACAGCTCACTGTCCTGCCAGTCCTGCTAGCCTCCAGTGGGGGCACCTTTCTAGCTCACGGGGCTTCATTCCACTCCCGGTCCCCGACACCGTGCAAACGGGCAGCGTTCATGCCGTGTCCTGCCGGAGCTGTGCTCTGGGGCACCTGCCCCTGCAAGTGTGCAGCAGTGTCCCCGAGTGTCCACGTTCTATGAAGTCACTGCCATTGCTGAAACCTGTTCCACACAAACCTTCCCCCTCACTGGTCCTGAGGCCTCTAGGCCACCTCCTGCCCCGTGACCGGGTAAGAATACACATTCAAGTGATGGCAGCGGTGACCCACTTCTTAGCAGATGTCACAGCCCCGGGGCACGGCGGCGATGCTGAAAGAACAGAGGGAGACGTGGCAGGGAGGGAAACGTCCTTGGGAAGGCGCCTGCTATTCCAACGCCGCGTCACTATCTCGGAGCCGAGCGAGGGGCAGTAGGAGCGACAGCTAATCAATCCGGCGACACGCAGGATGTGCAGACGCGGATCACTGCACAGGCACCTTCCTTGGGCAGCGTCGCCCCAGCCCCCCACAAAGGTCAAGCGCCAAGGGCTGAGGCCCAGGTGCGACCGGCCCCCTCCTACCTGGGCCTGGCAGCGGGGCTGCCCTGCTAGCTGAGCAGGTCTATGTCACCCAGGCCAGAGGACGTGGCTGCGAGGCTGAGGAGCTGGGCCGCAGTCTCTGCCTCAGCTCCGTGGCCCTGGGGGAAGTCACAGCCTCCAGGTCTCAGCTTTTTCTGCTGTAAAATGGGGTAAGATGTCACGGACCTTACTGCATGGCCCGAGGACCAAATCAGAAACGAGACGGCAGCTGGCAATGTGCTACGCCAAAGCAAGACAAACGCCAGCAGGAAGGACCAGTCACGGCCTGGCACACCACTGCCCGGGGTGCACTGCTCCCTTAGACGCCCCCAAAGGATGTGTTCCCCTCAAACAGTACTGTTTTAGGAGAAAACCAGTTGGTGTGAAAAAGCGGACTGCACACTGTTTTAAGGGTTGCAAGTGGACAGTGGCAAGTGTTGCCGAGTAAGAAGGACCCAAGAGGGAATCAGGGGACACGCCTCCTGGCAGAGAGAGAACCCAGGACTCTCAGGGAAGGCCAGGGGACCCTTCCAATGCTACCTTGGGCCGGTTCCCAGACTCTCTGCTCTAGGAAGAGAGTCCAGCAGACAGAACTCCCCCTCGGCCCCCAACCCACACCCTGCTTCTTTAGGGGCATTTCCGGAGGGAGTCTGGGGAGAACCCCTCTGTCCCGCAGAGGGTGGCGGGGTCACTGGTCGGGCACCTGCAGGCTGCATCTCTCTCCCTGCTCGCCCATGCCCATGGAGGTGTGTCTCACAGCTCCTGCGTTCAAGGCAGCCTACGAGGGCCCCCCACTCAATACTGCCCATGTGCAGCTGAGTCTCCATCCGGGATGAGCTCCCTTCTGCCATCTGCGCTCCCAGCTCTGCCCGGCCCGTGCCTGCTGGGCTGCCAGTGACCCAGCAGCCCCTGTCCACCTGTGAATGGCGGATGCCGCTCCTGTGAATGGCCAGGAGCCCTCAGCACTTGGGGAGTCCCACTGTCCCCTTAGGCTTCCCTCTGACACTGTGAAGGAGGAGGCAGTGACGGGGCCCAGGCCCTGGGTGGAGGAGGTGAAGAGCAGGCTGGGAAGCATGTGGGTATGAGGAAATGAAACAGGAACACTTGGCCGTGTCCTTGCCTCTCGGGGACTGCGACCCATGTTCTGGTTCCCAAGCACCGAGGACAGTCCGAGCCTGGACGGGACTGATTTACGTACCATCCTAGCACTTCACCAGGGTCCCCGGCCCCTGCTCACTGTAGAGGAAGGAATGAAATGCTAGATTCTGGCTTTGTTTGCTACCAAAGCCGCAGAAGCTCTGCAGAAAGCATCCCAAGATATCCCAGCCCGGAGGCAAGGTTGCGGGTATGAAAGAGCACTTCGCTAGTTGATCCTTCAAAGGAGCAGGAGGGGCCGTGGGTGGGGTCCTGAGACTCCGAGGCCGGAAAGTAGGTCCTGATGTCAATTCTCATGGGTCCTCATAACAGGGCCCAGGTCACTGCTGGCTCCAGCTGTGGCCACTTGCTGGGGCGCCCTGGGGAGCACATGTGACTCACAGGACCCCCACCTCCCAGCACCTTGTGATGGGGCCACTCCGAGGAGAGAGAGGGAGAGACTGACTCACGTCGGCCGCACTGCACTCACAGGACGTGGGCGGAGGTCGCCAGGTGCGGGAGGGGAGGAGGAATTTTCCATTCGTTAAGGTCAAGGACTTGGAGAGGGGACTGGGAGCTGCTGGGAGAGAAAGCTCCCTCCCTGAGTGTGGTCCTGACGCTGCACACAGAGTTAATACCCCAATATTCTCATTCTGCATGTGCACCGCAGCAGGCTCTGAAAATTAAACCGCAAAATGAAAGCCTGTACCTTTATCCCCCAGAACATACTGTCCCGGAATAGCAATGAAGAAGTGGTCATTAGCAGGCCCTTTCAAACACACAGGCCCAGACAGGTGCACCGTCTGCCCAGGACAGAGAGAGGGCTGTGCCGGGGTCGGAAGGGCGCTGTAAGTTTGCTCGCTGCCTTGCCCGACACTTGGGTGAAGCGTGGCTGGCAGAAAAGTCAGAAACAGCTGGTAGAGAGGGGCACAGAGAGGGGCACAGGCGTCTCTGGAAGGGAAGGATAACCTCCTGATCGAGGGTGACTAGGGGCAAGGGGAAGGGCGACCTTGGTCCCCCATGATGCAAAGAGGCCACGGGGGAAGATGCCATCATGGGCAACAGAGAGCCCAGGACCCACGAAGGAACCCACACCGGCCAAGCCCTTCTCCACTCGCTTTGCCCCTCCCACCTCAGAAAAAGGGGCAGAGCACCCGGAACTCAGGGTCGGGAGACACTGTTCTGCAGCAGCCAGGGACCTGGGAGCCACACGCAAAGCTGTGAAGTGACTCTGCAGACAAAGACATGGCCCACCTGCTGTGCATCTCTCCAAAGCGGGGAAAGAGCACAGGGGGAGGCGGGGCGGGGGGGGGGGGAGCTGCAGACCTTCGAGCAGCCCCGAGCCCCGGCAGTGCGCAGGGAGGGCGGTAGCAGCAGCCCAGAGAGAACAGGCCGTGTCCGCTCGCCCTCCCCGTCCTGTTTCTACAGCTTTGCCGGCCTGGTGGCAGTGAGCTACAGGAGCTATAAGCACGTATCTGGGTGGCGAAGGCAGTAATTAATGCCCGTCTGCTTTCCTGAAGGTTCCTTCTGTTCGGTCAGAGTTACTGAGATCCGGGGAGCAAGGTTTCCAGCATGTGGAAGGTTCACAGGAAGAAGTGAACGAACAATTGAGGAGGACAGTAATGATGCTTCTAAATAATTCAGCCGGCCAACGGTAGCAGCCAAGATCCCCAGGCTCCGTATCTCCTTTGCCGCGGGAGGGGGATGTGCCGGGCAGAGTCTGCACAGAGGCCAGTGGCCTCCTGGGAAAGACCCACCCGAGGGGCTCTGCATCGTCCCTCTGCCCACGCGCTCCGTGTCTGTGGGAGCCTGCCCGTGCCGGTTAGAGTTCCAGATGGGGTGCTACACTTCTTGGTACTTTCGCTGATGTCATCCATCACTGTCAGAGGCGAACAGACCGGGGCTCTCCTGGCTGCCCCGCCTAGTTCCTCTGCCCACCCCCAAGGTGGGAAGGCAGGGAAGGGGGGTAGGAGATCAGTTCGCTACCAAATTATCAGCAGGCCTGCGGAAGGGGGAGCTCAGATGCATTTCCCCTAAAAGATCAATTCCTAGCCAGAGCCGAACATGGGAGAGAAGAAACACAGACCACCCGACAGCTCCAGAAATGCAGAGGGAAACTTCTCCCTCAGGGTTTGGGCACAGGACTCCTCTGGCAGGTCTCCGGGGTTGGGGTGGGGAAGGCAGGACAACCACCCAGCAGCCCCGGGGGCTAACGAACTCAGACCCGAACAACACAGCTGGCAGGGCGTGCGCAACCCTTTGCCAGGATAGGCGTAATTAAGTTAAGAGGCCAGCTCCCCGAACTGCTCAGCTCTCTCCAAATCAGCTAAGTGGCCACGTGTCAAACTGTGTGTCACCTAGCACACCTAAATTTGTGTCAGGGCTGAGGACCAAGAGGAAGCAGAATATTAATAGATACTGCAAAAGGCAAAGAGAAACATTTCTGAGTCTCGCCCGCAAAGCAGGCAGAGATAAATAACTGTCTGGTTTTGTATCTTATTACTTCTCCTCCCCTCCGCCCCTGCCCGTGGCACAAAGCAATCAAGAAGGAGCCTGGAGATTCATCATCTTCCCTTGTCGGCGGGGGGCGGGGAGCGGGGAGCAGGGAAGCCAGCGGGGAGCAGGGAAGACGGGGAGCTCAGATGGCAGGGAAGGCTGGTGGCTCAGAAAAGCCTCCGGGGTCCCCCTGGAGAGCCAGTTAGCATGGCTCAGTCCTGCCTGCCCGCGGGAAACCTGGTGTCCACCGGATGCTCCCGGGCTGGCCAGGAGGGAGGTCAGAGCATGGACGCCTCCAGAAAAGTCGCCCTGGCACTCACTCCGATGGGGCTTTGCTAAGACTGCCCCTCAAAACCCTAGCTACGTTCGCCGCCGTGGAGTTGGCAATGATCGGAATGCCAACTCCGGACCACATATGACGGAGGCCTGGTCGCCAGGGCACTCTGGGGCCAGAGTCTTAGTGACACGATCTGCTTTCTGCCCAGGACCAGGCCCCAGGAACGAGCAGAGAATGGAGCCACGCAGACCTTTCTCCCGGGAGGGCTGTGCCAGAGGCCAGAGGCAGCCCACACCCACGGGCTGGGCAGGGCCGTGGGCCGGCGCCAGGCCACTCACCAAGTAGACGCGGTAGACGTCCACGCGGCGCAGGCGCCCCCAGCACAGGTCCGTGTCGTTGTACCTGGTGTCGGCCTCCACCCCGCAGGAGTCGTTGCCGGTGGCGCTGCTGATAAAGAGAACAGTGGCTCAGAGTAGCCCTCCCTGCTTGGCTGGAAGCACACAGAAGGTCACACAGTTAATCACCAGCAACCACTGAGCCCCCACTCTCCCCCAGCTGCTTTTGGTCCAACAATCTGAGTCTCCACAAACAGCGTATTCCTGGGTTTTAGGGCACGCATCACTGTTCCTGTCACACCGTCAGGACCCCCCAGGGGACTCCCAGTCACCTTCCCGATGGGGCAGGGCAGGGGACAGCTGTGCAGTGGGTCTCTGAAGGACAGTATGCACAGCTGGCTGGGTCGTGCTGATGGATTCACTCGTTGTTGTGTTTCTACCCTGAAAACGCTGCCCTGACCACCCCAGGAAGCCCACGTGGCAACACGAGGGGGACACTCACCAGGACACCTGCATGAGGGAGAAGGGCACGGCGGCAGCGTAGATGGCCAGGTCCCCGTACAGGTAAATGATGATGCAGAAGTAGAACAGGTTGACCCCCACTGGAGGGAACAAAGTCACTGGTCAGGCAGCCACAGGAGCGCCTGCATTCTCTTTGGAGGACTCAGCTTCTACCCCTCCCATAGTGTTTGGTTCTCCTGGCTCCTGTTCTCTCCAAAAGGAATGAGAAAATGACCCCAAAGCTACACTGTAATGCAGGCAGGAGACACATCTGCTCACAACTTTCACCCGAGAGGGGCTGAGTGAGGTGGGAAGGTTGGAGGCGCCAGGTGAGTGAGAGGCGTGGACTGGCTGGGGAGGAACCAGAGGCACCTTCAGGCTCGGGACAGGGTGTCTGGGGAAGGGGTAGAGAGGGAGGAGAGGGAGGGGAGAAGAGATGTCCTGGGTAAGGCCCCTGGGCCAGGGCCCCCTTTACAGCCAAGCCCAGGCTCTAAGACAGAAGACGGCTACCAAGGAACTAAAAAGCAGAGAAGGGAACAGAAGGCGCAGCTTCTAAAGCTACAATTGAGAGGGTAAAAGCCCTTGATTTCCAAAGACGGATGGCCAAGCCCCAGAGGGGGAGGGGAAGGGGGAGGGGGAGGGGGAGGGGGAGGGGCGGCCAGGCGTGCGAGGAGAGGTGCTGGGAAAGGCAGGGGCAGGAGCGGTGGTCCAGGTGGGCCACTCTCCTTATGAAGCGTCGCCAGGGAGGATGCTGGCATTGGCAGGGCACATGGGGTTCTCTGTGCAGGGGCGAACCCTGGTCTCCGTCCTGCAGCTGGGAGTGCAGGCTCTGGTCCTGATCCCATTGGTCTCACTTCCCAACACCCCGACGGCCTCCAATCCTGTACAGTGAGGACTCCTACAGCGCTCAGCGCCTGCTGTGCCTCCAGCTATAAAGACGCTGAAGGAAGGCCTGGGCCCTGCAGCCCCAGGGTCTCAGCCCGACAGCCAGTCTCAACCCTCCGTTCAGACTGACGGCTCATTTTGATGTTACTGATCTCAAGCGGCTGGCTTCACGGGGAACAGAAAAATGAAGTGACAGCTCCCTCCTGATGCCGGTGGCTCAGAAAAGCCTCCGGGGCCCCCAGGGGAAAGCCTTGACATGCTCCTCCTGGGCTATCTGAGGTCAGCTCTGCTCCTAGGAGTCTGCGGGGGGGGGGGGGGGGGGGGGGGGGGGGGGGAGGAAGAAGTGGGGGAAGACCAGGAAAAAACAGACCTTGAAAGAGCCCAGGAGGGCCTCATACAGCCTCACTGTCCAAGCTCAGTGGCCCCCGCGGTCTGCCTGCCACTCACACCCAGGCTCCAAGGACAGCCTGTGCCCCAGCTTGTCTTTCTGCAGGGAGGACCCTCCTACCCCAGCCTCTCCTTCACCTGCCACAGAATCCAGGGTCAGCTCTGTTTATAAACTGCCACGGGCCCTCCCTGATCAATAAATTTCATTGCTAGACACAAAATGTTGGGAGGTCAATGAATTTCCTAAGAGGACAGCAATGATGAGGCCTGGCATTCTTAACGACAAGAGGTGAGGCTGGACTCATTTTGAGGAGGGTGGCGGCCTTTGGTGGGGGTTGGCGGCCTTTGGTGAGGGTGGTAGGTGACAACCTGTAAGTCGGGAATAGAGTATAGCAGAGCAGTTTTCAACGGGGGCAACTTTGTCCCGAAACCCTTACTAGGGGCATCTGACGATGTCATAACTGGGAGGTGCTGCTGGCAACTAGTGTGCAGAGGGCAGAAACGCTACTCGGCACCCGACACGCACAGGACAGGCCCCTGACAAAGGGTGGTCCGGCCCAGACGGCACTGCCGAGTGGACACTGGAGCCGACGGAGACGAGATACTCTAAGTGGGCGCTACTCGCACATGGACGTGCTGACTTCCTACTCAGTTGAGGTAAACCAGGAGCCTAGCCCATGGGGTGGGAAGACAAAACCAAACCACGAGTTCCTAGAACTCTTAAAGGAATCAGCGCGGGCTACAAAACACGAAAATCAGAAAGGAAGTTTAAAAGGTAAGTGTCTGTCCTCCAATGTGCTTTTAAAAACATATATTTTTATTGATTTCAGAGAGGAAGGGAGAGGGAGAGAGAGAGAGAAACATCAAGGATAAGAGAGAATCATTGACTGGCTGCCTCCTGCACAACCCCCACCTGGGGATTGAGCCCGCAGCCCGGGTCTGTGCTCTGACCAGGAATTGAACCCTGACCTCTTGGTTCATAGGTTGACACTCAATCACTGAGCCACACTGGCCGGGCCCTAATGTGCATTTTATTTCAAAAGCTTGCATTTGGAAGGAGACCGCGTATGGTTCCCGGGGAGACGTAATTACGATCTCTTATCTTAGTCTAGTGAGGTGGGGAGAGGCAGAAATGGAACAAATCGACACAGAAGTGGGCAGACACGACTGATCTGGTTTTCATGAATCCTGGAAACCCTCCGTGAGGCTGGCACGGGGGATGGGAGCAGACGCTCGGGCCACCTTTGCCTGCTGATGACAATCTTTTGGACTAGACAGTCCAATCACACCACCAGTGGGAAAGAGAACACTCAATGTCCTAAAAAGCAGCAAGAAGCTTCCAGCTTCTACAGCCCCACCCACACCCCAGCTCTAACTTATACAGCCACGTTCAAAACGGAAAAGAACGGGGGGGGGGGGGGGGGAGGTGATGCCCCGCTCTGCAACCAGGGGCTCCGGCAAAGGGGCAGAAAACCTCCCAGGGGAACTGCAAAGGCGAGGATTTCAGATGTGTCTGACTCGACAAAGGAAAAACAGGTCTGAGCATTAGAAAACGAAACTCTTACACTGCTCCTCTTCCAAAGGAACAAGATTTGCCACGGAGGTATAAGATGTTTCCGTGAAACACTCAACAAGCCAGCGTCTGAGCTCGGTTGGATCCCGTCAGCTTGTAGCCAAGCCCCCGAAAGGGAAGGGCCAGGCATCCCAAGACTTACACAGGTAGCGAGTGGGGAGAGGTCCTAAGCCGCTCAGATCCCAGACAGCAGCCCTGTGCGTGGGCTCCTAGCGCCCTCTGCTGGCCACCGGGAAGAGACAGAAACACACGCAGCAAAGCCTCCTGCTCTGTGTGGTTTTACACAGAAGAGTCCAGAAGCAGAGAGACAAGTCAGAGGCAATCAAGCAAGAGGCACAAAGTGACCAGCCGGCCTCCGTGGGTCCCCTTCCTTGGACAGCTGCTCAGGACCGCCGACCTCTATGTCCAGCAGGAGATAAGCGGCCACCTCTCTATTCCTAATGCCGACGACCGAAGAGGAATCCAAGGAAACCACCTGAAGCCGCCCGGGTCTCTCGGCAAGCTGGCTCCTCGGAGCACTGGGAGCGGGTCAGCCATTGCTCCTCCCATTGCCTGCCCCACCCCACTGTCCAGGTGGGACCCGCATTCCAAGCGCCCGGGTCAGTAGGAAGTGCTAGCTCCCCCTCCCTTGCCCACCTTGGAAATAATGTATACCTTTACTGAAGAACATGGAGGCCATCTGTCCCATTTCCACCCGGTCTGTGATTTCAAAAAGGTTCGGAGATCCACGTCTCTCTGTGGAGCCAGAGGACAAGGAAGAGGAGGAGGTCAGTTCACTTGGCTTCTAGAAGGGGCTACGGAGCTCAGAATTCTCCAGAATAATGAAATCCCCGCGTTTTAAACTCTTGAGAAAACTTTTCCTAATGCTTATTGTTCGAAATATCTAGAAAGGGATCTCAGGGGGACGCTGGTCGTAGGGTGAGAAGGGGGACGCTTAACCCTTGCTCGGCCAGAGCAGAGATCAGACTCTCGGGCATGTGCAGTGCAGTGTGTGTGTGTGTGTGTGTGTGTGTGTGTGTGTGTGTGTGTGTGTAGTGGGATGGGAGAAAGGAGAGAACTCAGAGACCCTAGATTTACTCGCACTTTCAGTGTGCACCAGCACTGAAACAGGTATTTCATTATTTCCACAACGGCAGCAGAGGTGGGAAGCTGGGGTGCCCAGATTAGGCAACTTGCCCAAGCTGCAAGCGTTACTAAGTGCTGAGCCTGCAGGGGGAAGCCTGGGTCCTGGACTCCGGAGCCTTCCCAGGAGCCACCTGCAGGCGAGAAGGGCCACGGGGTCTCTGCAGAGACTCCCCAGTCCTCTCCACGGGGAAAGGGACCCTGTGGCCACAGGGAAGTGCAGGCTGGCCAAGAACCCCGGGACTTACGCACAGAGAGGATGGGCCGTTTCTCTGCCCGCTCGTAGTTGTCCTGGACGAGACTGTCACTGTCAGAGGCTGTGGAGGAGTTGTCATCATCTTCTTCCTAGGACGGGGTGCGACAGGGAGGAGGGGAGCAAGCAAAGGAAAGGGAGTCCGTTACTGCAGGAAACCCCGTGACAACGGAGCACCTGCCTCCTTTGTTATTTCTTTCTGGAAGGTATCTGATTGGGAAGCTCTCGACATGTCCACTCTGTCACATTAGAAGGCGCAGGCACACTGGGACGTTGAGTCCAAGGCCAAGGCACAGATCCTGGTGCAGACGCTCAGCTGGACTGAGCTAGGTCAAGGTGGGGCAGGGGGGACCCGGGAGGCAAACTGCAAAGGACAGAGGCTGCAGGTGTTCTGTGAGCTTAGGTGGCTGCTAAGCTTCTGCTCTGGGGCAGGGTCCCTCCTAGCGCTGTGGACACGGGTCCTCCACGCATAGGGAGGGAAAGGACTGGCCAGTGAGTGGCACACAAGTGGACGGAGGCCCTGCCCGGAGGCGAGGGCAGCGGGCGCACCTGGCGGTTCTCCATCCTCTTCCAGCGGAGCTGCGCATTGGCCGCGGCCATGGCCTCCACCACAAAGGTCGTCGTCACAAAGCTGCAGGGGAAGGCCACGCGTTAATCACCAAAGGCAGGCAGGAGGGTTGGAGGAAGAACAAAGAAAACGGGAAAGTGCCGAAACCGGTTTGGCTCAGTGGATAGAGCGTCGGCCTGCGGACTGAAAGGTCCCAGGTTCGATTCCGGTTAAGGGCATGTACATTGGTTGCGGGCACATCCCCGGTAGGGGGTGTGCAAGAGGCAGCTGGTCGATGTTTCTCTGTCATCGATGTTTCTAGCTCTCTATCCCTCTCCCTTCCTCTCTGTAAAAAAAAATCAATAAAATATGTTTTTAAAAAAAAAAAAAAAAAAAAAAAAAAAAAAAAGAAAACGGGAAAGTCATTTCAAAGACCTGACTGGACCAACAACCTGACCAGACCGAAGCACTCTCCCTCCTTGGAGCCGTTTCCTGGGAAACTCTCACGATGGGTCTGGCCTGATCAAAAGTGTGTGTGTGTGTGTGTGTGTGTGTGTGTGTGTGTGTGTGTGTGTGTGTGTGTGTGTGTGTTGTGTGTACACGGGCTGCCTCGTGTGCTTGCCTCGATGTCCCCGACCCCATGTAAAAGGTGTTTCGGATGCACGGGAGAGGCCACACAGGGCCATGCAGTACCGCACACCAATAAGGGGGCCTGTTGGGGGCAAGGGTGGGAGGACAGACCCCGCCTGGTGCTCCAGGTCAGGAAGAGGAGGCAGGTTCACGGGCCTGCAAGGTGCCGGGAAGGGCAGAGGCAGCCTCCACTCTACTTGCCGCGACACAGGCAAGCGGTCAAGTCCCAATGACACGCGCTGAGGACAGAGCACAGGCAGGATAATTGAAAAGGATCGCTTGGCTCTGGAACCTGTCCTCGCCGCCCTTTCTGGGGTGGTGCATTCTGACTTTCCTAATAACCTGGCTAACAGGAAAATAAGCTTGCATTTTTATGGCCTCAATCAAAAGGGAGGCTGGGAGGCGGCACCAGACAGTTGCTGAGAAGTCAGACCACAGTGACAAATCACCCTTTCTCTTCCTCGTAAAGAAACCGGAGAGGCCCAGACGACAGCTGGGACGCACGGATGCTTCTGTCGGCAGGAGGCACAGGGGAGGCTGCCTTCCCGCCACAGGCCCGAGGGAGGGCTCTGTCCCTGCCGCCGCCACCTGGACAGCACGGCTCTGCAGCTGGACTTGACCCTGAGCCCGCCGAGTGCTGCCACCTGCCCGAGGCGGACTGCTCAGCCCAGCAGTCAGGTGGCAGGTGCAATAGGAGTTAAATCCACATCCACTCCAGGTTCGGGGCGGGGTGGAGGGGGCGGGGGGCAGTGCGGCAGCCGGCTCGGCATCTAGGATGGTTTCTCATTATCTTGCCTAAGTGACCATTTTAAGGCTTTGGATTTTCCCTTCTTTTTGGAAGTAAAACTAAAATCAATCTTAATTAAGGCGTGAAGAGGCTTCTCACGGTTGCACAAAGCCAACTCATTGATCATGTTCAACTATAAATGGGGTGAGCAAGGCGGGGGCATGGTGGCCCCTACCCGGGGCCCCAATAATCACTCCCCACTCAGACGGCTGCCGGTGCTGAAGGGCCTTTGGAGGGGACAGCAGAGTCACAGAAGGACAAGGCTTTTAGGGCTCTCGGCTGCCGAGGCTCACAGCACGTAGTTATGAGCCAACAGCACCAAGGCTGGCCCCCAAACCACCCTGAAGAAAACGCATGAACGAACTGAAACTCGGGCATTTTCCTCCCCCACTGGGCCTCTTCAAGGTCTCAGTCGGCTTCAACTACCGATGTTTCCTTCTTCCACTCCTCTCTCCTTGCCATCTGCTTAATGCCACCCTCCGTGACCCCTGAGCACCGACCTGAAACTGTGATCACCCGCCTCCCCCCACTGTGTTTGTGGGGTTTTGTCTCCTTGTTACTACATCACCTTCTAAGTTGCTCTGCGGCTTACTTATTTATTATCTTACTCCTCACTGCCTGTCTCCCACCAGAAAGGAGAGCGCAGGGCAGGGCTCTGTGCTGCTCAGTGGGGTTCCAGCACCTGAGAACCGCCTGGTGTCACCTCTCCGGGGTGTTTACAGGTGGTGCCCCCCACCTCTGTGTTAGAGCTTGTGGATTCCTCCCCGGGGGAGAGGGCTTAGTCCTGAACCCCTCAGCAGCCTGGGCATGGGCTAACCGGCGTCAGACCTGCTGCCTGTGTCCCACACGCGGCTCCGGGAGCAGGACCTGGGGGGCGCCGGCCTCCTGGGTGCTGCCGGGCACGAGGCAGGTGAGGGCCACACCAGGCTACGCATGTGCCGTGTGTTTACCGCTTACTCCATGAACTGTCTTAAGCAAACTCTAAATCCCAAACTGATTTCCCCGGCACCTTCACCACGGTCAGATTCTTTTCCTGCGGCGCGGTGGTATTTTCTCAACAATGTACGTGAGGGGAGGCCCCGGCCGGGGAGGAACCACGTGAGACATTCCAGTCTCCCGTTTAGCTGGTCAGGGCTGTGCAGCGGCTCCACCTGCACGAGGCACTGGAGACCTTTGTCCCCTGCCCTCCCACCCCCAGCCACCTTGTTGAAGACTCATCACCGACATCCTCCTGCCCCCAAGGACGCCTCCCCACCTCCCTGAGCTTCCTGGGCAGCTGCTCAGCTCTGCCCCGGCCCCGGCCCCCCCCCAGTGGCAGCCTCTTACCTCATGAAGCCCAGGAACACCAGCAGGAAGAGGCTGACAAGCCACCCGGCAGAGGCAAAGGCCTTGGGCATGGTGAGTGCGCCGGTGCCCACGATGAGGTTAAACATGTACACCAGTCCAACCTGGGACACACAGAAGCGAAAGTCAAGCCCAGACATTAACTAACCTCTCCCCGCAACGGTGCCCAAGGACGACCCAGGGGCAGCAAGACCATGGCGGCCAGGAGGCCCGCCTCCAGATAGGGAGGCTGGGAAGGAGGGAGCATGCCGCCCAGGTGCTCACCAGGCCTACTCTGCACCCGGATGCTGGGGACCAGACGCCGACACTTGGATGACTGAAGCCCCACATCCCATGGATCCTCTCCAGTGTCTCCGATGATCAGTTTTATGCTCCATTTTTGCCGCCACCATCCCACCTCTCATCATTTCACATGATCCAGAGCTGCGTCACAGATGTCAGCTCTTTGCCCAACCAGACCGTGGTCTTGCACTTTTCCTAGCTCGCTGGGCACGCGGCCCAAGCCTCCTCTCCACCCATCCTGCCATCGTCCTTTGGGACCCCGACATTCCTGCTGCTTCCCCTTCCCTGTCTTCCTCCCCACACGAACTTCAGGTTTTTTTTTTTAAAAAAGTTGAGATAGAATTCACATGCCACGAAATCCATCCCTTTAAAACACACAGTTCAGTGGTTTTCATTGTATTCATGAGGTTGTGCAACCAGCATCACCATCTAATTCCACCTCATCACCCCAAAAAGGAACCTTGCGCCCACCTGCAGCCGCTCCCCATTCCTGCTAGTCCCTGGCCACCAACCTCGGTGCAAGTGCAGGGTCACTGACGTCAGGGTTTAAACTCAACTCTAATTCACGCCAACCCGACTCCAGCTCCGCTAATTACAACTATTCCTCCCGCCTCAGGCCTGGCACACAGCCTCAGGACAGGAACCCTCAGCGGGCTGCGTGGACCTCGCTCAGATTCTCTCGGACACGAGTCTGACAGTTTCATTGGTTTTAAGCATCATTATCTTTTTTTTTTAAATATGTTTTTATTGATTTTGAGAGAGGAAGGGAGAAGGATAGAGAGATAGAAACATCATTGATTGGCTGCCTCCTGCACACTCCCCTCTAGGGACTGAGCCCACAACCCGGGCATGTGCCCTGACCGGGAATTGAACCAATGACCTCTTGGTTCATAGTTCAGTGCTCAACCACTGAGCCACACCAGCCAGGCTTAAGCATCGTTATCTCCATGTGATCTTATGGTCAGATCCCAGAAGGATGAAAACAAGTTTGGCTCGCCTTCCACAGCGCCTGACTGGATCACCACACACTGCCGTGTGACACCCCGCAGGGAGCCCTGGCCGAGGGTGGACTTTCGAGAACCCGAGGGGGGCGGCCGGGTGAGACACAGGACACACAGCCCACCTGGCCTTCCCAACACCACGTTCCCAGAGCTGGCTTTGCACAAGTTACTCTGCGTGTCCCATGACACACCGATTTTTCCTTTTGCTGGCTGACTTCAATGCACCGAGGCTGGTACATCCCAGTGCAGGGATGAGCCCTTAGCTAGCTCAGTTCTGCTCATTCTCTCGTCTACTCAGCCACTTCCCAGAGCCTCCCTCTGTGGGCCTGGCTCTGTGCTGGGAGCTGGGGAGAGGACACTGAGCCAGACACACAGGGCCCTTGACCTCACGAGGGGGGAGATACAACAGGGGAACAGTGACGAGCGCCTCCCAGAAGCGTCCTGAAGGAAAGAAGCCGGGCGCAGGCACCGTGACAAAGGATCATGGGAACACTTTAACTACAGGACACTCAGGAAGGGCTCTTGGTGACACTCAAGCCAGGACCTGGAGGATGAGAGGGAGCTGCCCAGGCCCAGGGAAGAACCTCCAGGTAAAGGGACGGCAGGTAAAGGCCTGAGTTGGGGGGAAGGGAGGTACGGTTAAGGCAGGTCGGGCTGAAGCACAGCCAGGTAGTGGGACGGCATGGGCCCTGGTACACGTGTTGGGGGCTCAATGTCGTGCAGGGTTTTTAGGACACTGACAGACCAGGCCCCGTTGATGGCCTAACATTTGATCTCCTGGAAGCTTTGTTCTCTATCACTTTTATAAGAAGCAACCCTTGCCCTGGCCGGTGTGGTCCAGGTGCTTGGAGCCTTGTCCCCTACACCCTTCTGTAAGGTTCCTTATCCACTGAGCCCAGATCCTGCTCTCACAGGGGATCAAGAACTATTCTCGCAGGATGACGGGGTGAAAGAGACCTCAGCAAGAAGGCATGCTCTCTCCTCATACCCTGACCACTAAGTCCTGGTAATGCCACCTCATTCTCAACACAGGCCATCTCTCCCTACCGGTAGGATAAGAGAATACACGCAGTTGTTGATGGCAAATGCCCAGAGTAGGCCCCCCCAAAATCCTGAACACATAGGAAATGAAGGATAAAAAAATATAAAAAGCAGCCCAGCCGGTGTTGCTCAGTGGTTGAGTGTCATTCCATGCACCAAGAGGTCACCTGCTGATTCCTGGTCAGGGCACATGCCCAGGATGTGGGTTTGATCCCCAGTAGGGGACGTGCAGGAGGCAACCACTGGATGTATGTTTCTCTCTCATCGATGTTTCCATCTATCCCTCTCCCTTCCTCTTTCTCTAAAATCAATAAAAATGTATTTTTTTAAAAAAGCAGAACCCACCGAGGCCTTCAGGGTTCACTGCCCCATTTCCTGTGGGCACACGCTGACATGTGAAATGATTACATTTCAGCTGGAGACACAAGAAAAGTGAGCATATCAGTTTTTTCCTTCCTCAAACTCAGTCGCAGAAATGACTCAGCTCTAAGCTCTCCGATGTTCTGAGCAGCAGCAGGGACCCTGGTGACTTGTACGGACAGTGTGGACATTTCCCTGCTGGTGCCAAAAGGAGGCTGTGTGCTGGTGAGAGGGACAGATGAGAGGGACACGGCTCAGTTCATTCCAAGTTCAAGAAAGACTCCCCCCGGGCACGTTGCTGAGGTGAAGAAGGCTCCCTCCGTGCTGCACACGGATGGCACATGCCCAGCGGGAAGACCCTGCTGTGGAGGCTTTTCCAGCTGTTCTCAGAGGTACCTCCTCGTCCATCACACCACAGCTGCAGAGGCTGGGACGCTAACGGCAACAGAGCAGGCATCCCAGGTTGGGAAGGGCAGTGCAAAGCAGGGCGGCTGTTAAAGGCTAGGTAAGTTCTAGAAAGAGGACTTAAAAAATATATATATATATATTTTTTTTATTGATTTCAGAGAGGAAGGGAGAGGGAAAGAGAGATAGAAACATCAATGATAGAGAATCATTGATCGGCTGCCTCCTGCACGCCCCCTACTGGGGGTCAAGCCCACAACCAAGGCATGTGCCCTTGACCGGAATCGAACCCAGGACCTTTCAGTCTGCAGGCTGATGTTCTACCCACTGAGCCAAACCGACTAGGGTTAGAAAGAGGACTCTTGCTACTTAAGACGGTGCTGCTTTCCCTGGATACCTGGTAGCAACGTGAGTCAATCCTTTGATTATTCCCACCCTCCAGCTACTTATTCAGGCAAGAGCACGCCATGATGTAAACATGACCAATCTTATATTACACAAAGAAGATAAACTGAGTATGTGTGTGGGGGTGGGGGGAGAGGGGGGTGGGGGGGGGTAACATAAACCCAAGACAGAGAAATCAATCATTCTAGATGTTCTAATTACAGACTCCACCAAACTGCAGCTGGAAGCGCCTGCGTGCTTTCTCTGCCTCTTACGCCATCCAAGACTATAAAAGTTGTGCAACTTAAAATTCAGCTAAAAACCCAAGTAGTTTCAAACCGCTGAGATGAGCAAAACCCAGTCAACAGCTGTCAATCACTGTCCATCTGAAGGACAGGCAGCACAGTGCGCAGGAGGTAGCGGCCCTGAGGTCAAGATTACAGAGTTGGCAAGTCAATTTAGTTTTCTTGACCACTCTCTGATCACCATCTAAAAAGTGAACAAACCTGCCCTAGCTGGTCTGGCTCACTGCATAGAGCAGCAGCCTGCAGACGGAAGGGTCCTGGGTTCGATTCCGGTCAAGGGCACGTGCCTGGGTTTCGGGCTTGATCCCCAGTAGGGGGGCGTGCAGGAGGCAGCCAATGAATGATTCTCTCTCATCATTGATGTTTCTATTTCTCTCTCCCTCTCTTCCTCTATGAAATCAATGAAAAAATATATATATTTTTTTAAAAAGTGAACAAACCTGAGTCTCATTAACACTGAGCCCCACAAGGCTGCTGCTGAATGGAGGTCCCCCACCCGGCTCTCCCCAGGGTCTAGGCACGCGCCAGGCCAGTCCACAGCGAGCAGAGTGCTTCTCAGAAGCCAGGGGCAACTCATGTGGGCAAAACAGGTTCTGAAAGTAAAACTCACGTAGGGAGAATAGAGCTCCCCGGTCTCTGTGATTTCACCCGCCATTTCCAAAAGTGAGGAAGGGAGCGTCGGCGGGGCGGAGCTTTCTTCCTCGCGGGGGCGGCGGCTGCTGCGGCTCCCTAAGGCACAGGAGCAGACGTCAGCTTTCGGACGGACCTCGACGGGGGTGGCGGCAGGTCTGCAGACCCCCCTCCCCCCAGGACCCATGGTCTCCACGTCGGTCCCAAGGCAGCCGGAGGGAAGGTCTCCCGGATGACTCCCACCTGCCTGTGCAGGGCAGGAACGTAATTCCCAGCCGCTCAGACCCCAAGTCACATAAGAGGCCTTCGAAGCCACTAAGCCTCACCCACCACAAGCGCCCCCTTGCCGCCCTGGGACGCGTGCTCCCCATTAATGCAGGAACAGCGAGCTCACTACCGCACAGGGCAGCCCAAGTCACTGTCTGCCTCCTCCGCCTCGGACGAGGGGCTGCGGGCTTTCCCAGGTCGCCCTCCAACCCAACTTCTCGCCTCAAAGCCTCTCCTTTTTAATGGGGCCTCCACTTCCTGAACCCCTAGCCTGCTTTCTGCCCTCCCGGCCGCAGGGCTCCCCACCCTCAAGCCTCCCCCTCTTCTCAAGAGCCCCCGTTCCGAGCCTCTCCCCGACTTCTTCCTCCCTCCAGAGAGAACCCGGAATCTGCGCCACCCCAGCCCACCCACCGTCGCGCGCGGCCCCTTACCTGCAGCGTGGCGCGCTCCGGGCCGCCGCGGCCGCCGCCTCCAGCCCCTGGGCAGCTGCCGGCGCCAGCTGTCCCGCACCAGCGCCCACAGCACGCATGCGCCGGCGCCGGGAGCCCACCTGGCCGGCGCGCGCCTGGGGCGGGGTGCAGCGCGCTGATTGGGCGCCTCGTGGGGGCGGGACCGGGATTGGGCCCCGGCGGCTGCCGTCTGCGTGGCGGAAGTGGGCGGGGAGTGCGCCCAGCGTGTGTGGGAGGGGCGCCCGTCGGCCGGGTCGGGAAGCGGGGCTAGTTGCAAGAGGTGGCTCCCACGTTCTTCTAGGGACGCTTTCGTGGGGCGGGGGACGCGGGGGTGAACTTGGCCGTCCGGGGACCCCGGTGGCTGGGGTACGGGGGGAGGGTTCAGGAGCGTATCCTGTAGCTCCGCACACAGGGGAGGGGCTGAGGACTGGAGTTCGCCCACCCTCGAGTGGCCTGGTGACCTGGCTTGGGAAGTGGGAGACGGTGGGCCGGGGGCCAGGAGGGTGATGGGAAATAGGTTGAAGGGCAGGGCTGGGAATTGACCCTGGGGCGGGGCCTCAGGACTGGGCGAGAGATGGGAGCTTTGGGTTGGAGGCTTCGAA
This sequence comes from Ia io, assembly GCA_025583905.1. NCBI lineage: Eukaryota > Metazoa > Chordata > Mammalia > Chiroptera > Vespertilionidae > Ia > Ia io. The sequence goes on from JAJQQW010000020.1 coordinate 3,970,330, forward strand.
GTTCTGGGAGGTGGGGCGGAAGGAGCCCGCAGGAATGGCAGCTCCGTCCGGGCTCTTTAAGACGCGAGTCAAGGATTGTCTCACTATCTTTAGCCAGCCGGCTGCCTTTCTCGCAAAGGGTTTAGAGCCCCTGTTCTCTGCAGTCTTTCGAAGGAAAGGCTCTTCGGAAACCTCGGCCCCTGGAGGCATTCAGCGAGTTGAGAGCCTGGGCTCCCACCCTAAGTGGGAGGAAACTCAGGGTCCTGAAGTCTTTGCCCTCCCCACCCTCAGGCTGCTACCATGAGGTTAAATCAGAACGTCTCGCTCCTGGGGAAGAAGGTGGTGCTGGTACCCTACACCGCAGAGCACGTGCCCAGGTAACCGTTCCGACCCGACGTGGGTGCAAGGCAGCTCTCCAAGGTGCAGCCCCCAATGTCAGAGGCTCCTTCCTCCGAGGAGAAGCATTGGTGTGAGAAGTAATTACGTGCAGGAAAAAAGTGAACAGTGAAGCAAAGGACTCTGACTTCCCTGGAAGAAGTCACCCGTCCCCGCTGTTCCCTTTCGCCCTCTCAGCTTCTTTTGGCCTCTCAGCAAGGAATTAGTTAACGTACACTAAATGTAAGAACAAAATTGTCTTCTCGCCTGATTGTGAAATAGTGACATTCCTTTGGTGCCAGTGAATATTCTGTTCTTGGAGATTTTAAGTTACTTGTCATACACTGAGCTGATGAGGTGGTTTGAGGTCTCCTGTTTTGAAAGGCGGGGACTGAGTTGCGGGTGGGGCTATTTGGAGGACAGTTGGCAAACTCTGGTAGACTGGAAGGGTGGTGGTGTAGGGATGTATTCTCTACTTGTAGTTTTCTTTTTGGGGATTCCTTATGCCCAGCCTTCATGGAGATCTGCCCAGCCTCTTTGTAGCGGTCAGCTTGCCATATTCTTCCCCTCAGGAATTCGAGGAATGTTTGGCTTTATACCACTCCCCCACACGGACCCCAGAGACAGGATGGGAAACTGGACAGATAGAACTGACCCCTCCTGCTGCTCTCTTGTAGGTCTAACCTGCCTCTAGGTCTTGTGCCTCTGGCCCTCTGCCTTAGGAGCAACGATAAGCCTTTTCTTGGGTCTTCTCTGAGCCCTTGAGTTAGCCCGATGGGGCTCTCCTTCCTACCATCTGCTTCTTCATCTCACAGTGTCAGACCCCGTGCTCCTGTATCAGTCCTGCTGGCTGAAGGCCGCCCCTCTGTCCCTGCAGGTACCATGAGTGGATGAAATCAGAGGAGCTGCAGCGTTTGACAGCCTCCGAGCCGCTGACCCTGGAGCAGGAGTATGCGATGCAGCGCAGCTGGCGGGAAGATGCGGACAGTGAGAAGCGAGACCCTGGGCTGGGCTGGTAGTGGGAGGGCCGACTCCAGAGGCAGCCTCCAGGGCCCCTCCCATTCTTTCCCCGCTGTAGCCCTGCTGAGGCATAGAGACCTGTGAAAAGCCTGAAAGGTGCTTGCGACCCTCACACTCTGATGCCACTGAAGCTGGTCCCTGTGGCGGACACTCTTGTCCTCTCCCCCGCTCCCTGGGCCAGGCCTGGGAGGATTTAAAGGAAGTATTTTGGGCTGTGGTTGTAATTGAGGCCCTGCCCCTCACATCCTTTCCTGCAAGCCCAGTGTGATTACTGCTCTTCTTGGAGTCCCTGCTGTCTGAAAATACACTTGCTGTTTGGAGAAGGCCACCATTTCCTGCAAGAGGCAGATTTAGGGCTTTTTAATCAGCTGCAGGAAACTCTGGCCTGCCTTTCTCCTGCCAGACTCCGAGACGCTGGTAGTTGGTTCTCTGGCGTGGCGAGGAAGACTGGCCTCACGGGGCGTGTCGATGACCCTGTGCCTCCCTCCGTAGAGTGCACCTTCATTGTGCTGGATGCAGCGAAGGGGCAGGCCCAGCCCGGCACCGCCGAAGAGAGCCGCATGGCGGGAGATGTGAACCTCTTCCTCACAGATCTAGGGGACCCCACCTTGGGGGAGATTGAGGTCATGATTGCAGGTTCGTTTCCTCCCTTCTGGGCCTTGGATCTGCTGAACGTTAAGGCAGCCGAGGCTGCCTAGGGACCTCCAGGGGCTCAATGGGAGGCTCTGGCATTGGGGAGCCCAGCACCTGGCTGGGGCAGACTGCCACTTGGCACCCTGTTAGCCTGTGGGTCACTCTGTTCCTGTCTTATGCGTAGGTGTGAACCCAACCTTTGGATTTAGCGTCTTCGAACTTCACTCTGCCCTATTTTGGGGGTGGTCTGGGGGATCCTCTAAAATAGTTGATCTTCCCTGGAGCATCTCCCCAGGCTGTGGGAGGAGCCCCTCCAGTTTCTGTGTCCTTCTTGGTCCTTAGCCTTCTCCTAAGAGGCTGTGCGACTCCTCATAAGGCAGCACGTTGAGGTTAAAGGGTCAGCTTTTGGGGTCAGGTTGCTGGGTGTCTCCACACTGAGACCTTGGGCAAGTCATTTGCCTTCTGTGGGCCTCTGTCCCTCATCTGCAGAATGGGAATAATGTTTACGGACTTGGCAGGATTGTGAGGATTAAATGAGATCGCATGTGTTGTGCCTGCCCTGGAGCCTGGCACAGGGTGTCCATGATTGTCGTTTTCTCCTAGAGCCCAGCTGCAGGGGCAAGGGCTTCGGCACCGAGGCTGTGCTCATGATGATGTCCTATGGTAAGGAGGTCAGAGCAGACAGTGGGGAGAGGTGGCCAGGCCGCAGGTGAGGGCTAGTGCATGTTGGGAGTGAGCCTTCTTCAGGTCTGAGGTGCAGGCGGGGGAGTGGGGAAGACACTGCACACTGGGACAGGTGGGCGGAGGGTGTTGGAGGGACCTTCATCCTGCAGCTTGTCCCTTTCTGATCTCCTCTGGGAGGAGTGACCAAGCTAGGTCTGACCAAGTTTGAGGCTAAAATTGGGCAAGGAAATGAACCGAGCATCCGGATGTTCCAGAAACTTCACTTTGAGCAGGTAAGGATGAGGCTGGCCGGAGGTGAAGCCTGGGTCTGGGCGGTGGGGCCCGCTGGTGCTAGAACTTGTGGCTGTAGCTTAGATCTCTCTGGCTGTCCTAGGTGGCTGTGAGCAGCGTCTTCCAGGAGGTGACACTCAGGCTGACGATGAGTGAGCCGGAGCGGCAGTGGCTTCTGGAGCAGACCAGCCACGTGGAAGAGAAGCCCTATAGAGACGGGTCCTAGGAGCCCGGCCGAGAGCCCTGCACCAGGAAGTGAACGGACTGGGCCGACCCTCTCCAGGCTGGGGATCTCCTCTCAGGGCCCTTCAGACTCGGGGCAGGACTTGCTTTGGCCTCCGCCCCCAGACTGGCAGTGGGGGTGAGCAACTCCAGGGAGCCCCTCCTCCCGGCCAAACCTGGACTTAGACTCTGAGAACCTGGGGTGGACGGCATGAATCCACGGGTAGAGGCAGAGCTGGAGATAACGGGGGGTTGGGGAGGAGCCTGGTGAACAGGCCGGACTTCTCCTTTTCCTGGAAGGCCAGTGGTGCCGCTCTGGGGCCGCAGCCCTGGCCCGAGTAAAGTGCACTGCATGGCCAGCTTTCTGTGCCTCACTGCCCGCAGCCTGGGTGGAGGTGAGCTGCCAGGAGGCCACCTGCAGCATCTGTCCCGTCCAGCGTGGGAGCGACAGGGCAGCTCAGTCCTCTGTCTGTCATCCTGTGCAAGTAGGCTGGGTGTGGCCCTGAGAAGTTAGGAAACGAATGAGGGTGGCCCTGCTAGGAGGCTTGGAAAATGAGTGAGAATCCTTGCTCCCCCTTTCTCTTCTTTGGAGCCAGTTTTGAGTAAATTAGTTCTGGATACAGCCTGTGGCTGGACAGCACCCCTCTGCTGAGTTTGAGGCCTCCTGAAGGCACCTGTGTCCTGCCCTCCACTCCATCCCTCCACGTCCGGGAGCCGCTGCACCTGTCAAGGCCACAAGGGGGCGCCAGAGGTACCGGTTCGGGATGGCATGGCTGCCTGGTAACCTGTGCTTAACAGAGCTGGGCCAGACCTGGCCACCTTGGAACAAGGGGGGCACCCATTGACTTCTACCTGTGCCCAGGCCCTCCCTATCATAATCTGCAGTGCGTCAAGGAAAGCCAGTCAGGTTTCAAAGCACAGTCGTGGAAGAGACTCTGGAGGGCACCTAGGGCATTTTCAGGGGTAAGGAACAGCCCCAGGTGAGTTCGGGCGGCTTGCCTAAGGCCTGAGCTTTGACAACAGAGTCCGAACTAATGCTGAGGCCTCCCTGTTCTCAGTTCCCTTGATCCTGTAAAAATAGAACCTAAAACATGCCTGAAACCAAGATAGAAACTCCACTTGCTGGGGCCCCCTTTATACCAGGCCTCCAGCCCCACGTCACTGGTTCCCTGTGAGCCACCTGTCTTCCGCTTAACCAGCCAAAGGTCCCTAGGGTTCCCAACCCAGTAGGGGACCTAGTGGGGCAGTCCTCAGGCCTGCTCACCTGTGGGGTCTCCATCAGGGGTCAAAGCGTAGAGGCAAGGGTGGTGTGGGGGCAGGCCAGGCCAGCTGAGCAGGGCCTGGGGCGATTGGTGGGAAAGGATTTTGGCCCTAAACCCAAACAAGAGGCCAAGAAGGCCAGAGTGACTGGCTCTTTTCTCCATAGGCCCCCTACCTGGCTCACGGTCTCCCTGTTCTCAGTCCCAGGAGCCTGGCTTCGGAGGCTTCCTGGTTGGATGGAGAGTTGCCTGGGGCCAACTCCCTTCCTTCTCTCTGAGCACCTGCCCTGGAAGCTCCTGGCCCGGCAGCCTCGGCTCAGGCCACCTGGCAGACCTCCAGGACGCGGCTGCCAGAGCCAGAGGCATGAAGGACCTGGGTCTCCTGCGAGGAACAGGGCACTTTGCCCTTGGCAAGTCCGTGCACCCACCTGCCACATGGCATATCCTGGGGCCCCGGAGGGCCGTTTGTTTTCGCCTAGGCCTGGGAACTGCCCTCCAATCAGGGCCAGATAAGAGAGTATTTGGCGCCAGCTCAGGCCACTCCTGGGAATCCTGCACCCCATCGGCTGAGGGCGGGAGGATGAAAGCCACGTCTTCACTTTCCCAGTCAGGCCCCAGCGGGGTCACCCCCGCAAAGCTCCTGGACTCAGGAAGGCTGGGCGTCCTCAGCATGTGCTCTGGGCCCCTAGTTCCTGGGACGAACATGCCTGTGCAAGTTGACCACCCGGGGAAGCACCTGGAACTGGGTGGGTGGGGCCACCGGACAGTTACAGACAGGCCCAGGGCCCTCCCACTCCCAGGCCTGGGGTGCCCTACCCTCTCCAGAGGCCATCCCAGGAACACAGGTTTGCCACCTCTCAGGCCAGGAGGACAGAGCTCTAAAGAAGACACAGAGGCTGAGGCGGTTTGGAGAAACCAGCTGAATTTCTGGTGGAGTTTCCTTACAATGGTGGTGCCTGGCTCAGGGCTGGCCAGGGAGTGGCCAAACCCTCCCCCACCGGCCAGGGTTTCGGCGGTGGGAGTAGAAACAAGAAAGTTTAAGGCTGAGGCCGCTGCTATGTCCTGGATGCAGCAACCTGGGAAATCATGTTAATCAGGAGACAAAAATCCCTCTACTCTGCACTCAAAAAAAAACAAAGAAACAATGAACAAAAATAAGATACCCAACCCACAGCGCTTGAAATGCTGTGGCCGCTGCAATCCCAGTCCCTGATCAATCAACAGTTCCTTAGAAGAATCACATTTGCCAAGAGGCGGCTGCTGGTGCTGATTTGTTTGCCATTCAGGGGTCAGTGGGGAGGAGGGAGGGGGTTGGGTGGGGTGCGGGCCCAGCCCTTCCAGCTTGCTAGGTGCGCGGGGAGGCGCTCAGAGATTACTGAAGAGTTCGTTTTTCTTGCTCCAGTCCATCTGCGGGGCCCGTTTGTTGCTGCGCTTCTGGTGGGCCCTCTCTTTGGCCACGGCCAGGGAGATGTTGAAGTCTGGGATGGGGTCGGAGGAGGAGGTAGATGAGGGTGCTGCGGAGTCCTGCTTCTTGGGGCTGTCTTGGGAGTTCAGCTGAAGGAAGAGGGGAAGGCAGAGCGGGAGTAAGTGCCAGGCGAGGCGTCCTGGTCCTCAGCCTCGGAGAGGTGGCTCCTTGGGGCAGTGCCCAGGGAAGCCAGGTCACAAGAACAGAACGTGGCTCAACATGTGACCTCCGAGGCAGGCTGGTGTGCCAGGCACGAGCGTGGCCTGAGAACGGGGTGCCACTAACCCAGTGCCGCCCCTTGCCCACCTGCTGGCCTACCTCCTCGCTGGTATCACTGGAGGTGGATCGTGCCAGGGCTCGCCTGGGGTTCTCGGAGGCCACCTCGGCCAGAGCTTCATGACTGTTCTCCTGGCAGAGAGAGGACAGGTATGGGTTGGTCGGGGGTGGGTTGGGGAAGTCCTGAGCAGGAAAGGGAGATTCCAGGGAAGACAGGTGCCTTGTCTGAGAACCTTCACCTGAGCCCTTGCCATCTACCCCAGAACCCACGGCCTGAGCCTGCCCTTGGCCCTCAGGGGACTTCCATTGTTACATTCCTCCAAGGACCAGAGGGGAGCCTGGGTGCAGGGTGGGAGGACCATCCGGGGATTAGCTGAACTGCCCATTCCCAGTCCTCCCAGGGAGGCCTTCAGGACTGCCTTGCCTTTTGGGCCAGTGACCAAGGAGAGGTTCCTGCGGCGTGGGGACACCAGGGGCCTCAACTTGGTGTGGGAAACCCCTGTGATGCTCCCCGAATCTCCTGTTGCCCACCTAATTAGTTGGATTTGACCCAGTAATCTTAAAACTAACCCCAAAGCAGCTAAAAAGGGCTTTGGAGTAGGGAGTAAGGTGCATGAGATTCTGCACCCCAAATGGAGTGACAGGTGGTCCAGGGACGCCCCCTGCTGTGTCCCCTGGCAGGGGAGACTGAGCAGACCCTGCAGAGAGCCTCGCTCCTGGTCAGTCTACCCCAGAGCGAAGGCCTTGGCCAGGCCTTCAGCTTGGCGCTCAGCCCCTGCCTGGGTTTCTGGGGCCCGGGCTGGCACCGGGCCCTGCCATCTCGGCTCGGGCCTCCACTGCCTTCCCTTCCCTCTGCCTGGAAGGAGGAGGCGCGGGGGGCTTTGTTCTTCCAACCCAGACTGGAAGTAGCCGGGCAGCAGGCGGCCAGACACTGCTGCTCTGTTCTTGGGGGGAAGAATGGCCTCTTCTGTGTGGGGGACTTGGAGGCGGGGCTTGTCTCCAAGATGGCGGGGTGCAGAGGGGCGTGCCAGGCCTTTCCTTGGTCCCAGGCAGGGGTTGAGGGCACACCAGTAGGTATACAGTGTGGACTCAGGAGGGAGTAGCTCAGAAATGAGTTTCAACCTGGGCCAGCTGGCTGTCCGCCCAACCACACCCCCTTCCTCCCTCCTCCTGCAGCCCCCAGACTAGGAGCCAGAGAAGCAGTTAGGGGTTCACCTTTACCTTCTGGATCTCCCCATTTGTAAAGGGCTCGGGCAAGGCACCTAGTGAAGGGAAAAAGCAGAGGTGAGTCCAGAAGCTCTGGGTACGCGGGCGGGTGGGGCATGGAGGAGGGAGGTGTGGGGCTGGGAGAGATCTCAGTTCCCTAGTCAGTCTCTCGACTGCAACCACTGTGAGCACGGCTGCCTTCTGATGCCCGGCACGGCCTGTGCGGGAGTGTGACAGAGGTTTCGTGGACAGCCTGCCCTCACCACACCCCACCTTCCCTCGCGCCTCACAATGCTCACTGACATTTTCTACTCACTTTCCTTAGAAAGAATGCTGGTCTCTGCCTACTAAACCAATCGCACGAGCCACTGATGGAGAATCAGCTGCTTGAGCAAAGCATTGTCCCGGAATGGGCTGAAAAGGCCGGCCAGCCGCCTAAGAATCACCAGGGAAACTGGCTAAGAGTACAGATTCCTGGGCTCTGGCACCGAAGCCTCTGGTCCAGTGGGGCTGAAGCGGCCCGGGAATTGGAATGTTCCAAAGGCTTCCTAGGAGACGGTGGTGTCACCGGAACTAGAACCACAGCCGGGCCGTGGTTAGTGCCTGCCCCTGCCTCAGCCGACTGGCCGGCGTGGAGATGAGAGGACAGGAGGGCTCGGGGCAGTGTCCCACCCAGCCAGTGGGAACAGGGAGATGGCGGAGGGGTCAGAGGGAGTGGACTCTGTCTGGGGTCACCCTCATTGGGCTCACTCAGGCCAGAGGCCCCACGTGGCTGCCAGGGGAGCTGTCCCATCTCTGGGGACTGGTCAGTCTGGGCGGATATCTTCTGAACTTAGCTTAACATCAATGTACATCCCCTCACCCGCCCTGGACCACAGTCTGGGCAGCCAGGCATACCTGACTCTCCCCTTTCCTCCCAATACCCTCGGCCTTCCCACAGTGGCCGGCAGGGGACTGTTAGGACACGGGGACGCTCACTCCCACTGCCCACAAGCTGAAGGGGTAGGAGACACCATCCTGGAGAGACCAGGAGGGACACCAGGGAGACCTGTCCCAGGGCCTCTCCCAGTGCAGGTCCTCTGGGCAGGGGCTGCAGTCACCCTGTTCTCAAGGCCCCTCCCGCCCAGCCAGAGAGGCAGGGAGGTGCGGGCTGGTGCCCTGGCGCTGAGGGGAGAAGGTGCTGGAGGAGGCCGGGAAGGAATCTGAGGAGCTGGGAGGAATCCAGACCTCTGCTGTGTCTCCCTCATGCCATGTCCCCAAGAGCAAGGCTGGGGCTTTTTGGGCCTCAGTTTTCCCGCACTGAGACAGGGTGAGGTGGCATCCCACTTCCCATGCAGAGTCTGCTAGGGATTTCCAACTAACCCCCAGCACCCTAGATTAAGCTAGATAGGATGGGGCCTCCCCATTCAGCCCCTCCAGCCAGGGATCCAAGCCTAAGTCATGTCCTTCATGTGGAATCCCTCCTTACAAACAGAACCCTGACACCTTCAGGGAGGGGCCGCCCATTGCAAAGACCATAGAGATTCTATCCCTGACCCGACCCTCCTCCCTCCTCCCCTCTACCAACCATCTTCCAGGGAGAAAACGCAGACCAGGGAGCAGAGTGGCCGCTTAACTCCTCCCTGCCCCGAGTAGCAGCCCTGCCCCCACTTAGCTTGGGCTCCAGCAAGGGGCCTGCCAGGCTTGGCAGGGTGACCGTGGGGGTGGGGAGGACAGGGGCCCAGGGACCCACTGCCCTCTCCAGCCAACAAGCCTGGGTTTCCAAGACAACCTGAGAGAAGGGAGGGGGAGGCACTGGGCCCCTGTCACTGGACTCTGATCTGACCAGGCGGCAGCCCCGGAGTTAACCCTTTCCTGGCATCAGCCCTGCCCTGAGAACGTGGTGGGGGGAAGGGGCTGGGTTTCCTTTAGTGCTGCACTCTGGCCCAGGAACAGCAGCTCCGTCCCATCTCACCATCCCTTGTGCCAGCTTACCTGTCATATGCCATCCTCAGAAGCCCAAGGCCGATCCCTGCTTCCTGTTGATAGCTCGGCCCCGCTCCCTCCCCACCCACACCCCTTGGCCTCCGCTGAAGGAGAGGGTGGGAGCATCGCAGCAGGAAGCTGTCACCCCTCACCTGGGACACAGTCACGTCCGGAACCCTGGCCAACATCCCTGACTTGGGGGCCTCCAGCCACCCCGCCCAGCTCACCATGCAGGTGCTCGTGAGACGGGATCACTTTGCATTTCTTGAAGAACTCATCGGTCTCCTTGTCCACCACCAGCAGCTTGGTCTCCTCGCCGCCAGCCTTGATGGCAGACACCACATCCCCGTGCTGCTTGCCCTCCATGCAGACGCCGTTCACCTGTGGGCGGGGCATGGTTACCAGCACAGGTCTCAGTTCTGGGGGGTGTAGGGCGAGGAGGCACAAGCGGTCAATCCAGGGACATGGAGCCCCCCTTGCCCACAGAATCCTGAACGAGGCAAGGGGTCCTCCCCCTTGATCGTCAGATGGGAGGCAGGACACATGGGAAAAGCCGGGGATACTAAGCAAACAGCTGGGAAGACAGACGGGCAAGGCCTGGAGCCTGGCTGGGCCCCAGCTTCTCTATGGACCTGCCCTCAAACTCCCTCTCTGGCCCCGGCCTGCTCAGTGTAAAATGAGAAGTCTCAGAGAGCAGATCAGCTCCAAGGTTCTGAGACTGAGATTCTGGAACCTGCCCGAGGCACTGGTTCGCGTTTCCTCTCCGCCTAACAGCCTCACTGGGAGAAGGATTTCGCCCTCGCACTCCATCCCTGCGCCTGGCGTGGAGGACGCAGGTGGCAGGAAGCTCTGGGGGTGGCCCCGGATGTCTACCTGGATCGATGGGTGAATCATGAACTGCCAAGTGTGTCTGCTCAGTGAAGAGGCGCCCAGGGGAGGTGGGGGCGGGGAGGAAGTCAGTCCCTTCGCCTACCCACCACCTTTCCTTCTTCCCTCCCCTCCTGCCCGCCCACCATCCCTCCCTCTGGTATCTACCCATCAGGGGCTAACCAAGGAGCTGCCGGGGCGATGGCTGCCCCAGGAGCTGTCTGTATCTGCGGGGAGGTCGCCAGGATGGAGGAGCCTGGGGAGAAGGCGAGAGGCATTACCTCCACGATCCGGTCCTGGGCCTGGAGCCCTGAGGCTTCGGCGGGCGAGTCTGGGTCCACTGACCGGATGAACTGGCCTGGCTTGGACTTGTCGCTGTGCAGGTTGAAGCCGTAGCCATTGGGACCCCTCTTCATGGCGCAGAGCCGAGGCCGAAGCTCACGCTGTGGGGACAAAGCAGAGTCCATGTCGTTCCAGTGTCCTTGTCCCCACTCTCCCTGCCCTGTGCCTGGCGCCAGCTCCCACCAGGAAGATCTGATAACAGGCAAATCTGCTGAGATCCCACCCCGCACCCGGGGGAACGCTGGCCCGGGGCTCCCAACACTGCGTGTGGAGATCCCGCGTTGCAGCGAAATGCCTGGGTGACCCTGGGCAACAAGGCCCCTCTCCGAGCCTCAGTTTCCTCTTCTGCAAATGAGAAATGGGGATAGAGTAGCTCAAGTCCCTACCCTTGTGACATTCTGTGGTTAATCATTTTGATTGATACCTTGTTCCTCCTACCAATGGCTCAGCCTGGCCCTCCTGGGGGGTGACCAGTGGGTACCTGGCATGGGAGGGGAACCGTGGCCTCTGTATAAGATGTGAAAACCGTTTCAGTGCCAGAGCTCTGCCCGTGACCTTTCGTAGGTGGCCCTGGCCAGGCCGCGGCCGCAGCCACGCCGGGTTCCTTCAGCCCAGCCCTGCTTCTCAGGGCCCCTTCCCCACCCAGGCTCCTGTCTGCAGAGGGAGGCAGGCCGGTGTTTACTGAAAGCTGGCAGCATGTTTACAGTAAAGCCGCTCCTCACGCAGGCTGCTGTCTCTCCCCCGCCAAGCCAAGTGGCCCAGCCAAAGGGAGCCGAGTGGCCGATGACCACAGACCAGGGGGAGGCACAGCCGGGGGTCCTGGACAGGATAAGAACCCCCCCCCCCCCCGGGCAGAGCCAAGACTGGTCTAGCAGAGAACAGCAGAAGCTCAGAGGTCCTGCTGGTCCCCAAGGAGCACACAGACACCAGCTGGGGCCATCTCGCCATCCTCGGGCCACCTTAGACAGCTGAGCTCGCGGCTGCAGCCCCAGAATGCACGGACATGATGCAGGGAACGGGTGAGAGTGGGCAGGACACTGATGTCCGAGCACCAGGGCTGACTTGGGACCCCTCTCCCCCTACTCCCAGGCCTGGGGCAGGGCCACTGCAGCCAGCCTATGAGCTCTGGGTCCCCACTGGACACCAGGCCACGAGCAATGGCTGAAGTCAAGGCCCTGGCCCAGGTTCCAGCTGCCCCACTGTGTGACCTGGGGCAGCAGTTTACTTCTCAGAGCCCCAGTTTCCTCACTGAGGCAATTAACATACAATTAACATCAGTGTACAGTCCCTGAGCAGAGCAGACTTTCCCACTGTTGTGAACACTCACGAACAGCCAAACAAAAGTGAGAAGTGAGATTCTGGGGCTCTGGGGTGGGGTGCCAGGTTGCCCTGAAACCCCGGTCGGCAGCTGGGAGTGGAGGTGAGGAGGGATCACAGGCCACCTGTCCCTACGTGCCAGCCCAGGAGGCTCAGTCCCCACCCCTCACTCTCAGGGTGACTTTGCCTCCTTTCAGTGTTGGGGCGGATCTTTCTGTGCTTCAGGATGTTGGTCGGGGGTGTGGACAGGCCAAGACAGGAAGGAGGGCTGACAGTTGGGCCTGCGGGTACCCTAATCTGGGTTAGAGGCCTGGGCCCCCTTTCTCCGAGTTCTCATCCCCTCCTGTTCCTCGTTCCCGTGGCAGGGCCCCATCAGCATGCCTAGCTGCTGCCTGCTTATCCGGGCCAGCACAGCCCTCTGGGATCTCGTTCCGAGTGTAAGACAAACGCTTCTCCCCTCAAGCTAATCCCTCCGCAAAGCTGTCGGCCGCCCTCCCCCAGGCGAGGTGAGCAGAACAGGTCTGACCAGCTGCTGCCACCTGGGCAGGCTCAGCTTTCTGCCCAGCCAGGCTCAGCTCCACCTCGGCCCTGAGAACGTGGGGGGGTAGGAGGAGAGCAGGGGCAGCTCCCATGTCTCTGCCTCTCCCCACCTGCCCTCCACTCCAAAGAGCCTTCCCAGAGCAACCTGGCTGGGAATGGTCACCCCTCAGCTTCAAGATGGGGAAACTGAGACTCGAGATGCCATGCCCACTGCCTGACGTCACACTGCTTTACAGGGGAGGAGCCAGAACCCCAACCCTGTCTCTGACTTGGAGCCCGTGTTCCTCCCACCATCTGTGGGCTGGCACCTGAAGACCCAAGTTCAGACTGGGAGGTGCGCACCCCCTCCCCACCCCGGAGCTGGGGCCTCAGCAGGGTCACAAGCACTGGAGTCCTCACCCCAAGGTGCCTGCAGCCTCTGCGGGGAGGGGCCTGGGAGCTAATGAAACCACAGCCTTCCTTCCGGGTGCGAGAAAGGTTCTTGCAGCCAGAGCTCAGCCTGAGCCTGGGATAGGCGATGACAGAGACAGTGAGCAGGCCTGGGCTGGGCCTGGGCGGGGAAGGGGGCAGCGTGGGTGCTCTCCAGGCTGGCACGGCGGCACTGCTGCCCAGGGCTCTGTGTCGCAGGCTCCCCTTACTGAGCCTTGCCTGGTGACCTGTCCTTAAAGGTGGAGGGCCGCACTGAGCCGCGAGGACGGAAGAAATAAGGGACCCAGCCAGAGGGGCTCAGGGCCCTGCTGCTCTCCTCCCTCTGCACCGGGACCTGCTCACTGCCTCTGGGCAGGCGGACAGGAAACCCCTCTGAAGTGTTTCACACCCACAGAGCCCCATCCCGCACCCTCCTTCCCAGGGCCAGCTGCAGGCTTCGCTGGCTTGTTCCCCCCCCTCCCCTCCCCCTCCCCGCGGTCTCCAGGAGGTGTCCGCGCCAGCTGCTGAGTCAGCCCAGCCCATCCTGGGTGGAGGCTGGTGCTGACAGGAGTCCCTGGGGGCAGCCTCCCCGGGGGTCCTGGGGCTGGCCCGGCCCTGAGGAGAAGAGGGAGGGGTCAGGTGCCTGGAGCTTGGCCGCCGTGGCTCCTGGGCCTGTACGCCCAGAGCTGGGCAGGGCCTGGGGAGAGGGGGAAGTGGCCAGTCCAAGCCATCCCCGGCCTGTGGTGTGGCCCCAGGGGTTCAGGGGGAGCCTTGTGCTGGTGCTTGAGGGGCCCAGAGCGGGGTGGGGGTTCACTACAAGGGGAACATGGTCTCAGGGCGTTCAGAGCCTCAGGAAGCACAGCTCAGAAGTGAAAACCAGGATCTGCTCAGTGAGGGGACTGGCAGAGACCCGCAAGGAGAGGAAGGAACGTCAGGCAATGGTGGCCAGTGGGCTGGGGTGGCATGAGCCTGAGTCACTTCCAGAAAACGCCAGACCCACTTTCTGGAAAAGACCCTGCCAGGAGACCTGCCTCCAGACTCACGGAGCCATCCGGTTCTCGGGCTGCTCCAAATTCTGTCCCAGGCCTGCCCTCCTCTCCCCCAGGGAGCCCAGCCCCACCCCAAGTGGCCGCCCAGTCACCTCCACCCCCACAGCCCAGGGAGCGGATGGCGGGCACGGAATTCAATAGGCACCACCAGCAGCCACCTGGAAAGCTGGGGAAAGTCGATACCCTAATCCCAGCGACTGTCTCTGGGGATCAGTCCCAGGGGAGGGTGGCTGGGGGGCCAACGCCCCGCTGGGCCTGGCCCCTCCCTGGCCGGTGCCATGGTGAAGAGCCCACATAGAACAGCCAGGCAGCTTCCTGCAAGGGGCGGGCTGCAGGAGGGGAGACTACCAGGTGGCTAGGGGAACAATAGAGGTGACCCTCACCTCCCAGGGCTGCCCATCCCCCCAGCCCCGCCCCAGCCCCACCCAGCCCAGGGCTCCTGTTTATGCACCTAAGAATGGTGCTCAGCTGCCTCCCACAGAGAAATGAGCCCCAGCCACAGGGCAGGAGAGGGCCTGGCTGTCCCGGTGGGGCAGGAAGAGGGTGTGCTGAGCTAAGGAACCCTGGCTGCTCAGGGAAGCAGCTCGGTGCTCTTCAAGGAAGCCAGGCCCTGCTGGGGTGACGTGGGACGGGGAACATGCGGGCACTGTCCTCAAGGCAAGCTGGGAAGTGACCAGAAGCTCGGACCACTGGCCAGCGTCCACAGCTCTAGGCTCATGGATCCTCTCCTCACCCCATGAGCGGAGAGGCTTGGCTGCCACTGCCTCATGCCCTGAAGTGGCTCCACTTCACCCCACAGGACCTCCCGTCTAAGGAATGCTAGGCACCTCCATTCGCAAAAAGCGAGCTGCTCCGAGCCCTTGATCCTGAGCTTCCGGCTGTTTCTCCGTGGAGAGGGACTTTCCTGGAGCCCAGCAGGGTGGGATCCAGGAGGGAGACATAAGCTCAAGTGGCGGCCACTTCCCCGACACCCCCAGTAGGGGCCCTGAGCCAGATCTCCCCTCTGGCTCTTTCCTCCCAGTGCTGTCCAGGGACCCATCTGAGGGAGAGGTTGGCTCAGGTCTCCCCAGCGCTGGGCAAGGCTGGGATGGAGCAGGCTGGTACGTGGGCTGCTGCCTGGCTGGCCACCCCATGCCCGCGGCCCAGCAGGCACTCCACCATCCGCCCCCATGATCCCTCACCCTTCTCCCACAGAGAAGTCGCTGGATTTAACTCCTGTGAGCTGTGTCATGAGGTTCCTTGTAAGAACCTTCAGGGAGCTTGTGAAACTGGAGCTCTACTGAAATAGCACAGAGCAGCTACTGTTTACTGAGCACTTACTATGCGCCTATCACGGCACTAGGACTTTATGTGTATTTTCTTGTTAAAACTCAATTATAACCCTGCAAGGGAGGTATTATTGCCCTCATTTCACAGATGAGGAAACGCAGGTTCAAAGAGAGCAGGCTCCAAACTCAGATCCAGACCAGCATTATCCAATAGGAATATAATGCCAGCCATCTAGGCGTTAGAGAAAAAAAATACCACAGGCCCAATATGGCATCACTCATGCTAATAACACATGACACCACACCTAGACATACTACCTGGTCTAACTGCAGTTTCAACCTCTCCAAGAATATAATCTTAATCAGTTTGGAATTTTCTGGAAAAACACCAGTAAGGTAATCCGTCACCTGGGCCCTCTCCCCATAGAAAGAAGAGGCAATCTGCAGGATAAAACCTTCCCGGAGAAAAGGGGTCAGGCCCCAAATCACCCTTTTCTTTTGCCAGCAGTTCCTTCGCCGCACCCTTCTTCCTATAAAATCCTTCCATTTTGTACGGCCCCTCAGCGAGTCTGCCAGTTGTTATTGGGATGAGTCGTTTTATTAAGTAAATGTATTGGGGTTACATCGGTTAATAAAATTATATCGGTTTCAGGTGTATATTTGTATAAATACCTGTATACAATTGTATTGTATTCACGACCCTATGAATCACTGAATACAGCCAATTTGACCTTCAAATTTACTTGGTTGAATTTTGTTTTTTTAACACAGGTAATTAAAAATTTTCTATTAGCCACATTAAAAGGTAAAAAGAAACAAGAGAAACGAGTTGTAATACCTTATTTGACACAACATTTCAACATGTAATCCATTTAAAAGATTAGCAATGGGCTATTTTACATCTTTTTATCTGTACCAGGTCTTCAAACCCTGGCATGTACGCTTACAGCACCTCTCAATGTGGACTAGCACATTCCATGTACTAGGAGCCACACGTAGCCAGTGGCTGTGGCCACGGCCTGCTTAGATCCTCACCCATTTGCTGTCAGCACCAAACACTTCCAGATCCCCACCCATGACCTTCTAACAGGGCACGAGGAGAGATGGGAGCTCAATCACACAGCAGAGAGCAGCACCTTGAACCTGGACCTCAGGGAATCGGTAGCATTTGTCTTTTTCTAGGGCTGGAACCTAAACATTGCCTAGGGGTCTGGGGAGTGGTGAGTTGTCGATGGGGAAAGGCAGGCCAAGGCCAATAGTCAAGGTCAGCCTCCAGGGAAGCCCTTTGTACTTCAGACAGCCCAGAGGTAGCAAGGGTGGATTCTAAGGGCCTGAGGGTGAAGGTAGAGACTTAGTCACCAGACTCCCCACCCAGCCCATCAGGAGAAGGGATGGATGGGTCCAAGGAGTCTGCCCTTTCTGGGCGGAGGTGTTCCATCAGGAGCTTGAAGGACACTGTTGGGGACAGGAGCACCTGGGAGTCCTGGCCCAAAGGTCTCAGCTACCTGGCCCCTTGCAGGGAGATGGTCCAAGCAGCCTGAATTGGTACCCCTATGATGGGCAGACACCAACTGGAGAGCCAGGCCCCCAAGCCCAATCCAAAGGTGTGGCCAAATGGGGATATGCAGGCAGACACTGGAGTCAGAGCAAGCTGGGTTCCAAGACACCCCCCTGAAAGTAAGAGCCAGGGGCTACCCTAGGGGAGAAAGAGACCCCAAAAACATGGCCTAGGAGGAGGAACCTACACAAAAAGGTCACACACCCTGTCCATTTCACATCCAAACATCCTGCAGCTCAAACCCTGTTCCTTCCTCCCAGAAATGGGGAGAGGTTGCTAGGCTGCCAGATAATTGTGCCCACCACCCACCTTGTTAGCTGGGGTGCCTGCACCATCTTTGCCTCTGGGGTCAGGGTCAGGTCTGGTGGAAACCACCCCAAGCTGGGCTCTTACACAGCCACACCCCACCACTGAACCCTCTCAGCAGCCCTGGGTGCTGGCGTCCCATCTCAGAGATGTAGAAGCTGAGGCTCACAGGGAACAATGGACAATTAGGGGCCCAGAGCCAGTGGGCTGGCAGATCTGACCCCAAAGCCCAGACTTTTGGTGTCCTAATTTTAAAATGGAAGCTGCTAGAAGGCAAGAAAAAGGAGTGAGGAAATTCTTCTGGAATTCCGATCTCTGGGTGTGTTTGAGGCTTTGAGGCATAAACAGGCCCAGGTGTACTGGAATGAGATGACTTAGGACAAAGGTCCCTGGTGGCTGTTAGGCATTTATTCACTAATTCAAAAAATTTGATTGAGCCCCTCCCTACCCTGTGCACAATGCTGGGGATAGAAACACAAATAAGGGCAGGTGTTGCCTGGGGCCTTGCCACGCAGTGATAGAGATCATAAACAGAATTCAAATCCTGCACCTTCAGAGCCATGACAGACGTGAGGACAGGGAGTGGGAGGAGGCGAGGAGAGGCTCCCAGGGAAGCGAGTGGCCTTGGGGAGTGTGCCCTGTGGAGAAGGGGCTGAAGGGGACCAGGCGTGAAGGCTCAAAGGCCAAGCAAGCATGGTGTGCTAGCGGGGAGTTTGGACCCATGGTGTGGTTGGGTGGACACCCGCCGGGAGGTGGGGAGAGAAGGCTGCCAGGCTGTGATGGGCTGTGGAACGTGATTATTCAACAAGAGCGACACCCCTACTTGAGCACATACTTCGTGCCAGGTGTGGCTGCAGCTGCACTTGCCTAAGGAGGGAGGCTGATCCAGGGCTGGTTGCCCCATGGATGGGGCAACAATTGCTGTGGAATATTTATTAATTCATATACCAACAACCGACGTTTACCACCCACTTGGTGCCAGGCATTGAGCTTAACACACACCCTTAAGTAATCCCGACAACCCTTCGAGGCTGCTGCTGTCGCCCCAACTTACACAAGAGGAAATGGAGGCTTAGAGAGGCTGAGAGGTGGCCCCGCCAGTACAGTGGAGCCGGCTCAGGCCTGCCCGTTCGCCGCGGTGAGTCCATGTGCCAGGCGCCACGCTCAGGGGTTAGGTCCCATCCTGTGACTGCCCCCTCCCTGTGGGTGGAGGCGGGAAAGCCACCAACAAAGTGGCAGAGCTGGACGCACACCTCCGCCTCCTTCCCCAGGCCCCCTCACCCTCTGCTGGTGTCATTCCTGCCCCAGGCTTGTCTTCCCCATCAGATGTCCCCTGCCACCCACTCCCCTTTTCCCAGTAACAACTTTTCCACGTAAGAGAACTAATGGAGAGACCGAAACGGCCCACAGAGAGGCCTTTTAGGAAAAATAATTTATGATGTTTATTAACATTTTTGCAGTGACAGGGTGGGTCACCTTTAGGTCCACCACGCCAGATTTTACAGGAATTTCCTACTGGAGGGATTTACAAGTGCTGATTGGCTGTGCACAAGGCGTAAGGCCGTGGCTACGTAGCACTCGGATTCAAACGCCTGGGCCTAAGGGAGCTCAATTCAGCATCCCATAGAGGTGCAAGCACTTCCTGTTATTCGTAGAATTCTAGGGGACGGGTATCGCTGTAACCCAAGGCCCCCATTTTACAGATGGGAGAACCACGGCTCAGGGAAGTTCTGATTTGCTTGTTGACCTGAAACCCCAAGAGGCCTGGTGATGGTGTCCCCAGGACTGGGGGCTGGGTCTCCTCGCTAACACGATGAACACAAACCACCTGGGGTTCTCGGTTCTGTGCTCGCCCCGAGAGCAGGAAGCCAAGCCTGCTGCCTTTCAGATGGCACGGGGGAGGAGGGGCGGCATGTGCTGGGTCCTCCCACACCCCGCAGCAAAAACAAAAGGGTAATGGGAGGAGCTTGACCTGATGCAACTTCGGAGGTGGGGGGGCGGGGGCTGAGGGGTGGCGGGGTACTTGTGCGAGTGCCAAAGTCCAGAAAAAAGGGAATGGCAAATCGATGCGCTCAGCAAACTGGATTTGTGCCTGGGACCAGAGGTCACGGGCTCCAACTCCCTGGTGTCTGACCCCTGGCTGGGGTGCTCTGGCCCCTGCCCCACCCTTGCCAGTGCCTCGCTGGTGATGGCAGGAAGTGGGAGCCTGGCGGCCCTGGCATTCTTGGCACTCCACTCCGCTGGACAGGGCTCTGCGTGACCTCACTTCCACTGAACCAGCTGGTCCTCTCTGGCTCCACCTTCTACCTTTAGGCTGAACTGTGCCCTTTCTCTGTCCAGGGGAGGCTCCTGCTGGCACCACGAACACCTGTGCCACATGCTGCCACCAGGTGGAGAGCCACCAAATGGGCCCAGGCCCTGCTCCCCCCGCCCCAAGTCTGCACCCTGAGGCCTCCTCCTTCAGTCTCTGGGGGCAGAGGCTGAGCACAACTCCAGTGTTGCCACTGCCCATGGTGCAGCTGACCCAGGCTGGGATCGTTTTGGGAAACTCTAAACATGGGTAAAAAGCAACCAGACTTCCTGCCGTCCAGGGACTGGAGTGAGGCGGATGCCTGGGCAGGACCACCTACCCGAAGCTGCTTGCTGGCCCCTGCATGGCCCAGCGCCAGGGACCACTCCCTCCCCTCCCTCCCCCAGCCCTCTTTCTCCTCCTCCAAGATCCTCCCTCCCGCGCGCAGATACCAGCTAGCGCTTACTCCTCACATTCCTGAGAATCATAAATCCCAGGAGGCAGAGCCGCCGCCACCATCCCGGAGAGACCTCTGCACCTCCTCCCCGGACTCCACCCCACAGCGCCCATGGTTGGCGGGGCTTCCTCGCTTTTCTTAGAAGTCACACCGGACTTCCAGAGGATGAAGTCCAGCCGGCTGAAGTTGATGATACACACACCAGGGCTGGAGGGGCGGCGCGGAGACAGCCCTGCCTGCCACCCCTCCCCCACCCCACCCCCCCCCCTCCCCTCCCCTCCCCTCCCCTCCCCGCGCCCGGGCTCCGCGGGTCCCACTTGCTTCATCCCAGCTCGTCACCACCCACTGGGGCCGCGGAGGAAGCTGGCACCTCTGGGCAGGCTGGGAACCGGGTGGCTGAAAAGCCGGCCCCGGGATGGGCGGGATTAGAGGTTTCCCAAAACACGGGGGCAGCCGCCACCAGCAGAACAACAGAGGAAAAGGGGGACTGGGCCGCCCTCCCTCCCACATCCCAAGGCCAAAGAACAAGTGGCAAAAAAAAGCCGAGTCCCAGCCCAGCGTGGAGAGGGGGTGGGGGTCGTGGGAAGCAGCCCCAAGCCTGCAACTGCCCGAGCGCCCGGTAGGCGGGCGGAGCAGTTTCCCCCTCGAGGATCGAGTTTCCCAAAGACCAGGCGGGCGCGGGGCTGGGCGTCCGGGCGCCTGGGTCTCTCTCCCCGGTTCCCCTCCCCTCGCCCCGTTCCAGACTCGCCGCCCGGCCCGGCCCGGCCCGGGCCCCCACTTACCCGCTCGGGATGGCTCTTCTCGGACTCACGGGGTTCCGGCGCGGCGGCCTGCGGCTCATTTTCGCCGCCAGCCCCCTTCGCCTCGACGGCGGCCGGCGGCTCGGCCTGCCCGGGCCCTTCCTGGGCGCGGAGCAGCTCCTCCCGGATCTGGATGCCCAGCTTCTGCAGCCGCTCGTCCGTCTCCGCGTCGACCACCAGCAGGCGCACGGCGTTGAGCGAGGCGCGGATGCGGCTCACCACCTGCTGGTGGGTCTCCTTCTCCACGTTCTCGCCGTTCACCTCCACCAGCCGGTCGCCGGCCAGCAGCCCTGCCTTCTCGGCCGGCGAGCCGGGCTCCACCAGCCGGATGAACTGGCCCACCTTGCCCTTCTCCCCGTGCAGGTGGAAGCCGTAGCCGTTCGGACCCTTCTCCAGGCAGCAGAGCCGGGGTAGGGGCGCCCCGGCCGCGCTCATCTCGCCCTGCGACGGCTCAGCGGTTCAACGCGGGGGTCCTGTCGGGGGCCGGAGACGGGACGACCCAGCCTTTTCCCCGCAGACGAGGAGGCTGGGGGGAGCGCCGCGAGGACTCTCCGCGCCGGCGGAACGAGCAGGTGGCCCGCCCAAGGCAGCCGCGCACCTCGGAGCTAAACTACGGGCGCGCGGACCAATCCCCGCCCGCGCGGCGTCTGAGCTTCCCGGCACCCGCCCCGACCCCTTCTTCTAGGGGGCGGGGCCGCGCCGAGGGTGTGGAGCACCCTGAGCCAATCAGGGACCACAGGCAGGGGGCGCTCTGGCCGGGTGAACGGCGCTGGCCAATGAGAACGCGCAGGGGCGGGACCCTGCGCTCCGCGCGGCGCTCGGCGGCGGGAGAAGAAAGAGGCTCAGGAAGTGGAAGTGTTTGTTACCAAGTGGCCGGAGTTGAGGCGGGGGCGGGGCGGGGCGGGTTCCCGGTCCTGGGCCGCAGGGCCCGCTGGCTCGGTTCTGATTCCTCCCACCCGTGTGTGGCGGGGATTGAGGAGAGCTCATCCGGGACCCTAACGTTTTAAACCGCCTTTAGCCAAAACCTTGTGTGCAGCTTTCAATTCAGGGGTTTAGGAGGGGGGGGGGGGAAGGGGAAGCGACTGTTGCTGGGGAAACCGATCCCGTTCCGGAACGAGGCCGGGAGGTCCCAGCGGCCTTACAAAAAAAAAAAAAGACTGAGATCCACCTCGGACTCAACCGTTGTTTGAATAACCAAGTCTTCGGCTTGCGGAGTCACTTGGTGCTGTCCCGGGACCTGTTTACAGGGGTGCGTGCTCTGATCCTCACTGGGACGGGTGAGGACTCAGGAGCGGGCCTGCCCACTGAAGAGAGGCCAGCGAGGGCAATGGCATGGGCCTGGGCATGGGCGCTTGACGGGAGAATTGGGTGGGGGCAGGCAGAACAGAGTCAGGTAACCAACCGCAGTCCAGCCTACAGGGAAAGGAGCCCTGGCTTTCTTCAGTAAAGGAAACATGATTAGGACCCTACGATGAGCCTTCTTTCAGCTCCTCACAGGGGAGAGGCTGGGCGGTCTGTGAAAGGGCGAGGTGACTAGCTGGGGCCACTGAAGGGTGAGGATCAAATGAGGTTGGCACTTAAGGGCAGCTCCTCCAATCGCCAGGAACCCTCCTTTCAACATGATCCCCGCTCCCGTGCGCATCTCAGAGAAGAAGTGGACAGGATGTCCTTTCCAAAATACTGCAATTTAATTCTGACAAAAACAGACGCCAGCGGCCCAGAGCAGCCCCGAGTGACTGGATCCCCAGTGACCTGCCCTGGGCAAGGTCAGGCTCCTCCCTGCTCTGCCTGGGAGAGGCCGAGGAGAGCTTCCTTATCAGGGCCCACGTTGGAGCTGCTGACTCCGCTCTCGGACAGCGAGATTTCTGCCTTGAAAGCAAATGCAGCGGCCTCAGACATGCCCGGCGCACACCTCTTTCTCGCCCCTCTCCCCTGCCCCTGGCCTGGGGAGCCAGAGCATAGGCACCTCTAGGTTGGGACCTGCGTGCCTCCTGCCCCCTTCCCTTTGCTGGGGTCAGGGCTTTGGGAGACTGTGGCCGGGCCCCACATGAACTCCTTGCTGCCCCTTTCCCCACCCCAGTCTTCCCCACACGACCTTGTTTTGCACACATTCTGGTTAACCCAGACATGGGTGGCCTCCCCTTCCCTCGCCTGTCTCAGGAGGAGGGGAGGTAGAGCAGTTTTGGCCCTGCGGCCTGTTTGAGAACATAAGGGCGTCGCCAGGGGAGAGGCAGCACTCGGTTTAGGAGAATACATGTGGGGTGCGGCTTGCTCAGGTTTGCTTCCCACCTGCTCTGGAGTCAGGGGTTTCTCTTTAACTGGCCCTTTCCCCAGGAGAAGCACTACAGCTGTTGGAAGAAATAGCCTGCAGACTGCATACCTGCCAGAGGGTTGGGACCGGAGAATCAACTCTCTCTCACCGTGACCTCAGGTGTCCAGCAGCACAGCAGAAAGGAAAGTACGACCAGGGGTCCAGGGAGGCCCAGAGAATAGCAACCAAAGGCTCCCAAGTGCCCGTTGTGCTTGTGAGCAGGAGGAGAAGGGCTGCCCCTCCTGGAGGGGAGCTGGTAAGGCTAGAGGTAGCCAAACAGATCCAATCTCTGCTACTCCTCTCCCCCTCCCAGGCAGGGAGCTGGGCCCTGCCCGATCTCCGCATTTCTTATCTTCCCTGATAAGAGACAGGCTTTGGTCTAGCTCCCAGCACAAGGGCCCATCTTCTGGGGGAGGCTGTTCCCTGGGGGAGCTGGAGGAAATGAAGTCTGGGGTCTGCTCAGCCTCTCCCCAGCTGAACTGAGGGTGGGAACAGGGTCACTGCCTGCCCTGCTGCCCCACAAGCGCATGCTCCTCGGTAGTGAGCTGGAACGTTACTGCCTCATCACGGCTAGGAGGGAGGCCCAGCCCCCGAGCCCTAGTATCTACCAGAAGGCTAAGGCCACCAGGTCCCTACCTTGGCTTTCTGGTGCCCCCTTTTTGTGTATGTGTGTGTGTTAAATTATGTATCACTAAAGTGACATACAAATATTTTACCCTCCCTGGCGATGCAGGGAAGCTACAGGAACTAAGGTAGGGGTGGGGGTACAGCCCCCAATTGGGAAGGGGCTGTGCACTAAGGCCCCCAACTCTCTCCCCCCATTGGCTTAGCTGCTCAGAGTCAACCAGGTCTTGGGGAGAAGGCTGCATCCTCGTGGGCCCTGGGAGCCGTCTCTCAGCCCCTTGGGTTTCACAGGAAGGAGCAACAGCCGGGCCGCTTCTTCTGGGACTCCACATAGTCTCGGATCTGGAAGCTGGGCTGGCCAGCCTGCTGCCCGGCTCTGTATTTCAGCTCCCTGGAAGAGGAAGAGGCAATGGGCTGGGCAGCGAGCCAGGTGTGGAGCACCCTCCCCTCTCCCATGGCCGGGGGCAAAGGGACCTCAGGATGCAGGTGCAGTGGAGCCCAGGGGCCGGGCCCTAGTGGGTTCCCAGATGGTGCCACCCGGCCCCGCACCGCTCCCTTCCCCGCTCAGCTCTCACTTGGCAATGGCCAGAAAGGCCAACTCCACATTCATGCCCGTCTTGGCACTGGTCTCCATGAAGGGAACTCCGTACTCCTGCCAGGGAGAGCGTGTCCTCAGGGCCAGCCTCTGGTTGCCCCCACCCGTCACCCTGCCCGCAAGGCAGCCACTTACCCTGGCTAGCGTCTCTCCATCTTCCGAGCGAATCACCCTCTCACTGCTCACATCTGCCTGCAAGCCCAGGTGGGTCACTCTGGGGAAGGAAGCCTTGACCCCAGCCCGCCCCTCTCCTGCCCCTTCTGGCCCATCTTTTGCCCCAGGAGTAGGCACTGCCCGCCCTCTGCTGGTGGCCTGTGGGACTGCGGGCGGGGTATGATTGGCACCGGGCAGGGTTTCCACCTGGTTCAGGAGGAGTTCCCCAGCTGTGCGCCCTGGAATCTCCTTCCCTCTTGGGGAGGTGGGTAACTCTCCTAGGCAAGGGCGTGGAGACCCAGCCTCAGAGGGGTGACAGTAGTTGGGGCTAAGCTTTCTGCTCTTGGCTCTGCATCTGGGACCCTGGTTACTATGATCTAATAGGGGTGGAGCAGCTGGGCAGCCTTGATCTCACAAGCAGCAGCTGGAGCTTTCCCCACAAGGACCATTCCAAAGCATAAGGAGGACAGAGAAGATGGGCTGAGCCGCCAGGACAGTCCGACCCCTGAAGTGGACACCGGGAAGAGTCCTTCGCTGGAAGGATGGCCAGCTAACACTCGGGCAGTGATGAGGCTGGGCGCAGGTAATGCTGTGGCAGTGGGAGAGGAGGTGCAGGTGGGCTGGTCCTGCCATGGACCACTCACCTTGTTGCCTAGCAGCATGATCACCACATCCCTCTGGGCGTACTCATGAATCTCAGTGAGCCAGGCCTGTGGGAGAGGGTGAGCTGAGCCGGGCGCAGGCTGAGCACCAGCCATTCTTCCCCTCCCTTTTGCCCTTCCTTTTTCTGCCCTATTTGATTATCCTGGGCTACTCCCTGCCCCCTCCAACCCCGATGCCCTATTCACTCTCATATGTGCATCCTTGTTCTGGCTTCTCCAGTCCTGAGTGGCTCAGACCCCATGCAGTGTGACTCCTAGTTCTATAGAGATGGCAGAAGCTTTGTCTCAGAAATCAGTTGGTAGTCACCACCGATTTCCCATTGAGGATTCTACGGCCACATAAGGGATCAGTGATAAAAAATACTATGATTGATTAGTAATGTCTGCTATGAGCATGGGGTTGGAAGTGGCAGTATGTGTGCCATCCTCTTTTTTTGTTTGAGTTTAGAGAGAGAGCAAAGGAAAGAAGGAGAAGGAGAGAGAGAGAGAGAGAGAGAGAGAGAGAGAGAGAGAGAGAGAGAGAGAGAGAGAAGCATCAATTGGTTGCCTCCCATATGCGCCTGACCGGGGGAGGAACCCACAACCTAGGTATGTGCCCTGACTAGGAATCAAACCCATGACCTTCTGGTGTATGGCATGATGCCACAACTGACTGAGCCACACCAGCCAGGGCTCCATTCTCTTTATAAGCTGTTTTATATCTGTATGTCTTGTTCCCCACTTTGCTTGTCGACCCCTTGAGGTCAGAGAGCATGGGAAACCTTTACAGGGTTACACACGGGGTCAGTGCTTATATTTGTTGAGTGATCGTCTGTTTTCTTCAATAGTTTGGTGGTGAGGACAGAGTCACGCACTCTGTCTACCTGAGTCACTTTCTTGCGACTTGGACTAGATGGGCGGATAGACTTTTCTGCGTGTTCTCCCCCTGGCCACTGTGGCTAATTGTCCAGGGCGGAGCTGGGTACTTTCTGAACTTGTGTCACGAAGCGCACTCATGAATCACCGTCAGGCTGAGCGTTGCCTGGTCTCCATGCCCACATGCCTATCACATACCCAGAGGCGGCTTATTGCGCCTGAGTCACAGCTCAGGTATGCTGCGAAGGCAGCAGTGTTCTGTGCCCCTCCCCTCCCCCAGAGCAGGAGGCAGCCCTGAACTCCGCAGCCCTGCCTTGGCTGCTCCGGTGGTGGACAGAGCGACCTACCCGGATGTTTTCGAAGGAGGACTTGTTGGTGATGTCATACAGCAGGAGCAAGGCTGCAGGGGGAGAGAGAGGTCACACGGGCACTGGGGCAGGAGGGCTGGTGTCCCAGGTGGGCTGGGGAAGGAGGTGGCGTGCGCCAGGGCCTTACCTTGGGCATCTCGGTAGTAAGCGTGGGTGACACTGCGGAACCGCTCCTGCCCGGCGGTGTCCCAGATCTAGGAAGGGATGGGCACACGGTCAGAAGGAGGCAGCGCAGGGGCGGTGGTGGGCAGAGGACACCCGTGTTGTGCGAGAGATGTGTGGGAAGGCAGCACCCTTGCTCCTCTGCTTCTCACGGGCTCCTCACACCTGCCAATTCCTGCCTGTGACAGGTCCCGAGTCCTGAAGCTCACTCAGTGCTGTGGCCCCTTCTCCAGCCCAGGGGACGGGAGCCAGGAGGCAGGAGCTGGGAGGCAGGGGAGGAGGGAGCAAGCTGAAGCTTGTCTGAGGCACTTGAGCTGCCTTTGCTAGAAGAGAGGGTGCCTGGGAACTGCTTTTGCTGCAGACATCAAAGGAACAAGAGCCGCTGTTTCTTCTTGTGGGCCCCACAGGAAATTGCCCCAGGCTGAGGGCAGGGCGCAGGGCCACAGCCTCCTGTGGTTCGGGTGAAGAGCCCGGGCAGGCCCTCCATCCTTCCTTCCCCTCTCCTCCCTCCCACAAAGCCTTCCTCTCACCTGCAGCTTCACCCTCACACCATCCACGGTCACCACCTTGTTCTGAAAGAGAAAAGGCACACAGGTGGCCAGAGGGCAGGGCAGCCCCGGCTCCTGCTGACGTCCTACGAGGAACGAGTGTCTTGTCCTGGTCGCTCCCCAGGACTGGAGGGGGTGTGGTGAGCCTCAGAGCTGTCCCAGCCGGATCACCCCATCAGGGCAGTGGGCCCCTGTCCCCAGAGTCCTGCTGAGGAACCCTCTCTTCTCCATCTGTTCTTCTCACAACACGTGGCTGAGGGGAGCCTGAGGTCTGAGAACTGGGGATCCCGCCCCTCCCAGACTTACGCCTGCCTCTCCAGGAGCTGGGTCCCATCCTGCAACTAAGCTCTTAGAGATGAGATGCCCCAACATCCCGGGGACCTCCTCTGGCTGCCCCCCAATCCTCCTAAGTGGACTTCCTTCCCCTCCCATGGGAGGGGGCACCCCACCTCTGGTTGGGCCCTCACTCCCCTGACCCTTTGGGTGAGCAGCTCTCAGAGGCCTCAGCGTCCCTATGCGGATTTGTCAAGGAGGACCCTGAAGGTGAGAGGAGGGGCCCTGGCAGGCTGCTCTCTCCCCACCCGGCCGGCCCAGCTCCTCCACCTGGTGCGGCGGTGCTTCCCGGAGCGCCAGGAAAGCCTGGCAGAGGCCTCGCCCAGGGGCTCGGGCGAGGGGGCACCGAGCAAGGGGGTTGAGGGCAAGAAGCTGGGCTCACACCATGGCGTGTGTCTGCCCCACTGGGGGCCGAGCTTTAAGACTCATCTCTCAATGTTCACAGCCTGCAGCGGGCAAGGAGCCAGGCCCGGCCTCTGCACACGGGCCCACGCAGTGGTCCCTTCCCTGGGGTGGCCCTGGTGCCCTCCAGGCAGCGAGCCACCGTCCTGCAGCGCCGGGACAGGGAGGACAGGGCAGTGCCGGGCCTGAGCCACAGCCCGGCTCGCGGCGGGAGGCAGAGCCTGCGGCCACCTCACCCTGAAGTCTATGCCGACGGTGGCCAGGAAGGTCCCGGACAGGAAGGCCCCGTCTTTGAATTGGATCAGGAAACAGGTTTTCCCGACGCCCGAGTCTCCCAGAAGCATCACCTAGGGGAGGGGGGCAGAGGCAGTTAATGGGGAGCCGGGGCACATTGCTGGGCGTCCCGGGGGAGAAGCCGGGACAGAGGGGCAGAGGGCGAGGGGAGGATGCTGACGGGGGGAGGGGCATCTGCTGCTGGAAGTCCGCCTCTTCCCTCCAGGCTTTCGCCCCTCGGCTCTCCCTCTGACCTCGGTCCTCACCCAGCGTTCTGGAAGCTTGCGCTGAGACCTCAGCACCATCGGTCCCCAGATGTGTTCCCTGGCCCTGGAGAGCCACCCCATCTTCTCAGACACGTCTGCCCCTGCCACACGGGGCCCACATCCCCTCGCACTGTGTGTTCCAGCTGTGCCTGCGCGCATGCGTGGGCAGAGAAGCAGGCAATAAATGTTAAAAAAAAAATCAGGAAGTGTTAATACTTGGGACAGGATTCCCAGCCAAGGGAGGTGTCAGCATCTGATGGGTGGGGGCACCCCTTTTGCAAAGACACATTCCTGATTTACTATTGTTTTGGTCGCCACATTTATTTGGAAATTTCTGATGATGTTACATGTTGTTTTTTTCTTTATTTGATGTTACATGTTTATAAAAAGGTTTCATGGCCTGGCCAGTGTGGCTCAGTGGTTGAGAATCAACCCATGAACCAAGAGGTCATTGGTTTGCTTACTGGTCAGGGCACATGCCCAGGTTCCAGGCTCGATTCCTGGTAAGGGAGGTGCTGGAGGCAACCAGTCGATGTTTCTCTCTCATCAATGTTTCTATCTCTCTCTCTCCTGTACTCTCTCTTTAAAATAAAAAAAAATATATTTTTTAAAAACATTGCATGAATCAGGAAAGATTCAACTTTATACTGAAGTGGGGAGACATTCAGTCTGAAGTTCTTTCAGCAGAAACCTCAAAGTGGGACAAATGGCCACAAACTGGCGTCACTGGGTCCCTGTAGGGCAGGGAGTGTGGGGCCGAGGGGTGTGTCCCGCCCCTTTATCGCTAGGCCAGTCTCTGCTCATCTTCACTGGGGAGCACAAGGGGTCAGGGAGGCGAGCCCCCTGTCCGGATATTCCTCCATCTTGGAGAACAGAGGTCTGGACCTAAAGCTGGAATTTTCCCAGCTGGCCCATTAGATGCTTAATGGGTTGGAGAAGGAACGAGGCCTGCGTCCTTCTTGAGGCTCTGACCTTGACAAAGGCTTTCCTGCTGTGCATGTGGGATATGGGGATGAGCTAACTCTGCTGGAAGGTAAGGGGGCTGAGCCAAAGGTGGATGAAGGCTGGGGTCCTGGCTTGTGAAGGGCTTACTTGTGAAGGGGGCTTTGGGAAGATTCCTGACCTGTGGCATGGTCCCCACAGTGGCTAGAAGGACGGAGGGGACTTTCTCTGAGGCCTTTCTAGAGCCTGTTAATGGCCAGGACCAATCATGTTGCAGGAACCACCAAAGACTTCCGAAGAGTGGGTGCAGGAGGGTACTGCCCGCTGCAGCCCCCACCCCTTCTAAGGCAGCCTCAGGGGCTCCTGCCAGGCTCCTCCCAGGCTGTCCTGGACCCAGTCTCCTGGGCAGGCCTGGGGCACGCAGGCTGGTGGAGGCCGCTTGGCCCCGCGGACAGATGGAGGCGCTGGGAGCCCTCTGCAGCCACACTGCTCCTGGGCTCGGAGGTCCCACCCCCAAGAAGGAGAGAAGAGAGTGAGCTCCTGTGTACTTTACAGATCACAGCTGCCCTGAGCAAACGCTGCCAGCCACCTACCACTAAACACAAACAACTGCCCAGCCTCGCCACCTCCTAGGCAAACAGCTCATTGGCTTGTCCGGCAAGGAGGTCAGGCGGGCCCCCCAGCCTGGGGCTGGCTCTCCCCAGCTTCCCTCCCACCGAAGGCCCAGGGGCCCATTTCCTGCCAAGAGCCCACACAGGACGCCTATCTCAACGGCTCTGGGCGGGTGACTTGCAGAGTGGCTTCCCCTGAAACAATGGGGGTGGAGGCCCCAGCTCCTGGCTAGAGTGAGCCCTGCGTGTGGGGAGGAAACCAAGGCACAGATAGAGCGGGTCTCTTCCAAGGCCGTGCATCCCGAGACAGGACGCCCGGGAGACTGAGTTCCCCTCGCAACTCTTTCAGAGTCCCTGGTACCCGGCTGCTCCCAGGGCCCGGAAGGAGGGCACATAGACCAGCGTCCACTGCCACCCTCACCTGCTCTGTACGGGTCACCCTGTGGAGGGACTGAGCCCAGAGAGCGGACTTACGCTCTCCCAGGTGGGGGTACGCTCTCCCAGGTGGGGGTACGCTCTCCCAGGTGGGGGTCCGTGAGCAATCACTGAGATCTTGCTCAGGTTCTAAAACCCCCAGGTGGGTCTACGTTCTGGGAGAAGGTGCGAGGCAGCAGCGTGAAGGGAAGAGGTAGAACTTGGGGGCGGCTGGAGTTTGGGGCCTAAGGAACCCATGTTAAGTCTCAGCTGAGAGCTTAGCTGGGAAAAGGGCATTCACCCCGTTGCTCGCCGCCAGGGGCCGGCTTCTCTGGGTGTCCGGGCATGCTGCTTCCTAGCACCCAGGGGGGGTGCCTGTGTCCAGGAGAGCGAACCCTTAGCGAGGAGCATGGGGTTGGGTCCCCGGGGACTCACATGAGCCGGGTGTGGCAGAAGAAAGTTGGGTTGGGGAGTCGCTTCCCAGCTTCCTCTCCCAGGCCTGGCAGAGCCAGCTCAGATACCTAAGAAGTTGGGATGGGCCCAGCGGCCGTGTCTTGACCCTCCCTCTCTACTCTGGACACCGGCTGCCTGGAGGCGCAGGGTCCCAGGAGCCCCAGGATCTCAGGTTAAAGGGCGCGGGGAGGGGTGGCCCTCAGCACCCGCACAGGAGTCCCCAGCGCTGGACGCGGTGCCCACCCACCTTGCGCGCGAGATCGTAGCTCGGGCTGCAGGGCGGCGAGAGCTCGGGGGCCTCGCCACCCCGGGTGGCAGCGGCGCCAGGCGTGCCCGTCATGTTCCTGGACCAGAGCTGAGCTGGGGCCCGCGGCGCGCGACGGACGGAGCAGGAACAGCTCCGCCTTCGCTCCACCCACTCCTTCTACCCTCCCCCGCCCCTGCCGGGACCCCGCCAGGCTCCTCCCTCTGCCCCCGCCAGCCCCGCACACCCGCCCGGGCGCGCAGCTCCGCAGGGGCAGCGCCCGAGGGACAGCGGGACCCCGCAGCAACACTGACCCGGCTTCTGGCTCTGAGGCAGGGGCCGAGTCCACCCCTAGGACGGGTTCCCCAAAGTCGCCAGCCGTCGGGGTTCAGTTCCCACGGGTAGCGGTGCCTGCGGACCCGGCCTGGCACGGAAGGTCTGGCATCATTGGGGCCCGCGCACCGGCGCCAGGGTTTCCGCTGTCGCTGCGCAGCGCGGCCAGCAGGCGGCGCCCGAGCCTCGCCAGCTGGCGGTCCACAGGTGGCCCCGGGGTGCGGGGTCGGGGAGCGGCTGGGGCGCCCCGGACCGGCGCGGTGCTGGGTTGGAGAGAGGGTGTACGCCCGGAGGAAATAGCCCAGGCAGCCTCGCTGTTAGGGACGCGGCCCAGCCCGAGCCCGTGTGAATATGTTTTAGTTACCGACCGATTTGCACACTGCAGCACACGCGCCCTGGTTGGTTGGTGCTTGAACTTTGACCCTTTAGTGTAGACCGCCTCTCATTTCTCCCTCACCTGTTGGGCTGCATCCAGGGTGTCCCATCACGGGCTCTCCCCGCCTCCGAGCTCTCCCCGCCCTGCGAGGTGGGCTGGGGATTCCTGTGCGGGTTCTGAGGGCCACCCCTACCCGTGCCCTTTGCCCTGAGACCCTGGGACTCCCCGGATGCAGGAGAGTCCCCTTTGTGGCTGCGTCCAAGTTGGCGCTCCTGAAGGCAGGGCTGGCCTTCTCACGTGGCAATTAGGAGGCCCTAAACGTTTGGTATCAGATGAATTCATGAAGTTGTGAAGCATGTTGAGCAGAGTCTCCGGGACACCCCAGGAAGGCCTGTCCTGTCTCAGGCAGCGTCAGGCTCTCAATTGAACCACACACCTCCCTCCTTCTCGCAGGCGGGGGGCAAAGCTTGGAGGTCCCACCTGTGCATCTGTGGAGCGTGAATGAGAGTCTGTGCACCCGTAGCCACACCCATGCCCAGCTCACACTCTGCCCTCTGAGTCTGACCGGTGGGAAGAGGGCGGGAGTGGAGTGTGACTATGAGGGCGCCGTGTGCCCTGTGTGCTGAGGGGGCAGGCGGGGCGTGTGCCTGGGGTGGGGGTCGCCCAGCACCAGCCAGTCAGGACAGCCCCGCCCTCCTGGGGCTCAGCCCTGCACTCCGGAGCCCAGCTGCGCCCAGTGGCGGGGGAGCTGGGGGCCCTGGTGTGCCAGGTTGGATTCTGGGCTCCGCACGGGGGCCGAGCTCCCGTTTCAGCCTCACTCGGAAGCCCTGCCCGTGGTGGGCCCTGGCCTTCCACCTGTGGCCCAGGCAAGCTCAGGGTCTGAGGTTTCCCTTGTCTCTTTCCACAGGCGTGACTCTGCTGCGTCCCAGCCGCGTGGCCTCGCAGGCCTGTGCTCTGTCGGTCCCGGAGGCTGGCCTCCCAAACACCCACGCCGCCCACAATGCCATGTGCTCCTCCCCAGGACGCCGGAGACCCCAAAGAAGGGCCCTGCAGCTCCTGAGAATAGTCCAAGCCCAGAGCCAGTCCCCTCAGAGGCCTTCCCAGGATCAGGGGTTACTGAGAGCCGCGATCCTGGTGAGAGTGGACAGAGGGCGAGGGGTGGAGGGAGGCCTTCCTGGCCCACGAGGGGCTATGGGTTGGAACCACTTCCCTAATCTGAGCCACCCCTGTGCTGTGTCCAGGGAGAGACCAAGTATTAAAAAAAAGAACTTTAACCTTTGCCCTCTCAGTGCCCTAGGACCACAATGCCAGGATTGGGCTGTTTTTGTTATTTTAAGCCACACCTTTGCCTCTCCAGGTTCTTATTGCCTTGGGAGGTGGACATGAGCCATCTGTATCGACACATGTCCTTGCTTTTCCAGCTTCCGGTTGTGTGCAGTCAATGGGGAGCCCCATAGGATTGGGGGGAGCAGGAGGAGGGCAGTGTTGGAGGAGGGTTACTGGGCTTTGCTGTGTTCTTCCACTGATGGTCACAGCTCCTGCCCGCCAGCCCCCTGCACGCAGCCCTCTTGGTCCCTGGGTCTGTAATGGTTCCCTCCTCTCAGCTCTCTTAGGCTGGGGAGTGAGGTGGGGGATGGAAGCCCAGTAACAACCCCAAAACACTGCACCATCCCTCCTGGTTTCCCAGCACCTGCTTACCCCTTGGTCAGTAGTCTGTTTATTAAACCTCCTTGAAAGATCCAACACGAATGACCACCTGCTTCCTGCTGAGACCCTGACAGAGCCAAACCGGGGCCCCGGGGGCGGGGAGCACTCACTGTGAATCCGATGCCCACAGTGGCCGAGAAGGAGCCGGGGATGAACTTGCCCTGGTCGAACTGGACCAGCAGAGATGTCTTCCCCACGCCACTGTCGCCCACCAGGATGGTCTGAAGGGAGCAACGGAGAGGCGGGAGCTGCAGTGTGAAGTAGGTTTCTGAGATGGTGTTGTGGCTGGGACAGTGGGCTCCTTGTAAACACACATATACATGTGCGCACACACACACAAACCCACACACAGACACATTCACACAGATGTACACATAGACAGAGGGTATGCACATACACACAACACGTACAGAGACACACTCTTACACGCAGATACACATAGATAGGGTGCACATACAAACACACACAGAGACACACTCATACACACAGATGCACATTCGCTGAAGAAGGCAGGAAAGCATAGAGGGAATGTTGTTTCACCCCAAGTTAAGAAACATCTGAGGTGACCATGAGAAGGTGCCTCTCAGGCGCCTAACCTCAGGGTCACAACTGCCCGCCCCCTCACCCCCCCCCCCCCCCCGCCCCGCTGGCTCTGCAATCCACCATTGGTGTGTTTGCACGGAGGCCACTTCACACAGGCAATCCCAGCCAAAAAGGAGCGTGGCAGAGACTTGGAGGCAGGCTTGTTTCTGGGGACACAGGACCCTCATGGCTGCTTTCGGCCTGGGAACCTCCTCATGGTTTTACAGAACCATCGGAGACTGCCTGGTGGCCTCTGTCCTTCACTTGGGGTCAGACCATAGTCTGAAGGCTCTCCCTGCCTCTCCTGGTTTCTACCTGGTGTTTCCCCTAATACTGTCCCTGCACATTGAGTTCCCTTTCCACACCTGCTTCCTGGGAGACCTGGACTAGCACAATGGGCCCTTAGTATGGGGAAGTCTAAAACAAGAGTGTCCTAGCCAGTTTGGCTCAATGAATAGAGTGTCTGCTTTTGGACTGAAAGGTCCCAGGTTCGATTCCGGTCAAGGGCACATGCCTGGGTTGTGGGCTTGATCCCCAGTCAAGCGTGTAGGAGGCAGCCAATCAATGATTCTCTGTCATCATTGTCGCCCCACGCAGCCTGCTGTTCAGATGTTTCTATCTTTCTCTCCCTCTCCCTTCCTCTCTGAAATCAATGAAAAATATATTAAAAAAACAACAACAAGAGTGTACAGGAAAGATCAGCATGTCAGGCCATATGCCGTGGGAAGAAAAGAGTTTGCACTTGGCCCTGGCACAAGGCCTCGGAGAGAACATTTCAAAGAGAAGTAGAGTTTGGGAAAAGAGGGGAAGGACACATTGTACTGGGGGGAAGAAGTGGAGACAATTAGCGTGGAAGTTCAGGTGCCGAAAAATTAATAAATAATAGTATAAGAATAAACTCTGGTCCTAGCCAGTTTGGCTCAGTGGATGGAGCGTTGGCCTGCAGACCGAAGGGTCCTGGGTTCGATTTTGGTCCAGAGCATGTACCTCAGTTTCAGGCTCCTCCCCAGCCCAGGCTCTGTGCAGGAGGCAACCAATTGATGTTTCTCTCACATCAGTATTTCTCTCTGTCTTTCCCTTTCTCTTCCATTCTCTCTAAAAACCAAGAGAAAAATATCCTCAGGTGAGGACTAAAAAAAAAAAAAGAATAAACTCTGTGTTTCATGTACTCACAACTGTAAACCTACTTTTGCCCCACCCTGTACACACACCCAAGGGCTGGTACCCAGCAGCCTCTCAGTGAGTGAATGAAGGGACAAATAGCATAAATGAGTGGATAAATGCCTTAGTTTCAAAATGGACAACAGTTACTTTGCAAGGCAAGCATCCAGGGGAAGAATAACAATGCACTAAAAATAGTTCATTCATTTTCCAGGAGTTATTTACTGAGCAACTACTATGTGCCCAATGTGGTTTTAGCCACTGGGAATACAGCCCTAAAATCCAGAGTGGGCGAGATGCAACTCACCGGGCTCCGTCACCTATGGACAGATTGGATTCCGATAGCAGATTAGCTGTAGTTGGCAAGTCTACACTGACCAAGAGGAGTGTGGGCTTGAAGTCGCTGTATGCATTTCCACCAAGACAAATACCTTGACAATATTTGTTTATAGGACATCTTTCCCCAAAGTTGACAACAAAAATCTATTGAGCAATGAGTGACATGAACTCATGTAACACATCAGCGACTCTGCGTGATTTCTGAAATAATCATGCATTTCTGCAGGAAGAGATAAAAGACATTAAAAGTGGTTATCTTGGGGTGGTGAGATTAGAGGGAATTAAAACTTTTTTTTTAACCTTATCTCTGTTTTCACAATTTTTTTTAAATCTCTCAATTTGTTTATGTGATGTATCACGTTTATTGATTTGTGGATATTGTACCATCCTTGCATCCCTGGGATAAATCCTACTTGATCATGGTGTATGATCTTTCTGATGTAATGTTGGATCTGATTTGCTAGAATTTTGTTGAGGATTTTGGCATCTATGTTCATGAGGGATATTGGCCTGTAGTTCTCTTTCTTTGTGTTGTCTTTATCTGGTTTTGGTATTAGGGTAATGCTGGCTTCATAGAATGAGCTTGGAAGTGTTCCTTCCTCTTGAATTTTTTGGAATAGTCTGAGGAGGATAGGTTTTAGTTCTTCTTTGAATGTTTGGTAAAACTCCCCTGTGAAGCCGTCTGGCCCTGGGCTTTTGCTTGCTAGAAGCTTTTTGATAACTGCTTCAACAATTTCCTCCATAGTTATCGGCCTATTGAGATTTTTAGATTCTTCCTGATTGAGTTTTGGGAGGTTGTATTTTTCTAGGAATATGTCCATTTCCTCCAGGTTGTCTAGTTGGTTGGAATAGAGTTGTTCATAGTGTGTTTCACAATTTATCTTCCTAACATGAACATGTATTGCTTTTGTAATTTAGACCAACTTCTTGTTTTGAATCACAAGCCACAGATGGTTCTAGTGGTCTAAGTGATACCATTGTAATTAGCTAATTAGCTAGGGTGTTATTGTTTTTTCAGTGTAAAATTTTTATTTTTAGAATTAGACAATTGACTCAGGTTAGATGATCTCAATTTTGTTGGCAACATCCAAAGCATCATAGCCAAGAGCCAGTCGAACACATGCCTTCTTCTCTCCATCAGGCCTGATCAGGGCATTGACCTTGGCCACCTCAATGTCATAGAGCTTCTTCACAGACTGTTTGATCTGGTGCTTGTTGGCCTTGACATCCACAAGGAACACAGCATCTTGTCTTCTAACTTCTCCATGGCTGACCTGGTAGTCGGGGAATTTGATGGTGACACAGTGGGCAAGCCCAGGAAAATTTGGGAATACATAATCCCCTACACAAAGGAGTTGGCTCTTATGACTGTTGGCTCTTGTTGCTCTGGGCTTCCTTGCATTCACCTGTATGGCCCACGACCACGTGGACCCCACATGCAATGGACTGATGGGTGCAGGGGGAGCACGAGCTAAGCCTGCCTGACTCTGAACTGCACTGCACGCACCTGGCAAGGAAACTGTGGACACCAGCCCGAGGGACGCCACAGCTAAACTTCTTCCTTGGTGGGACAAAGGGAAACAAGACCTTGGAAACTCTGGGAGTTAATTCCATGCAAATAAAAACCATTCATTCTCCCACACAAGTCTCAGAAAATGCTTTTTCTTGGGATATTGCAAAAAAGTCCACTCCCACGAGCAATGAGGGGAGATGAGGACCTCGCCCCACCGGTAACACAAGGTCTGTTCTCTTCTGAACCACATCTGAGAAAGAGGTGTGGGTGTGGGTGGGGGTCATCCTTGAGGAGCTGCGAGGGGAAGTCAAAGGGGCAGAGAGCAGCTGGGTGGACCGAAGCCAGGGGCAGCTAAAGGGGCAGAGTGAAGGGTGAGGCAGCTGCTGAAGGGCAGGTCTAGGTTTTGCAGGGTCTTCTCTACATTTTCTGTTGCCACAAGAAGGCTGCAATGAACCGTCCCAAACACAGGGGCACAGAGTGAGTCTGTGAGAGCAGTTTGATCTGTGTGGTGCTTCTGGGCTCAGGCGGGCTCCCTTGGGCGTTGAGGGTTGGCTGGCTGCTGGCGGGGGCAGCTTGGCTCTGCTCCACGTGTGTCTCCCTCCACCCAACGCTAGCCTGTGTGTCATCATGGCAGAGGCAGAGGTGAATGAGAGCAAGAGGGAACGACAGAGGCCTCCGCGGGCTGAGTCTGGAACTGGTGCACCGTTACTTCTGCTGGGTTTTCTTGGGAAAGTAGGTCACAGGTCTGGTCCAGACTCAAGGATGGGATGGGGGTGAGGCAGGGAGGGGATAGACCCTCCCCTTCAGTGAGAACAAAGGTGGAGTAAAGAGCAGAGGGTGGGGCCATCTATCACAGGCCTGACGCTTACACAATGTTGAGGCGGCCTTTAAGGAAAGAGGACCTACATCATGAATACAACATTGGGTACAGGGCTTTGAAAGGAGCCTGATCCGGTGAGGGGTGCTGCCGGTTAAGCTCCATCAGCCTCAGGGCAAATCTGCCTCTTCCTCACTTTCACAGAAGAGTGGGGAGCTTGAAGGCCCTCGGAGCAGAGCTGAGAGGGGGCGCCATGTCAAGCACACACATGCACACATGCACGCACACATACACGTAGGTGCTTAGTGCAGGAGGACTCTCAGATGGCCCGTTTCATCCCTTCTTTTATGTGGGAACCTGTGAGTCTGTGGAGGTAACTGACTCCTGCGGAAGTCAATGGCCAAGCCCGAACTAGGGCCGCAAAGAGTCTTTGAGGACACAGGGCCCCCAGCATATCCCACCTCTCCTGGAGTCCCCAGAGGCACTTGTTCAGAGGAGCAGTCTTGCTGTCGCTCAGAGACAAACAGGTAATAACTCCCGGCTCTGGACTCCAAGGGCAGCCTCCTCGGGTGGGCGGGGGTCGGGTGGCCCAGGATCAGGGGGCCCGGCCACAGGCAGAGCCCTGAGCAGCTCAGAGGCGGTTCACTCCCTGCACTCATGCCCAAGAAAGGCAAGGAAAGCTCCTGCCCCCTTGACTTCTCACCCCCATTGGAGAGCTGATCTTGTGAAGTGAAAGGCGGGCACTGGCCACTTCCTGGAAAAGCCCTGGCTAGTCAGTTTTTCTGTGCAAAGCACCCTCCCGCTCCCTTATTCGTTCCTGATTCGGAAGGAAGGCCTGAGGTCTCCCCTCGGGACTCAGTGGCTCCTCAAGATGTCAAAGGATGTGTGTGACACATGGCAAAAGTGGCTCCAGGAGCGAAATATGAGAAAGGCTCGATCTTTTCCTAACCTCTGAGCCCCACCCTGAGGGCTTGCTGGGATCCCAGTGGGGGAGGGAGATGGGGGGATGGGCACCAAGTTGTAGGAAAAAGAGAGTAAGACCTGCAGAACCAGTGCTTTTTCGCTCCTTACATCAGCAAAATAGGTTTTATTTTGGGGGTGGGGGGAGTGAGGAGCGAGGGAGAATAGCCAAGTGTAATGAGCTCGTTTATTTTTTTAAAAGATTATTGATTGATTGTTCTTTAGAGAGAGAGAGAGAGAGAGAGAGAGAAGAGAAACATTGATTTGTTGTTTCATTTATTTATGCATTCCCTGGTTGCCTCTTATATATGCCCTGACTGGGATCAAACTCGCAACCCAGGCATATCAGAACTACCCTCCAACCAACTGAGCCACCCGGCCAGGGCACAATGAACTGGTTTCTTCATTAAGGAGCTCTTGGCGTTACTGACAAATTTCTGGAAGATTCAGGCTGGGGTTGATATCCATGGGCCCTTACCTGGAGGGCGGGGCCACAGCAGTGAGTTTCTGGGATGTCCTCAGGACAGAGGCCCCTTTGCCCCTTGGACAGCAGGGGCCCTGTCTTTGAGCCCCTTTCTCTGCAGGCTGGGTTTTGATAGCCCCTTGGCCTGATCTTCATTCCAATCTCTGGTCCAGAATCTCTCCCCTGACTTTCTGACTTTGGCCCCAAGTCCTCCTTCACCCGCTTGAATTCCTGACCTTCTGGGCTCCTGAGAATCTGGCTACACCTGAAATTCCAGGTTTAGAATATTGTGTCCAATGCTTGGCTCTCTGTTGGAGCTGGGCTCCCCGCCTCCAGTCCAGAGGGTTGAGTAAGAGCCGGCCTGACCTGGTGGGTTTGTGTCTGCAATTTCTAGAAGACGGAGCAGCACTGCAAGTTCTCTTTCAGTTCTATTCACCAGTGAGTGAGTCTGTAGGTTGCACTTGCTGACTGGCTAGACCCAGGAGGACCCATGCGAGGCTGAAAATGTACCTGTTGATGGTCTTCCCTCCCTTCTTGTTGTATTCAGGTGAGTGGGGGCTGGGTCTGAACTCATGGGAAAAGCTTATGGGCAGGAGGAGCTGGCTGGCAGCAGGAGAAAGGGGCCCAGAAGGTGTCCTGCTGAGTAGACCCCATTTCTAAGTACTTCCTCCAAGCCATGAGCCCATGCGGCTCATCAACTCAACATCACCAGAGTTTCAGTGGCTACAGTTGCCAATGAAGAAATATGCAGCATGGCTTTCACATGAGCCCAGCAGAAGGCATAATTCCTAACCACCCCGGGGGCTGATAGTTCAAGATGGACAGCTGGATGGGGCCCATTGGTCAAAGCAGAGGAGCTCTGGCTGCTCAGGAGAGCTGATGAAGCTTTCTCCTGGACCTTCGAGACTGTGTTAGAAGCAAGGGAGGCGTTGGGAAAGGAGACTGTGTTAGAAGCAAGGGAGGCGTTGGGAAAGGAGTGAAGGTGGAAGGTGCTTGAGTGAAGGAAAGCAGGAAGGTTTCCAGACAGGGAGGGGGAGGTGATTCCAGGTCTTTGAGGCAGAAGGAAGTAGCAGAAGTTGCCGAGGGACTGGAAAAATCAAGAGGAGGTAGCTTGGTAGGGTGAAGAGGAAAGGAGGGGGACAGAGGGTTGAAGTGAACTTGAAGTTGATGGATACCACTGGTTTGATTAAAAATTAAGAGGATTGTCTTGAAATGTTGGAAGGCTTCAGGGCTTCGTCTTTGGGCTTCTTCTCTCTGTGGAGTCACTCCCTTGTTGATCTCCGCTCCTCTCTTGGCTTTAAATGCTCTCTGTATACAGATGACTCCCAATCCTGTATTCCTAGTCCCTGGACATCTTCCTAGATTCCAGAATCTTCTACCCAATTGCCCAGTGAATAGCTTCACTTAGATATTGACATTTCAAATGTGACCTGACCACTCCTTCCCCCTGGAATTCCTTTCTGTCCCACCTTTGCATTGGGAACCTCCATCCTTCTAGGTGCTCAGGCAAAACCTGGGCATCCATCTCCTCTCATATCCCATAATGACCCCTTGTCAATGTAAGACAGATTCTGTCTCTCCTCTAGTCAAAACCTTCCAATGACCTCCCATCCTACTTGGAGTAAAAATCCAGCTCCCTACTGAGCTACCAGTTGATCACTATCTGAGTTCTTCCACCACATCATTGCTCTGGTCTCTTCTCTATTCTGCTCCCCCTGGTTCAACCTCTTTATCACTGGCCTCTTAGATGTTCTTTGAACATGTTAGGCAACTCCTGCCTCAGGGCCTTTGCACTGCTATTCTCTTGAGCCACAGGTTCCAGTCCCTCACATCTTTGCTTCTCATGGAGGCCTTCATTGATGACCTTAATTACAATAACAATTCCTTTGCATCATTTTTCTCCACTGTCTGTCTCCTCCTTTCCCCCACCTTGATTGAATATAAGTTTTAGAGATATTTGCACCTATAAACATACCAAGTACAGATTAGACAAAAGGTGAGTTGAATGAGTGAATGTATCAAATGGTAATGAAGCTCTGTGACTGCTGAAACCACCCCACCCCTAGGCCAAATCTTTCTACTTTCACAGAACTGAACTATTGAGACTCTTAACATTCATTAGAGAGGACACACATTGCTCATGGGTATGTAAAATGGTGCAGCCACTTTGGAAAACAATTTGACATTCTTGAAAATGCTAAACATACGGTTATCATGTGACCCAGCAATTCCACTCCTGGGTAAATACCCAAGAGAATTGAAAATATATGTCCACGTAAAAAGTTGATGCAAATGTTCACCCCAAATAACCCAAAAGTGGGAACAACTCACATGTGCATCAACTGATGGATAAATAAAATGTGGTCTGTCCATACGATGGCTTGGCATGAGGATAGACAAAGGGATCAATGGGTCAGCAAGGGAAATCTATAAGTAACTCACATATTTACTTTTTGACAAAGAAACCAAAGCAATTCAGTGGAGAACATGGGATCAGTGTGATATGGACTCCGTAGTTGGCGTCACTGCTTTGGTCAAGGTCAAAGGCCCTCCACCCGGGGTGCTTGCTATGGAACCACTAGACCCACTAGGAGCAGTCTCTGCACAGCCAGGGGAGCGGGTGCAGCAGCTGGACCTCCTGAGGCCATCAGGGCAGGGCAGGAGCAAGCACACTCCTGTGGAAATGGGTCCGCTGGTACTTCCTCCCCATGAGACCAGCTTAACACAGAGATGCTGCAAAAGGACAAAGATTTACGGGTCCCGGGGAGCGGGAGGGAGTGAATTATAGGAGGTAATTATTGCTGAGAGTCAATGCCTTTGTTTCCTTGAGCTCTGCAGTGGTGCTGTGAGGTGATTTTTGAGGTGGCTCTGAGCCAGTACACTTTGAAGGACTAAGGTCTGTGTTGTGGAAGGTGAATTCCTTCCTTGACTCTGTCCCACTCATCAGGCCTTGGACTTGTTGGTGCTGTTCACAGTGCAGAAGGCTGCCGCCCGACCCTTGAGGCAGTGGTGCGGGAGGTGACAGATATATGGATTTGTGTTTTCCAGACTCATCATATATCATCTCGGGACCAAAAGAAGTGAGAGGCCAGGAGTGGCACTCATTGTCCGTGCACTGTCATTATGACCCAGGGTGGGAGACCTACAGGAAGTGGTGGTGTCGTGGGCATGACTGGTTTAGCTGTGAGGTCCTTGTTATAACCAATGGATCAGAGGAGGTGAAGAAGAACCGTGTGTCCATCAGGGACCATCCGAGAAGCCTCATGTTCACTGTGATCATGAAGGAGCTCAGGCGAGAAGATACAGACACTTACTGGTGTGGGATTGAGAGAACTGGAACTGACCATGGGGTCCCTGTTAAAGTGACCATTGACCCAGGTAAGAGTACATGCATGTGTGTCTGTGTCCTGGTCCCTGAGGTCCCTCTCCAGTGACTGAACTCACTCAGATGAACTGCCACAGAGGGGGTTGGTCCTGAGGTCTCAGGGAACCCCGGCTGCTCACTTAGGTTTGGAGGCTCAGGGTTTCTCTTAGATGCTCTTGGGGCTCCCGGGACCTCCCCAGGATGGAAGAAGCCTTTCTGGGCACATTTTTTCTCTGCACAGCTCATCGCCTGAGTCTGTTGCCCATAGAGACCACGGTGATCGCCCCAGTTTTAGCTTATGGGCTGAGGGAAGCCTCTTCTGTGGGAACCAATTCCTGCCAAGGCTTCCCTGGCCCCCCTGGTGCCCTGGTGTCCCTGCTCTTCCTGAAGGTTGGGGCCCGGGCTCATAGCCGCTGTTCCCACCCCTGTCCATATCTGGTCTCAGGCCTGGATAGCTGCCATGTGCAGCACGTTCCTTGTCTCACGGGATCTCGAGAAGGATCCTGAGAAGGAGCTCCCCCATCACAGGAACTTAATAACTTGTCCAAAGGAAAGGCTCTTCCTGAACATCGTGATTTTGCTCAGGACTGGCCTTGACCTTAGAGGTCATAGCTCTTGGGTATGTTAGTTACCTGGTACGTCCCCATTCTGCTCTTGTCCTTGCTGGATAAGGAAGATGGGGCAGGTATTGGCGGAGGCCCTGCCATAAACAGGGGGAGTGTTTAAAGTTTAGCTGAACTCCAGCTACCATTGACCTGAGGCAATCCTGGGCCCCCCTGAGCCTTCCAGGGCCTGTGTGATGATCCCTTGGACCTGTGCCCAGGTCTCCTACAGCCAAGGAGGCATGAGTGGTCCAGCTGGAGGCCCCTTCCCGTGTTCCTGCCCCAGGCTCTGCAGGCCAGGGCAGCCCACATTCCTCCCTGGCTCCGAGCTATGTGCAGGGCTGCGGGTGAGATAGCAGGAGATTGGAATGTAATCTGTTCTGTATGACAAGCAACAACTACAGTGCCGACCCCCAACCCCACCATCACCTCCACTGCCAACGTATTCACAGTACCAGACACCCCAGAAGACACCACAGGCTCCTCGACTGTGACCAGCCACTACTCTGATGTCAGGTAAGTCAGCTTGGATGCTGCTGTTCCCTCTGGCCCACTTGTCCCAGACTTCTCCAGTGTGCGGACCCTTTGTAGTCCCACGTCCCAGCCAGGATGCCAGGGGCCCTTCCACTTGCTCTCAGGCTGCACACTGTCCCCCACCGCCCCAATCCGGCGTCCTGGAGCTCAGTGCAATTTGGAGGTTTGTCGGTTCATTCACGCATCCATCCCACTTCCACTGAGTTAAATTCTCCTTGGCCGGCACTGTGTTGAGCTCAGGTCGCATGTCCCATGCAGAGCTCAGAGTGTGGGAGATGGAGGAGCAGGCAGTCAAGGCAGAAGGCATGGCCAGGGTGTGTGGGCACAGGGTCATGGGGCCACAATGTCCCCTGGTCCAAATTCTGGGAGAACAGGAAGGGCCTGGGGAAGTCCTGTTTTTGTTATGAATTCCTTGTTACTGTTATGGCAACAGCGGGGATCCTGACAATTCCTAGAGTCTCTAGACCACCTGGCAGCTCACAGAAGACTTTCTTGCCTGGTTTCCCCTTTTATGTGGGTCTGTGTCCCCATCTCTTCTTCT
Source organism: Ia io (assembly GCA_025583905.1). Classification (NCBI taxonomy): domain Eukaryota; kingdom Metazoa; phylum Chordata; class Mammalia; order Chiroptera; family Vespertilionidae; genus Ia; species Ia io. The sequence goes on from JAJQQW010000020.1 coordinate 4,014,394, forward strand.
TCTTTTAAGAACCCCAGTATTTCCTTCTCAGAAGAGCAAGCAAGGGCGAGAAGAGTAAGAAATGAGGAGAGCGGGTGGGGGTTGAGGGGCAGTGGAAGCCAATGCCAGCCTTGGCCATTTTCTTGGAATGAAATGGGGCTGTTATGGGATTTTGAGCACAGGAGGGAGATGCTGGAACTGTGGTTAAAAGCATTCCCTGGCTGCTGTGCTGATGATGAACTGTAGTGTGTGTGTGTGTGTGTGTATGCTGGAGGATGTAGGAGTTTCCTGTGCTGCCATAATGAAATAGCGCAAACTGGGTGGCTTACCACAAGACAAGTTTACTCTCCCAGCCCAGGAGGCCCATAATCTGAAGTCAAGGTGTCGAAAGGGTTGGATTCTTGGAGCTCAAGGGTGTGGGCCGATGGCAATGACCTTAGGCCCATTTCGGGGGAACGGACACTTCAGTGAAGTTCCCATGGTTTCCAAGGCGGCACTGAGCTGATGTGGGGGTAGAATCTGTCCCATGCCTCTGTCTTGGCTGTTGGTGGCCGGCAGTCCGTGGCACTCCCTGGCCTGTGGCTGAATCGCTCCAATCTCTGCCCCTGTTGTCACATGGTCTCCGTGACCGTGTCCCTGTTGCCCAGATTTTCCTTTTATAAGGACACCAGTCATTGGGCTAGGCCCACCCTGATCCAGTATGACATCATCTTGATCACATCTGCAAAGATCTTATTTCCAAATAGGTCATCTTCCCAGGTGCTGAGTGACATGAATTGTGGGGTGGGGGACACTATGCAACCAGGTCAGAGGACCAGGGAGGAAGCAGGGAGACCTTGCCGGTGCCTGTTGTCATACCACTTCTCTTAGGCTTCTAGACCCATTGAAACTACCCTGTGGAACCCTCCTCTCATTTAAAAACAACAACCATTTTTGAGGGCGCCCAGGCGTGGGGGTTCCCAGGCTGCAAACGGCAAGCCAGAAGGTGTGCGGCCCTGTCTGCTACCGGCTGGGTGGGAGAAGGCCCAAAGGCAGGAGGCGAGCAGGGTTCACAGGTGTCTTCTGTTGTTTCCAGTGGCGTCTACCTGAAGCTCTGCATCTCCCTGCCCCTCTTCATCGCTCTGGTGCTGCTTGTCTTGGTGGCAGCCTCACTGTTGGTGTGGAGAGTGGTGAAGCGACAGAAGGAAGGTGAGAGGACCTGGCTGGGGCTGGGCTGGGTGGGAGTGTGTGGGCCCATGTCGACAGGGTTGGCTCCCTGGAGCTCAAGAGTGTGGACCAATGGCAATGACCTCACGCCCATATCAGGTGCGCAGATACTTCAGTGAAATTCCTGTGGTTGCCAAGGAGGTCCTGAGCTGACATGGGGGTTGGGAAAAACACACACACACACACACACACACACACACACACACACACACACAGACACACACACACACGTAAATGTGCACACACCTGCATGAGCACACACACATGCATGCAACACAACACACTGCGCGCGCACACACAGATAACACACACGTGTAAACGCAGATTACATGTATGCACACACATGCGTGCATGCACACGGGTCATACACAGAGTCCTCTGTTGTTTTTTAAAAAGGTTGGTTGAGATTCCTACTTTTGCTCCTCCTCCGCCCCAGCCATTCACTCACAAGCCAGCATCATCCAACAGGGGATGTGGCCTCAAACAAACCCTCCTCCTGTCTGGCTCCCCTTCCACATCCTCACATAATGGCACCGCCCCCTTCCCAGAGCCCACTGGGACCTGCGCTCTCTCTCATGGGGTCCTCTCCAGCCCTTCTCCCTCCCCACATCCTGGGGGATCTTATAATCTGGGAGGAGGAAACCTAGCCCTGTTCATCATGTTTTCTCCCAAGTGCATTGTCCATAACTCATGTTGTAGGTACTTTCTGTGCTCCTCAGTATCTAGACTTTTGAAACTAAAAATCTGGGGGGAAAACGTCTTGTTTCTTTGTTGTCTCTAAAGCTGGTAGGCGAGGGGAGGGCCACAGGACAGACTGAAATGGGAACCAGCGAACACCTGAAAGCCGGTCCATCTGGTGCTAACCCAGCTTGAGCACCCCTGGATCTCCACAGATGACTTTTACTGATGGGTACCCGTGTGTCAGGCACAGCCAGGCGCCGGCCATGCCAACAAGGGCAGGCTCAGCCACCCAGCAGCCCTCAGCCCTCAGCCCACAGCCCACCTGAAGTCTAACCAGAATTCGGTGGGACACAGGCGATGAGACGGACATACATCAAGTGCAGTGAGAGCTGGGGAGAGGGGACCAGACAGCCGGGCGGCTGGGGAAGGTCGGTGTGAATGACGCATGAGGTAGAGCTCCCGGTAGCATTACAGGCAGAGCTTCTGGTTGACATTACAGGATGATCCTGGGATGGCAGTGAGGGCTGGCTGGGCCCCCCAATCAGCTGATGTCACAGTTCTGTGATGAGGGGAACAGAGGAGCTGAGGTCCCCTTATTTTTTAAGTTGAGAAATGGAAGCCCAGAGAGGGGAATGCCCCACGTCACAGACTGTGTCATCTGCAGAGTCAGAACTGGAACCAGGTCTCCCTTCTGGAGCCTCATTCACCTCTTTTCTTTTCTTTTTCTCTCCCCAGACCTGGGGACCCTCCCACTCTCAGGATGAGCTTTCTAATTCTGGTTGTTTTTGTCTTTTAGCTGCTGGGATATCCCCAGAGCAGGTAAGAGAGTTCCTGAGGTCAGACCGGATATACCAGATGCACGTTCCCCCTCTGTTCTTATTTTCTATCTCAGGGGCCCCGAGGTTCAAATGTGTCAGACACACCATGTGCCCAAGTGTCCAGATCCTCCCAGATGCAAGGCCTGGATGAACGGAGGGGGTGCTGGAAACAGCCAGGAGGGAGGGGCAGGTGTGGGAGACTGGGAGGTGGGGGCTGCAGGGGAAGCTGGGAGAGGAGGGGCCAGGGCAGCAGAGGGGCTGGTGATCTTCTGCGGAAGAGGAACCCGGGCTTCCTCTCCCAGGAGCTCCAGCCCCCGGAGAACAATGTCTACTATGCCAACCTGCCTTGGAAGCAGACAGGAACGCTGCCCAGCTCCACCAGGAAGAGGGCCCCCACACAGCCCTCCTCCTCTGCCCAGGATGACCCGGGGGAAGTCGAGTACATCACCATGGTGGGTACTTAGTGGGGGTGCTGTGGGTCTTGGATACATCATCCCTGCTTTGAGGATGGACTTTCTCCCGCCCCTGTGGGCACAGAGGAGGGTGGGTGCTGGGCAAAATCACAGCCATTGAAAGACTTGCCTGTTGAGCTCTGCCAGGCGCTTGGCCTTCGGAAGTGTCTCCATATCAGGTCTCCACATGGGGGACTGGGAGCCTGGTCAGTGGAGACCCAGACTGGCCCAGTGACCTGGGAGCACATGCAGAACGTGCTGCCCTGGCATGGAACTGAGGGAGTCTCTGCTGTGGCTGGAGCTCAGGGTGCCCTGCAGGGAGGAGGGAGGCGGGGCTGGAGGGCCTGGGAGTGGACTTCAGAGTTCCTGAGGGGCGTGTCCCCCAGCCTCAGGGAGGCCTCCTCATCCATGAGCACCCCTCCCCCCGCAGCCGCCCTGACCTGTGCGCGTCTTTGTTACAGGCCCCCTTTCTGGAGACAGACATTTCCTATGCGGCTCTGTCTCTGGACACCTTGGATCAGGACTCAATCTACAGCAACACGCAGGACCTCATCACCCCCTTTCCCAGCAGGAGCCAGGAGGAGCTCATCCAATTCAGTGCCATCAGGAAGCCTTAGCTGTGCTGAGGACCCCCTGTCCGACCCAACATGAGGCCTGTCAGCACGTTCCTGCCTCCTCTGCTTTCTGCTCCCAGTCCTCTCATCATCCCCAGACCGGAACTGGGCTCCAAGCCTAGTCTAGGAGGCTTCTGGGAAATAGAAAGGGGTCTCCCCATATCCCTTCCTCTCCCTCATAGTTTGGGAAGAGACTGGGCTATGATCTGTGGCAGCTGAGGGAGGAATAATGATGATCATGACAATAATAGTAACGAACCTTTATTTATTGCTGCCGTGTGTGGTGGGATGAATAATGATTCTATGTGTGCTAATCTCCAGAACCTGTGAGCGTTAGCTTCTATGGCCATAGCGGCTGGGCAGATGTAATGAAATGAAGGATTTGGGGAGGGGGAGATTATTCTGCATTATCCTGGCAGGCCCTAACTAGAATCACAAGGGTCCTCCTTACAAAAGGGAGGCAAGAAGGTCACAAGAGAAGGCGCTGTGATGACGGAAGCAGAGGTTGGAATGATGCGGCCAGGAGCCAAGGAAAGCTGTCGCCTCTAGAAGCTGCAAAAGTCAAGGCCTGGATCTGTCAGAAGGAGCCAGCCTTGGGGAGACCCTGACTCCAGAACGTACGAGAATCAATGTACCTTGTTTACATGAAGCCACCAATGGATGCGGCAGCATTGGACACAAACGCCCTATTGCGGCGGGTGCTCTTTCCTAAGTGCACCCCCTACAGTACCTCGTTCCATCCTCACAGCAGCCCTACCAGGCCCCTGCATTTCTGCCCTGTCCTGCGGTCCAGAGAGGGTCAGTGACTTACCAAGTGTTTTCACCAGCAAGCGGATGAGTTGGAATTTGAACTTGGGCATTTTGTCTCCAGAGTCTGGGCCACCACCCTGCACTGTGGGTCTAGGGAGGATAGTGTGTGTGTGTGCGTGTGTGTGTATGTGTGTGTGTGTGTGTGTGTGTACACGTTCAGGCACATGCATTCACACAGGGATAGTTAGGGAATATTTACAAACTCCGGACTCACCATGCTTCTTCTAGAGTCCTGGTAGCCCTCTCTCCAGAGCATGTCCAATCCCATTGTCTCCATGGTGACCAGCCTCATCCAAGCTACCATCCAGTCCCCTGGCTGGAGTCCCTCTTTCCATCTGTGTCCATTCTCCCAGCAGCCAGACCTGCTCACTCCCTGCTTATCACCCTCAGTGGCTTCTTCTGTAGCCTGTGAGGCCACTGGGACCCATGGTCCCTGCCTGCCCCTAAGACCCTGTCTCTGCCAACTCTCCTGCCCCTCGCTGTCCTTCATCTCCAGGGGCCTTCCTGCTGTCCTCTAACAGGATAAGGCTTGTTCCCATCTCAGGGCGTTGGCAGGTGCCTGCTCTTCTTTCTGGAACCCTCTTCTTGCAGCTGGATGAATAGTTACCTACTGTTCATCATCACATCTCAGCTCAAATGTCCCCTCTTCGAGCGGCCTTCCCTGACCACCCTAGTGGGTGCAGTCCCCACGATGCCTCTGATTTTTCTCTGTCACATTGCCCTGCTTCGCTTCCTTCATAGCATGCACTGCTTCATGAATTTTATTTGTGTGTTTGTTGATCCTCACCCGAGGACATATATTGTTTCCATTGATTTTCTTAGAGATAGTGGAAAAGATGGGGACACACACACACACACACACACACACACACACACACACACACAGAAATGCAAATAAGAGGAGGGAGCAGAGATTGGCATCAAGGTCAGGGAATAGGAACCACTTGCTAGGGGGACAATGGAGCTGCACTTATTTAAACAATTATACCATTATTTCCCCTGGGAAGGATGGACCCAGGCTGCACCCAGCTGGGAAGAGCATTGCCCGCGTGCTCTGCAGGTGAGCAGAGGAGCTGCCACTTCCATCCTCCCCTGTGGGCCCCAGGGAGGGCTTATCTGGCCTGAGCGGGGAGGTGGAGACAGGAGCAGGCCGGGGTAAATTTAGAGCCACTTCAAGTGTCCGTTCAACACTTCCCCCACCGGGTGCTCACCTCTGGCTGTTTACTTCCAGCCAAGCTGGGTTTCCTGCCCTGAAAATGGAGGAAGTCAGAGCCCTTTCCCAGAGCAGCTTGTAAGAGGAAACATCAGCACACCAACAGTCATGCGTTTCAGGAACTTTCTCACAAAAGGTCCCAGGGACTCTGCACGAGAGGGGAGCGTGCAGAGGGGGAAGCCTGCAGAGTGTGGAAAATGACGTTGGGGGGTTGGTCTGAGTCACCATCCTTTACTGCTCAGACTGTCCAGGAGGACCAGCCAGCGCCACACCCCATGCCAGCTGCCTGCCCTGGGGTCTGGGCAGGACCCACAAGCCAGCAATCACCAGTGATGTAACCTGCACTTCATCTATTTATCTGAAAGTCTCCCAGCTTTCCAGCAAGAGGAAAACAAGCTGCCGGAAACATTCTACAGGGAGTGGAGCCGCTCACTTTTCTGGGCTTTCCACCATATAGCAATTCTCTCCTGGCAAGTTTCTAGGACTATTTGACACAACATCTGGCTGCTCTGTCAAAACATGAAATGATTCTTCCTCCTCCATATTGGTAACCTCTGGGGAGGAAGAAAGAGGGAGTGTGTGGGACGGGGTATGTGGGGGGAGTTCTGGGAGGCTGGAAGGTTCCATCTCTTTACCTTGGTAGTGGTTGCTCAGAGGTGCTCACTTTTGATAATCCATCAGGGTGTACCTGTAGGACTTGAGCTTTTCTTGTGGTTGCTATACTTGAATAAAAAGTTTATTTAAAAATCATTCTTCCTAGCAACTATGGTTGGAGGGGAGCCTACATCCCATGGTCACTGTATGCTAATGAAACAGCAGGAATTACTATACAGCAAACTTAAAAGATAAGACAAATACATTGATACCCTGCCCCTTTTACAAATGGATTTTTAAGCGGATGACAATAAAAAAGTCATGCACAATAACGAAATAAAATTAGGTGGAGGTAGTCAGCATTATCATAGGAAGAAAAACTTTCTACCCACATCTGTCACTCTGTTGGGCACCCAGAAGGTTTAAAGCCAGCTTCTTCTCTCAAGATGCTCACACCCAAGCTGAAAACACCAGGCACTTATTAGCAGTTTGTTGATCTTTCCCAATGTGTTGATCAGTAAGCCCAAAGGATGTGAAAGTTCTCATGGGTCACGTTCCGCATTTCATGTGTGAGTAACTGAGGTGGGAAAAACCATACTTGATCAACAATTTGAAAACTGTGACCTCCAAGTCTTAACCTTTCAAAAGGAATATTTCTATCCTTATAAGATGGCTTAAGCTTGGACCCATATATATCTAGTCACCAGGATGCTTTTGTAATTGACTGGTAATTATGTTCCTCTGCTTGTGTACACTGTCTATAAAGGTTAGACTCAAAAAACACAGATTTGATAAGAATTTACTTCAAACTGTAATGGTTTTAAAACTTTCAGACTGGGGCAGTTGTTATAAATTCTCCTTTTCTATACCCCACGGGTTCAGAGGCCTGGAGGGAGAAGTCACATGGACTGTTCAAATCTACAGACCTGCTCCCTCCAATAACCGATCTTCCTTTATCTGTGTCAGAAGTAGCCAGCATGACACAGGGCTGTGCGTCTGAAACTTTAATGTGTATATTTGTTTCCTAAGGATCCTGTTAAATTACAGATGCAGATGCAGCAGATCCGGGGAGGAGACTGAGGTTTCAGCTCTCTAACAAGCTCTCAGACGATGCTAATGCTGCTGCTCTATGGACTTGTACAGAGAAGACATATTAGACACAGATTCAAAATTCCTGGCTTCTAGTATCAGCTCTGCCACTTTCTACCTTGTTTCCTTGGACAAGTCACTTTGGCTCTCTGGACTTCAGTTTCCTCAAATATAAACTGTGCAACAAGGGAAGAGGGTGTGTGGGTTTGTGTGTGTGTGCATCAATGAAATTTTCAGAAGGGTATTTTGATTTTTAATTATCTCCAAGTACAGAACAATTCACAGCCTCTCCAGGGACCAACGAATAAAGTAATATTAGCAAAGTAGAAACGGTAAGGATGGAATAAGGAGTAATGAGGATCCACAGTGGCTTCTTGCAGCAAATAGAAGGTTCTGATTCTTTCAAAGCAATGGGTGGTGGATGAAAAGTGTTGCCTAGAGCGAGGCTGCCACTTCCCCCAACAATCGCTTCAAGAGTCGACCTGCGTTACTGAGAACTGAGTTGCATAAGGAACTTGAATGAGGGAAGCCACGGATGAATAAGAACTTTGAAATGAGCAAACAGTTTCAGGAGGATATGAGCAAGTTAAGGCTGGAGGGCAGGTTTCTGGAGTCATGAGGGAGTCTGGTTTGAAAACAACAGGTTTTGTTTTTGTATTTTTTTCCTGCTGCAGATAATTTCTGTGTCTAATTTTAACCAAGTTGGAAGTGAAAGTTTTCATGGGCCACATGAGAGGTCTTTGACCACAACTATAGGACCTAACAGGGTTGGAGCTGGGGTGGGAAGACAAACTGCCTCCCCAACAACCGTTCAAATGGTTGAGAGGCAAGAGGGGGTGAATGAGAAAGGGACACCGGCGATTTAAATGAATGAATGAAGCTCCTGGTGATCTGAACCTCTGGCAGCGGCCCCTCCCCCAAAGCACACGCATCTCTGGTTTGGGCAGTAAACAGGATCCAACAGAAAGGGCTCCCTAGGCTCACAGATACGGGAGAGATTTTTTTTTTTTAACTCCCCAAGCCAAGTCAGGGGAACAGAGAGAACTCCTGGTGAGGGTGCCTTCTCCCGGCGTTGGGACGGGGCGGGGGCCTGGAGGGGAGTCTTACCTTATGCAGGACATGCTCATGGAAGTCAGGGCCAGCTCCCCCCTGGTAGGAGTTGAGTCTCTGCAGGTCCGTGTCCGGCTTGGAGCCCGCTGCTCCCGCTCTCCCGCGTTCTGCGTCAGAGCTTCCGGAAGCTGGGTCCAGGCTCCAGGCTCAGCTGGGTGCTGCAGGCTCGGGTCTAAGTCCCGAGGGTCGGGTCGGGCCGGGCCGCATCCGGGTTCAGCACTGGACAGCTCCTGCGGCACCTTGGAGGTTACCTGGAGCGCAGGTCTGAGACCGTGGCCTTTCAGCACAGCGATGCCACCCCTGTGAGCCCGGGACCGGAGTTCTGACACCTGGTTGGTCTGTCTAGTGACTCCAGGATGCGGGGAGGGACGCCAGCTTTCAGTCTAGCCAGTGGCCCGTGCGTAGCTCATGCAGCTATGGGATCTCCGGACGCTCAGCGACCCGGCTGCATCCGCAGGGCATTGCAGTCCAGGAGCTCACGGTTCCTGATTCTCAGTGAAGGAGCATCCTCGTCACACTGTCACACCACGCAGCTCAGTTCTCCCCCAGGGTTTGCAGAGGCGAAGTCCTGAGACGCTGGCGCTGCTTCTCTGTTCTCCTTGGACATTTGGGACCACTTCCCCAATCTCAGCGGTCCCCGTGCTGTGTCCAGGGAGAACCCTAGCTAAAAACGGAACTTTAACCTTCGACCTACCAGCGCCCTAGGACCACAATGCTATGATTAGACTGTTTTTACTTTTTTCAATATTTTTAAAATTGATTTCAGAGAGGAAGGTAGAGGGAGAGAGAGACATATCAATGATGAGAGAGAATCATTGATCAGCTGCCTTCTGCACGCCCCCTACTGGGGATAGAGCCTGCTACCTGGCATGTGCCCTGAAGGGGAATCAAACCATGACCTCCGGGTTCATAGGTCGACATCCAACCATTGAGCCACACCAGCTGGGCACGATTGCACTGTTTTTAAATTTTCAAGCCATGACTTTGCCTTCTGATTGCATTGGAAGGTGCCCCTGAACAATCTGTATTGATATATTCCCTTGCTTTCCAGCTTCCGGTTGTGTGCAGTCAATGGGGAGCCCCATAGGATTGGGGGGAGCAGGAGGAGGGCAGTGTTGGAGGAGGGTTACTAGGCTTTGCTGTGTTCTTCCACTGATGGTCACAGCTCCTGCCCGCCAGCCCCCTGCATGCAGCCCTCTTGGTCCCTGGGTCTGTGATGGGTTCCCTCCTCTCAGCTCTCTTAGGCTGGGGAGTGAGGTGGGGATGGAAGCCCAGTAACAACCCCAAAACACTGCACTATCTCTCCTGGTTCCCCAGCACCTGCTTACCCCTTGGTCAGTAGTCTGTTTATTAAACCTCCTTGAAAAATCCAACACGAATGACCACCTGCTTCCTGCTGAGACCCTGACAGAGCCAAACCGGGGCCCCAGAGGCTGGGAACAACTACTGTGAATCCGATGCCCACAGTGGCCGAGAAGGAGCCGGGGATGAACTTGCCCTGGTCGAACTGGACCAGCAGAGATGTCTTCCCCACGCCACTGTTGCCCACCAGGATGGTCTGAAGGGGGCAAGGAGAGACGAGAGCTGCAGAGTGAAGGAGGTTTCTGAGATGGTGTTGTGGCTGGGACAGTGAGCTCCTTGTAAACACACATGTACATGTGTGCACACACGCATAAACCCACAGACACATTCACACAGACGCACACATGGACAGAGGGTAGGCAGATACACAGAGACACACTCTTGCACACAGGTACAGTCTTGGCATCACTCAGAGACAACCAGATAATAACTCCGGGCTCTGGACTCCAAGGGCAGCCTCCTCGGGTTGGCTGGGGCAGGAGGACCCAGGATCAGGGGCCAGGCCACAGGCAGAGCCCTGAGCAGCTCCGAGGCTGTTCACTCCCTGCTCCTATGCCCAAGAAAGACAAGGAAAGCTCCTGCCCCCTTGGTTTCTCAGGGCCGTCATTTCCCCTAGAAACTAAACACTCTCCTGTTTTCAGAGACCCTGGGCAGAGGATGTGCTTGCGGAGAAGTGGGGTCACAAGGCTGAGCAAGCTCTCACCCCGAATGGATAGATGATCTTGTGAAGTGAAAGGCCGGCTCTGGCCACTTCCTGGAAAAGCCCTGGCTAGTCAGCTGCTGTGTTTTTTTGTGCAAATAACCCCCCCTCCCCTGCTCTCCTATTTGTTCCTGATTAGGGTAGGAAGGCAGTAGGTCTCACCTCGGGACTCAGTGGCTCCTCAAGATGTCACAGGGTGTGTGTGGCACATGGCAAACGTGGCTCCAGGAGCGAAATATGAGAAAGGCTCTATCTTTTCCTAAACTCTGAGCCCCACCTGAGGGCTTGCTGGGATCCCAGTCGGGGAGGAAGTTGGGGTATGGGCACCGAGTTGCAGGAAAAAGAGAGTAAGACCTGCAGAATGTGTGTGCTGGTTTGTTTTCCATTTTTAAAAAATTATTTATTGATTGCTTTTGAGAGAGAGAGAGAGAGAGAGAGAGAGAGAGAGAGAGAGAGAGAGTGCCAGAGCACAATGAACCAGTTTCTTCATTAAGGAGCCCTTGGCATTACTGACAAGTTTCTGGAAGATTCAGGCTGGGGTTGATATCCATGGGCCCTTACCTGGAGGGCGGGGCCACAGCAGTGAGTTTCCGGGATGTCCTCAGGACAGAGGCCCCCGGCCCCTTGGACAGCAGATGCCCTGTCTTTGAGCCCCTTTCTCTGCAGGCTGGGTTTTGATAGCCCCTTGGCCTGATCTTCATTCCAATCTCTGGTCCAGAATCTCTCCCCTGACTTTCTGACTTTGCCCCCAAGTCATCCTTCACCCGGTTGAACTCCTGACCTTCTGGGCTCCTGAGAATCTGGCTACACCTGAAATTCCAGGTTTAGGGTATTGTGTCCAATGCTTGGCTCTCTGTTGGGAGCTGGGTTTCCCACCTCCAGTTGAGAGGATTGTGCAAGAACCAGCCTGATCATGTGTCTGCAATTTCTAGAAGATGGAGCAGTACCGCAAGTTCTCTCTTTAGAGAACCCTCGTGGCTCTGGGCAGGGAGGTATTACTTAAAATCTTATTCACAATAACTATGAAACCTTGCCCATTACACCTACTTCCTCTTTTAGTTCTATTCACGCATGGCAAGTGGCTGGAGGCGGAAGTGTGAGAGTGACTGTAAGTGAAAGCAGAAGGGTTGGAGGATGAAGGAGCCGAGCCTGTAGTTGGGTCTTGCTGAGGGGCTCGACCGAGGGGGACCCGTGCGAGGATGAAAATGAACCTGCTGCTGCTCTTTCCCCTCCTCTTTTGGGTTCCAGGTAAGTGGGATCTGTGTCTGAACTTGTGGGAAAAGCTTTTGGGCAGGAGGAGGTGGCAGCAGGAGGAGCTGGCTGGTAGCAGGAGAAAGGGGTCCAGAAGGTGTCCTGCTGAGAAGTGGACCCCATTTCTAAGTATTTCCTCCAAGAAATGAGCCTGTGCGGTTCATCTACTCAGCTCATCACCAGAGTTTCAGTTGCCAATGAAGAAATATGCAGCATGGCTTTCACACTGAGCCCAGCAGAAAGGCGTAATTCCTAACCACCCTGGGGGCTGATAGTTCAAGATGGACAGTGGGATGGGGCCCATTGGTCAAAGCAGAGGAGCTCTGGCTGCTCAGGAGAGCTGATGAAGCTTGCTCCTGGACTTTTGTGACTGTGTTAGAAGCAAGGGAGGCGTTGGGAAAGGAGTGAAGGTGGAAGGTGTTTAAAGGGCAGGAAAGTAGGAAGGTTGCCAGACACGGAGGGGGAGGTGATTCCAGGTCTTTGAGGAAGAAGGAAGTAGCAGAAGTTGCCGAGGGACTGGAACAATCAAGAGAAGGTAGCTTGGTAGGGTGAAGAGGAAAGGAGGAGGACAGAGGGTTGAAGTGAACTTGAAGTTGATGGATACCACCGGTTTGATTAAAAATTAAGAGGACTGTCTTGAAATGTTGGAGGGCCTCAGGGCTTGGCCTGTGGGTTTCCTCTCTCTCTCTGGAGTTACTCCCTTGTTGATCTCCTCTCCTCTCTTGGCTTTAAATGCTCTCTGTATACAGATGACTCCCAATCCTGTATTCCTAGTCCCTGGACATCTTCCTAGGTTCCAGAATCTTCTACCCAATTGCCCATTGAATAGCTTCACTCAGATGTTGACATTTCAGATGTGACCTGACCACTCCCTCCCCCTTGAATTCCCTTCTGTCCCACCTTTGCGTTGGGAATCTCCATCCTTCTAGGTGCTCAGACAAAACCTGGGGACATCCATCTCCTCTCATATCCCATAATGACCCTTTGACAATGTAAGCCACATCCTGTCTCTCCTCTAGTCAAAACCTTCCAATGCCCTCCCATCCTACTTGGAGTAAAAATCCAGCTCCTTACTGAGCTACCATGTGCTCAACATCTGAGTTCTTCCACCACATCATTGCTCTGGTCTCTTCTCTATTCTGCTCCCCCTGGTTCAACCCACTTCAGCTACAATGAACTTTTAGAGTTCTTTGAACATGTTAGGCACACTCCTGCCTCAGGGCCTTTGCACTGCTATTCTCTTGAGCCACAGGTTCCAGTCTCTCACATCTTTCAAGTCTTTGCTTCTCATGGAGGCCTTCATTGATGACCCTAATTACAATAACAATTTTTTTTGCATCATTTTTCTCCCGTTTGTCTCCTCCGTTCCCCCACCTTGATTGCATATAAGCTTCAGGAGGGCAGGGATTTTTTTGCACTTACAACCATACTAGGTACAGATGAGACAAATAGTATGAGTTAAATGAGTGAATGTATCTAATGGAGAGAAAGCCATATGATTGTTGTAACTACCCCACCCCCAGACCAAATCTTTCTACTTTCATAGAAATGAACTATTGAGACTCTTAACGTTCATTAGAGAGGACATACATTGCTCATAGGTATGTAAAATGGTGTAGCCACTTTGAAAAACAATTTGACATTCTTGAAAACATGTGGTTATCATGTAACCCAGCAATTATACTACTGGGTAAATACCCAAGAGAATTGAAAATATACGTTCATGTAAAAAGTTGGATGCAAATGTTCATGGCAACATTATCTCTAATAGCCCTACAGTGGGAAAAACTCACATGTGCATCAACGGATGCATAAATAAATATAATGTGGTCTGTCCACACGATGGAATTTTTTAAAGCACTCTTCTTTTTTTTTTTTTAATATACTTTTTATTGATTTGGAGGGGAAGGAAGAGGGAGAGAGAAACATTGATCAGCTGCCTCCTACACATCCCCTACTAGAAATCAAGCTCAAAACCGGGCATGTGCCATGACTTGGATTGAACCATGACCTCCTGGGTCATAGGTTGACACTCAACCATTGAGCCACACAGGGCAGGCAAAGACTCCTTAAGTTTTAAGAAAAATGAAAATACTATATATCAAAACTTAGACAACATAGCCAAAGCTGAATTCAAAAGTAAATTCTTAGGAAAAATTCTAACAGTTGCCCGAAGAGTTCCACAGAGTTACTCTGTGAACCAGCAATTCCATTCCTAGGTATATAGCTGAGAGAATTGAAGACACACATCCAAGCAAAAAAGTGTATAGGAACGTTCATAGCAGCTGGACCTCCTGAGGCCATCAGCGCAGGTCAGGAGCAAGCACACTCCTGTGGAAATGGGTCCGCTGATACTTCCTCCATGAGACCAGCTTAACACAGAGATGCTGCAAAAGGACAAAGATTTACGGGCCACAGGGAGCAGGAGGGAGTGAATTATAGGAGGTAATTATTGCTCAGAGTCAATGCTTTTGTTTCCTTGAGCTCTGCAGTGGTGCTGTCAGGTGATTTTGAGGTGGCTCTGAGCCAGTGGCACTTTGAAGGACAAAGGTCTGTGTTGTGGCAGGTGATTTCCTTCCTTGACTCTGTCCCACTCATCAGGCCTTGGACTTGTTGGAGCTGCTCAAAGTGCAGAAGGCTGTGGCCCTGGTCTCGGGGTGGGGACGTGGGGGTAAGGTGACAGGTACATGGATTTGTGTTTTCCAGGCTCATCGATTGACATCACGGGTCCAGAAGAAGTGAGAGGTCTGGAGAGGGGCGTCTTGACCGTGCAGTGTCGCTATGACCCATATTGGGAGGCCCACCTGAAGTGGTGGTGTCGAGGGGCTGATTTTAGAAGCTGCAAGATCCTTGTTAAAACCAGTGGATCAGCGTTTGTGGTGAAGGAGCGTATGTCCATCAGGGACAATCGAACAAACCACACATTCACTGTGACCATGAAGGAGCTCAGGCGAGAAGATACAGACACTTACTGGTGTGGGATTGAGAGAACTGGTTATGACCATGGGGTCCCTGTTAACGTGATCATTGACTCAGGTAAGAGTATGTGCATGTGTGTCTGTGTCTCTTCAGGGCCTGCTCTGTTCTCGTCCCTGAGGTCCCTCTCCAATGACTGAACTCACTCAGATGAACTGCCACAGAGGGGGTTGGTCCTGAGGTCTCAGGGAACCCCGGCTGCTCACTTGGGTTGGGAGGCTCAGGGTTTCTCTTAGATGCTCTTGGGGCTCCCGGGACCTCCCCAAGATGGGTAAAGCCTTTCAGGGTGCATTTTTTTCTCTGCACAGCTCATCACCTGAGTCTATTGCCCATAGAGACCACGGTGATGGCCCCAGTTTTAGCTCATGGGCTGAAGGAAGCCTCTTCTGTGGGAACCAGTTCCTGCCAAGCTTTCCCTGGCACCTCTGGTGCCCATGTGTCCCTTTTCTTCCTGAAGGTTGGGACCCGGGCTCATAGCTGCTGTTCCCACCCCTTGTCCATATCTGGTCTCAGGGGGAAGGAGGCCCAGCACAGGTGGGGTGCTGTGGTTCACTCCTGAGGTCTGGAAAGGCCTCCACAGCCAAAAAGTTGCATTCTGGGCGCCTGAAATCCCATCATGAGCCATTGATGCATCTGGGCTCAGGGACATGCTCTTCCTAAGACCTTCTAGAATAGATGCTCCTGGGAGAATCTGGGTGTGAACAAGTGTATCTGTTGGGCTCTGCTTCTGCTGACCCTCAGACAGCCAGTACCAGCTCACAGCGCACTTATGGCCGGGAGGGAACACACTCATAGCGCCCCCACCACACCTGGAACCCGGGAGGCCTGGATAGCTGCCAAGTGCAGCACCTTCCTTGTCTCATGGGACCTCGAGAAGGATCCTGAGAAGGAGCTACCCCATCACAGAAACTTAAAATTTGTCCAAAGGAAAGGCTCTTCCTGAACATCGTGATTTTGCTCAGGGCTGGCCCTGACCTTAGAAGTCATAGCTCTTGGGTATGTTAGTTACCTGTCATGTCACCATTCTGCACTTGTCCTTACTGAATAACTAAGATGGGGGAGGTATTGGCGGAGGCCATGCCATAAACAGTGGGAGTGTTTAAAGTTTAGCTGAACTCCAGCTACCATTGACCTGAGGCAATCCTGGGCTCTCTGAGCCTTCCAGGGCCTGTATGATGACCCCTTGGACCTGTGCCCAGGTCTCCTACAGCCAAAGAGGCATGAGTAGTCCAGCTGGAGGCCCCTTCCCATGTTCCTGCCCCAGGCTCTGCAGGTCAGGGCAGCCCACATTCCTCCCTGGCTCTGAGCTACGTGCAGGGCTGAGGGTGGGATAGCAGGAGAGTGGAATGTAATCTGTTCTGTATGACAAGCAACAACTACAGTGCTGACCCCCACCCCCACCATCACCCCCACTGCCAACGCGCTCACAGTACCAGACACCCCAGAAGACACCACAGGCTTCCTGAATGTGACCAGCCACTACTCTGATGGCAGGTAAGTCAGCTTGGATGCTGCTGTTCCCTGTGGCCCCCTTGTCCCAGACTTCTCCAGTGTGGGACCCTTTATAGTCCCACATCCCAGCCAGGATGTCAGAGGCCCTTCCACTTGCTCTCAGACCACACAGTATCCTTGGTGAGCCCCTCCTCTCCTCCCCACCTCCCCCGCCCCATCCTGCGTTCTGGAGCTCAGTGCAGTTTGGAGGTTTGTTGGTTCATTCACACATCCATCCCACTTCCATTGAGTTAAATTCTCCTTGGCCGGCACTGTGTTGAGCTCTGGTCACACAGACATGGAACGTCCCCGATGGAGCTCAGAGTGTGGGAGATGGAGGAGCAGGCAGTCAGGGCAGAGGGTATGGTAGTCTCTGCCCTGACTGCCTGTATGGGCACGGGGTCATGGGGCCACAGTGCCCCCTGGTCCAAATTCTGGGAGAACAGGAAGGGCCTGGGGAAACCCTGTTTCCCCAGTTACTGTTATGGCAACAGCAGTGATCCTGATAGTTCCTCGTGTCTCCAGAGCCCCTGGCAGCTCACAGAGGACGTTCCTGTCTGTTATTCTGTTTGTACTTTGACTCTGCTGACGACTATGCACACTCCCATCCTCAGTCTTTCCACACCAAGGACTCCTTAGTCTCCTTGCCCACTAGACTTCTCTTTGGACAGGCGGGGATACTCACCACTATACTAACGAGGACGAGCTCCTAGACTTCTCTTTGGAGAGTTTCTTTCTACCAGACTGCTTTTAATAAGTAATAGCAAGGAGTTTCTCATTTTATGACTCAAAGCCAGGTGTAAGTACTAGTTAGGGCTTTTGCTCAGGGATAACACATTCATTTATTCAACAAGTAGCTATTGAGCCCCCCTCATGTCTAGCACCTATTTAGGGAACACAGGGGGATAGGAAGATGAACAGAACAATCAAGCTGTCTATCTGCGCTCCAGGCACTTACAATCGAGAGATAATTAATGTACCAAATAGAGTTAATTAAGTAATTAATTGATGAATTTATTTTACAAATTTCTGTAAATAGTGATGAGTAGGAGATAATCCTTATATACATCAGCTCGGGCAGCCATCACAAAGCAGCATCAGCTTAAACAACTCTCTCAAGATCTGGAGGCCAGAAGTCTCAGTCAAGGTGTCGGCAGGGTTAGTTCCTTCTGAGGCCTTGGTCTTTGGCTTGTAGACGGCCATCTTCTCCCTGTGTCTTCCCATGGTTTCCCCTTTGTGTGTCTCTGTGTCCCAGTATCTTCTTCTTATTATAAGAACCCCAGGCATTTCCTTCCAGAAGAGCAAGCAAGGGCGAGAAGAGTAAGAAATGAGGAGAGTGAGGCGTGGAGGCCAATGCCAGCCTTGGCCATTTTCTTGGAATGAAATGGGGCTGTTATGGGATTTTGAGCACAGGAGGGAGATGCTGGAATTGTGGTTAAAAGCATTCCCTGGCTGCTGTGCTGATGATGAACTGTAGTGTGTGTGTGTGTGTGTGTATGCTGGAGGATGTAGGAGTTTCCTGTGCTGCCATAATGAAATAGCGCAAACTGGGTGGCTTACCACAAGACAAGTTTACTCTCCCAGCCCAGGAGGCCCATAATCTGAAGTCAAGGTGTCGAAAGGGTTGGATTCTTGGAGCTCAAGGGTGTGGGCCGATGGCAATGACCTTAGGCCCATTTCGGGGGAACGGACACTTCAGTGAAGTTCCCATGGTTTCCAAGGCGGCACTGAGCTGATGTGGGGGTAGAATCTGTCCCATGCCTCTGTCTTGGCTGTTGGTGGCCGCAGTCCGTGGCACTCCCTGGCCTGTGGCTGAATCGCTCCAATCTCTGCCCCTGTTGTCACATGGTCTCCGTGACCGTGTCCCTGTTGCCCAGATTTTCCTTTTATAAGGACACCAGTCATTGGGCTAGGCCCACCCTGATCCAGTATGACATCATCTTTTTTTTTTTTTAAATATATTTTATTGATTTTTTTACAGAGAGGAAGGGAGAGGGAGAGAGAGTTAGAAACATCGATGAGAGAGAAACATCGATCAGCTGCCTCCTGCACGCCCCCTTCTGGGGATGTGCCCACAACCAAGGTACGTGCCCCCTTGACCAGAATCGAACCTGGGACCTTTCAGTCCGAAGGCCGATGCTCTATCCACTGAGCCAAACTGGTTAGGGTGTGCATGACATCATCTTGATCACATCTGCAAAGATCTTATTTCCAAATAGGTCATCTTCCCAGGTGCTGAGTGACATGAATTGTGGGGTGGGGGACACTATGCAACCAGGTCAGAGGACCAGGGAGGAAGCAGGGAGACCTTGCCGGTGCCTGTTGTCATACCACTTCTCTTAGGCTTCTAGACCCATTGAAACTACCCTGTGGAACCCTCCTCTCATTTAAAAACAACAACCGTTTTTGAGAGCGCCCAGGCGTGGGGGTTCCCAGGCTGCAAACGGCAAGCCAGAAGGTGTGCGGCCCTGTCTGCTACCGGCTGGGTGGGAGAAGGCCCAAAGGCAGGAGGCGAGCAGGGTTCACAGGTGTCTTCTGTTGTTTCCAGTGGCGTCTACCTGAAGCTCTGCATCCTCCTTCCCCTCCTCTTTACTCTGTTGCTGCTTCTCTTGGTGGCAGCCTCACTGTTGGTGTGGAGAGTGGTGAAGCGACAGAAGAAAGGTGAGAGGTCCTGGCTGGGGCTGTCCTGGGGCTGGGCTGGGTGGGAGTGTGTGGGTCAATGGCTGGGATGGTCATCCAGGAGCCATTGGTCCAAGGGATTGCCCACGGGGTTTGGAAGGGGTGTTTTCCCGAAGGCCACGGGTAGCTGAGCCCAGGAGGCGCTGGCATTAGCTGTCTGCCTTGTACACCTCTCCTTGCTCTTCTCTTCTCTCTGACCTACCACCTCCTTCTGTTTCCTGCCTTGACTCTTGGCAGAAGCGGCCTGACCGTAGGCCCATTTTGGGAACCCAGACACTTCAGTGAAATTCATATGGTTGCCAAGGAGGTACTGAGCTGACACAGAGGTAGGGAGAAACTCACACATATGCAAGGAATGTGCACACACATAACAAAGTGCACACACACACATGAACACACAGTTAACACACAGTTAACACACATGTGCACACAGATATTATACACATGCAAACACACATGCATGCTTGCATATGCGTCACACACAGAGTCCTCTGGGTTTTATTGTAAAGGTTGGTTGAGATTCCTACTTTTGCTCCTCCTCCGCCCCAGCCATTCACTCACAAGCGAACATCATTCAACAGGGGATTTGGCCTCAAACAAACCCTCCTCCTGTCTGGCTCCCCTTCAACATCCTCACATAATGGCACTGCCTCCTTCTCAGAGCCCACTGGGACCTGCGCTCTCTCTCATGGGGCCCCCTCCAGTCCCACTTCCTCCCCCCAGCCTGGGGGATCTTGTAGTCTGGGAGGAGGGAGCCTGGCTGTTCATCACATTTTCTCCCAAGTGCATTGTCCGTGGCTCACGTTATAAGTACTTTCTGTGCTCACCTAGAGTTTTGAAACTAAAAATCTGACTGTTTTTGTCTTTTAGCTGCTGGGATATCCCCAGAGCAGGTAAGAGAGTCCCTGAGGTCAGGACAGCACTTTCCCTAATTTTCCATCTCCCAGGGGCCCCGAGGTCCAAAGGTATCAGGCAGACCACATGCCCAAGTGTCCAGATCCTCCCAGCTGCAAGGCCAGGGTGGGTGGAGGGGGTGCAGGAAACAGCCAGAGGAGTGGAGGGCTGGGAGGGGGAAGGCAAAGGAGACAGAGAATTGGAGGCTGCACGGGAAGCTGAGGGGGGGGGGGGGCCAGGGCAGCAGAGGGGCTGGCGTCCTTCTGCGGAAGAGGAACCCGGGCTTCCTCTCCCAGGAGCTCCAGCCCCCGGAGGACGACGTCTGCTATGCCAACCTGAACCTGAAGCAGACAGGAGCCTCGCCAAGCTCCCCTAGGAAGAGGGCCCTCACACAGCCCTCCTCCTCTGCCCAGGATGACCCCGGGGAGGTGCAGTACATCACCATGGTGGGTACTTGGTGGGGCTGCTGTGGGCCTTGGATACATCATCCCTGCTTTGAGGATGGACTTTCTCCCACCCCTGTGGGCACAGAGGAGGGTGGGTGCTGGGCAAAATCACAGCCATTGAAAGACTTGCCTGCTGAGCTCTGCCAGGCGCTTAGCCTTCGGAAGTGTCTGCATATCAGGTCTCCACATGGGGGACTGGGAGCCTGGTCAGTGGAGACCCAGACTGGCCCAGTGACCTGGGAGCACATGCAGAACGTGCTGCCCTGGCCTGGAGTTGAGGGAGAGTCTCTGCTGTGGCTGGAGCTAAGGGTGCCTTGCAGGGAGGAGGGAGGCGGGGCTGGAGGGCCTGAGATTTCAGAGTTCCTGAGGGGTGTGTCCCCCAGCCTCAGGGAGGCCTCCTCATCTCATCCATGAGCACCCCCCCACTCCCCGCAGCCGCCCTGACCTGCGTGTGTCTTTGTTACAGGCCCCCTTTCTGGAGACAGACATTTCCTATGCGGCTCTGTCTCTGGATAACTTGGATCAGGACTCAACCTACATCAACACGCAGGACCTCATCACCCCCCTTTCCAGCAGGAGCCAGGAGGAGCTCATCGAATACAGCGCCATCAGGAAGCCTTAGTTGTGCTGAGGACCCCCTGTCCGACCCCACATGAGGCCTGTCAGCACATCCCTGTCTCGTCTGCTTTCTGCTCCCAGTCCTCTCATTACCCCCAGCCTGGAACTGGGCTCCAAGCCTTGTCTCAGGGGGCTTCTGGGAGATAGAAAGGGGTCTCCCCATATCCCTTCCTCTCCCAGAGGCTAGGGCTATGGTCTGTGGCAGCTGAGGGAGGAATAACGATGATCATGACAATAATAGTAACGAACTTTTATTTATTGCTGCCGTGTGCGGTGGGTTGAATAACAGCTCCCAAAGCTATGGATGTACTAATCTCCAGAACCTGTGAGCATTAGCTTCTGTGGCCATAGGGGCTGGGCAGATGTAATGAAATGAAGGATTTGGAGATGGGGAGATTATTCTGCATTATCCTGGCAGGCCCTAACTAGAATCACAAGGGTCCTCCTTACAAAAGGGAGGCAAGAAGGTCACAAGAGAAGGCGCTGTGATGACGGAAGCAGAGGTTGGAATGATGCGGCCAGGAGCCAAGGAAAGCTGTCGCCTCTAGAAGTTGCAAAAGTCAAGGACTGGATCTGTCAGAAGGAGCCAGCCTTGCGGAGACCCTCACCTAAACCCAGTGGAAGGGATTTGGAACTTCTGGCCTCCAGAACTATAGGAGAATAAATGTACATGTATTCATTGAGCCACTAAATCGGAGGTAATGGATTAAGCAACATTGGAAACAAATACCCTATTGTGGTAGGCACTCTTTCCTAAACACTCTACCTATAGTAACGCATTCAATCCTCACAACAGGGCGCCTCCATTACTGCCCCATTTTATAGATGAAGAGTCAAGGTCCAGAGAGGTTTAGTGACTTACTGAGTTTTTTTTTTTTTTTATAATATATTTTATTGATTTTTTACAGAGAGGAAGAGAGAGGGATAGAGAGTTAGAAACATAGATGAGAGAGAAACATCGATCAGCTGCCTCTTGCACACCCCCTACTGGGGATGTGCCCGCAACCAAGGTACATGCCCTTGACCGGAATCGAACCTGGGACCCTTGAGTTTGGCTCTATCCACTGAGCCAAACCGGTTTCGGCCTTACTGAGTTTTTTCACCAGCAAGTGGATGAGTTGGAATTTGAACTCGGGCATTTTGCCTCCAGAGTCTGGGCCACCACCCTGCACTGTGGGTCTAGGGAGGATAGAGTGTGTGTGTGTGTGTGTGTGTGTGTGTGTGTGTGTGTGCGCGCGCGCGCGCGCGCGCAGGCACATGCATTCACATAGGGATAGTTAGTGAATATTTACAAACTCCGGACTCACCATGCTTCTTCTAGAGTCCCGGTAGCCCTCTCTCCAGAGCATGTCCTGAATCCTGTCCCAATCCCATTGTCTCCATGGTGACCAGCTTCGTCCAAGCTACCATCCAGTCCCCTGGCTGGAGTCCCTCTTTCCATCTGTGTCCATTCTCCCAGCAGCCAGACCTGCTCACTCCCTGCTTATCACCCTTGGGTGGCTTCTTCCACAGCCTATGAGGCCACCGGGACCCATGGTCCCCGCCTGCCCTATGACCCTGTCTCTGCCAACTCTCCCTGCCCCTCACTGTCCCTCATCCCTAGGGGCCTTCCTGCTGTCATTGGAACATAATAAGGCTTGTTAATCCTCACCTGAGGATATATATTTTTTCCATTGATTTTCTTAGAGAGAGTGGAAGGGAGGAAGAGATAAAGATAGAGAAATCATTGATGTGGGAGAAACACATCAATTGGTTGCCTTAGGTTTGGGGTGAGGGGGCCTAGAAGTGTTTAGCAGGCCATTATCAGTGGGTCCTGGGGCTGGCCTCACTTCTCACAGCTGTGGACACCCAAGGGGTCTGGGGAGGTCGTTGGCCATCCCAGCATGATTCTGCTCTCACTCCCGGGGGAATTCCCTAGGAATTTGCAGAGCCCTGACAAGCTTACGTATTCTTGGGCTGGTCATTTATGCTGCTGGGGTCAGAGAGAGACTGTGTGACCCCGGCCGTTTTAGGATTTACACAGAACAGGAAGTGCTGACAGAGAGATCTTTAAATGGAAAAGGTCAACGCCGAGCAAAATCAGAGTGAGTCAAAATAGAAAAATAAAAGTCAAAATAGAAAGCCTTGGGCCAGGGCACCGCTGAGCCATTTTAACTTCTGCGTATAACGTGGTTTTACCGCTGAGTTTTTAAGCAGCCAGCGCCAAGCAGAACCCATATGTGCCTAGGTTTGTCGGACAGTAGTAAGGAGTTCATCTTTTCTGGTAACTAGTGAAGATTCCTGCCATGAATCTCCTGACATAAATCGAGAAACACCAGGGAGACTAGAATGTAGCGCAGTTTAATTTGACTGGAGGACTCTGGTTGCTTCTGCCTTTTTCTGGGCAGTGGATATGGGCTAGAAATGGAAGTTTCTGGCAGCTTGGCTGAGCTGAGGGAAAATAAACCAGCTTAGAAAGACGGATCCATGCCCGGCTGGCATGGCTCATTGTTGAGTATCGACCTATGAACCAGGAGGTCACGGTTCGATTCCCTGATCCCCGGTATGGGGTGTGCAGGAGGCATCCAATCAATGGTTCTCTCTCACCATTCATGTTCCTGTCTTTCTCTCCCTCTCCCTTCCTCTCTGAAGTCAATAAAATTATATATTTTTAAAAAAAGACATCCACTCTGATCACTTTCAATTGCTTTATTCAAGCTTCTATAAAGGTGTCTACCAGATATATTGCTGGATTGGTGGCTGTCGTTAAAGGGACCTTTTCATGTCCTCAGAGACAGAATTGACTAGCCCATGGCATTTGGGAAAGCCACCCAATCTGTTCTACAGTGGCACGGAGCAGACTGCTGGCTGTAGTCCTCCTGGGAAGCATCCGGGCCCTTTAGGTTGACCTGACTGCAGGAATCGACCTCGAAGCCAGTCCAATTTGTTCAAGCCAGAACTGGAGTTTAGACCGTGGTCTGGAAGTGGTCAGGGCCCGGGGGGAAGGGAAGCAGACATATGCAAGAGGTACGAAAGGAAGTTGTTTCGTAATGTTTATAGATTGGCATCTCGGTGTTGTCTCAGCCATATCCGGCTGCTCCACCAATACTTCAAGGCAGATTTTGGGTGCTGGTCTAGCACCTTTACTGCAAGGGAGAGAAAGTCCAGACATGGTTCTTCTGGTGTGAGTGACGGTGGCATTTGCCGTTTTGCAGTATGGTTTCCAGGAAAGCGTATTTCTGTGAGGGCAAAGTCCAAGGTATCTAACCACTCAGCTCTGGCAGAGTGCCTCATTAGTCACAGCCTGTCTAATGCTCCTTGGGCTTCCCTCCTCTGGCTTTTGAATTATTAATATTTAAAGATTCTACTTTATCAAAGTTGTAGGGTTTGGACAGTCTTCTTTTGAGAATGATGTGCTTTCAGAAGACCGAGCCTTTCTGAGAGTCAGTTGATAGAGACAGGTATACTGGACTGGTAACCTTCAAAATGCACGATGAAGACAAGTGTTGGATATCCAGAGACAGAGAAGCATCAATCAGACTGTCAAACCTCAGAGGGAAGATAGGGGAGGGTGGGGGTAAGGGGGAGAGATCAACCAAAGGACTTGTATGCATGCATGTAAGCCTAACCAATGGACACGAACACCAGGGGGGTGAGGGCATGAGTGGGGAGGGGGTTGGGGGATTAATGGAGGGATGAGGACACATATGTAATACCTTAATCAATAAAAAATTAAAACAACAAACAAACAAACAAACAAGCAAAAAAACAGCAGCCGTTTAGTCTTGGGAGGGCCAGGCTGCTGGACTAAGTCGATTTCACGTAATCAATAATTTTTTCGAACCAGAGGGACTGATCCGGCCTTTTATTTTACCAAGTAGGTGCGTTTTTCGCCAATGTGATTGGAATTGGTAATTGATCAGTTCATTGAAAGAGTCGGCTAAATCAGGGAATCATGAAAGAGGTATTCTTTCTCTAAATGCTTTGTCTTGACTCCAAATATCTGAGTGTGCAGCAATTCGCTAGTATTTTGCTGTAGACCTGAGCCATTCCTTTGCCTTTCTTTTCAGGGGCCTTTGCCAGTTCGGCATGAACTGCACATATGTGGTGTGGGGCTGGGGTCCAGTTCCAGTTTGTCTAACATGGAGCAAGGCGCGTGAGACACTTGTGAAGCAATCGGATTGCAAAACCCTGTCTCATTTTCCTGTTTTTACTCAGAATATTTCACAGTTCTCTCACTCATTCCTAATTTGACCGCATTAAAAAAAAAATGACGTGTTTTTATCGAGTCTTTCCAAAGCATTCCATTTAGTTTTTGTAGAAATAACAGTTCTCTTTTTGCTTACACTCTTTTTCATTGGTATCCTTTCTGTTGATACTCCTTGTTGATTAGCTTATGGCTGCAGGCATTAAATCACACCATTATGATTACTGCACACGACAGGCTTAAGCAAGTTTGGGCCCGAACACAGTTGACTCTTGTTAAACGCTCACCTCAAGGGGTGAGGACAGAAGAATCTACCCTTTGCCACAGGGACCAAGTCAGTAGGTTTCACCAGGAGCCTAAAGGGTGTTGGTTGAACTAGTAAGAGTGGGATTGGTTAAGAAAGTTTCCCCTGAACCATCTGTTATGAACATAATTTCATAAGAGCAAGGACATTTGAGGACCCCAAGTCAGAATAGCCGTCAGTGTTTCCCAAGAAAAGATAGTTGGTGACTTTATGCCATGTGGACTTACGTTGTGTGCACCTAATCTCCTCCCAAGGGATTGATACTTTGTCAAGGGCAGGCACTCACATATAGACTCAGGATTGGCAGCCATTGATTTCATTCATACTGTTCTCTGGACATGATCCCCTCCAGTACATCCCAGCTGGTGTAGTCTAGCATTCCCTTCACGACCTTTCGAAACCCTGGGTGTCTGGATGCTGACTCAGGCTGTCAGTCATGAGGGCCCTATGGCCCAATGCCAGATTCCCCCTGCCCAGCACACGCCCTTCCCCACAGTGATCTCAAACGCACATGGCCCTGCCCTGAGGGTGTGGGGTTCTTGCATCAAGGCAGGGTGACTGACTCATTGGTTTTGCCGAAGAACCTCTGAGGACAGGTTCAGAATTAAGGAATGGGTAAGACTCCGTTTCTAAGGCTCAGGAACAGACAAGGCACATGCTGAACCCTCGTGCGGTAGAAAAATCTGCTCTTAGCAGAGCGGAAGAGAGTCTTCTTTGTGTTCCCTGCGGGTCCCTGAGGGAAAATCCCACCTGGCGAGTCTCTGAGGTCTCCTCCATCCCTTCCTGCCACCTTCCTATCTTCTGTGCCACCAACCCAGATGGCCCCAATCCTACCATTTATCAGTTTATTCATTTTTCATTTTACATTATAAAATATCTGATGCATACTACATACTTATATAAAGTGTATACATGTTATAAAGGATAGTGCTGAAGAAATGGAACATTACAAATGCCACTGAAGCCACACAGCTCATTATGTGCCTTTTTTTTTCTTTCTTCCAAAGAGGAATATGGCTGCATTGGTAGCTCTAGCAGTCCATTGCAGCCCTTGGCCCACTATTCTCACCTTCGTATTAATGGGTAAAGTCATCAGATGAGCTGGTCTGCATTCTGTGGTATTCTTTTATAAAAAAAATATTTTTATTGATTTCAGAGAGGAAGGGAGAGGAAGAGAGGGATAGAAACATCAATGGTGAGAGAGACTCACTGATCGGCTGCCTCCTGTTTGCTCCACACTGGGGATCAAGCCCGCAATCCAGGCATGTGCCTTGACCAGGAATCAAACCATAACCTCCTGGTTCATAGGTTGATGCTCAACCACTAAACCATGAGGGCCAGGCTGTTCTGTACTAAACTGACAAGTCTGTGCATCTCTTCTTATTTTAATATTTTCTCCCCCCGCCCCAATGCCCGATCGTGTTTGTGTTGTTGAAGGACCTGGTGACTGGTTTTTCATTTGAAAAGCATTGGAAGGAGTTGCAAAGTTCAGATGATGTTCTCATTTCAAATTTCACACAGCCTTTTGCAGGACTAATGATAACAAGCCACAGAAGCCGAAGAACGAAGCCCAGAGACCCAGTGTCTTCCTATGGCAACACCTTGCTGTCTGGCTCATGGCAAGTGAAAGCAGAACTGGGAGAGAAAGTATTTTATTTTAAAATACAATGAGACATGAGAACAGATGTGAGAGCAGGTGATGGTAAAGTGAAGGAGGTTCTGCCCCGAGCAGCCCTGATGTCAGTACATCTTGGCTTGCTTCCCTGGGGCTGTAATTCTGCAGTTGGGTTTTGATGGAGCCAAATCCCCAGGGGATAATGTTGCTCAGCTCCTAAGACCCAATTAAGGGTGACTCAGTGCATCAAGCCTCCTTTGCAGGGGCATCTGAGCAGCTCCGGAGGCAGAGTCTTGAATCTGCATGGTGAACGAGTATGCCCCCCTGGCACGGACTCCGGTGTTTGTCCTGGGCCAGGCTGAGATTGTTGCCAGGGCTGTGCTAGAATTTCATGACGTCTTTGTACAAAAGTTATTAAGACTTTCAACATGGTGACCCCAGAGTGTTAAACCAATCATGAGGCCCTTCTAAATGTGGGGCCCTGTGTGACACCCATGAAGGCAGCCTTGTTTGGCAGGCATCCCCCTCACTTCTCACCAGCCTTCATGTGACCATGGTTGCTTATGCCTTATACCCACTGGAAAAACCCAGGCACCTTCACCAACTCACCCTGGTCCCTAAAAGAGGAGAAAGAGCTTACCCTAAATTCTAGCCTGAGCCTCCCCTCCTGTGTCCTCGTCCCCTGTTCCCATATCAATCTTCTTGGGTGGTTGAAAGTTAGGTCATCTATTCCCTCCACAGGAAAGTCTGCTCTCACCCAAAGGGTGAGGTCTGGCTCCAGGGCCCCAATAAGTCAGTAATTTTATAGGGTGACATCAGCTCATTGCCTAAAGTCCAGTTATTAATAACCTAAGTCTGATCATGCAGTCTTTTTTTTTTTTTTTTTGAGGGAAGTGAGAGGAAGAGATAGAGAAAAACATTGATGTGGGAGTGAAACATGACCAGCTGCCTCCTGCATGCCCCCACGGGGGATCAAGCCTGCAACCCAGGCAAGTGCCTGGACTGGGAATCAAACCCGGCAACCCTTTGGTGCACCGGACGATGCCCAACCAACTAAATCACACTGGCCAGGGCTGGTTATTCATTCTTAAATGACACCATGTGTGAGACACAACTAGCCCAGTTGAGGTGCAAGAATGACAAGTTTATTTCTTTTACAGTCACTTCTCATTGAAGATATAAAAATATTGGGACCCAGCCTCCCCTGTGATTACCCTGGGAGCAGCTGCTGTGGCTGCATGGCTACCTACAGCTACCACCACCCTGTTTCTCTAGGAAATCAAGCTCCTCCACTCTCATTTTCAGGGCTGGACATGTGACCCATTTCAGTCCAATGAACATTGGATCTAGGTCGAGAGACCCAGAGAGTGATACCCATGCCATTGCTCAAGTCACCACATCCAAATGGGCAGCACCCCCAGGCTTCTCAGCTGCATGAGCCAATGAATTTTCTTTTTTGCTTCAGATGGTTTAAGTTGGGGTTTGCTTTGCCTTTAAAAGGCCCTTAACAACAAAAGAGAAGGAGGGACCGAGAGCAAGAACATGTCATCACTGGCCCTGCTTATACCTTGTGAGAGGAGGTGTGTGTGTGAGTGTGTGTGTGTGTGTGTGTGTGTGTGTGTGTGTGTGTGTGTGTGTACTGATGGCAGCCAGGGGCAGAGGTGCAGAAAGCAAGAAGAAATATGAGTTTAAACATGACTTGGTTCAAGACACCTAAAATTATACAAGTTATACAAGACATGTAAAGGCATTTGCGGAAGCAGATGTTGTTAAACAACATCCCCACCTGGATGGGGAAAGCTGTCCCTGATGAGCAGAAATGCAAATAAGGGGAGGGAGCAGACATTGGCATCAAGGTCAGGGAATAGGAACCACTTGCTAGGGGGACTCTGGAGATCCAGTTATTTCAACAATTATACCATTATTTCCCCTGGGAGGATGGACCCAGGCTGTGCCCAGCTGGGAAGGGCATTGCCCGCGTGTTCTGCAGGTGAGCAGAGGAGCTGCCACCTCCATCCTCCCCTGTGGGCCCCAGGGAGGGCTTCTCTGGCCTGAGCGGGGAGGTGGAGACAGGAGCAGGCCGGGGTAAATTTAGAGCCACTTCAAGTGTCCATTCAACACTTCCCCCGCCGGGTGCTCACCTCTGGCTGTTTACTTCCAGCCAAGCTGGGTTTCCTGCCCTGAAAATGGAGGAAGTCAGAGCCCTTTCCCAGAGCAGCTTGTAAGAGGAAACATCAGCACACCAACAGTCATGCGTTTCAGGAACTTTCTCACAAAAGGTCCCAGGGACTCTGCACGAGAGGGGAGCGCGCAGAGGGGGAAGCCTGCAGAGTGTGGAAAATGACGTTGGGGGGTTGGTCTGAGTCACCATCCTTTACTGCTCAGACTGTCCAGGAGGACCAGCCAGCGCCACACCCCATGCCAGCTGCCTGCCCTGGGGTCTGGGCAGGACCCACAAGCCAGCAATCACCAGTGATGTAACATGCACTTCATCTATTTATCTGAAAGTCTCCCAGCTTTCCAGCAAGAGGAAAACAAGCTGCCGGAAACATTCTACAGGGAGTGGAGCCGCTCACTTTTCTAGGCTTTCTGTTTGTTGCTGAGCTGAGGATGGAGATGTGGCAACAAGTGGAGACACTGCTCTCATTTTGGTTACAAGTATTATTTCTTTTAAAAAAACCCACCACTTGCCCTGGCTGGGGTGGCTTCACTGGATGAGTTGTTTCATGTGCTGAAAGGTTGCTAGTTCCATTCCAAGTCAGGGCACATGCCTAGATTTCAAGCTCAATCCCTGGTTCAAATGAGAGCCATTTTTTATTGTTATTTTTTTGGTGTGTGTGTGTTCTCTTATGATGCCCAGCATAGTTTCTTACACTTTGGAAATGCTCGATACAGGTTTTCTGAAGGACTAGGTGAGGCACATTGACTCCTGATGGATACAGAAATCACAAGGTGAGCAGTACAAGAGGGAAGTGAAGGACAAATGTAAGAGAGGAGGGAGAGAAGTAGAGATGACCTGCTTGCCTTTCCCACTCACCGACAGGACTTGTTAGAGCAGAGTCAGAGGGAATGGAAAGGGCGTGTAGGACAGAGAGTCGGTTCTTATGTCATCAATAATTCCTTTTTTCCCCCCAACATGAATGGATGAATGGATGGACAGTCCACATCTTTCTGCCCGCCCCCCCGCCCCCCCGCGCCCCCGCCCGCCGGGGTGCTGGTCTTTCTGAAATGCTACAGAGGTGACTTATTGTAGAACTGGTGATAGTGAGTTAGAGCTCTATTTAAAAAATATTTTCATTGATTTCAGAGAGGAAGGGGGGAGAGATAGAAATATCAATGGTGAGAAGGAATCATTGATCGGCTGCCTCCCCTACACGCCCTACTGGGGACCGAGTCCGAAACCTGGCCCGGGCCATGACCAGGAATTAAATCGTGATCTCCAGGTTCATAGGCTGACGCTCAAACACTGAGCTGCACTGGTTGGGCGTGAGTTACAGCTCAAACTGAAGTTCCTTTGTCGTGATTCACTAGCATCTGGGCAAACACTGCCCCCTGTCTGTGCTTCATGTTCCCAGAGCTCACAGTCAGGCCTGGCACAGCAAGAACCCAATCCTTGGGTTTTTCCTGAGCCTCTAACGCACATCGTTGCCCTTGATGGCTCTCAAGGCTGTACCAGTAGCAAGAGAGGGTGGGGCATCTCTGAGGGAAAAAGCAGCAAGGTTGTCCACATGTTTTAAATTATTTAGTTGCATAAAATATTCAGATTTGTGAGCACAACAGCAACTCTACTGAAAAACTCCAAGCATGTGATGGATGAACTCAATGTTTCCAAGCAGTTCCCAGCTTCCAGCCCCCCCGTCCCCCCCAGAAATATTCTAAGAGCTACTCAGGCTCATTTGGGTCAACTCCCAACTCTTGGGACCAGCTAAAGAGCAAGTGCCATGCAAGGTGGATGATATTTGGCATATGGTTTCATATAAGTACATTTTAATGAGAGGTTTTAGGGCATCCACACCGCACCTCCTATATTTCCCAGAAAAAGAAAATATTCAACTTGCAAAACAAACAGGCAAACAACTAATACATTATCTAACATCTTCACTCCAAACACAATAAGCCAGGCATCATTCCCCCCCCCCCATTTGTGGGTAAATAAAGTAAGGACCACAGATGTTGTTCAAAGTCACATCAAGGTCTGTCTGATTCCAAGCCTGGAGGCTCTTTCTACCATATAGCAATTCTTTTCTGACATGTTTCCAGGACTATTTGACATAACATCTGGCTGTTCTGTCAAAACACACAATGATTCTTCCTCCTTCGTAATGGTAACCTCTGGAGAGGAAGAAGGGAGGAGTGTGTGGGACGGGGTATGTGTGAGGGTGTTGTGGAACCTGGAAGGTCCCATCTCTTTATCTTGGTAGTGGTTGCCCAGAGGTGCTCACTTTGCAATAATCCATCAGGGTGTACATGTACGATTTGAGCTTTTCTTGTGTTTATTTTTACTTCAATAAAAGTTTATTTAAAAACCCTTCTTCCTAGCAACTAATGTTGGAGGGGGGGGGCCTACATCCCTTAGTCACTGTGTTCCAATGAAACAGCAGGAATTCCTGGGCTCTACTATATATACTTTAAAAATAAGACAAGTATGTTGAGATCCTGCCCCTTTACAAATAAGGTTCTGATTCTTTCAAAGGAATGGATTTTGGATTAAAAAGTGTTGCCTAGAGCAAGGCTGCCACTTTCCCGAATAATCATTTCAAGAGGAGACCTACATTACTGAGGACTGAGTTGCATAAGGAACTTGAACGAGGGAAGCCACGAACGAATAAGAACTTTGAAGTGAGCCAACCGTTTCAGGCAGCTATGAGCGAGTTAAGGGCTGGAGGGCAGATTTCTGGAGTCACAAGGGAAGTCTGGTTTGAAAACAACAATTTTTTTTTTCTTCCTGCTGCAGATCATTTCTGTGTCTAATTTTAGCCAGTTGGCCAGGAATTGAGGTCTTTGACCACAACTGTAGGACCTAATGGGGCTGGAGCCTGGGTGGGAAGACAAACAGCCTCCCCAACGGTTACACGGGAGTTCAAATGGATGAGAGGCAGGAGGGGTGAATGAGAAAGGGACACCGGCGATTTAAATGAATGAACGAAGCTCCTGACAACCTGAGCCTCTGGCGGCGGCCCCTCCCCCAAAGCACACGCATCTCTGGTTTGGGCAGTAAACAGGATCCAACAGAAAGGGCTCCCTAGGCTCACAGATAGGGGAGAGATTTTTTTTTTTTAACTCCCCAAGCCAAATCAGGGGAACAGAGAGAACTCCTGGTGAGGGTGCCTTCTCCCAGCGTTGGGACGGGGCGGGGGCCTGGAGGGGAGTCTTACCTTATGCAGGACATGCTCATGGAAGTCAGGGCCAGCTCCCCCCTGGTAGGAGTTGAGTCTCTGCAGGTCCATGTCCGGCTTGGAGCCCGCTGCTCCCGCTCTCCCGCGTTCTGCGTCAGAGCTTCCGGAAGCTGGGTCCAGGCTCCAGGCTCAGCTGGGTGCTGCAGGCTCGGGTCTAAGTCCCGAGGGTCGGGCCGGGCCGCATCCGGGTTCAGCACTGGACAGCTCCCGCGGCCGCCCTGGCGGAGTACCTGGAGCTCAGGTCCACAACCTCGGCGTTTCAGCACCAGGAACAGCGACACCGCCCTTGTGCGCCTGGACCAGAGTTCTGAGACCTGGTCTGCTCTGAGTCCCCGTCTCGTGACTCCAGGAGGCGGGGAGGGACGCCAGCTTTCAGTCTAGCCAGTGGCCCGTGCGTATCTCATGCAGCTATGGGATCTCGGGAGGCTCAGCGACCCGGCTGCATTCGCAGGGCATTGCGGTCCAGGAGCTCACGGTTCCTGATTCTCAGTGAAGGAGCATCCTCGTCACACCACGCAGCTCAGTTCTCCCCCAGGGTTTGCAGAGGCGAAGTCCTGAGACGCTGGCGCCGCTTCTCTGTTCTCCCTGGGCAGTTCCCTCCAGCATCTATGAGACAAATAGCGGTGTGAAGCCTGAGTCTGATAGATGACGGGCTTTAGGGAGCCCCTGAAGTCTCTGAAATGTTTTGGAAAATTCTCCTTTAACTGCATTTTCCTAGGGAGAGGATCCAGACCTTAAATTACACTCTCTAGGATGCATATGACCCCCCAAAAGTTAAGAACAACTGGCTTGGGAAAGGCAGAAGGATGCTGGTTGAGAGCACAGACTCCAGATTCAAACCTTGGCTCCGATAATGTTTAGTTTGTTCCACGTTACTGAGCAAAATGTTTTATACATTATCTCATTAATCTGACCAATAATTCTATGAGATAGTTACTAGTGTATCCATTTTACAGGAATGGAAACTGAGGCTTCAGGGGTTTTTAAAAAAACGGATGTAGCTAGTTGGACTTGGAACCAAGGAATAGATGACTTCAGATTTCACACTTTTAACCAATATGCTATTTTTATTCTGAAATTTTGAGTTGACCTTCATGTGGTGATTAAGTGGCAGTTTCATTTAGGATCCCTAAGGAAGTAATCTATTAATCATAGTACCAAATGGGCAACAAGGGAACTGCTAGGTTCAATGGATTTAAATAAAATATCCAGAATAAACTCTATGAGGATTTGATGGTGCATAAAATTATGAAATGGGGAGGTGGGATGGCCTTTCTTGCACTAAAAACCCAGCAACATCTCTCCTCTAGTGAGGGGCTTGGCACTGCTCCCTGGCCAGGCTCTGGGCTCTTGGCGTGAGTGAGAAGTACACAGGAGGGAAGGAACAGCCTGTACATGCAGCCACCTGTTCCCCACACCAGTGAAGGTGGTGGTGGAAGCTGGAGCAGCCGTCTTCCACCCAAGATGCAAGCCAGGTGCTGAGGATCGTAGAGCTCCAGGCTACAAGGAACCTGAGGCCCCTGGAGCTGCCCTGTCAGCCTTGGACTGCTTACCCTTGGATGTCAGAGCAAAGATACATATATTTCTATCATGTGTATAGCATGGTAATATTGGTTTTTAATATAATAGCTGAATGGGTATTCTAAATAATATAGTTGCTATGTGTATAAAGAGTAAACACTCTACCAGGTGGTCAAAAGAGCAAAAGAGTAGGGAAGGATGAGAGAAAGAGACTTGTCTAAATATGTAAAGCAGATGTGGGGAAAGGGTGAACAGGATAAGGCAAGATAGGTGTCTAGGGACAGTCACTCTGAGGATCATCTTTTAGCAAGTACGCCCAATGCCCCACTCGGAGGATCCTTCATGCCTTAAGTTTTGTGCTGTAGGTGCCTCTCTTGTAGTCTTGATCGTGGGAAGGAAAGGAGATGGATAATAGAGGGATGGTGGTAACATGGAATGAGAGTAGAGTGGGGATGGGATTGGGTGGAATGAAGAGGAATTATAGGAGAAGAAAGGAAGAGAGGAAAGAGTCAAGGGCAACCTTCATGTTAAAGGTTCCACATGGAAAGCTTTTAATTAAGAGAGCATTTCTTACACCTTGTATTTTAGAGCTGGGAACAGATGGAAGGTCTGAAAACCAGGCATAACTGGGGAGAAAAATTCTGCACTCAACAGGGAGAGTGTGACAAAGGACAGGGATGTGTGACAGTCAGGTGAGTGTCAGCAGCTCCACACCCCACAGTGGCTGAACTAGAGGGGGAACCTATTTCCAAGACAAGCTCTGAGGATGGGACTTTGGTCCTATGCTCTTTCCATTTCCAGGAGGACGATGCAGGTGGCAGAGCTATTTTGTCCTGTCCTACCAGCTATGGTCTCATAGTCTGCCAGGTGAGCAATGGCTGTGGGACTAAATAGGGTCAACCTGGAATAATCTCCACAGTCTAGGGCTGTATCTGTTATATATCCAGCAATTACATGATCTCATTGCCTGCCCTGCAGTTTTCCTATAGCATGAGGCATGGAGAAGGGGATATCTGACTTCAAAAAGAGGTCATAGGGTTGCTGGGATTTCTGCTTGGTTCAAAACTAATGGATGTGCCTGAAAATATAATTCAAATAGGGCTTTGTTTCCTTCAGGGAGGTGGGAGAGAGTCTTGGTAGGAATGGAGGTAAGATGGGCAGTAGACATAGGAGAGACCATTTTTCTTTGGGGAAGACCCTAAGAAAGTGCTTGGATTTGCATCTGACTCCAACACTCAATCAAGCCATGAGACCTTGATCAAGCCCCAGTCCCTGAGCCTCAGTTTCCTCACTCATACAATGGGAGCAACAAAACCTACCTGCCTG
Source organism: Ia io (assembly GCA_025583905.1). Lineage (NCBI taxonomy): Eukaryota > Metazoa > Chordata > Mammalia > Chiroptera > Vespertilionidae > Ia > Ia io. Next base: position 4,049,725 of record JAJQQW010000020.1, read on the forward strand.
CACACATGGTCCTAAGGGGATTAACCAATCATCTGTTCAAGCCCCACCCAAATCATAAAGCACCTTAGAAATGTTAAGTTTAAAAAGTGCCTAATTTATTGGAAACCTTTTAGAAGCCATTTGCATTTTTAACATGAATCTCCATTTGGGGGAGTGAGTTTCCCAGCAGCACATTTCCAGCTGGCTGTGGACCCAGGGCAGGAAGGTGTATGCTGAGAAGCACCCCACACCCCCAGGTAGGGTGCTTATGATCAGTGAGATTGGGTAGGGTGGTGGGAGACCTACAGTCCCAACGCTCATTTAAGAAAGCATTTCTGACCCTTTGGGTTTTATCCTGGTTTCCATGGGGCAGTAGCCCATCCAAGGGGCCATGAACAAGATCTGTAGAAAGTAGTGGAAAGAAGGAATACATGAGTTTGGGATGGGTTAGGTAGGAGCCAAGGATCATCTACTACTCTTAGCAAGTACACCCAATGTTTCACTCTGGGCTTGGGGGGTTAAGAAACCAGAATTCCAGTCTTTACGTTGCCTCCAGTGTACTGGGCAAGACATGTCATTTCTCTTCTGAGTCTCAGTCTCCCCATTGCTCAAATTGGATTTGGGGTGGGGTGAGGAGGATATTTCCAAGACACCTTACATTAGGAAGACCTTTATAGCTTATGGTCATTATCCTTTTTACTCCTCATAACATCAAAGGAGACACAGATTGTTGGTCCCATTTAACAAATGGCTAGTAAAAGTAAGAGTTAGAACTTGCACTGAGGTCTCTCTCTACTCTCAGATCCTTCCAGTAGTAAAGCTCTGTGATTCTCTTACCACTGTGTAACAGAGTGTTCTTGAACACCTACTGTGTACAGGGAGCTGGGCCACAAAGGGGCCTTTTACATGGTATGGAGTCATTTGTCTGCATGGCCTACCTCCCCACTAGATTAACTCCTTGAGAGCAATACACAGGTTGGCTTCTTTGTTGTTGTTGATGTTGTTAATCCTTACATGAGGATATTTTTCCATTGATTTGTTTTGGAGAGAGTGGAAGGAAGAGGGAGAGACAGAGAGAAACATCGATGTGAGAGATACACGATTGATTGCCTCCTGCATGCAACCCAACCAGGGCTGGGAACCTGTAACCAAGGTACGTGCCCTTGACCGGAATCGAACCCGGGACTCTTCAGTCACCGGGCTGATGCTCTATGCACTGAGCCAAACAAGCTAGGGCCATGTTGACTTCTTTTAAAAAAATATTTTTATTCATTTCAGAGAGGAAGTGAGATGGGGAGAGAGATAGAAACATCAATGATGAGAGAGAATAATTGATCAGCTGCTTCCTGCACTCCCCCTACTAGCATGTTGGCTTCTTTGTGGCCTTCCTCAAAACACCCAGAACTGTGACTATCTTCTGGATAAATAATTACTAAATAAAGACACAATGACAAAGCACAGGAAACAAACAATCCTGATGTGTGTTAAGATCCACCCTGGATCCTGAACTCAGCTTGGGCTATAGAGAAGGCTTCTCTGGCATTTTTGTTTATCCCCAAAGCGCTGGCCTTTGTTTTCTCTCCTATCTCCAGGGATGCTTTCAGCCTCGCGAGACGCAGTCATCAATCATTTGCTCTCCAGATACTGCCCTGTGCCAGGCACCACAGGATGCGCTTTATCAGCCTCTTAATTTAGTTTATGTTTCAGGTAGAAGCCAGACAAGAAAGACTCCCCCTATCCATCAATTCCTGCTTCTGCTTCTTTTTGGAAAAACAACCCTCAATTCGAAAAATAAGTGTATCTGAGGATCATTTTCTCGGAGGTGGAAGGATACTGAGAAATGAGTGGCCTGCGGAAAATGGTCATGATGAGAAAAGGGGACAATTTGTATAAGAAGACATCAATTTCAGATGTAGACGATATATTCGGAATAAAGAGGGAAGCATTGTGGTAATTTTTATTTTCTCAGTCTTCTGGAGCTTGCAAAATTTCTATAGTGAATATAGAAAATATACACTTAAACCAGGAAACAAAATTTAGAAAAAAACAAGAAATGCTCTTTCTTAAGCTGCATGATGGGCACACATAGGTGTGCATTTTGTTACTCTATATCATTTAACTATAGGTGGTATATATGTTTTGTATAAAGTATTTTAACACTTTTTTTTTTCAGTCGTGGGACCTCTTGTTTAATAAAATTTAATCTGGAAGCAGTCTTAATTGAAGCAGGGGTTCCCTGAAGGCTAGCCTATTTATAATGTCCTCTTGACTCTTGCTACTATTGTTGGCATAAACTCTATTTTGTCTGATATAAGTATAGCTACCCCTGATTTCTTTTGGTTTCCCCTTGCATGGAATATCTTTTTCCATCCTTCACGTTGAGCCTATGTGTGTCCTGAAAGAATCTCTTGTAGGCAGCATGTAGGTGGGTCTTGTATTTTTATCCAGCAGCCAGTCTGTACCTTATGATTGGAGAATTCAATCCATTTACATTTAGAGTAAGTATTGCTATGTAAGGACTTACAAATGCCATCTTATTAATTGCTTCCTGGCTGTTTTCTATTTTTCATTTCCCCCCTCTCTTTCTGCTTATCTTTATGAATATGCTGTCATTCCCCTCTCTTTAGCTTTTGTGAACCTACTATAGTGTTTTTGCCTTGTGGTTACCATGGGACTTTTATAAAACATCTTATAGACAAAGCAGTCCATTTTAAGCTGATAGCAACTCAACTCTGATCACATCCAAAAGCTTTACCCTTTTGCTTCACCCTTTTTATGGATTTGATGTCACATTTTACCTGCTATTTTGTGTATTTGTTAAAAAACAGTAGTTATAGTTATTTTTAATACTCCTTTCTTTTAACATTTATACTATAGGTAATGGTTAACTCACCATCATGTTGAAGAATTAGGGTTTTCTAAACCTAACTATATATTTACACTTACCAGTATATTATATATTTTGCATATTTTCATGCTGTTAATTAGCATATTTTCATTTCAGCTTGAAGTATTCCTTTCAGCTGAAAGTGGTGTTGAACTGCCTCAGCTTTTTTTTTAGTCTGATAATATCTTTATTTCTCTCTCATTTCTGAAGGATAACTTTGCCAGATAGAGTAGTCTTGGTTAGCAATTTTTTTTCTTTAAACATGTTGAATATACTATCCTACTTTCTCCTGACCTGTAGAGTTTCTGCTGAAGAATCCACTGATAACTTAATGGGCGTTCCTTTGTAGTTTACACTATTTCCTCCCCTCTCCCTGCTTTTAGAGTTCTCACTGTCTTCAAATTTTGACAGTTTTATTATAGTTTGTCTTGTAAAAGGTCATTTCACATTGGGATCTATTAGCTTCTGGAAATTGAATGTACAAGTCTCTCTCCCCAGGTTTGGGAAGTTCTCAGCTATTATTTCTTTGAATAAACGTTGCCCTCTTCTTCCTCTCTTCTCCTTCTGCAATTGCAATTATTCTGATATTTGTACTTCAGATGGTGTCCTATAGATCATGTTGGCTTTCTTTGCTCCCCCCTTCTTTTTTATTTGATCTCCTCTGACCAGATTATGTTAAAGTTCCTATCCTCTAGCTCACTGATTCTATCTTCTGTTTGGACTATTCTGCTACTGGTGCTCTTTATAACATTAAAAAAATTTTATTCACTTAATTCTTCAGTCCCATAATTTCTATCTGGTTTCTTTTTATGATTTCTATCTCTTTATTAAATTTCTCATCTTGTTCATGTATAGTTTACCTGATTTTGTTAAATTGTCTTTTTGTGTGTGTTTTTGTTCGAGTCCTCAAAACATTTATTTTGAATTCTTTATCAGGTAGATTGGAGAGTTTTATGTCTTTGAGTTTATTTACCAGAAGATTATTAATAGTTTTGTGTGTGTGTGTGTGTGTGTGTGTGTGTGTGTGTGTGTGTGTGATATCCTGGTTCTTTGATTCTTCATGTTCCTGGCATATTGCATTTTGTTTTTGCATTTGAAGTAGAAGTCACCTCTTCCAATATTTATTAATTGGCTTAGGTAGGAGATATTTTTCATTGGTTTTATCTATATCTGGAACTTTCTCCAATTTTGTATGAATATATCTGCTTTTTGCTCCCTCTCTTGGCAGAATTCTTAAGCTTGTATATTTTCTCTCTACCTTACAATTTACTAGGCTGGCTGTTGGGAACCTCTTTTGTTTTCCAGAAGGTGGTGCTATAGCTCAAGTCTGTGGTTTTCCTTTCCACAGAGCCTGGCCTGTTTTCTGAGCACACTCCTTCCCTGTCTACCAGACTGTATATTGCCACCACACTCAACACGTGCACAAGGATTTGGCTGCAGAGTTGGGGGAGGTATAGGCTCAGCACGGGGCATTGGGGGTGGCCAGATTGGAGGATCCTTGGATGAAGTTATCCTATGAGCTCATGAGTGAGTTTCTTGCTGGAGTTTTGAATGCAGTTTCTTTAATGCCCTTTGATATTCTTATCTGCCTTGTTCCAGTTGTGGAGGTCCTGCCTCAATATTCTGGTGGCTGCAGAAGGAAACTGGGTTTCTCCAGCAGTGTTCCCCATAGCTGGTGAAGCTGGACACTCACTCGCTACTCTCTCTTTTCTCCTCAAAAGAGGTTGCAACCAGCTAGTTCAGCCCCACTCTGTGCTACCTTGGGCGAGTGGTAGTACTGGCTAAGTTCCATTTACCTTCTGCAGTGGATCTAAACAGTTCCAATGATCTCTTAGTCTAGTCTTGCATATAGATTTAGGGGAACAACACACTCTTTAACTTGCAACCTCTTAACCAATGACCACAGGAAGCCTTGAGCTGCCTTTGTGCCTGCATCTCCCCATTGTTTACACCCCTCAGTTTTCTGGGACACTCACTCTCATGCATGTATGAGCTCACATAGAAACTTCTGTGGAATCTAGGAACTGAAACTGCAGGCAGTTTAGCAGGAAGTGTGCAATGCTGGGCAGTTTCTAAGAGTTATTGCTCGTGTGGTTCTTTATGACTGACTCCTAGTTAGAAGCTTGTATTCATCTTGCTGACTAGTGGACTGCATGTGAACATAAGTGGGAATGTGCGAAAGCTCTTTGTATTTGAATGTGAGCATTTTATGTGTTCTTCTATGGGGTTCACCAACTGGAAAAGCAGGATCTGCAGGGGCTGCTCACACATGTGCCTAGAGATATCTGGAACTGCTGTGGCTCAGATGTTTTCCCCGGGACAGACTAAACCTTTGCCTTGGGTTTAGTTTTTGGCCACATTGGGCTTGTGAGGAGCTGCAGGAGTCCGCCAGAAACCAGAATGTGGGAATGTGCCACATTGCAGCATTGCTGGCTTCCTCTTCTGCTGGGCTCCTCTGGGGAGAAATAAAGTCGTGGGGGTGGGTAAAGAGGCCAGTGTTCAGGTTCCAAGTTGTCCAGGGATATCCTGATGGAAGCAGAGGTGGAGGAAGGAGTAGCAACACTTTCCAGTACAAATCTCCACAAGGTGGGTCCAGGCGGGGTTTGCATCACAGGCTGGAACATCAGGGGATAGAGGGACCAGGCCAAATGACCCCTGTAATCCTGACACAGAACATGTCCTAAGTGTGGGACAAGGCTGTGGGGCCTGAGGAGCTGAAGTGGCCTTTGGAAATGAAGATTTCTAGTGACGCCCAGCGGTCGTGGCTCAGTGGTTAGCATCGATCTATGAACCAGGAGGTCACAGTTCAATTCCCGGTCAGGATACATGCTTGGGTTGCTGGCTCAATCCCCAGCGTGGGGCCTGCAGGAGGCAGCCGATCAATGATTCTCTTTCATCGTTGATGTTTCTAGCTCTCTCTTCCCTCTCCCTTCCTCTCTGAAATCAATAAAAAATATATATATATTTTAAAAAATCTCTAGCGACATCCTCCTGCTGCACCCGAAGGCCAACTTTCCCTTCTTTCTCATTTGCCATTGTTGGCTACTCCCTTTGGAAAACTTCGCCATATCGTGTCCCTTGGTTCTTTTGTTTTTCTGAAATTAACTTCTTGTTTTTCTTCATTGACTCCTCTTCCTCAGCCAACTCCTTAAATGTCAGGTCCTCCAACATTCCTGTCTTCTTCTTGGTCTGCAGTACAGATTCTCTGAGCAGTACAAACACTTAAGTTGGAGAACATTCCTTTCACCACTGTTTCATCCATTCTACTGGTCTTACTAAGCCCCCCCTTGTCAAACTCTCCAATTAGTGTGTCGACCTTCCACCTCTCTCTTGGACCTTGACCTGGAGATCTTTTCATGACCATTCCTGAAGCTCCTCCAACTCATTTCCTTCCCAGCCTGTTTCCCCCCCGCGCCCCCCCCCCCCCCCGCCGCCCCCGGCTTCCCTCACTCAGTTCATGGTGTCCCTAGCCCGAAAGCTAGATGTTCTAGATTATTTTTGGCTCCTTATTCTTCACCTCCAAGGGATAAAAAAATCTTGTCAATTCTACCTTTATTTCGTAGCTCTCACATTTTCCCTGTTTTGTCAATTCTCATAGCCACTCTCAAGATTTGGAATTTTATTACTAGACCCCCCTCTTTCCAGTTCATCCCACATACCCCTGCAGAAGCCTCTTTCCAAACCTCATTTTAAGAGATGAGAAGGTGGTGGCGTAGGTAAATGCCTGAACTCACCACCTCCCACAACCACATCAAAATTACAACTAAAATACAGAACAACCATCATTCAGAACTGCCTGAAAGCTGGCTGAATGGGAGGGAGATCACCTCTGCGGAGGTCACCCAGGAGGAGCAAGGGGTCCCAGTCCCATACCAGACCCCCAAGCCCAGGCTCCCAGAGGTGGGAAGAAAAGTCCCCTAACTGTAAAAACTAGCGGGGATTGGGGCTCAGGGACACGGAGGCTGCTAGAGACCCAGGTGTTCCTTAGAAAGGACTGGCGCACATCCTCAATTTACAAAGATCCCACTTCCTCTGAGCTCCAGCGCCAGGGCGAGGCTCTGGGGAACCCAGACACATACCGGAAGGAACTGGATTGTCTGGCATCGGGGCAGGAACTCCGGGTGGCTTTCTCCCAAATGGAGGTGCTTGCAGGGGTCATTGTTCCTGCGCTGGGACCTCCCCGATCCCAGGGCTGACTGGCAGCCATCTCTGTTTGCTCTGGCCTGGTGATTCCCTGAGACCCCGCCCCATCCAATTTATAGCCCCATCTGATTGGAAGCCTCACTCAACCTGTTTGCATCAGCTTTTGCATATAAATGGCCTGCCCTTGCTCCTGCTTCGGACTGCTAAAATCTCTAAACAAGCTGCAGCTGGGCCAGTGTGCCCACCCAAGCCTATCAGTAAAAGGCCCAAGACCCGGCACTAGCACGAGCCTGCCTTGCTTCCCAGCTGGGCCTCGTCTGGGCACCTCCAAGCCCAATACAAATGCTCCTGCAGGGTGGCCCCAGGCAGTGGCTGACTGCACCTCCCTGGAGGCCCTAGAGCCAGTGCACCCTGTGGATAGCTTCACACCATAGCAGGTTACAACTCTACACATCCTTGAGTGACACACTCAGGGGCAGACTCAGTGAGCACCTAAGCCCCACTGAAGCAAGTCCTGCCCCCTAGGGGTGTCTCCTACACACAAGAAATCTAATGAACAAAATAAACTGGTGAATAAAATAGAATCAGAGGCATGGAAGCATGGTACAGACTGATGAATCTCAGAGGGAAGTGGGCAGGGGGGTATGGGAAGACATTAACCAATGATCTTACCTATGGACACAGATGGTAGGATGGTGAAATCCTGGGGCAGGTTGGGAACGGGGTGGAAGGGAGCAATAAGGGGGAGAAGAAGGGGAGCATCTGTAATACTCTCAACAGTAAAGATAAAAAAGTAAAGTTTACATGTTAAAGTTTAACTAGTTTTTTCCACTATTATTGCCTGTATACCGCATCTTCCTCAAATGTAAATTCTTTGGGTTGATTTCTCGGTTGGGTGGAGTACTATGAGTAATTTTAGTTAATTCTCACTGGAGGATGTTTTCCCCCCACTGATTTTTAGAGACAATGGAAGCAGGGCGGGTTGGGGGTAGGGGGAGAGTCAGAGAGAGAGAAACATCTATGTGAGAGAGACATTGATTGGTTGCCTCCTGCATGCACCTGACCAGGTCTGGGGATCAAACCTGCAACCCACATACATACATACATATGTGCTCTTGACTGGAAATTGAACCTGTGATTGTTTGGTGTGTGGGCTGGTGCTCTAACCACTGAACACACTGGCAAGGGCTATGAGTCATTTTTAAGAAAAGACAGTATACATGGAGGGTGTACCTTTGGGGTTGTTGCATTTTTAAAATGTCTCTTCTTCTCTATGAGATATTAACATTCTTGGGCATTGATTCTTTTCTTTCAAAATACCATAGACATTACTCCATTGCGTATATATGTCTACTTAATTGCATATAGTATATAAGGTACACACATGTATGCATTTAATTGTAAAATATATCATTCCTAGAGAAGGCAGCATATAACACACATGTATAGTTTGCTGAACAATCCTGAAGCCATGTTTATATAACTAACAATGAGGTCAAGAAATAGAATGCTGTCAGTACCCATGTGCTTTGTTGTCTCGGGCTCAACCTATGTACCATCTTTCACCAGATATGGTGAAAGATGGAAGATAAGAAGTTGTGCCTTACAGCAGAAGTTAGAAATGGCAGATGAATGGGCAGAGAGTTATAAAAGAGAGTGAAGTTTAAGGCCATAAATACCAATCTCTGAGGAAATAGAGGGAAAAGTAGAAGCCACTGACGGGGCTCATCACTGGATTATATTTTCAGGCACCTGTGTCCTAGAGAAAGATACACTTCCGATCTGTAAGCTGGACTGGAGGGAATGTACAACTGGCCGAGAGACCAGATGAGAAGCTATTTTCATGTCCACGACTATTCCAAGGATATTTAGCACTTGCTGAGCAGTTACTAGGTTCCAGGCTCTGTGCCAAGCACTTGACTTGTGTTCACTCATTTACTCCTATGAGATAAGAATTACTATTATTCTATTTTATAGCTGAAGAAACTGAGGATGAGCACGATTTAGCAACATGCCCAAAGGCACATGATTAGTAAAGGATGGAGATGGGATTTGAGTCTGTGCTCAAATCTATGTTCTTAACCAACACCCTTATACTGAACTAGAGGCCCGGTGCATGAATTTGTGCACCAGTGGGGTCCCTCAGCCTGGCCTGCGGGATCGAATTGAAACCGGCTCTCTGACATCGCCCAACGGGTCCGGGATTGTGAGAGGGCGCAGGCCAGGCTGAGGGACCCCACTGGTGCAGGATTAGGGCCAGGGAGAGATTCGGGAAGTTGGCCAGCCGGGGAGGGTCCTCAGGAGGGCTCCAGGGCGTGTCTGACCCACCTCACTCAGTCCCAATCAGCCGGACACCAACAGCAAGCTAACCTACAGGTTGGAGCATCTGCCCCCTGGTGGCCAGTGCATGTCATAGCGAGCGGTTGAGTGGCCTTAGCATATCATTAGCATATTATGCTTTGATTGGTTGAATGGTCGACTAGACACTTAGCATATTAAGCTTTTATTATATAGGATTAGATTAATAGTGTACAACCAGGAGGAGTGGCCCCTTGGGAAGAAGGAAAATTGGGTCTGGAGCCCAGGAAGGAGATTAGGTTTGAGGAAGAGGTATGAGGTCATCTGCTTGGAGGTGGTCTCTAAGTGGGGTGTTTTATGATGCAGAAGTAGGCAGCCAGAGAGAAAGGGTAGCTGATTAGGCCAAGGAAGAGTCCCAGACAGGAAGAGAGAGTCAGGGGGACACAGGATCTCCTCATAAGTGAGACTGACTTTCATGAAGGCTCAGGGTGTGGCCCAAACATTATACTGCCACTAAGCAGGGGAAAAAGTGAGCAGATTTTCCTTGTTGCGCTTAGTCCATTCTCCGGCATGTCTCTTGCCCCTTCTCCCATTTTTCTAAGTAAGGCTTCAAATTAGGAAGTAGCTTAGAGATTGAAAAGGAAGCAGATGACACAGAAACACATAGGACACTTGAAGGAGGAGAGGGCGGATGAGCCATGCTCTGTTGCAAACATCTGGATTCCAGTTGGGACTTGGAATTGCAGGGGACACCAGCCAGGGATATAGGACCATGTGGCTGCCTCCAGCTCTGCTTCTTCTCTGCCTCCCAGGTGAGCGGGGCTGGGGCTTGGGGAGCCTGCTATTACAGGAGGCAGAACAGAAGGTAGAAGGTGTGCCCTGGGTTCAAGCCAGAAGCAAAGCAAAAGCAGAAATGGGAAGGACACATCCAGCCATTCACCTGAATATTCTGATATGCGTTTAAACATTCGTCCACAGATCCTACATACACTTATTGAGTACCAACTGAGTGCCAGGACTGTAATTAAGAACACTTTCTGCACTCAGGGGCTCATGGTTGAATGAGGAAGTCAAGTAGTTCCAAAACAACGTGGAACTCATTATAGAAGAGACCCCTAACTCTCCTGTTGGAAGGATACTAGTCTTCGCCAAGGCCTCACTGGATGTTGGTCTTGAAGAATGAGTGGAAAGGGGACTAGGTTACGTCAAATGTGGCGCTAAGGAGATCGTGGAAGGTTCAGAAATTGGCAGTGGTTCTGTTTTGTCGGAGTCCAGTTGAAAGGAGTTGGAAAGATTTGCTAGAAAGACTTAATGAGGGGTCTAAAATGCCATTTTCAGCATTTACCTTAAATTTTCTTTCAGAGTCAAGGTGTGATGTAAGCAAGTAAATGAAATTGTCCATCTCAGGCTGGACTTTCAGAAGAGCAACTCTTAGAAAAGACATTGCAAATGCCTGAGGGCACATTTTTCCCCCTCTGTGGGAAGTAAGTTTAGGATAAAAATGAGAGGGTAGTCTTCATGTTTGTAGAATAATTTTATGGTTGGGTTTCCTTACGAAGCATAGAACCTGCCCAACACAATGACAGACTCTTTCAGAAACTGGGTGGGAAGGCAGAGATTTCAAAGAAGAAACCAGCTGGGTGACACTGACCTTGTGTAGTTTCCTAATAAGTGAAATGAATGAGTGGACTGGCTGACCTTTGAGGTGTCCTGAGGCCCTCGTAATCCAAGTCTTAGACGTAGAACGACATTTCAAAGAAATGTATTTCCGTACACCTGGGAGGTGCTCGAAATGTCTTAAAAGATGATTGACAATGATGATCATGGATAGACATTTTGTGAATCACCATCGTGGACAGGATGGGCACCCAGAGCAGTGTTGGCTGGAGCCAGCTTGCACGGGCTCATGAGAGTCGATGATGAACGTGTTTTCCCAACTCCATGTTCAGTGACAGCATGGGGTTAGCTTGAAATCAGTCATAGTGAGAGTATTTATACCAGGGAAATGGGCAAATGCTTCAAATCAGGCCTTCTTTCCCTCCTTACCATCCCTGCAGAGAGCTGGTTATCAGCTTTGTCACTGCTTGTTTTAATCTACTTGCTTCAATGAGATAAAATTACCTAAGTGCCCTAGCCTGGGCGCAGTGAAATGGATGACAGAAAGCACGTCCTACCCCTTCGCGCGCAGCTGGCTGACCTCCGCAGCCCCACAGGCTCACCTTTCCCTCCAGAGCCCTTTGTAGCTGGGGCTCAAATGAAAACTTCCAAGTCACTTGGACAGACTTACATGTCCAGTCTCCTTTTTCATCCCCGCTCCTGTCTTTCCAGGCCCTGGGGACCCTGATTTTGGGTGACCAGCTCACGCCCAAACCTGTGTCAGGAAGCCTAATAGGGCCTCCTTGGAGACCCGCCCCTTCTCAGCGACCAGGACTGTGACAGACAGAGTGTGTTGATCCTCCCTAGAGAGTCCCGGAGAGCCAGAGATTTAGTTTTTCTCCCTCGGGGACACACGGAGAGTGGAGTAAACAGACGTGGACTCTTAAAGGACAGGTCCGAGTTGCAGGAAGCCCAGCATGCAGAGGCCTCACTCCAAAGGGAAGTTTGGGTAATGACCGAATCTCCCCCCTCCCCCTGCCCCCCAGCAGAGGCTGCAGGCTATGCACAGGGCAGGACAGCCAGCTCTCTCTGCTCCCACCTCCAGCTGTGGTATATCTCTGCCTGTCCCCAAGGGACAGGGTCCCATGTGGTTACTCCATGTCTCTGGGCATCCAGAGAACAGGTTTCTCCTCCTGTTGACTGCCATCCCCAGACCCTCTGGCTTCGGTCTAAGCTCAGGTGTCCTCCCAGGTCGCCATTCCTGAGCCCAGGACTGTCCACACCTCCCTGGCACCTTTCCCCTGGGGCTTTCAGGCTGCTGCTGCTGTTACTGGGGGCCACTGGATGGAGTCCTGGGATGTGGTTTGTGTTTTTCAGGCTGCTTGTCCCTGGTGGGCCCCAGATCTGTGACCGGCACCACGGGGGACTCCCTGACCATACGGTGTCGGTATGAGGAGGGTTACAAAGGGTATAATAAATACTGGTGCCGAGGACAGTATGACACCGACTGTGACAAGATTGTGGAGACCCACGGAACAGAGAGAGAAGAGAGAAAGGGCCGTGTGTCCATCAGAGACGACGCTGATGACCTCACCCTCACAGTGACCATGAAGAGCCTCCACGCGGCCGACGCCGGATCCTACTGGTGTAAAATTCAGACAGTGTGGATCCTGGACGAGTGGTCACGTGACCCCTCGTTCCAGGTTCAGGTGTCTGTTTCCCCAGGTAAGAGCTCCCCTTGCTCCAACCGTAGACCTCATGGGATATCAGACTCACTCTCTCCATCTCTTTCCTCTTCACCTGCAAACTTCCGCGCAGCCTAACCCATTCTTCCCTCTTTCTCTTTGAGGTTGAGGGTAAAGTTTTCTCCTCCAGTTCAAGAGCAATAATCCTGTGGCTGGCTTCTCACCCCATGGCTCCTTGCCTCCCATCCCCGTGGGCCAAATCCCCTCTTTGCTCATCTGTAGGCTTTCTCCATCCAGTATCCACACCCTCCCCTATCCTCAGCCTCTTCCTCATCACTGCTCTTCGCCTCGGCCTATCACATGTGCATGTCAGCTGGTAATCCTGCGGCCTCCTCCACCTGCCACCGTTTCTCCTTTCCCTCCTTTCTGCTGGCCTGGAAGGTGGATGAGGTACGCTCCCTCCTCAGTGCACCAGCTGTACCTGGTGGGGTCCCACCCCAGTGTCCACACTTTCCATTAATGTGAGTCAGTTAATCTGTTTAGGTGTCTCTGCCTCTCTGTAAGGGCAGGGATGGTGCCACATCCACCAGTTAGTCCCCAACAGCAAGGACCTCAAAGGCTGTGCTTGGGTAAAACCTGAGCCTGTGTTGGGTGCTCTGTGAAGGGCTGAGCCCCGGATGACTGCTTTTTAGGGGACATCAAGAGGCTAGGATAGAGTGGAGGTGGGGCTGTAAGTTATGCCAATAGTCTGAACACCCGAGGTCCTTGGGAGAAACTGGGTGACACCTATCCCCACCTCAGCTTTGGGTTAAAGTGGCTTTAGTTTCCATATAAATGGTGCTCTGAGCTCCTCCCACAGTCTCTATAAAGCTCTGAGCCATCTTCATCCAGAATCTTCCCTCCGAGGCTCCTCATCAGGCTGGGGAACCCCCGAGGGACCCCTGCCCTCACCCCAGGTAGAATCAGACTTGGGGTGGAAGGAACAACCTGGCACTAGAGGTGACTCTTGGCTGGATCTGAGGGGCTCCACCCAGGATGTGGCCTGGGTTTGGCTTCAGGCTATCTCTTGAACCCCCACCCTTCCCCCACCGCACCCCCAGATTCAAACAGCTGTGTGGTACATGGCTGGGGAGACAGTGATGCCTGATGTGTGATTTTACCTCCAGCACCTCGTACGACCACAAGACGAACCACACATCCAGCCACACCTGCCACGTTCCCGGCGGTGACCGCTGGGCAGAATTTCAGCACCAACCACTGCCCAGGGTAAGGGCCCAAGCCCCGGAGGCCATGGAGGAGGAGGGTCAGCAGCCTTATGGGACCCTGTGGTGGGGGCTGAAAACACACTACGTTTTTTTCTCTCCTCACTGTCTGTGGGGTTTCCCTCCAACTCAGGTCCTGATTTTCACATGGGGATTCTGAGTGGAAAATGTCACTGGTTCTGTGCATACTGACCCCGTGGGGCAGTTTCGGGGACATAGGAGGAGGCTGGTTCAGGTGGCAGTGCAGTCCCTTCTCCCAGCCCCACCTTTCCCCGCCTCCTTCCCCACTCTGTGCTGGACTCGGACTCCTGGTTCTGGTCCCTAACCTGGGCTCGCTCCAATTTCTCTACTGGAGATCCTGCTCCTCCCACAAGCTGCTTGTGGGTTTGTGGGGAGACAGGCTGGCTCCAGGCTGGAGTTTGGACCCATTAGCCTCCCAAAGATACTAAAGAAGGGCTGGGATGCTGCTGCCTGCCCCTGAAGGAAGGGACAAGGGCTTAAAGTGTGAGTTTCAATACGGCATTGATAAAGGGGAAGCTGAGGGGCAAAGGGACTGAGAGAGAGAAAGCGGGGAGCACGCTCAGAAATTGGGCACAGCCTGGTTCCTCTTCTCCTTTTTTCCATCATCTTCTTCTCCTTTTCTCCATCGACCCCCTGGGAGAGTCTCCAGGGCAGCTTTGGATCAAGGGGGGAGAGATGGCAGGGGCCCTAGAGAGGGGCCCTGGTGTGGGTCCCTTCTAAATTGGATTCTGAGTGATTTGGGCTTCAGAGTCAGGGCACAGGGAGAAGCAGGGACAAAAGGGTCCCGAGGCCTCCCGCTGAGGGGCATTTCATTTCCCATCACCGTGTCCCCCACAGGGTTCCCCTCAGCACTGTCCACTTCCTGCTCCTGATCTTCCTGAAGCTGCCCCTGTTCCTGGGCGTGCTCGCTGCTCTCCTCTGGGTGAGCAGGTGTCAGAAGGGCTCCGGAGGCGGACAGAGTCGGCCTGACCAGGAGACTCCACCGTGCCATCCACCAGCTCCGGGAAAACCTTGTCCGGGAATACAGACCTTCCGACTGGACCAGAGAGACCTGCGGGCTCTGCACTCCAGGGCAGGGAGGCAGCAGTGCTTGGACTCTGCATGGACCTAAGCCTTTGGAGGGTATTGTTCCTGTGCCTCCAGGAGGGTCCTGGATCTCAGAGGACACCCGCTCTGGTCCTCAAGGGGGAGAAAGATGAATCTCCGGGCCCCTGTGTCGGGTCCTACTCTCTCCGTCCCAGATCCTCAAGTATTCTCTGGAAGTTGCACGCTCAGAAGCCTGGCTCTTTATTCTTCTCTGTGGCACAAAAGCTTAGCTCAGTGTCCCCGAGGGCAATAACCCCCTCCTCCCTGCAGACAGGAGGCTCCTGGAAGACACGCCCCTCACAACTTCAGTCCTTGAGCTCCCCGTGCTCCATTGTCCCCTCTTCTCGGGGTCTCAAACCTAGAATACCACAAGAATGGGGTGTCGTTTACAGACACAGGAAAGGCAGGCACAGGCTTGAGTGATGCATAGCTTAGATTTCTCTGTGTGACCAAGCAGAGAAACCTAACAGGAAGCCAGAGACGTGGGTTAGTAGAGCACTGATGCTGGCGAGAAGTTGGATGGAGAGGTGAAATCTTCAAGGGAAAAGTTCAGAACCAAGGACAGAGCATTTGAAGACCCTACGGTTAAGAGCCAGGCGTTTGGGATTCTGTATTTTCTCCCAGGGATCTGTGTGTCTGTCCCTCCTCTCATGTCACATTTCTTGATTACCGTGGCCACAGCAGTAAGCCAACATCAGGTGAAGTGACTCCTTAGCAAGAGTAGAGAGTACAGGCAGAGAATTCCTCCCTCTTTATTCTTTTCCAAAATTGTCTTAGTTATTCTAGTTCCTTTGCCTTTTTGCATACATTTTAAAGTAAGCTTGTCTTTAGCTACCAAAAAAAAAAATCTTGCTGTGGCTTTTGTAGGAATTGTGTTAAAGTTATCCTATATAATAAAAGGCTAATATGCAAATTGTACCCTTGATAGGGAGTTCAACCAGGAGTTTGACCAGGGGGCGGGGCTGGCCCTCCAACAGTCTGAGGCCCCTTGCCCCGGCTGGCCAGGCCCAATCAATCCCGATCAGGGTGGGCTGGCCAGACCCTACCCATGCACGAATTCATGCACGGGGCCTCTAGTAGATTAATATTGTGAAATGGGTATCTTTATGATGTTGAGTGTTCTCATCCACAAACATGGTGCAGCTCTCAATTTATTTAAATGTTCTTTGACTTCCAACATCAGCATTTTGTAAATTTTTAGCATAAAGTGCTATTCATGTTCTGGTCGATTTATACCTGGGTAGGGTACTTCTTCTTTTGAGGGGAGCAACTGTCACTAGTACTGTGTTTTTCATTTCGGTTTCTACATGCTTTGTTGGTAGTATATAGAAATATAGGAATACTAGAGGCCCATTGCACAAAGATTCGTGCAATAGGCCTTCCTTCCCCTGGCTGTCAGCACCGGTTTTCCTCTGGCACCCGGGACCCAGGCCTTTGCTCTGGCCGCCGCCTTCCGTCTTCACTCTGGCCGGAGTCTTTGCTCCAGCTGCTGGAACCTTCAGTGTTCGCTCTGGCCCGAGCCTTCAGTCTTCTCTGCACCCGCCGGAGCACTGCTCCTGTACCTCCCTCCTCCCCCTGCCATCCCCCTCACAGCAGGTGTCCTGCCCAGCTACGCTGTGCCTGTGTAAGCAAATTAACCTGCCAGCTTCTCTGGGTTAATTTGCGTGCTCACACCTGATTGGCTGGTGGGCATTGCGGAGTTACAGTCAATTTGCATATTTATCTTTTATTAGTGTAGATAATTTGTGTGTGTCTCAATCTTGTCCCTGTGACCTTGTAAACTCATCAATCAGTTCTAGCAGTCTTTTGGTAGATTGCTTGGGATCTTCTTCAGAGACAATCACGCCATGTGCAAGAAAGACACTTTTATTTCTTCTTTTCTAGTGGGTGTGCTTTAATGGAGTCCTGGAGGCCCCAGGGAGCCCCTGGGAGCTTTTAAGCACTCGGATGGCTGTTGGGAGCACGTGGCATCGGAAATTCATGGTTTTCAGGCATTTAAACTTTTAAATGAGAAGCCCGAAGTGAAATTCCTCCTGTCTGGCATCAAACTCCATTAAAAATATTGTGATCAAAATGGAACAGGCTTGCGAGTCCCTGCAAGTCGTGGGTGCAGGATGTAAGTGAAGTGGAGAAATTGTGGAGCATTGTTGTGTCTGCCCAGCACTTATGCCTGGGACCATATGGCGCCCTCAGCAGGCTTGGGAACTGACCTTCTCCATGCACAGATGGACCAGTGGGGACCACGTGCGGGCCCGCCCTGGGCTGGCTCAGGCCAGGTCCAACTCTGCCCCCTGAGGAGTAGGGGCCTCACCCTTCAGGTCTTCTTGTTCTCACATGTGACATGAAGATGCTGGGTTAAGACTTGCATGGAGGCAGTTTTAAAACATGGATGAGCCTGACCAGCATAGCCCAGTAGTTGAGCGTCGACCTATGACCCAGGAGGTCGAGATTTGATTTCCTGGTCAGGGCACATGCCCAGGTTGTAGGCTTGATCCCTGGTTGGGGGCATGCAGGAGGCAGCCAATCAATGACTTTCTCTCATCATTGATGTTTCTATCTCTCTCTCCCTCTCCCTTCCTCTCTGAAATAAATAAAAATATATTTTTAAAAAATGGATGAAAACCCCTTAAACCTCCTCCTCCTACAAGTTGGGTTGCTGACCCCTCCCCTGAAGTGTGTGGGTGGTGGCTGCTTCAACCAGGACACACGGCAGCGTTTCTCTACGCTTTTCCCATCATCCTCTTTCTAAGGAACCTGTTTAGATACTTTCTTTTTCTGAAACTCTCCCCTATCCCCCCAAATTTTAACAAAAAAGATATGCTTTTGACCAAACTAGTCATCTCTCCACCACCTCTATTAGTATCTTGGCTGAGATGACAATAACCTAGGTGTTTACCCTTAAAAGAACTTATTAAACCATAAACTTAGCGCGAGAAGGCTTTGTAATTTTTGAGATATAAATATACCTTAATAATTACTTTTAAAAATATAGAAAATAACATTTTAAAATTTCTCTTAAAAAGTCCCCATGGCTCTAGCAAGTTTTGCTCAGTGGATAGAGCGTTGGCCTGCAGTTTGACGGGTCCTGGGTTTGATTCCAGTCAAGGGCACATATCTCGGTTGCAGGCTCCAGCCCCAGCCCTGATGGGACACATGCGGGAGGCAACCAATCCATATGTCTCTCTCACATCCATGTTTCTCTCTCTGTGTCTCCCCCTCCCTTCCACTCTCTCTAAAAAAATCAAAGGAAAAATATCCTCGGGATTAACAAAAAAACAAACAAACAAACAAACAAACAAACAAACAAACGTCCCCATGCTTCCTTTATTCACTCCTAGCCTTCAGTTACAGTTTGCATCTACACAAGAGGGTCCTAGTTGCAACCTCTCTGAGGGACAGAAAGATTTCTGCCAGGCTCCTCCCCTCTCCCCTCTCCTAGCTCACAGGCACATCCTGTGCGACACACCTGACCCTGGTGCTTGATTCAGGGCCCCTTCACGCCCTCTCGAATGTATGGAAACAGTGCAGCAACCCATATAATCTCAAAGAGCCCAGGAAATCCATCGGTGTGATAGGAAACACACAGGAGACACGTTGGTGGGAGCTGGGCGATGGTCCAGCCCTATCTTTGATCGTCTGTGCTCAGGTGATTCTCCAGAAGGTTCCAATGCAGCAGGAGGTGCGGTCAGCAGCCCTCTGACACCTCCTGTGGTGGCGGCAGCAGTGGTGGTGGCGGCGGCGGTGGTGGCGGTGGTGGTAGTGGCGGTGGTGGTGGTGGTGGTGGTGGTGGCGGTGGCGGTGGTGGTGCTGGGGTCTATGCCCTTATAGACACACTCTGAGCTTTTGGGTTTAATTCAGGTTTTGTACCTATCGGTTGGTCTGGACTCTTGCTTCCATTATTGGCCGGAGCCCCAGACAGTGTCGTGTCCATGACCTTGGGCAGAACCACAGTAGAGTCACAAGGAAATGAGGCATCCACACAGGTATGACTGCAGGTGCTCCGAGGACCCAGGGCGTGAGGGAGCACCCCGCTTTTCCTGTCTCTGCTCCTTCGGTGGAGACCAGGGTCCGGAGCTGTGCCGAGAGGGGCAGCCGACTATTTCCGAGGCCAGGATGAGGGGGTCCTCGGGGCAGCAGGGCCCTCCTCTCTCCTGGAACTGCAGCCACTGCCCACCCCCTGATAAGACGACAGGGGGTTCTGCTAGTCCCAGGCGAGGGTCTTGATGGCGTGGGGACTGCGGTCTCCAGCAAAGACGGACTTATTTCCCCTTGGGGTCCCCTGGCTCCTGCTCCGCCACATCAGGGCGCACAGCAGGCCCCCAAGCAGGGGCACCTTGATGACGGTCAGGAGCACCACGTGCAGGTTGCAGAGCAGGAACCTGTGCAGGGACCGTGGCCACAGGGGTGAGACTCTTCTGGGGCAGCCCCCGTCCCCCTCAAGCACCCCCACCTCCCACAGCTCAGGCTGGGGTGACAGGCAAGCCCCGGCCTCTGTCCTGGCCAGGAAGGCCCCTCTGAGGGGCTCAGTCCTGCTGCCCAAGGGCTAAGCGGCAGGGGCTGCCCTGCTGGCTCAGGCTGGGCTCCAGCCCCCTTTGTCTGTTTCCCTCCTGCATTTTGGCTCATCTCCCACAATTCATTGCAGCTCACCCGCAGTCCAGCCAAGCTTTATTCTCCTCTTCTCTCCACCCCCAGCTCCCTTGGTACATCCTGCCCATCTTTGAAGGTCTGGGCTTTGAAGCAGAGGGAGGTCCCCCTACCCCTTAAGCACGGCTTTCTCTGCGGGGCGCTCCTGGGAGGGTGCTCTCGCGGCTCTGACCCCCCACCGAAGGGCACAGGTGAGGTGCACTTGATCATGTATCTCTCTTGGTGGACACTTGGCCCAGTTAGACGATTGGGCCCCGGGTTCCTATCTGGGTATAAGAATAGGATCCCCTCGCCCTATGCCTCATCCCCTGTCCCTCAGCCTGCCCTGAGCAGGGTGAGTCATGCTGATGTCACTGACGGTTTCCTGGAGGGAGGGAGGGTGTCACACATCCTAAAAATATCCACTGTGCTCTCTTCACAAGTCCTGCTCCCTGCGGCACCCATCGCTCCCCCACCGTTTCCTCCTGTGCTTCTCCAGCCTCGATAAAAGTCCTGCCTTCTGCACCCTCCACTCGACAGAACAGCCGCTCTCCGAACAAGACAAAGCCGGGTTCTGAAGCAGGCCCCCCAGAGCCTCGCCCCATTCAGACTCAGCACTGAACAAACTGTCCAGCGGGCTCCGGCCCCCAGGAATAGGACCCTCGAGGAAGGAAGGGGATGGGCTGGAGCAGGAGAGTGAGCAGATGGAGGGCGATCCTGAGAGGCTGGACCCCGGGTGAGAAGGGAACCTGACCCTGGATTTCGGGGAGCCCACCAGGCTGGGATGGATGGGGGCTGGAGGTGTTTGCCCTTTGATGGAAGAACTCATTGACTGCTCTTTGGGAGCCTCTGAAGGGTGTGGACTTCAGGTTGATGCCCTCAGCTTCCACCCCTTCCTCTCATCGCCCTGGCATTTGGGGAGAGAAGGGCTGGAGCAATGAAGCATGTATCTACCCGTGACTGTGGCAGAATAATGATCCCCAAAGACGCCCTAACCCCCAGAACCTCTGAATGCGTTATGCTACACGGCAAAGGGGCATTCAGGCTGCAGGTGGACTTAAATCACTAATCAGCTGACTGAGAGGTGGGGAGATTATCCTGGGTTATCTGGGTGGATCCCAAGTAATCACCAGGCTCTTTATAGGTGATCGATGGGGCCACGAGCCAAGGAATGTGGGTGGTCCCTAAAAGCTGGAAAAGTCAGGGGAATGATCCTTCCCTGGGCTCTCCAGAGGAGCTCAGTCCTGTCAGCACCTTGATGTTAGCGCAATGAGCCTCACTTCAGACCTCTGACCTCCAGAACTATAGGACAACAACGGTCTTGTTGTTTTAAGCCACTGAGTTAGCAGTGATTTGTTACAGCAGCCACAAGACACTAATTCAGCGTACCTTCCTTCTAGCGCACTTGAGGCTGAACCCCACTACCCTTCCTTTTGCTTCCTGGGGGTTGGGGAATGAGAGGGAGCCAGAGCCTGTAGCCCCGCTGAGGGCTTTGTTTAGGTTCCACGTGGGGAGTGGGGGGCCCTTTAAGCATGCAGAGGTCAAAGGTTGCCTTGGAGGTGCAGTGCAGGCTCTGCTGTTTCTGCCCTGCACGGGGCACATCAGAGTGGCGCCGTGGGGGTCCCTGACAGAGCATCCCTAGGGGAGGGTCACGGGGGCAGCGGGAAGGTCTGCAGGGGCCCGGCTCTGCTCACCTGGTGAGGGATCTGGTGAGAGCTATGCTGCTGTTGCTGCTCTGGGCGATTGGAGGCGAGGCAGCCAGACTGACCGATGCGGTTGCTGTCACAGATACAGCCAGGTATGGTGACATCAGTTCAGTCATATCTGTTGTCTCAAGTTCAGCCGGGGGTGTTGTCACAGGTAGAGCTGCATGTGTTAACATAAGTTCAGCCATGTTTGTTGACACAGGTCTAGCTGTGCTGGTGACATAGGTACAGTCGAGTTTGCTGTCTGCGCGTATATTTAGTGGGAACGAAGAGGGGGTGGTTTCCCTGATTCCCAAAGTGGAGATAAGACCGCGGGCTCGGGAAGCGGACCTGGGGGCGGGGCTACCACCTGACTCTCCTTCCGGGTCACTGACGCCAGGGAAGCTCAGGTATTTCCAGGGCAGGTGTGGTACTTCCAGGGCAGGTGCGGCTGAGCTCAGAGGCAGCCAGGGGAGGCCTGTGGGAGCCCCTGCCCCGTGGTGAACCCTCCCTTCTGCCACTAATGAGTTCAGAGTCCCTCGCCTCCTCCTTCGCTCTTAATATGTTTTTAAAAATTGATTTTAGAGAGAAGGGAAGAGAGAGAGAGAGAGAGAGAGAGAGAGAGAGAGAGAGAGAGATTGGCTGCCTCCCATACAGGCTCCTACCAAGGATCAAACCTGACACTTGCCCTAGCTGGTTTGGCTCAGTAAATAGAGCATCAGCCTGCAGACTGAATGGTCCCGGGTTCAATTCAGGTCAAGGGCACATGCCCGGGTTGTGGACTTGATCCCCAGTGTGGGGTGTGCAGGAGGCAGCCAATCAATGATTCTCTCTCATCATTGATGTTTCTATCCTCTCTCCCCCTCCCTTTCTCTCTGAAATCAATAAAAATATATTAAAAAACAAACAAACAAAAAACCTGAAACCTAGGTATGTGTCCTGACCCGGAATTGAACCAGTGACCTTATGGTGCATGGGACGATGCTCAACCAACTGAACCACACTGGCCAGGGCTCCTTTGCTCTTATGGTGCCAGAGGAGGGAGAGGAAGGGGGCGGGGGGCAGGGAGAGGGCCACTCGTTCAGTGGCTGAGACAATTGGATAAGGGCTTTCCAACACCCCACTCCTCCCTGCACAGCCCACAGGGCCCTGGTCGGTCGGGCTGGGGCTGCCCTGAGGGTAGAGCAAAGCCCGAAAGGCCTGGAAAAGAGGAACCCCCTCCCTGGACAAGCCTGCCCAAGTCCAGTGGGCCCTTCTCTGCCCCCTGGTGACACTAGATGGAGGCGCGCAGACATGCTGAGGCTTGCTCTTTCTTTCCGTCTCCCCAGACTCTTGGCGTACACCCCCTAGCACGTGCATACATGTATGTGCCCACATGGACACACGGGTGCAAACACACATGAGGTCTCCAGCCTCCTCCCCACCTGTCAGTGCAGACAGAGGGAGCGTTCCGAGGACAGGAGGGGCAGGTCTTACCTGGACCAACATACACGCGCACTTGGTGCCCCATGTCGGTTCCTGACTTCTCGATCCCGCACCAGTAGACGTCCTGGTCGCTTGCCCGGAGCTCCTCGATGGTCACGGTGAACATGTGCCTCCAGTGATTGTCCTGGATGGACATGCGGCCACTCCTCACCATCCAATCAGACCCAGTGGTTTTAAGGAGGGTGTTGCAGGAACCCCAGGCCTCTCCGCGGCACCACCACTTAGAGTAGCTTTCCCAGCCTGGGTCATAGTGACACTGAATGGTCGCCGAACCCCCTCTGGGGCCGCTCACTGACCACGGACCAGACATGGAGCAGCAGCCTGCAAAACAAAAGCCCAGCTCGCACCTCCTGCCTGCAGCCCCAGGGCTGGTGGGCTTCCGGCCCCGCCCTGGGCCACCAGCGGCCTCTGGGTCCTCGCATCCCCACCTCCTGCTTGTTCCTTAGTCCCCGGCAAGGTTCCTTTTGCTGTCACCTCTTGGGCGAAGGTCCCCTTTGGGATCTGAATGCCCAGTACAGGGCCTCTGCCCACTCCCCCTGCCCCGTTTCGGGGCTTCTCCCATCCTGCACTCCTCCTTCCCCACCAGCCCACAGGCCGCAGGTTTATTTCTCCTCCTTGTCTTTAATCCTCACCCGAGGATATCTTTCCATTGGTTTTTAGAGAGTGGAAGAGGAAGGAAAGACAGAGAGAAACATCGATGTGAGAGAAGGATCGGCTGGCTGCCTCCTGCATGCGCCCTGACCAGGGCCTGGGCCAGGGAGAAGCCCGCAACGGAGGTTCCTGCCCTTGACAGGAATTGAACCCGGGACCCTTTGGTCCGCAGGCCAATGCTCTATCCATTGAGCCACACCGGCTCGGGCTGCAGGTTTATTTCTGAGTCCTAGAGCGATGAGGTTACATCTGGGCCTCTTCCGTCCCCTACACCTAAAGCCCTCACCTTCTGACTCTGCACAGGGGATAGAGTTACAGGAACTAAGCATACACTCATGCACACACACTCACATACGCACACACGCACACACTCACAGCACACACAGCACACACTCACACACACACTCTCACACACTCACACACTCACAGCACACACTCACACACACACACTCACACACACACACACACACACACTCACACACTCACACACTCACAGCACACACTCACACACTCACAGCACACACACACACACTCACAGCACACACACACTCACAGCACACACAGCACACACTCACACACTCACACACTCACACACTCACACACTCACAGCACACACACACACACTCACAGCACACACACACTCACAGCACACACAGCACACACTCACACACTCACACACTCACACACACACTCACAGCACACACTCACACACACACTCACACACACACACTCACACACTCACACACACACTCACAACACACACACACACACACAGCACACACTCACACACTCACAGCACACACTCACACACTGACAGCACACACTCACACACACACTCACAGCACACACACACTCACACACTCACAGCACACACTCACACACACACAGCACACACACACACACTCACAGCACACACTCACACATGCACACACTCACACACACATTCACACATACTTTTTTCCTTTTTACCTTGAAAACCATGCTCTTTGTGTCTCCAGACCTTGGCACAGCTGTTCCCTCCCACCGAAGGTTCTCGTCCTTCAGCCTGAAGGAATCAAACCTTACACCCATCCCTCCAGGCTCAGCTCATGTATCATCAATCCTAAGGTTCCCAGATTCTGAGGCCAACACAGCCCTCCCCATGCCGCTGGACAATTTTGTCCTTGTTCTGTCACTGCACTGACCACACTGGATGACTGTCTGGCCTGTGGTTCCACCGGAGCAGAAACTCGGGCAGCGGATGAGTGGCTGGACCCACCGTCCAGAGCGCCTGCCTACCCTGGCCTCGCTGCCCGTCCCTCCCTGGACCTGAGCGCTTTCCTGGAGGCTTCCCAGCTCCAGCTGCAAGCCCCACCAGCTGCCAGGCTTTGGAACAACCCAGACCCCGAGCCCCGCGTGACGGGGTGGGTCTGGGCTGGAGCCCGAGCGTCTGTGCTCCTGAAAAGCCCCCGAGAAAGATTCGCCACGATCCGTCCATCTGCTCCGCAGTGCAGCCCGGCTGAGAGACACTGGCCAGAGGGGGTGTGTGTGTGTGGGGGGGGTACTTGTGTTTGCTGGGGTTTCTGTTTCTTTCCTGCACCTACAGAGACCCTGTGAGGTGGCAGCACCTTGGTTTCCATTTAACCAAATGGTGCCTGGATGCTGAAAGGGCCCTGCGTTAGCCCTGACGTGTCCCGTCCCCCGGGATAGACCCTCTGGTTCCTGCCCAGCCTTGGTCACCCCAGATCCTGAAACCCCGGCCCCACTCACCTGGGACGATGAGGAGGAGCAGGGGTGGGAGCACCCACATGGTCCTGCCTGCCGGCTCTCTCCCTGGTCGCCGTCAAATGCCCGTGCCCTCTGGGGACTTGCGCGGAGCCCAGGCGCACACTGCCCTTGATTTGTCTAAATCATAACATTTTGTTTCTCTCATCGACTTCCCTTAAATTTCTGTCTTCCGTCACTTCCTCCTTTCATTAGGTAGGAGACAGGCAGTGTTGTCATTTACGCGTACATGGCTGCTGTGTCTCAATGATTTGGGGGGAAGCAAAGCGTCCAGGCCTGGCCAGGGTTCCGTGTAGAGTGCGTGTGTGAGGAGCTGAGAAGGTGGCCGCCGGCAAAGCTGCAGGGAGAGCGGTGGCCCGGGAAGAGCTCGGGGCGAGGGAGTGACCGACTCGAGCTGGGTGCAGCGCTCAGGGCTGATTCCCAGCCTGGCCGAAGGGACAGCCCCATCCTAGCCCCACTCCAGGCAGCGCCACCACAGGCCACCTCAGACCCCCTTCCTGCCCTGGGCCATTGTCCCTCCCTGAGCCGGACTCCCTCACCCCCTTTCCGCACCCTCTCCCCTCCCCCCCGCCCCCCAAGACAGCTTCCTCCCAGGCCCTGAGTCACTGTCAAGCAGAGACCGCCTTGGGGACAGGATAAGGAAGGAGAAGTGGCTTTCTGTCTTCCATGCCTTTTCCCCTACATCTTTGTAATTCTGCTGGCTGTGGGCTCTTGGCAAACTCACTGCGTGGACACGGCTTATGCTGATGAGCCTCTCCCCTCCTCCTCCAGAAGCCCCCGCCCTCCTTCTCTCCCACCTGTCCTCTCCCTCTCCGGCTTCCCTCTCCCCCCCCCCCCCCCCCCAATCTCCTGGAGTTGTCCTAGAATCTCTTGTCTCCAGGGAGTGTCCCTTCCCGGCTGTCTAACGTCACCTCTGAGCACAGGACCGTCACAAACACACCCTCCTGCCACCCCATCTCCTGGGTCGGTTCTCTGCTGTCACTGGCAATGCCGAGAGCCCACAGCCAGTGACACATGCAAGGGTGTGGGGGACAGCATCCAGTACAAAATGAGGCTGAAGCCAAAGACCACTTCTTCCTCATAATGTCCCAGGGCCCTGAGCACTGCTTCTCCCCGGGCCACCGCTTCTCCCCGGGCCACCGCTTCTCCCCGGGCCACCGCTCTCCCTGCAGCTTTGCCGGCGGCCACCTTCTCAGCTCCTCACACACACACTCTACACGGAACCCTGGCCAGGCCTGGACGCTTTGCTTCCCCCCAAATCATTGAGACACAGCAGCCATGTACTCGTAAGTGATGACACTGCCTGTCTCCTCCTACCTCATGAAAGGAGGAAGTAAGGGGAGACAGAAATGTAAGGGAAGCAGGTGAGAGAAACAAAACACAGTGACTTAGACAAATCGAGGGCAGTGTGTGCCTGGAGGGCACGGGCATTTGACGGCGACCAGGGAGAGAGCCGGCAGGCAGGACCATGTGGGTGCTCCCACCCCTGCTCCTCCTCATCGTCCCAGGTGAGTGGGGCCGGGGTTTCAGGAACTGGGGTGACCGAGGCTGGACAGGGAACCAGAGGGTCTGTCCCGGGGGACGGGACACGTCAGGGCTAATGCAGGGCCCTCTCAGCATCCAGGCACCTTTTGGTTAAATGGAAACCAAGGCGCTGCCACCTCACAGGGTCTCTGTAGGTGCAGGAAAGAAACAGAAACCCCGGCAAACACAAGTACCCCCCCTCCTCTGCCAGTGTCTCTCAGCCGGGCTGCGCTGGGGACGCAGATGGATGGATCGTGGCGAATCCTTCTCAGGGGCTTTCAGGAGCACAGATGCTTGGGCTCCAGCCCAGACCCACCCCGTCACGCGGGGCTCGGGGTCTGGGTTGTTCCAAAGCCTGGCAGCTAGTGGGGCTTGCAGCTGGAGCTGGGAAGCCTCCAGGAAAGCGCTCAGGTCCAGGGAGGGACGGGCAGCGAGGCCAAGGTGGGCAGGCACTCATCCGCTGCCCGAGTTTCTGCTTCGGTGGAACCAAAGGCCAGATGGTCATCCAGTGTGGTCAGTGCAATGACCGAGACACATGGAGTCGTATCACGGGGAGGGAGACCAGGAGTCTAATTCTGGGCTGAATGTTAAGTCCTTGGGTAGAGCTAGCGCTGGTGCTCAGAGAGGACAGGGTCTAGGGAGGCAGGGCCATTGGGCTGCCCAGCTCTGCTGCTTCTCATCCTCCCAGGTGAGCAACCAGGGGAGTAGATCCACAGCCTCATGAGGGCTCAGGAGCTTGTCCCTTTTCTCACCTTTTAACTCTTGCTTGAATCCTTTCTAGTAGGTTTAAGAAAGACACACGAGGCTGTAGCTTCAATGCTTGATCTTATAAGATCACTTGTTTTAGAAAGTCTGGAACTGAAGTCTATGGCGAGTCAACAGAGAACATGGGATCAGTGTGATATGGACTCCGTAGTTGACGTCACTGCTTTGGTCAAGGTCAAAGGCCCTCCACCCGGGGTGCTTGCTATGGAACCACTAGACCCACTAGGAGCGGTCTCTGCACAGCCAGGGGAGCGGGTGCAGCAGCTGGACCTCCTGAGGCCATCAGGGCAGGTCAGGAGCAAGCACACTCGTGTCGAAATGGGTCCGCTGGTACTTCCTCCCCATGAGACCAGCTTAACACAGAGATGCTGCAAAAGGACAAAGATTTACGGGTCCCGGGGAGCAGGAGGGAGTGAATTATAGGAGGTAATTATTGCTCAGAGTCAATGCCTTTGTTTCCTTGAGCTCTGCAGTGGCGCTGTCAGGTGATTTTTGAGGTGGCTCTGAGCCAGTGGCACTTTGAAGGACAAAGGTCTGTGATGTGGCAGGTGATTTCCTTCCTTGACTCTGTCCCACTCATCAGGCCTTGGACTTGTTGGAGCTGCTCACAATGCAGGCAGCTGTGGCCCTGGTCTCGGGGTGGGGACGTGGGGGTAAGGTGACAGGTACATGGATTTGTGTTTTCCAGGCTCATCAGATGACATCACGGGTCCAGAAGCAGTGAGAGGTCTGGAGCAGGGATTGTTGACCGTGCAGTGTCGCTATGACCCATATTGGGAGGCCCACCTGAAGTGGTGGTGTCGAGGAGCTTATTGGAATAGCTGCAAGATCCTTGTTCAAACCAATGGATCAGCGTTTGGGGTGATGGAGCGTGTGTCCATCAGGGACAATCAGACAAACCACATGTTCACTGTGACCATGAAGGAGCTCAGGCCAGAAGATACAGACACTTACTGGTGTGGGATTGAGAAAAGTGGAGCTGACCCTGGGTTCCCTGTTAAAGTGACCATTGACCCAGGTAAGAGTACGTGCCTGTGTGGCTGTGTCCTTTCAGGGTCTGCTTTGCCTTGGTCCCTGAGGTCCCTCTCCAGTGACTGAACTCACTCAGATGAACTGCCACAGAGCGGGGTTGGTCCTGAGGTCTCAGGGAACCCCGGCTGCTCACTTAGGTTGAGAGGCTCAGGGTTTCTCTTAGACGCTCTTGGGGCTCAAGATGGGATCAAGCCTTTCTGGGCACATTTTTTTCTCTGCACAGCTCATTGCCTGAGTCTGTTGCCCATAGAGACCACAGTGATGACCCCAGTTTTAGCTCATGGGTGGAAGGAAGCCTCTTCTGTGGGAGCCAATTCCTGTCAAGGCTTCCCTGGCACCTCTGGTGCCCTGGTGTCCCTGCTCTTCCTGAAATCCCATCATGAGCCATTGATGCATCTGGGCTCAGGGACATGCTCTTCCTAAGACCTTCTAGAACAGATGCTCCTGGGAGCATCTGGGTGTGAACAAGTGTATCTGTTGGGCTCTGCTCCTGCCGATCCTCGGACAGCCAGCACCAGCTCACAGCACACTTATGGCCGGGAGGGAACACACTCATAGCGCCCCCACCACACCTGGAACCCGGGAGGCCTGGATAGCTGCCAAGTGCAGCACCTTCCTTGTCTCATGGGACCTCGAGAAGGATCCTGAGAAGGAGCTACCCCATCACAGAAACTTAAAAATGTGTCCAAAGCTGACTCCCAGCTGCCCTTGACCTGAAGCAGTCCTGGGCCCATTCACCCTTCCAGGGTCTGCTCAATGTCCTCTTGGACCTGTGCCCAGACTCGACAGCCTCTGAGGCTCTGAGTCTCCCAGAAGCCAAGGAGATATGAGTGGTCCAGCTGGAGACCCCATCCCAAGGCTCCCTTGTAGGCTCATACAGGCCAGGGCAGCCCACATTCCTCCCTGGCTCCGAGCTACGTGCAGGGCTGCAGGTGGGTTAGCAGGACAGTGGAATGAAATCTGTTCTGTATGACAAGCAACAACTACAGTGCCGACCCCCACCACCACCCTCACCTCCACTGCGAACACATTCACAGACGCCCCGGAAGACACCACCAGCTCCCCGACTGTGACCAGCCACCATTCTGATGGCAGGTAAGTCAGCTTGGACGCTGCTGTTCCTTCTGGCCCACTTGTCCCAGACTTCTCTCACACAGACATGGGGCGTCCCCCACGGAGCTCAGAGTGTGGGAGATGGATGAGCAGGCATTCAGGGAAGAGGGCATGGCCAGGATGTGTGGGCACGGGTGTCATGGGGCCACAGGGCCCTTTGGTCCACATTCTGGGAGAACAGGAAGGGCCTGGGTAAGTCCTATTTCCCTAGTTACTGTTAGGGCAACAACAGTGGTCCTGATAGTCCCTCGTGTCTCTCGAGCCCCTGGCAGCTCACGGAGGACTTTCCTGTGCGTTATTCTGTTCATGTGTTGACCCCGCCGACGACCACCTCAGGGGGAGGAACAAGCAGATGGAGATGCACGTTCCCATTTTACAGAGGAAGAAACTGAGCCGGACTCATGTTTCCCAGCTCCACAGTCACGGGAGCTTTCTGGAAGCTGAGAGGCCTCTTTCATTTCTTCCCTTCCCCCTCCTTGGCCCTCTTCGCTTTGCCTTCAGATCTGCTGTATCTTCTACTGCTGGGCCTTCCCACAGTCTCTATGGGACATCCCGTCTTTCCAACCCAGGGAGGCCTTTGCTCCTCTCCCATTTGCTCTCTGTTTTGAGAGTTGCTTTCTACCGAACTACTTACTTACTTTTTAAAATATGTTCTTATTGATTTTAGAGAGAGAGGAAGGGAGAGGGAGAGAGAGATAGAAACATCAGTGAGGAGAGAGAATCACTGATGGGCTGCCTCCTGCACGCCCCCTTCTGGGGATTGAGCCCACAACTTGGACACGTGCTCTGGCTGGGAATCAAATCAGCAACCTTTCGGTGTTTGGAACGACACTCAACCAACTGAGCCACACCAACCAGGGCCGAACTGCTTTTAATATGACTAGCAAGCAGTTTTTAAATACAAGAATCAAAGTCAGATATAAGTGCCGATTAGGGCTTTTGCTCACATTATGGATAACTCACTCATTTATTCAACAAAGAACTATTGAGCCCCCCTCATGTCTAACACCGATTTAGGGAACACAGGGGGATAGGAGGATGAACAGAGCAATCAAGCTGTCTGTCTGCCCTCCAGGCACTTACAATCGAGAGATAGTTAATGTAGCAAATAGAGCTAAATAATTAATTGATGTATTTATTTTAAGACTTCCTGTGACTTGTGATGAGTAAGAGATAATCCTTGTGTTCGTCAGCTCGGGCTGCCATCACAAAGCACCACTGGCTTAGACAACAGACATTTATTTCCTCAAGTTCTGAAGGCCAGAAGTCTCAGTCAAGGTGTTGCAGGGTTGGTTCCTCCCGAGGCCTCGGTCTTTGGCTTGTAGACGGCCGTCTCTTCCTTGTGTCTTCCCATTGTTTCCCCTCGTGTGTGTGTCTGTGTCCCAGTCTCTTCTTGTAAGAACCCCAGGCATCCTCCCAAAGAACAAGCCAAGGTGAGAAGAGTAAGGAATCAGAAGAGAGAGTGTGGGGGCCAGTGGAGGCCCAGGCTTGTCCTCACATAGGTTATTGGAACCCACACTCTGGGCACCTGATGCACGAGGAAGATGAGTCCTGGGCGGTAGCTCACTTCTGTCACTCTGTCCCTCCCGCAGGTTCCAGCTCAGCAGCACCCACTTCCTGCTCCTGGTCTTCCTGAAGGTGCCCTTGCTCCTGGGCATGCTCGGTGCTGTCCTGTGGGTGAACCGGACTCAGCGGAGCTTGGGGGAGAGGCAGAGTCAGCCCCGCTCTGAGAACCAGTAACCAGTAACCAGTAACCAGTAACCAGTAGCTCCCATGTTCATTGATGTCATGTCTGAAAGTAAGAAACTCAAATGGAAGAAAGATTGTTTTATTGTGAAATGATGGTGGACAGCAGGGACCGTGGCTCTAGAGGCAGCCTGGGCCCTGCCTCAGGGACAGGACCTTAATCCCTGAGAACCCACAGCAGTGAGGCCTGGGCCCCTGCGGCCCCCCTCTGTGCACAACCCCTGGTCTCCACTTGTCCTGAGGCCCCACAGAGCAGGAAATACAAACAGAAGTGCAGGAAGAGGCCTTTCGCCGGGGGCCCAAGTCCTTGCGGGCCATTTCCGACCTCAAGCCCGTGAGCCACCTGCCAGGGTCCTGGACTGATTTCTGCGTTCCCTATCCCCTGAGGTTTAGGGCTCCCGCCAATCCCGGGTTTCACAATTCTTGACTCGTGAATAGAGCAACTGAACCGTGCACTGACGACATGCCAGCCGTGAGTGAAGACCTGGCACGGGGAACAGAAGTGTCTGGAGTCCTTGCCCTGCTGCGTGTTTGTCACGTGTGGGGAAGGAAGCTCTGGTGCCAGCTCCAGCCCTTGCCTCCTGCATGTCTGACGCTGAACTTGGCATCACAGCCTCTCATTGTCCCCATCACCCTTCCTGGTTGGATATGTAAATGTTGGGTTTACGTATGTGGGTCATTAGGAAACCCCTCCCCCCTCCACTGTTCTCACTTCTTTTGAGAGCATCTGGTGTGGCTGCCAGGCTCATTCTGGCATCACAGGGAGATGCCCACATATTTTGGGGACTGTGACGGGACCCATCGGTCTGACTGTGGAGCCTGGACCAGCCTAGCGGCTGGGAGCAAGGACAGGCTGGAGAGGGAGGAGCCTGGAGCGGCTCCTCATCCTTTCAAGAGCCGGACCCGGATCACTCCCATCAGGATGTGAGCCTTCCGGGCCGTCAATTGTGGAGGAGGGACGAGGACACCAGGATGCTGCTGCTTTGGAAAGACAAAAAGATTCTTCCTCTCAGGCTCCTCCCTGGACTTGAACTTCTGGCAGCTTCAAGATTGAAAAGGGAGGCCACTAGCGCAAAGGGCAGAAGAAACAGCATGAGCCCAGGCCAGGAGGGATGGTGTAGGACAGGGCCAGGGGAGGTCTCGTCCGCAAGGGACCCTGCTCATCCCGCTGGGGCCAGCTTGCTCTTACCAGGTTGCCCTCTGCACCACTGTGTTTGGACCCTGAGACCCGCCATTAGCATCTTTTTATTATTATTATTATTATTAATCCTCACCCAAGGATATTTTTCCATTGAGTTTTAGAGAGAGTGGGAGAGAGGGAAAGACAGACAGAAACATCGATGTGAGGGAAGCACATTGACTGGTTGCCTCCTATACGAGTCCCGACCAGGGCCTGGGCTGGGGAGGAGCCTGCGATCAAGGTACGTGCCCTTTGACAGGAATCGAACCTGGGACCGTTTGGTCCACAGGCTGATGCTCTATCCACTGAGCCAAACTGGCTAGGGCATGAGCATCTTGTTTTTAACCGCAATTCAAGCTCCCGATGGACTGTGCTGTACAAGGTGAGGAGTTTGGCATCTTACCCTTTGCCTACCTTCCCCTTCCCAGAACTGATTTTGCCGGTGTCGTACTTTCTGCATGGATGGTATTTATATGCCCTTCTGTAAGTATTTCCCATGGTAGTTTCATCTTTTTTCCTATTTTTAAATATATTCCCTGCTCACCGTAGCTTCTTCTTCTTCTTCTTTTTTTTTTTTCATTATTGGCTTTATTTCTCGGTTGGCACAATTTCATCACGATGTTGTTTTTCTATTTTCCAAGGGCTCGCGGGTGCTGTATTTCATAAGTTCTTGCGTGTGTGAGAGTGTTTTGTTGCCAAAAGCAACGATCCTGGGTAGAGAATTCCTAGAGGACCCTGTCTTTTCTGGGAACGTGTAGATTTTCCCTCACGTCCCCTGAGATGCCGTGCTGTGGTGACATCGGAGAGCAGCCTCTTCCCTTCATATTCCCAACTTACTCCCTCTGAACCGGGGTCTTCTCTGATCGGAGCCCATGCGATTCTATCTTTGTCCTGGAAGCTCTGTAACTTCAGAAGGTTCTAGGTGTGGGTCATTAGGAAACCCCTCCCCGCTCCACTGGGACATTGTGTGGATTTTCAGTTGCAGATGGAAGGGTTTCTTTATTTCAGGATCATTTTAAATTCAATTTGATCATTCTTACTTGTGGCTTATTTTTCTCCTCCTTAGGGAGCATTTGTGGGATGTCCTTCCTCTGTCTCCTGTCCCTGTGTCCGCCTCTCCAAACATTTTGATATCGTGTGTACTTAAACGTCATTGTTGGGCCCTGGCAGGTGTGGCTCCGTGGGTTGGACATCGCCCCAAAAGGTTGCTGGTTCGATGCACAGACAATGCACAGACCTGTAACCCAGCTGTTTCACATACAGGAATTTATCCCACGGGCATATTCACGAATGAGTATCAAGCCACACATACAAAGACATTCATTAAGGAATTGCATGTAGTTACAAAGAGCTGAAAACAACGCAAGTGCCCATCAAAAGGGAAAGAATGAAACAAATTGCAATATACAGACATCATGCAATACTATGCAGCCATTGAAAGCAAAGGTCTACAGGCAGCCCCAGCTGGTGTTGCTCAGTGGATAGAGCATGGGCCTGAGGACTGAAGGGTCCTGGGTTCAATTCCAGTCAAGGGCACATGCCTGAATTGTGGGCTTGATCCTCAGTAGGAGACGTGCAGGAGGCAGCTGATTAATGATTCTCATCATTGATGTTTCTATCTCTCTCTCTCCCTTTCCCTTCCTCTCTGAAATCAATAAAAAAAATATATATTTTAAAAAGTCTATAGGTATTGATATGGGGTGATTTTGAAAATACAGTAAGTTAAAATAGGCAAGCTGCAGACAACACCCTGAGGAGGGGAAAGACCACACACACACACACACACACACACACACACACACACACACACACAAATAGAATTTCTTCAAAGGACACACAGACACACAGGGTAAACTACCACCAACTGCACCCAGACCGGGTGAGCTGGGAAGGAGGGAGTGAGTCTGAATCCTGAATTGAGAGCAATCACGTGACTCATGGAGGGTCACAGCTGAAAACTCTCAGCGGCACCTCACAAATCACTTTTGGGGCATCCTTTTCTTTTAAGGTCACGCTGAAAAGAGAGTAAGCTTACATAAGATGTTACAAAAAGTGGTGAAAAAAAATGACAGAACGTGGCCTGGGCCCTTGCAGTTGTCTGGGCATCACCCCGTGCACCAAAAGGTTGCTGGTTCGATTCCCGGTCAGGGTACGTGCCCGGGATGCAGGTTTGCTCCCCGGTTGGGGCACATACGGAGGCAGCCGATGGATGTTTCTCTCTCCCCCTTTCTCTCTCACAGTCAATGAAAAAACAACAACGCAGAATATGGGTGTGAATTTTTGCGTCTTTTCATGTTCTGAAGTCCTAAGGTTTACATTGGGGGGAGGGAGGCGGGGAGCAGTCCACGTAAGTAGACAGAAGCCAGCGGCCTGAAGAAGCCTCTGCTTCCAGCACACGGCCTTCTCCCTGGCTCTGCAGCAGAGTGAGATTGCTCAACATGTGCGGGAAGCCACCCCCCACGGGAGGGGCGGGTGCGCATGCACACACGCGAGCACACACAAAACCACGGAAAATGTGAAGCTTCCTCAGCAAAAAAATGAATGAGCGAGGATTCTTATGTTTACTGAGACGCCCCATTAAGAGGAGCTGTTCGACAACGGAATCCCCCAATTGCAGAGCACTCTCCGTACATGAGCCTAAGCTCTTGGACAGAGCATTTCCCACCTGCGTCTGCCTTTACACGTCCCCGTGGCTGCCTCACGGAATTGGGTGTCTTCCTGGCCAGGTACACCGGGGCTACCCTCCCATTTACGGAAACAGCTCTACCCAGGAGACGCTTGGCCTCCCATGCAACCACACAGGTTCAAGGGGAGGCCTGAGGGTGGTTCCTCAAGTTCTCCTTGAAGCCAGAGCAATGGAGACGGGTCAGGAGCACATAACCAAGACGAAACCACTCAAGGCTTCTGGGTCTGAGGAGGGCAGACAAGAGCTGGGGGCTCAGAAGAGCAAAGCCCCCACGTGGGCCCAGCCTCACCATCTGACCCGCCCAGAGGCAGGGCCGGCTCTCTGGGGGCACAGCGCCATGCACCCCGGGCCCTGCACGTAGAGGGACCTCGCGCTTGGTGTAACTCTCATAGCCGCCCTTCGAAATTCGTAATATTCTGGAACAAGGGCATGCCCATTTGCATGGGGCCCTGTACGTAGCTGGCCTTGTCCAGACGAGGCCCAGTCACGCCTGTACCGCACGAAACTGCTCCTCTCGGCCACAGGAAATGAGCCAACCCTCTGGGCAGGGCAGGGCTTGCGTGGGAAATGGGGATGGAAATGGACCCGGCTGCTGGGGCGGGCCTGCGGCTGGGGCTGAGTGATGGGAGGGGTGCTCTCATGTTCGGGGAGAGAAACGGGAACTGCAAGTTCAGATTCAGCCCCGAGTTTCTCTGTCCGTCCGTGTGACGCCCCGCTCCCTCCGCTGCTACATTGTCTGACCTGCTCTGAGAACAGAAACAAGCAGAGACGGGCGGAGAGAAGCAGAGGAGGGGACGGGGGAGCAGACCCTGGGCGAGGAGCCTTCAGGCCCCCGCCAGGTGCAGCCGGAGAGGCCAGCCCGAGGCCAGCCCGAGGCCAGCCCGAGGGACGGGGCCATGTGGCTGCCATGGGCTCTGCTGCTTCTCTGTGTCCCAGGTGAGCGGGGCTGGGCCCGGACCCAGGAAATCTGCTCTGGCAGGTCAGGGTGAGCAAAGGGTGGTGATGGGCAGGGAATGCAACAAAAACACAAGCCAAAGGGATGAGGTGTGATTATAAAGACCCCAGTGCACCCCAGTTCCTCCCTGGGACAGGATGAGGATTAAGTGGGAAATGCTCTCCACACTGTGAGCACCGGCGGAGCTCCAAGGAAGTCTAGCCCTTGAATCATTAGTACCGTCCTTGTTAAGGTCAGGAAGACGCCAGAGAGGAGGGGGGGGGGCGCGGAGAGCGAGGACTTATTGGGCTGATTGTGTGTTACCTGTCAAGGGCAGAGCGGACAGCAGCGGTTTCTTGCAGTGAGAGGACCCCTCAGGTGTCTAGAGCTCGTGTGGCTCTCCAGGCAGGAAGCAGATTGGTGGGGCCTGGGGCCTCATCACTCAGTACTGGGGCTTTCAGAGAGACTGGAGAAGGAAGGGCAATGCCAAAGTCTTAGAGGTGGCAAAGGACCTGAAGCTAAGGCCCAGGGCATGGCAAGGCTGGCGGGGGCTGCCGAGGAGTAGGGGAGGGAAGGAACCACTGGTGGGTCATCCATGTGGAGCAGAGTCCCTAAAGATATTCAGTGATGGCAAGTGTTGCTGCAGGCATCTGTCCCAGGAGGGGAATCGAAGTCTTAATGTCCTTGAATCGTGGTCAGGAAGAGCCCCTTCTTAAATGGCCTCCTTATACCCTGGCCAGCGCTCATCTCCTGTGTGATTCAGACCTATGAGCAGGAGGTCCTACCTGTCCAAGCAGGGATTATGAACCCGGGGTCCACAGTGAGCACTGGGAACAGGGACACAGCCAGAAGCTGAAGGCTTCCTCTTAGTTCCCAACACTGGGCTTTATCTAATTTTTCCTGGTTCCCATTCTTATTTTCTGTTTTCTAGTTCATCCGTCCGTCCGTCCATCCATCCATCCATCCCTTTATTCAGATCATGCGTAGTAGCTTTATTCAATTCTAAGTAATGGATGGGACCCAGAACCTGTCTAGGACCACCAAAGTCTTCCTCTCCCCATCACGTTGTGAGTTGGTTGAACTCACACAGGCTGGTCATGGCCTCTTGAGTCTCAGAATCCCACAGTAGGTGTCTCCTTAGATCTCCTCCTGTGTCTGCCTATACCTTGCTGGTGCCTTCCCCCTCCTTCAGGCCTCAGGGTGACTTCCAAAAGACCTGACACCCAGGGCCCCTCTGGCCCAGGCTCTTCCAGGGGAAGACAAGATGGATTGTGTTTTCCAGGCTCTTTGTCTCTGAGCGGCCCCAATAATGTGACAGGCACCGTGGGTGGATCCCTGAGCGTGCTGTGTCGGTACAAGAAGGAATATGAAGCCTTTAACAAATACTGGTGCAGACAGCCGTGCTTGCCACTGTTCTCCGAGACTGTGACACTCAGCGCCTCCAGGAGAGAGGTGAGGAGAGGCCGAGTGTCCATCCTGGACCATCCTGGCAACCTCACCTTCACAGTGACCTTGAAGAACCTCTCTGCAAACGATGCAGGAAAATACAGGTGTGGGATTTCCACGCTACTGATGGAAGAGGGGCTTCCTGGCTTCTTGCCTGAACCCTTTTTCCAGGTTCAAGTGTTTGTTTCCCCAGGTAAGGCCCTCCTTCCTCTGGTACCAGCGACGAAGGGGTCTGAGTGAATCTCTGCAGAGCATCCCAGGAAACTTCAACTCAGGAGAGGGAATGGGGCCTGGTGTTTGTGCACCAGAGATTCAGGACCAAGTGTGTTGTGTGCATGTGACTGTGTGTCAGTGTGTGAAAGCGTGAGGGTGTGCGTGAGGAAAACGTGTAAAAAGTGGGTCAGTCGGAGTACCAGTGTGTGTCAGGCGTGTGAGAGTGTGAGCGTGGGTGCATCACATCCAAGTTTCCTGCCACCACCCCAGGTCCTGACGATGTCTGTGGGTTGAGGTGGGAGGGCCCTGTGTCGTCGGATCCATCAGGACTGAAAGCCTCATGCTGCCTTCCTGACTTCACAGGGTGGAGTGTGTGTATAGGGTGGAGGTCACTCCAAAGGGACCCCCTTCACACTGTCGGTTGGCTTGAGCTCTCAGGATTAAGAGCTCTCTACAACCCCAGGGCCCAGGGCTTCACCCAGGGTCCGGACAGGAACCTTGAGATGGTCTAAGGTCAGGGATGGCCCAGACTGCCAACCTCATCCCTCTGACTGGGGACCCCTGCACCAGAAATCCAAGGCCAGCCCCAACTCTCGCCCTGGCCTCTCTAACACCCAGCTTCTGGGCCTTTCTTCAGCCTCTGGTATGTGTGCTGGCCCCAGGGAAAGCCCATTTTCTGGAGGCCCTGGCCCCTGGGCTCCAGGTCAACTTGGTTTGTTGGTGGCTGTGGGGAAGGAGGGAGCCCTCAACCCTCTGTCTGGTCTCTGTCTGTCTGGCACCCTCCCCCTGTTTCTGCATCTTCTCCCTCCGACTCACTTGTCCAGGCAGGAGAGAGCCCAGTAAACCCCTGGGCCTGACAGGGCAGAAGAGAGATGGGGCACCTCTAACATATGTTTCTGTTCAAATTGTTTCTTGATTTTTTTTTTTTTTTTCTTGATCTTTTAATAAGTCCTTTCACCTCCCCCCCTCCCCTCTCTCTTCCTTTCTTTCCTTCTTTTTCTCCTTTCCTGAGGGTGGCATCTTCCCTTATCAATCTAAGGGTGTGTTCTTTTTCTTCTGCTTCCTGCATTGTCTCAGCTTCTTCTGACACTTTTTCCTCATTGTGTTGGTTTCTCTCTTTCATGTTGGAGGCTTTCCTCTGAAGGTTTTGTCTATGTGCGCTTAATAATGCAGCCTGAGGTGCTTTGTGGGGGCTGGAGGAGGAGCCTCACCTTTAGGTGACTGCCCAGAGATTCAGCTCTTTTCCTCCGGGTTCCTAAGTGTCTGAATCTGGAGGTTCTTCCTCCGAGTTGGTCCACTGAGCCAGTGAGAACCTCCAGTCTCCTGCCTGAGGGAGTACAGGTGAGGCTGCCAATGTCCGAGGAGCTGGGTTGGCTGAGGGGGCTGGGGGGTCCCACTTTCCAGAGTACAGATTCCATGTCTTTGGGGCTGGTAGCATTTTCCAGCCATCAGCTGTGTGAGGTATCCCCACCTTCAATCTTCCCTGAATCAACCTCTATAGTCTTCTGCCAAGGGGTGGGGTGTTGATAAGTGGGTGCACTGGCTGGGGGTGTGTGGAACCTGAGGTCTAACTCTTTTTTTTTTTTTTTTTAAATATATTTTATTGATTTTTTACAGAGAGGAAGAGAGAGGGATAGAGAGTCAGAAACATCGATGAGAGAGAAACATCGATCAGCTGCCTCTTGCACACCCCCTACCGGGGATGTGCCCGCAACCAAGGCACATGCCCTTGACCGGAATCGAACCCGGGACCCTTGAGTCCGCAGGCCGACGCTCTATCCACTGAGCCAAACCGGTTTCGGCTGAGGTCTAACTCTTGACCTGACCTTCAAGCCCTCCTGTTTTCAAGGAGACAAGGAACGCCTAACTGCTTAATGGCAGAAGGCGATGCATCTCTCGTCCTGTTTATAGTGTTCACCTGGCTAAGAGCACATTGGGATGGGGTTGGAGAGGGATACTCCTCTATGCTGCTCAGGCCTGGGTCTGACTATGGTGAGAGGATGGTCTGAGAACATCTGTTCAACCCCTTCCCTGAGTTCCCTCTGCTTTGTGAAGTTAGGACCGTGCAGGTGAGAGGTACCTAGGTGGGGAGAGTCCTGGGCAGGGCCCTGGGCCCTGTCCCTCACCCCCCACCTCCCCCACAGCCTCCAGCAGCAAGAGCTCTGGACCTCCCAGACGCCTGGACCTCCCAGGGACGCCTGGACCTCCCAGCCGAGATCCAGGGTAAGGTGCATGTGTCCCCGTGTCTGCTGCCATCTGCACGGCATCTTCCTGAGGGTAGGGCTTCCCAGACACAGGTCTCCTCAATAGGCCACTCACTCAACAAATATTTCATTTACTTCTTATGTGCCAGGAATTGATGCAAATGCTGGGGATATGACAGTGAACAGGCAAGGCCGTGCTCTCAAGGAAGTTTTTTTCAAATGGGCAGATTTAAACAACGACCAAATGGATGAGGTAGGTAGATAGATAGATAGATAGATAATAGATAGATAGATAGATAGATAGATAGATAGATAGATAGATGGATAGATACACACATAGAGCAAATGTTACTAATGATCATTACTCTGGAGAAAAATTAAGCAGGTAGGTATTAAAGGACAGGGTGATGGGATGTATGTGGGGAAGATGGTCGGGCATGATGAGATGCTCAATGAAAACAAGTAACAAAGAGACTTAGATTGGGTTTCCTCACAATCAGATCCCAAGACAAGAATGTAGGTGTAGTGAGTTTACAGAGAGGTGGTCCCAGGAGGTCTAGTGAGGGAGCTGGAAGGAGGGAAAGACAAATGAGGTGCCCATTGATGAGAGAGATTCCATTGGAGCAACCGGGCCCACTCCCCTGAGCTCCCTCAGAGAGGCTGTGCAGGACATTCCTCAGAGCCGGCCCACAGAGCAGTGAGGAAGCCGGGATGGGGATCCACACACGTCTGCCCTCCTGGCTGGGGCTGGCGACCGGTTTGCTAGTTGTATACAGAGTGATGAGCGAAGGCCTCTCAACTAGTGACATTTGAGCAGAGACCTGAAGAAAGTGGGAGAGTCAACCAAGAAAGCATCTGGAGTAGGACTGGTCCAGGCAGAGGGTCACTCCTGGGGCCTGGATCCTGGGGATTTGTGGCCTGCTCTGCCCAGCAAGCCATGCCCACTCCTATGGCCACAGAGAATCCTCAGGCAAGAAGGGGCAGCCGCTTGAGGTAAGAAGACATTGGCGGGTCCAAAACTGCCCACAGCTACCAGAAGCTCAAGTGGGCAAACAGAGGGTACCAACAGGGGTTGCTACATTTGTGAGGAGCTGGAATGGGCAGTGTACTGGGACCCAGGAGGTGAGGGGATGGGCAAAGTCACTCCTTGGGGGAGAGGTCGTTGGGTGGTCTAAGCAGACTATCTGCTCCCATGATTGATTCAAGGGTGAGCCAGGACTTGCATTTGCGTGTGGAGTGGTTATAAGGGGACATTCATTCTTAAAGTTGGTCCCAGCAATAGCTGGGGTCCTGTGAGTGTTGATGGCTGAGGGCTTTCTGGGCACTAGGGTCTGGCCAGAATCCCGTATCTGTCTTCCCTCCTCTTCTCATACCACGTCCTCGCGCACCTGCTGTGTCCTGACCTCCAAGTTCATTCCTGAATTAAATGAAGGACAGGTTTCTGTGGTCCTCATCATGAGCTGTCTGGCCCTGGCACCACCCAGGTTTGACACTGATACTGAGTTTTGAGGCCACAGGACCTGAGCTCAAAGGAAGGTGGGGGAGAGGCGGAGCCTGGGCCTCCCACTGACTGCTGGCCACTGTCCCTCTCACAGGTCCCTATTCAGCAGTGTCCACTTCCTGCTCCTCATATTCCTGAAGGTACCCCTGTTTCTGAGCATGCTCAGTGCTGTCCTCTGGGTGAACAGGCCTCAGCGGGCAACTTGTGAGGAAACACAGTTTGGCTAAGACATCCTGCCACTGTCCCCGCCCAGCGATGTCCTGTCCAGAGACACAGCCACTCGGACTAGAGAAGACAGAACCTCATTCCTGAACATTACATCCCTTTTCAGCTTATCGCCAGAGACTTCAAAAAACATGTCAATGAATATATCACCTACACAAACGTGTGTATAGGAACAGTTGAAGGACTAAAAATAGACATCTGTGTACCCGCCATTCAGCCTAAGAAATCAACCATCATTGAGACATTTAAAGCCCCCACCTACTTCTCCCTGCCCTCAAGCCCCTCCTTCTCCTGCTGCCAGAGTCAACCACTCTGGATTAGTTTGTGCCAATCATTTCTATTCCCAACCTCATGAGTAAGAAGGAAGAGCACGCTTGTGACAGTTCTTAAAGCCACCAAGAGATGGCGCCAGAGGCAATTTGCAGAGCTTCACTATGGACCTCCATGGACTTAGAAATAATTCTTCTCCAACAGGATTGCTTCTTAGCTGCTGGATCCCTTCCGGCTGATCCCCAAATCTAGACCCATTGTATCCTGCTGGCCTTTCCCCCAGGCTGGGTCCACTCCCCGCCCCATCCTGCTCAGCAGCCTGGGCTATCTGAGTAGGGACCCCCTTGTCTCCATTGGGGCCAACCAGATGTGGACTCAGGCATCCAGGGGGCCAGGGGCCAGGGCTCAAGGTACAAGCAGGGGTCTGGAGCCCAGTGGGCAGCTCAGACTGGAGTAGACTGGACCTAGGGGAGGGGATGGAGCCAGGTGCGAGAGACAAAGACACACCCGATTCCAGTCCAAGGCTTCAGATTTCACGTGGCTCTTCTGATTTCTCACTCCCTGGGAGAGGCAGAGAGACCCAGGGCCCTCAGGGAACACGTTCCGCTAGCTTGGAACTTCAGGGGGTGACAGCTGTCACCACTTCCTATTCCCCAGGAACAAGGGAACTTGTGTCTAAAGGACTAACCATGACCAGTGCCTGGAAGCGTCTAAGGAAGGGCAGCTATGGGGGTGAGAAACAAGAAGACAGAGGTGCAGGGGCGAAGAGAGATGGGTGGGAAGTGGGGAGGGGTGGCGGGGTCCATCTTGCAGTGTCCTGGGAGAGTCTACAGTTGGGCCCTGGCCTGGCATCCCATGAACAGCCTCAAAATTAGTCTGTAACATGATCTGTACATTGAATGATCTATACAACCACAGGCTGTGTTGGTAGACGTGTCTATGCTATGTATTTATACATGTGTGTTATTCCTACTGAGCCGCCAGAAAGTTAA
Source organism: Ia io (assembly GCA_025583905.1). NCBI lineage: Eukaryota > Metazoa > Chordata > Mammalia > Chiroptera > Vespertilionidae > Ia > Ia io. The sequence goes on from JAJQQW010000020.1 coordinate 4,092,721, forward strand.
CATTTTAATGCAATCGTCATCTTCTCATTGTCTGATGGATTATTCTTTGTGGTCATTGGTGTATCAAAAGTTGATTTGTGAACTTGACACATTTAAAATATCCACCATTTTGGTAACCCTATTTTGATATCTTTTTTTTTTCAAGATGCCGAGAGCTTCAAAAATAAAAGTGAACTATATGTAAGGGGTCAGTTGGGAATAGACTTATTGGGGTGGTCACTTTGTAAGGTATATGAGTGTCCAGGAACTATGTGGGACCCTGAAACTGAGGCCTGGCAAGGGATAGACACTGTGACTAAAACATAGGGTGACTATGGGGCAGGGGGAGTGAGACCCTTGTCAGGTCCACTTGGGTCGCGTAGGCCAAGCAAGGAGAGTGTGTCTTATTGGAAGAGCGTGCAGCAAGGAGTGACACCGACTGCTATTGATTTCTGTGACTCTTGCTGATGAGTAGAGGAGAGAAAGGGCAACAGGGGGACTAGGAAAAGAGGGATGTCACCGTAGTGGTGAGAGGACAGAGGACGCATAAGGTCAGAGAAAAAGGAGGGGAAGGGACAGATAGGAGAGCCTTGGAGTGAGGATGGCTGGGGAGTGAGGAGAGAAGAAGCCCATGTTACAGGAGTTGGGTTGCAGCCACTCTGGGGTTATTAATGCCTTTGGTCGTGGTAAGCTGGTGTAGAAGAGGAACAGAGCTGGGAAGAGAGAGTTTGGGGGAAACGGATAGACCTGGGTTGTGCATGACAAGGTTGAGAAACCAGCGTAACCCAGGAGACACCTTAAAATAGGCCCCACCTCTTGACTTGCCCCCCTACCATTTCCAGGGCAAATTGGCCCTGGAGCCATCATGTCCTCAGACTACCAAGCCTGTCTGAGGAAGGACAGACCTGCCTCCCGCCTCCTGGGAAGGACCACCCCCATCTCTGCCCCCTGAAGAGGCCCCTGGTCCCTGTGAACCCCAAAGGGACACCGGCGGCCAGTGCCGTTGGGGAGACCGCCTTCTCTGTGCCATTGGAAAGAGAGGAAAGGCTCCGTCTCGGCTGCGCAGGGCCCCCCACTTTCCATCCTCTGAGCTCTGAGCTCCCCTTGTCCACTGTCAGACCTCTGTGCCGAGTCTCACCGTGGAGTTGACTTTCAGAAGAAGAAAGAGTAAAGAGTGCAGTCCTTAGAGGGTGGTGAACAGGGAAACCCACAGGAGAGAGGACTCAGCCTTGGATGGGACCCCACAACCGAGATGGGACCTTTGAAGGCATCTGAAATCATAGACGAGTTGGGGGCCCACAGGGTCAGAGCTCCCCGTGGAGCCTGCAGATACATGTTGGGGGTCGTAACACCTCTGTGGTCACCACCAAGGCCTGAGAGGATGAAAAGGTCTGGCCTTCAGCCCTGGACTCTCATTCTTGACTACAAGGAAGTGACATATGGCAGAGGGTGGGGACACCCATCAAGGAGGAAATGTCCCAACGTAGCTCTGCTGTGTGGAGATATGTGTGGCCGTCAGAGGAGCAGCCGTGTGCTCTGAGAAGGGGCAGCATCCTCACTGAGGGCCCGGGGCCTGTCCTGTCATTGGGGTTGAGAGCAGAAACCCAGAGCGCCAAGAGCCGGGGTCTGCAGCAGCCTGTGCAGCTCCTGACCCTAAGCTTCCTGCACCCTGACCATCCAGCATCACACTCAAAACTGGGCTGGACATGGAAGCTGACAGGTCCAGAAAAGCGGAAGTGGGCACAGGGCAATCACACCTTCAGCAAGGAGGCTTGACCACGTCTGCACGTAGGGCCTGGCGCTGCTGCAGGCTGGGTCTGTGCGGAGAAATGACCCTGAGGAGGGGGGCCACATGGCTGCTTCCATCTCTGTTCCTTCTCCAGGTCCCAGGTGAGCAGGGCTGGGCTGTGTGGGGAGCTGGGCCCCAAGTGGGAATGAAGAAGGACTGGGAGGGGGAGCGGAGGGGGAGGAGCAGCCCAGCAGGAGGGAGGACATGGGGGAGGGGACGGGGAGGCAGAGAAGTTTCTAGGAGCGGCCAGCACCTGCCTCAGCAGCAACCACAAGGATTCAGTGCACAAAGCAGGTGAGTCTCAACCACTGCACTGACAGAGCTGTGCTGGGAGGCAGGGCCTGTGCTCACCACCTTATTGTCATAACCAGGGATGTGGGCCCTGGCTGGAGGGTTCAGTGGTTAGAGCGTCGTCCCGCTGCAGGTTTGATTGTGGGTCAAAGGCATATACCTGGGCTCATGCAGGAGGCAACCAATCAATGTGTCTCTCTCAACATCAATGTTTCTCTCTCTTCCTCTGCCTCCCTACCTCCCTCTCACTCTCTAAAAAGCAATGGAAAAATATCCTTAAGTGATTAAGAAAGATCAGAGATATGGTCTTGGTGTATCACACTCACTTATACACACACACATACACACATAGCCATGTTCACACACACACACACACACACACACACACACACACATACATGTGCACACACTCCGTTTTTCCCATGTGGCCCTTCTTGTCTCCAGGGACACCCTCTCCCTGTGTCAGCACTGGGAGGTGGGAGCTGTCGCCCCTCGTCCCCTTGCCTGGTCTGAGGGAAGGCATGGCCTCCAGACCCTGAGGGCTCTTGAGGGACCGGCACCCCAGGGCGCCCCTGGCCTATCTGGTAAGAACCTGGACTGGGCTGTGTCTTCCAGGCTGTTTGTCTCTGAGCGGCCCCAGGCACGTGACGGGCACCGTGGGGGGACCGCTGAGCGTGCAGTGTCGGTACAAGAAAGAGTACATAGACCATAACAAATTCTGGTGCCAAGACCCATGTTTGATATCGCTGGGGTCCAAGATTGTGGAGACTACAGAGTCAGAGAGAGAAGTGAGGCACGGCCGCGTGTCCATCAAGGACCATCCAGCAAACCTCACCTTCACAGTGACCTTGGACAGCCTCACAGAGGGCGATGAAGGCAAATACAGATGTGGGATCCGTACACCATGGAGAGAAAAACTTATAGACCTCACCTTCGAGGTTGTGGTGTCTGTGTCCCCAGGTGAGCCGCACACACCCTCCCCTTACCCCAGCTCCAGGCTTCCTGGTCACCCCACTGGTCAGGACAGATATGGTCACCCCACTGGTCAGGACAGATCTGTACCTGGTCACCCCACTGGTCAGGACAGACATGGAATTAAAGAGCTGGGTGAAGTGGGGGGGTCAGTGATCAGGACACAGCATGTGTGGGTATTGTGTTATCTGGGCACAGGTGTGACCTGCAAACACATACAACACAAACATACAGTCTGTTCCAGACCCCTTCGGGGCCCAGGCCCTGACGCAGTCTCAGGCCTGGATGGCTCCTGAGGCACCAGCCTCACAGCCGTGGTCTGGGGGCCTGCAGCAGCCACGAGACAGGCCCAGAGGAGCCCCAGGTCCCTGTGTGGGGCCCCTGTGATATTTTGGGGGGCCACCCTTCCCTTCAGGCTGATCCTGTCCCTCCCCGTTTTTCTCTGATGCCTTGTGGCCACAGGAGGGAACCCAGAGACACCCCTGAAAATACTTCCCTCAGGAAAGGAGAGGAAGGATGATCACGTGGCTCTCAGGTGCTATGCCCCCCCCCCCCCCCACACACACACACACACTCCTTGCCTGCTCTCGGAACAATTCTCTCCAACAGGTCGCTGCGCATGTCTCCTAAGCGCTGAGTGAAGATCACCCACCTAAGCGCACAGCTCTGCCTGGTGCTCCTGCTGACCTTGGCTCTGGCTCCTTACTTCCTCCTTGTAGTTCTGGGTTTCCCACTCTCACTGGGAGGTTCCCTCACTGGCCTTGGTGTCTTCTCATTGAAGAGTGAGAACCTGGAACTCCCCAGAACCTCTGGCTGGGGAGGGGGAGGTGTTTGTGCCAGTGCCTTCGGGACAGGCCACGTTCTATGGGGTCTACCTGGTGTGTGTCTCTCTAGATCAGGGGTGGGAATATCCAGCCAGAGGGCTGTATAAGGCCCACGAAATCATTGGGTCTGGCCCTGCCAAGGCATTAGGGGTGAGGGAATGAAATGCTTGGCCAATCATAGCAGGCTAATATTTAAGTTGATGATTTTGTATGGCCCGAGAATGATGATGTAAATATCCAAATGGCCCTTGGCAGGAAAAAGTTCCCCCACCCCTGCTCTAGGTCTTTCTTTCTGCTCATTTCTTCCCCCAGAGAGGACTGCCCAGTGGGCCAAAGGCCTGGCTGACAGTGTGGAGGACTGATAGCTTAGAAACAGCTGGAAGCCCGAGATCAGGAGGCCGGCATGTGGGCGAGGCCCTCCTCCGGGTGCAGACTTTTGTTGTATCCTCGGGGGTGGAGAGGCCTCCCTCATCAGGGCACTAATCCCATGGATTCGGGCTCCACCCTCATGACCCAATCACCTCCAAATGCCTGACCTCCTAATACCACACCACTGGGCATGGGGATTTCAACAAAAGAATTTTGGAGACACTAGAGTTCAGACCATGGCGTGTCTAAGGGACTGCAGGGGTCCCGCCATCCAATGCAGACTCTGAGGCACGCCTGCTTCCTGGGTCTCAATGGAGCCATCAGCCATGCCTGAGGGCCCTGGCCACCCATCACTCTAGTCAAGGCTACAGAATATAGAATAAGTTTCACCCCGCCCCTACTAGCGGGACAAGGGAGAGAAGGGTGTGGTTGTGTTTGGGGTGAGGCCAGAGCCAGGTGCTCTTCCCACACACTCTCAGATCCTCTGCCGAGCAGGGAGACTCTGCATCCCTACGTGACCACTGGCCACGGACTTCCTGGAGAGGGGGCCAGGGAGGGGGCCCAGGTCTGGCCTGGCTGTAGCCATGGAGGGGATGGCCTGAGTGACCTTGACCTTGCGTCAGAGCCACACAGCTTAAAGACTGGAAGACCCAGGGCCTGACATGCACTTCTCCCTAAGCACCCACCCTGAAGATCGTCACAAGCACCCTGGGTCCTCCAAGCATCTTTGGACCTCCAAGCACCCTGGGACCTCCAAGCACCCTGGTTCCTCCCTCCTCCCTGCCAACCACCACCGGGCCGAGTGTAACCAGCCAGGAGATGCCTGATGCCAGCCAACACCCTCGGTAAGGGGCCCCCATCCCAGGACTTTGACACCTGGTGGATTCTCCTCTAGATGGGGGGCAGGGGTAGTGAAGATGTGGCTCACTGTGCATCACCGTCACCGTGTCCCCCACAGGTCCCTGCTCAGCAGTGTCCACTTCCTGCTCCTGGTCTTCCTGAAGGTGCCCCTGCTCCTGAGCATGCTCAGTGCCGTCCTGTGGGTGAACCGGCCTCAGCGGAGCTCTGAGGGGAGGCAGAGTCAGCCCCGCTCTGAGAACCAGTGACACTTGCCCCGCTGTGGATGGGAAGGACCTTCTGACCAATCAATCCAGTGTCATTGTCCATGATTCTGTCGGAATATGAGAGAATTTTTCTTGCAATGTATCAGATACACACAAAAGATTCCTAATAAATGCATACTCATTAAGCCATTCATGTGCTCACCTTGTAGCTTAAGTAACAAGCACCATGAATACTTCTGTAGCCCTAAGCATCTCGCTGAGAGAATCAACTCTGAGTTTCCATTCATCATCTCCTTATTTTCTTCATGGTTTTGCCATATATTTATATGTATTTCCAGAGTATATACATATATATATTTAAATATATTTTTATGGATTTTAGAGAGGAAGGGAGAGGGAGAGAGAGATAGAAACATCAATGAGAGAGAATCACTGATCAGCTGCTTCCTGAACTATATGTATGGGGTCAGGTAGGAATAGACTTACCGGGGTGGTCACTTTGTAAGGTACATAAATGTCCAGGCACTATGTGGGACCCTGAAACTGAGGCCTTTGAGAGGGATGGACACTGTGACTAAAACATAGGGTGACTATGGGGCAGGGGGAGTGAGACCCTTGTCAGGTCCACTTGGGTCTCGTAGGCCAAGCAAGGAAAGTGTGTCTTATTGGAAGAGCGTGCAGCAAGGAGTGACACCGACTGCTATTGATTTCTGTGACTCTTGCTGATGAGTAGAGGAGAGAAAGGGCAACAGGGGGACTAGGAAAAGAGGGATGTCACCGTAGTGGTGAGAGGACAGAGGACGCATAAGGTCAGAGAAAAAGGAGGGGAAGGGACAGATTGGAGAGCCTTGGAGTGAGGATGGCTGGGGAGTGAGGAGAGAAGAAGCCCATGTTACAGGAGTTGGGTTGCAGCCACTCTGGGGTTATTAATGCCTTTGGTCGTGGTAAGCTGGTGTAGAAGAGGAACAGAGCTGGGAAGAGAGAGTTTGGGGGAAACGGATAGACCTGGGTTGTGCATGACAAGGTTGAGAAACCAGTGTAACCCAGGAGACACCTTAAAATAGGCCCCACCTCTTGACTTGCCCCCCTACCATTTCCAGGGCAAATTGGCCCTGGAGCCATCATGTCCTCAGACTACCAAGCCTGTCTGAGGAAGGACAGACCTGCCTCCCGCCTCCTGGGAAGGACCACCCCCATCTCTGCCCCCTGAAGAGGCCCCTGGTCCCTGTGAACCCCAAAGGGACACCGGCGGCCAGTGCCGTTGGGGAGACCGCCCTCTCTGTGCCATTGGAAGGAGAGGAAAGGCTCCGTCTTGGCTGCGCAGGGCCCCCCACTTTCCATCCTCTGAGCTCTGAGCTCCCCTTGTCCACTGTCAGACCTCTGTGCCGAGTCTCACCGTGGAGTTGACTTTCAGAAGAAGAAAGAGTAAAGAGTGCAGTCCTTAGAGGGTGGTGAACAGGGAAACCCACAGGAGAGAGGACTCAGCCTTGGATGGGACCCCACAACCGAGATGGGACCCTTGAAGGCATCTGAAATCATAGACGAGTTGGGGGCCCACAGGGTCAGAGCTCCCCGTGGAGCCTGCAGATACATGTTGGGGGTCGTAACACCTCTGTGGTCACCACCAAGGCCTGAGAGGATGAAAAGGTCTGGCCTTCAGCCCTGGACTCTCATTCTTGACTACAAGGAAGTGACATATGGCAGAGGGTGGGGACACCCATCAAGGAGGAAATGTCCCAACGTAGCTCTGCTGTGTGGAGATATGTGTGGCCGTCAGAGGAGCAGCCGTGTGCTCTGAGAAGGGGCAGCATCCTCACTGAGGGCCCGGGGCCTGTCCTGTCATTGGGGTTGAGAACAGAAACCCAGAGCGCCAAGAGCCGGGGTCTGCAGCAGCCTGTGCAGCTCCTGACCCTAAGCTTCCTGCACCCTGACCATCCAGCATCACACTCAAAACTGGGCTGGACACAGAAACAGACAGGTCCAGAAAAGCGGAAGTGGGCACAGGGCAATCGAACCCTCAACGAGGAGGCTTGACCGTGTCCGCACGTAGGGCCTGGTGCTACTACAGGCTGCGTCTGTGCGGAGAAATGACCCCGAGGAGGGGGGCCACATGGCTGCTTTCAGCTCTGTTCCTTCTCCAGGTCCCAGGTGAGCAGGGCTGGGCTGTGCGGGGAGCTGGGCCACGAGTGGGAATGAGGAAAGACTAGGAGGGGGAATGGAGGGTGAGGAGCAGCCGGAGGGAGGGAGGACATGGGGGAGGGGAAGGAGAGGCAGAGAAGCTTCTGGGAGTGGCCAGCACCTGCCTCAGCAGCAACCACAAGGATTCAGTGCACAAAGCAGGGGAGTCTCAACCACTGCGCCGACAGAGCTGCGCTGGGAGGCAGGGCCTGTGCTCACCACCTTATTGTCATAACCAGGGATGTGGGCCCTGGCTGGAGGGTTCAGTGGTTAGAGTGTCGGCCCAATGCAGGTTCGATTTTGGGTCAAAGGCATGTACCTGGGCTCTTGCAGGAGGCAACCAATCAATGTGTCTCTCTCACATTAATGTTTCTCTCTCTCTCTCCCTCTGCCCTCCTCTATCCCTTTTTTTCTCTCTAAAAAGCAATGGAAAAAAAAACATCCTTGGGTGAGGATTTAAAAAATAAATCAGAGATGTGGTCTTGGTGCATCACACACACTTATACACACTCATATCCATGTGCGCATACACACACACACACACACATACCCATATGCACACACACACATACATGTGCACACACCCTGTTTTTCCCATGTGGCCCTTCTTGTCTCCATGGACACCCTCTCTCTGGGTCACCACTGGGAGGAGAGAGCTATGGCCCCTCGTCCCCTCGCCCGGTCTGAGGGAAGGCATGGCCTCCAGACCCTGAGGGCTCTTGACGGACCTGCACCCCAGGGCGCCCCTGGCCCATCTGGTAAGAACCCGGACTGGGCTGTGTCTTCCAGGCTGTTTGTCTCTGAGCTGCACCAAGCGCGTGACGGGCACCGTCGGGGGATCGCTGAGCGTGCAGTGTCGGTACGAAAAAGAGTTCAAGGAAAATAACAAATACTGGTGCAAAAGCCCATGTTTGACACTGCTGTGGAAGAAGATTGTGGAGACCACAGAGTCAGAGAGAGAAGTGAGGCGCGGCCGCGTGTCCATCAGGGACCATCCAGCAAACCTTACCTTCACAGTGACCTTGGACAGCCTCACAGAGGATGATGAAGGCAGATACTGGTGTGGGATCGATGGATCATGGGACCTCACCTTCCAGGTTGAGGTGTCCGTGTCCCCAGGTCAGCCGCACACACCCTCCCCTTGTCCCAGCTCCAGGCTGCCTGATTTGTACTTGGTTACCCTGTTGATTAGGACAGACATCGAATTTAAGAGCTGGGTGAAGTGGGGGTCAGTGATCACAGCATGTGTGGGTGTTGTGTTATGTGGGCACACGTGTGCCCTGGGCATGCGCAAACGCGTGCGTGCGCACGCAGTCTGTTCCAGACCCCTCAGAGGGCCAGGCCATGACGCAGTCTCAGGCCTGTTGGCTCCTGAAGCACCAGCCTCACAGCCGTGGTCCACGGGGCCTGCAGCAGCCACGAGACAGGCCCAGAGGAGCCCCAGGTCCCTGTGTGGGGCCCCTGTGATGTTTTGGGGGGCCACCCTTCCCTTCAGGCTGATCCTGTCCCTCCCCGTTTTTCTCTGATGCCTTGTGGCCACAGGAGGGAACCCAGAGACACCCCTGAAAATACTTCCCTCAGGAAAGGAGAGGAAGGATGATCACGTGGCTCTCAGGTGCTATGGCCCCCCACTCCGTGCCTGCTCTCAGAACAGTTCTCTCCAACAGGTCGCTGCGCTTGTCTCCTAAGCGCTGAGTGAAGGTCACCCACCTAAGCCCACAGCTCTGCCTGCTGCTCCTGCCGACCTTGGCTCTGGCTTCTCACTTCCTCCTTGTAGTTCTGGGTTTCCCACTCTCACTGGGAGGTTCCCTCACTGGCCTTGGTGTCTTTCTATTGAAGAGCGAGAACCTGGAACTCCCCAGAACCTCTGGCTGGGAGAGGAAGGGGTTTGTCCCCGGGCCTTCGGGACAGGCCACGTTCTATGGGGTCCACCTGGTGTGTGTCTCTCTAGACCAGGGATGGGGAACGTCCGGCCCAAGGGCTGTATAAGGCCCACAAAATCATTGGGTCTGGCCCTCCAAGGCATTAGGGGTGAGGGAATGAAATGCTTGGCCAATCATAGCAGGCTAATATTTAAGTTGATGATTTTGTATGGCCTGAGAATGATGATGTAAATATCCAAATGGCCCTTGGCAGGAAAAAGTTCCCCCACCCCTGCTCTAGGTCTTTCTTTCTGCTCATTTCTTTCCCCAGAGAGGACTGCCCAGTGGGCCAAAGGCCTGGCTGACAGTGTGGGGGACTGGTAGCTTAGAAACAGCTGGAAGCCCGAGATCAGGAGGCCGGCATGTGGGCGAGGCCCTCCTCCGGGTGCAGACTTTTGTTGTATCCTCGGGGGTGGAGGGGCCTCCCTCATCAGGGCACTAATCCCATGGATTCGGGCTCCACCCTCATGACCTAGTCACCTCCAAATGCCTGACCTCCTAATACCACTCCACTGGGCACGGGGCTTTCAACAAAAGAATTGTGGAGACATGAGCATTCAGACCATGGCTTGTCTTAGGACTGTGGCGTCCCGAAATCCACTGCAGACTCGGAGGCACATATGTGTCCTGGGTCTCACGCCAGCCATTAGCCACGCCTGAGGGCCCTGGCCACCCATCACTCTAATCAAGGCTACAGAATTAGTGTCACCCTGCCCCCTGCTGGTGGGACGAGGGTAGAGGGTGTGGCTGTGGTGGGAGTGAGGCCAGAGCCTGGTGCTCTTCCCACACACTCTCAGATCCTCTGCTAAGCAGGACGAAACTGCATCCCTACGTGCCCACCGGACATGGAGTTCCTGGAGAGGGGCCAGGGAGGGGGCCCAGGGTCTGGCCAGGCTGTGGCCATGGAGGGGATGGCCTGAGTGACCTTGACCTTGTGTCAGAGCCACACCGTAGACAGAGTGGAAGACCCAGGGTCTGACTTGCACTTCTCCCTTAGCCCCCACCCTGAAGATCGTCACAAGCACCCTGGGTCCTCCAAGCACCCTGGTCCCTCCAAGCACCCTGGTCCTTCCAAGCACCCTGGGTCCCCCAAGCACCCTGGACCCTCTCTACTCCCTGCCAACGACCACCAGGCCCAGTGTGACCAGCCAGGAGACACCTGATGCCAGCCAACACCCTCGGTAAGGGGCCCCCATCCCAGAACTTTGACACCTGGTGGATTCTCCTCTAGATGGGGGGCAGGGGTGGTGAAGATGTGGCTCACTGAGCGTCACCATCACCGTGTCCCCCACAGGTCCCTGCTCAGCAGTATCCACTTCCTGCTCCTGGTCTTCCTGAAGGTGCCCCTGCTCCTGAGCATGCTCAGTGCTGTCCTGTGGGTGAACTGGCCTCAGCGGTGCTCTGCGGGGAGGCAGAGTCAGCCCCGCTCTGAGAACCAGTGACACTTGCTCCATCGATGCCCGCCCAAGAGCACAGCCCCGCTGTGGAAGGGAAGGACCTTCTGACCAATCAATCCAGTGTCATTGTCCATGATTCTGTCGGAATAGTCTGTGAACTTATTAAAGAGTTTTTCTTGCAATGTATCAGATACACACAAAAGATTCCTAATAAATGCATACTCATTAAGCCATTCATGTGCCCACCTTGTAGCTTAAGTAACAAACACCATGAATACTTCTGTAGCCCTAAGCATCTCACCGAGGGAACTAACTCTGAGTTTACATTCATCATTTCCTTATTTTCTTAATAGTTTTGCCATATATATATTAGAGGCCTGGTGCACAAAATTTGTGCACTCAGTGGGGGGCAGGGGTCCCTCAGCCCAGCCTGAGCCCGCTTGCAGTCTGAGAGCCTTCAGGGGATGTTCGACTGATGGCTTAGGCCCATGGGGAGTGGGCCTAAGCCATCAGTTGGACAGCCTTAGCACTGCTGCAGAGGTGGGAGAAGCTCCCGCCACCTCCGCTGTGCTCGCCAGCCATGAGCCCAGCTTCTGGCTGAGCAGTGCTCCCCCTGTAGGAGGGCACTGACCACCAGGGGCAGCTCCTGCATTGAGCGTCTGCCCCCTGGTGGTCAGTGCGTGTCATAGCGACCAGTCATTATGCTGTTCATTTGATTTGCATATTAGCCTTTTATTATATAGGAGGATATTTAAATATATTTTTATTGATTTTAGAGAGGAATAGAGAGGGAGAGAGAAATAGAAATATCAATGATGAGAGAGAATCACTGATTGGCTGCCTCCTGCACACCCCCTTCTGGGGATTGAGCCTGAAACCCGGGCATATGCCCTTGACTGGAATCGAACCCAGAACCCTTCAGTCCGCAGGCTGACACTCTATCCACTGAGCCAAACTAGCTAGGGCTATACATATATTTTTTAACACTCCCCTAGGTTACTTTATTTTTTCCAGCTTTACTTAGATATAACTGACCCATAGCACTGTGTAATTTTAAGTGTACAGTATTTTTATTTAGAACACTTATTGATTGTACATGCAAACTGATGAGGACTATAGGGTGAGCTAACATCTCCGTCACATCACAGAATTGCCATTTCTTTCTTTTTTCTTTTTCTTTTCTTTTTTTTTTTTTTGTGTGTGGTAAAAACATTGATGCTCTGTTCTCTTGGCAACTCTCAGGTGTATAACGTAGTGTCAGTCGCTCCAGTTCCCCAGCTGTACATCAGATCCCCGGAGCTTAGCTTATAACTGGAAGTCAGTGCCCTTTGACCAGCATCCCCCACTGCTCCTACCCCACCTGCACTTACACACCTGGCTGTACCCCCTGAACAAGTGCATCTTCGGGATGCCCGCATGCTCACCTCACTCCTGTCTTGGTATGTGTGGGGGGGAGCCCGCTGCTGGGAAGAGCCATTTCTGGAGTTGGCATGCGCCCCTGGAACCCGGGGCCCGATGGGCCAGATGCCCCCTCCTTGACCTTCCTGCAGACATGCCTCCCCCGGCCCTCCTCACCCTGCACAGCGCTTGGCTTCCTCTTTCTTACCTAGAGGGGACTCTAGTGTCCTTTGAGTCAGACTTACTAAGAAGCGACAGTCCTTTTGCTGAATAATGAAAAGCAGGAAATGCTCTACAAAAGGAAGTAAATGCACCAGAGAAACACAAAGGCGGTTTGGACAGGCAGAAGGTGCAAGCGGAACCCAGGCAGAGCTCCGGGTCCAGCTGGCATCACACGCTCGCCGGTGTAGGTCGGAGGGCAGAGGAGACGGGGAGCAGGACCATGTGGCTGCCCCCAGCTCTGCTCCTTCTCAGCCTCCCAGGTGAGTGCAGCTGGGGCCTCGGGAACTTAGAACTGCAGGGGCAGGAGCGGGCGCCCAGAGCAGCTGTCCCGGGTACAAGGGGAGGGGGAGGGGCGTCACGTCTGGGAAAACGAGAGGTGGCTTTGTTAGTGCATTGAGCAAAAACGCACCGGGGTCCTGCTTCGTGCCAGGCGTGCATCAGACCCTGAGGACGCGAAGGGAAAAGAGACACAAGACTGGTCGTTAAAGAAGGGGCCCCAGAGGGCTCAGTGGGCGAGGCATACAGACGAACAACCACCGTGGCAGGACAGAGTCAGGCGTGATGGAGGTGTGCTCAGGGGACACCGAGGGACACATGTGCTCACACACGCCTGCACAGTCACAAACATAACACGCATCTCCCTCATACGCACCCTCCCACACCAACACTTCTCCCCCAGATGAAGGCCGAGGCCCGCCATGGCTGACCTGTGGTTTGGGGACGGGACTGCGAGTTACCTTGGAAAGGGGATGCCGTTAGGCAAGGATGAAAGAAAAGCCGCACCCCACCCCACCCCCCCCCGAGTTCTCACCTACAGACTGCCACAGGCCTCCGTGGGGCTACTTCTGTGAAATACAGGAGGGGAACGTGGGTGAGGTCAGAGCGCGCCAGCTTCTGCTAGGACGCTGTCTTATCTGCCCGGTTGCATAAGCCCCCCACGGCCCCGTGGCGAAGGCAGGGCGCTGGGTAGAGCGGTGCTGAGTGTCTGCAGGTGGAAACCCAGCCCCCCTTCTCCCCGTGAGGGAAGTGGGGCCAGACGGCCAGGAGTGGGGACCTGTGCCCCAGAAGAGACTTCAGCGCTTGGGCTGGCAGGACCGCTCGGGGATGTCAGCTGAGACGCCTTGCCCAAGAGTGGCCATGGGACAAGCGGCCACGCCATGGCGCACCCCACGCGCCGTGGGCGTCTCCACGCTGAGCTCCCAGTGGCTGCCTTGGCCTTGGTTTGGGTGTTGTTTGTCACCTGGTACCGGCCCAGCCACGAGCTCAGCCGTTTCTCAATGTTGGGACAAGACTGTTCCCACGAGGATTTCGCACATGGAGCAAATTTTCCCGAGCGATGGATGCAGGAGGGAGTTTCCATCCCAGATTCACGGAAATGAACAATTGAAACGCACACGGCCGGATGCCTTGAAACCCACCGGCCCTGTTCCCCGGCGCCCTGCTCCTGGCCGGCGGCTGTCCTGTCCTCTCCCCCTCTCGCCCTCCGGACACACGCGAGAGTTCACGCAGACCTCATGGACCCTCCCACCCATCAGAAGCTGCATTTATCAGAACTTCCCACGTGTTTGTAAAAACATGAGCCCAATCCTGTTGGGAGTGACTTACATGAGCCCCACCTCCAATTCGCGTCTGGTTCCCGCTTTTACTATCACATTAACCCTGCAATCAGCCTCCTTAGATTGGCTGCCCGGTGAGGTGGAAATTATAGTTAATCTTAGAATCAAAACGATTCTGCCCAAGATCATTTCAAAAACAATCATAAACTGGATTGGTACCTACGAGGATCCCGACCCAGTGCAAGACAGAGGGAGGGACTGGGGGTGGGAAGAGAGAGAGAGATCCTTGACCTTCGGGACAGACGGAGCATCCCAGCAGGGGAGACAGACAGAAATGATCAAATCCCACCGACTGGCACTCAGCTTCCTATAAAGGCCTCGGGAGCAACGGGCAGAAGCGGTTGGGAAGGGGAACGACTTTGCACTTCGCCGGGGTTAGACAAGGTTTCCAGGGGGCAGAGGGACCGGAGCAATGACCCAGCTGCCTGGGAGGACACAGCAGAATCCGGGGAAAGCGGGGTGGGTCATGGGGGAGAGCGGGAGGCAAGACGGCGCAGGGAGTGGCGCTGGGCAGAGACCTGGGACCCAGGCTGCAGGAAGACGCGTGCCGAGCTCCAGCGTTTGAAATCGTTCTGAGACTGTGGGCAGCGGCTGTGTCCGGGAACCACATCCTTTCTAGCCATCTGCCCATCGCTGGCACTGAGGCTGCTTGCTGAAGGATGTTCACGTGCTGCCAGTTGCAGACGAGGACTAGGGAGGGACGGTTTCAGGGGCATGGCTCCGACAGCCATATTGCGGGGAGGTTGGAGGAAGGGAGCAGCAGGAGGGGGAGACCCGCTCCAGGTGCTACCACCAGGATCCACGCACCAGATGAACACCTGGGTCGCCCACCAGCACCCCCGGGGGCAGGGGGCTGGAGCTGCTCACACGGGCGCACAAGAACCGGCTCCGAACAGCTCTTCCCAACTCTGTGCCCAGCCCCGGCGCTGACCAGCCGCCACAGAAACTGGGAAGTGCTACAAACCCGAGATTTCCCCCCAGGGGGCTGGCTGTTCAATATTTACTGGCACCCACTGGCGGCGCTGATTTAAAGAGAGAGGGAGGGAAGCCAGCGGGGGCCTCTGAGACAGAGTAGTCAGAGATCAGGCAAGAACGGCATTGCGAGGACCGTTAGGGACGGGTGGGAGGTCAGAGTGAGCACCCTAGGAGATGAGGCCCAAAGAAGCCAATGGGGAAGCTGGATGGGGGAGAAGGTAGATGCGAGGGGCCAGCTAAGGGGTGGCCGGGAAGGCCGCGGATGCTGGTCCAGGGCCTGGGCATCAGCCTGGAGCCCCCTGAGCCCAGGTCAGGCCTGGCTAGGGGGTGGGGACGGGGGAAGAGGGGTAGTATCTACATCCTGGGATTCTGTTTTCCAGGCTGTTTCTCCATCCAAGGCCCAAAGGTGACGAGAGGCCCGGAGGGGGGCTCGCTGACCGTGGAGTGTCGCTATAAGCAAGGGTGGGAGACCAACAGGAAGTGGTGGTGCCGGGGAGCACACTGGCATGGTTGCCAGATCCTCATTCAAACCACGCCACGGCAGCAAACAGTGCAGGGACCCCGGCTGTCCATCAGCGACAACCAGAGAGACCGCGTGATCTCGGTGACCATGAGGGACCTCCGGCGTGATGACCAGGACACCTACTGGTGCGGGATCCGCAGGTTTGGCACGGATCGTGGGGCACCAATTCAAGTGATCGTTGGCCCAGGTGAGAACTCGCTCATCGCTACTCCGAGGCCCTGGTGCTCAGGCTGCCAGAGCGGGGGCGCCTGCCCCTTCTCCCAGGGGCAGCAGGGAAATGGCCGAGTTCCTGGGAACCCGTGCATGAGAGCAAACAAGAGGCAGGCAGATGGACAGACAGACAGATGGGGAGGGAAGTGAGAGAAACTCAGGCCGAGTGGCCCACGGACTGTGAGGGCGGAGCCCGGGGAAGGCAGGGGCTGCCGCTGGGTGGAGAGGGGCCTGGAGAGGACCCACCAAGCCGAGCGCCCCCCTGGGCTGCCCCGGAGGGAAGCGAGATCGGCGGGGACACAATGGAATTGACTGACACGTGAGCGGGGACCGGGCGGGCCAGCGTGTGCCCAGGCGGAGCTTTAGGGAGAACGGCGTTGAGGGGTCTCGGGCACCAGCCTGTGAGGCGACCGTGGCCTCAGCCAGGAGCCACCCACCGTGGCCAAAGGGGAGGCCTCACGGAGCAGGGTTTGCCAGGCCCGGGACTCAAAGGTACACCGGGGATGCCGGGGCCGGCTGGGCTCGAGAAGCCAAGACCACGCTGCTCGCCGGCAGCGTCTCCCAGGCTCAGAGAGAGGTGTCACTCCCCGTAGCCGCTGTTCACTACTGAACCGAAACGCACCCTCTTATTCACCAGCCTTCGGGGTGCTCCCTACCCTCGTCACCCCCGGAACGGGGAGCCCCATTTCCAGAACCGTCTGTCCCTGAGCCTGCTCAGGCCCTGCTTGAGCAAAAGGCCCAGGGCTTCCCCCCAAAACCAGCAGTCCCCCTGAGAGGGGCCGTGGGGGGGCTGGGAAGAGATGAGCTCTCTCCTCAGAATGAGCGCACACGTAGCTGTGACTGCTTCTGGCCACACCTGGAAGCGATGAGGCGGTGACTGTGTGTTGGGTTCAGCTGGCGCAACAGAGAGGACTGATGCTTCCTGATGGGGGGGCAGTGAGGGGGCCTGTGGGGGCTGGCAGGGCGAGGAGGGGCACTGTGAGCCACGCACTAGCCCGGGTCTGTATCAATGACCCTCGGCTGACTTTGTTGTGTCTAGAAAACCTGCTATCCTGGACGACCGCCAACGACACAGGGGTGTCCTCTGGCTCCCGCATCCGGTGAGTGGCTTGGGCCCCTTCTCCTGCCCCTGCCTGGGGCCTCTCCAGTGGGGTGGCCGAGCCTGGGGCCCCACTGCCCCTGGGCGGTCGCCCACCATTGCCCCGGCCCAGCCCTCACCCACCATGGCCCCGGCCCAGCCCTCACCCACCATGGCCCCGGCCCAGCACTCACCTACCATGGCCCTGGCCCAGCCCTCGCCCACCATGGCCCCGGCCCAGCACTCACCAGACCCTGCTGTGGGCTCCTCCATAAGCATCATCACCCTGGTCATTTGTCAACAAAACGTGACCTGGTGGGGCCACGGGGCGATCAGACAGGAATCTCCATGACCCAAGGCTCAGGCCACAGAGCAGGAGAGAGACTCCGCGGAAAGAAGCTGGGCCTGGTGCAAAGCAGAACCAAGGAGCTGGGTTGCCTCTGAGGAGCCCTCCTGGTTGAGCCGCTGAGGAGGTTCATGGGGCCTTCAGCGTGGGGCAGCCGGGCTGGGGTTGCAGGCTTGGCTGGGCAGGCAGATGCCCCCGCATCAGGGTCCTGGGGGCGACGGGCCTGGAGGGCCGGCGCTGACCGCTGTCCCCGTGACAGGAACTACTACCTGCTCCTGGTGTTTGTGAAGGTGCCCCTCTTACTCATCGTGGTCGGCGCCATCCTCTGGCTGAAGGGGCCCCCGAGGGTCCCCGAGGAACAATGGGAACAGACCGTCCACACCAACCTGTCCTACGATCTGGCCGGAGACGCTGCTCCTTAGACGGACGGAGGAGAGACACTTTGGGCACTGGACCCCGTTTCCAGAGGAGACCTGGGCTGGGAGGCACGCTTCTGCGAAGATCCCCCAGTTCCCTGCTCGGCACAGCCCAGGGACACAGCTGGATTCCCTCCTGACTCATCAGCGCTGCCTGGAGGGACACACCTGTTCCCACTTCTCCGGGTAGAAAACAACCTGGACCGGCCCAGCCTGGCCCAGCCCAGCAGGGTCGGGCTGAGGGTCAGCAGCTGTGGGATGGAGCCCACGTTGGGAGAGTCGTGTCCTCACTGGAGGACCTTGGCACAGAGCTGGGGAGCGAAGAGCAGAGAGAAGCGACAGGAATGTGCCAGAAGGAGAGACAGGGCCAGTCCCCGGTTCCGGCCGGTCCTGAGGCCAGCTCAACACTGCTGTGCCCACGCTTCTGATATAAGTCTAGGGGTTTAACCTTTTCCTTTAGCTAATCAAGTTGGGTTTTGATGGCTCTTTCCATAAGCACACTGACACACACACACACACACAGACAGGGAGTCTGCGGGGTTCCTGGTCTGGGGCCTGAGACGGATGTCCCTGGGCCTGGGGAGGACACTGCTCCGTGTTCTCAGGGCTGAGGAGGGTCGGAGAACCCAGGGCTGGCCTTCTGTCCTCCTCCCCACCCTCCCCCCTCAGCCCGGCTGTCAGCACAGCTGCTCGGGCCTCCCTGGGCTGCAGCCTTGGAAGAAACTTCAGGCCAGGAGGGCGGCCATAAAGCGGAGGGGACGGGTCTCCGCAGGGAAGCTGTGTAATAAGCTCCATGAAAACGGTCAGAGGGCGCGGACGCTGCCTCTGCAAGCGCCTCCCTCCCAGAAACCACCGCCTTGGCTGTGCCACGTGGGTCGCAGGTCCTCACATCGAGGGCGCGTCTCTGCACAGGAGGAGGAGGAAGTCCCACAGGGGGGTGCCCCCAGGCAAGCACGGGGCGCCGTTTGGAATCTGTCCCACCCAGCTTATTGAGGTGTGCTTGACATACAAATTACATGTATGTGAAGCATAAATGCGATTTTTAAAAAGTGCAAAATATGGTGGTGAAGGCAGGGGGGGTGGCGGAGGGGAGGCTAGAAGGAGTCAATGGGAGAAAAAAGGGGACACATAATACTTTCAACAATAAAGATTTTTAAAAAATAAATAAGACACAAAAAGTGCAAAGTATGAAGATTTAATATGTGTTACATAGTGAAAGACTACCCACAGTAGGCCAATACAACCGTCAGTTTGCTTCGTTGTCTTCTTGGCTTGTTTCGTGGGTGAGAAGGTTCAGATCGACCTGCCCAGCTCAGCTGAAGTGTCCGCCCCAGGCTGCTGACCACAGCCCCAGCTGGGCATGGGACCCCGAATGTGTTCCTCGCCGACGGGGAGTGTGTGCCCTGACCAGCATGGCCCCGTTTCCCCATGCCCCCAGCCTGTGGTTCCCTGTGGAGCGTTGCCCTTTGAACTCCCACACGGGCATGTCTGCCCTGCCCTTGGCCCTCATAGGAGGGCCCTGTTCCTCGGCCTCCCCTCCAGGGCACAGGAAGATGCAGGGGATCTCCTGGCTTCATCACTGGGGCGTGGCGGGGCGTGGCGTGGCGTGGCATGGCGGGAGACTTCCTCCCCACTGGGTGCTGCAGTACCTTCTCTCCCCCCTCCCGCTGCTGAAAAACCCTCTCCCACCTACACCTGGTTAAGGGTCTGAGAACTCCACGGTGTCTGGCCAAAACAACGGTGGGCATTGCTGGTGCAGGCCTGGGAGCAGGAAGATGCAGAAATTCTGCAAGGCGCGGCTGCGGGCCCCAGCCTGTATGTGGTGGTGGGATCCAGTTGACCCTCTGACAGAGATGCCTAATTGAATCTCAGGGCATCACTGCTCATCCATTAGTGATCGCCCATTTATACAGAGTGGCCAGGATGGCACAGATGCCCTCTGACACCTGACTCTCAAGTTCATGCAAAGATTGGGGGACTTTGGATGTGTCTTCAGGTGTCTCATTTGGTGGTAGGGCCCTCTGATCTTCCACCCACAC
The DNA here is from genome assembly GCA_025583905.1 of Ia io. Taxonomy (NCBI): domain Eukaryota; kingdom Metazoa; phylum Chordata; class Mammalia; order Chiroptera; family Vespertilionidae; genus Ia; species Ia io. The sequence goes on from JAJQQW010000020.1 coordinate 4,112,329, forward strand.
AACCCAGCATGGGAACCCCTCCCCCCGTAGATGGTATTGCCAGGATAATAGAGAACTGAGGGCCGATCTCCATCTTGGAGATACAGACTCTTCCCCCAGCACAGGACCTGTCTCCACCACCCAGCGTATGACATCACTGTTCCAAAGATAAGATGAGCACTGATTAAATTGGCCCTGATACAGCACAGATGGGGAGGGAAGAAATCCAATGCTAACATACCCTAGTCATCAAACAGGAAAGGCAGGCAGAATCTTCACCTCAAAGACTTGACCACAAAGAGATAGAATGAGAGCCTTGGAGAGGAGGGAGAACTGCCACATTCTATGGTTTCTATACCAGAACTTTGCCCGCCATTGGTTTATTACGTTACCAAGATAAAGCTCATGGTCAAGTTTACCACCACTCTTTCAACCCAGCTCTGAAAGTCTCCTGTCATGATTTCCTCTTTGAACATTTCTGTCACCATTGCCTCTTCTAATCCTTGAAAGTAAGACACCGCTGGAGGAGGTGCGAGAAGGCAGGTGAAAGAGAAACACCAGGAGATCTGGGCTGGAGATGTGGGACCGGGTAACCAGCATCCTGATCACTATGGTAACCACAAGCCACACTGGCTACTGCGCAACTGCACTGTGGCTTGTCCGCATTGAGGTGTGTGGTGTCACATGCACACGAGGTTGCCGGGAGCCAATTCCAGCATGTCATAATTACAAGAGTTTTATCAAAAGGTTGATGAAACTTGGGGGTTCAACAAGGACTGAGTCACATATGTAATTACCTGTTGGAATTGCTGGAAGGCACTTCCCCCAAACCTGAATAGGATGATTGTCTGCTGCAAGACAGCTCAGGGCATCTTAATCTACATGTTATTGCCTCCTGTTGGCCAAACACCTGAACAGCTATAGGCTATTCCCCAATCTGACAATGCTTCTATAAATCCTACCCTTTGAAGTGTATTATCTCCACCTTGCCTTAGGACAAATTGTGTTAATAAAAAGCAAGGGTCCTGAGTCAAGGGAAGATCTTTAGCTCCTTTAGCTGAAGCTCCTCTGACCCCCAATGCCTTTAACCTTCTGCACTTGGATGTCCAGTGTGACTCGACACAGTTAGCATCGAGATTAAAATTACTCTTTGAATGTATCAATAATTTGAAATATAAAAAATCCAAATAATAAGTTTGTATGAAAAGAAACTCCAGTTTTTTATTCTACTGCCACGCTTTGTAAAATCTGGGGTATTTAAAAAATTAAATCCCGAGTAGAATAAAGGAATTGAGAAAAAAGCAAGCGAGTGCAAAGGGTTAAAATTATCTTTCATCTTTAGACTCTTATTGAATCTACGCACAACCTTTCTCCAGATTGCTGCACCCTTCTTAATGCTGGGACAAGAACCCAGGTGTTGAAAATTTAAAATATCTCCAATATCATTGGAATAATATTTTGAGTATATTGGGTTAAATCAAATAGACGACTAAAATTAATTTCACAGAGGCAGGTGCTGGAGAGGGGGCCTTCAGAGGCTGCCCCCCAACCCTGCTCCTTCTCAGCCTCCTGGAGCTGAAGGGCGGGTGGAGGGGCCTGTCCTGTTCCCGTGTTGAGGGAAATCCAGTAACGCACCCCTTCGCAAACACATACCAGTGTCTCCTGTGTGCCAGGCACTGATCTGGGTGCTGGGGATGCAAGAATGAACAAAATGTCACTCCTGTACTCAAAGAGCTCCCACCCACAAACCATCCCCCTCCAGAGACCAAGGCTGTCCAGGGGTGAGGCACCAGACACCAGCCAAGGCTTCACAGAGGGTGTCACATTCCCCTGGGAAGGACAATAGGGGTCTCCCAGGTGGAGAAGGAAGGAGCCCTCGCCCCACCCTCCCTGACCCCCAACAGAGGGAGAGCATAAAGACATGAAAGAGCTTGGGGGCACGGATAGGAGCATTTCTCAGGATGTCAGGACAGGGGGTGGGGGAGGGGGAGAGACACGAGGCCAGAGGACAGGTTTGAGTCATCAGCTAAGAAGACTGAGAACGTCTGCGAATAAAATCAGGATGGCTTTTCTAGTCTTCCCTCCCCTGGGTAACTCTCTTGAGTCCTTTAGACTTAAAAATAAACATTTTCAGACTAAAATAAAATTGAAAAAGAACAACCTTGGGCCGAAACCGGTTTGGCTCAGTGGATAGAGTGTCAGCCTGCGGACTGAAGGGTCCCAGGTTCGATTCCGGTCAAGGGCATGTACCTTGGTTGCGGGCACATCCCCAGTAGGGGTTGTGCAAGAGGCAGCTGATTGATGTCTCTCTATCATCGATGTTTCTAACTCTCTATCCCTCTCTCTTCCTCTCTGTAAAAAATCAATAAAATATATAAAACAAACAAACAAACAAAAGCAACCGTGGACTTGCCCCTCATTGGATAAGGCTGGTCCATCGGCACCGTGAGAAAACCCAAGGTTGACCACATGAGTCAGACCCAATCCTGAACAATGGGAGCAAAGGGCACCAGAGTGGGATCGGGACTTGTGGATTCGGTCCTTGCATTGCTGTGGCCTTCCCTGTGGTTTCCCTGCTCCTGTGGTCCACACAGCCTGCCAACAGTGAGAGCCTAGGCTTGAGGGACTTCATTTAAAATGCCTAGAGCGCTCGAGCCCTCGCTGCACGTTTGCTGGTGGTGATGATGAGCAGAAGGAGGAAGAGGGAAGCCATGAAGCAGGAACCCTGCTCATCTTGTTGACATCCCCATCCCCTGGAACTTAGTAGACAGTTTCCAAATAAGAGAATGAGGAAATGACAGAAAGTGGGGTGGCTGAGAGTGTGAGAGTGCAGTTTACCTCTGCAAGAAGGTCATGCAAATGTACGTTTAGAAAGACACAGGGAATGTTTTCCAGACCCAACGGGCCAATGTCATGACTTGGCTTTACCTTAAAAAGCCAAAGACACCCACAGGGGACACCTGGCAACAACTGAGACAAGTTTGGTTGTCACAGTTGGTGTCTGTTTGGGGGTGGCATCTGCTAGGTAGAGGTCACAGATTCTGCTAAACTAGTGGTCGGCAAACTCATTGGTCAACAGAGCCAAATATCAACAGTACAACAATTGAAATTTCTTTTGAGAGCCAAATTTTTTAAACTTAAACTTCTTCTAACGCCACTTCTTCAAAATAGACTCGCCCAGGCCGTGGTATTTTGTGGAAGAGCCACACTCAAGGGGCCAAAGAGCCGCATGTGGCTCTCGAACTGCAGTTTGCCGACCACGGTGCTAAACCAACTACAAAGCCCAGGACAGCTCTCCACAACAAAGAATGATCTCAGAATGTCAATTACCTAAGATGTCAATCGCTAAAGAAAATCAAACACTGAGTTACCACACGAGCCGGCACTGGTACTCCTTGGGGTATACCCAAGAGAAATAAAAACGTATGTCTCGCCTGGCCACCATGGTCAGTGGTTGAGTGTCGACCTATGAGCCAGGAGGTCACGGTTCAATTCCCAGTGGAGGCACATGCTTGGGTTGCAGGCTCCATCCCCAGTGTGGGGCATGCAGGAGGCAGCCAATCAATGCTCTCTCTCTCATCATTGATGTTTCTTTCTCTCCCTCTCCCTTCCTCTCTCTCTAAAAAAAATAAATAAATAAAAACATATTTTAAAAAATATGTAATAGTGCCAAGGTCGAGAAACTGTTCTGAGCAAAGAATGCAATGCTGGAACACAGGAAAGCAGAGAGGCGAGGGGGCGCTGCTGGGTGGGCTGCTGTTCCCCTGACTCCATCCACCTCCAAAGCCCTTGGGGGCTTGGTCCAGCCAGCCGACACCAGGGCCCCAGGGCCCACCCGAAGGGACCCGTACGTCCAAGCATTGGGCCCGAACCCCCCTGCTGCTCACGCACATTCTCCTTTACTCCCCCTCGGTGTCACCCCTACATGACCTCATGGAGTCACTGTGCTAAACCTAAAATTCACCAGAAAGAGAAAAGAAGGAGGTCAGAAAGAGCCAACCACACCGTGGACAGCACAGGCAGGGAGGGAAGGGAACTTACATCACGGTTGACAGTAACATTGTGTAACGTGCGCACACACCGCTTCTGCAATGCCCATCCCACCGCCCTTCCAGTGGCTCTGGATGGTGGGCAAGGCCAGGCTCAAGCTCCCCTCCCGGGCGAAGGCATGCAGCCCAAGGCAGGTGCCGTGTCTATGCAGAGCCTGGTCCAGAATCCCAGCTCTGTGCAAGTGTCATGGGCTTGGTGCACGCAGCCCCTTCCTCCCTGGGCCTCAGTTTTCCCATCTGTGACATGGAAGAGGCATGACCTCCTCAGGCTGATGCCTGACACCTGGTCCAGCTGGGCCAGGCCTCACTCATCACGCACCAGGCTGTGCTGCTTCTAACAGAGAATTCGAACTTGGAGGACTTGTTGCCTCGGATATCTGTAGGTAGAGTGGTTTCTTCTGAAGTCAACCTCCTAACGCTCTGTCCCCAGGAAGAGAGATGCTGGCAATGACTGGCGTGGGGCAGGTGCAGTTCCCACAGCCAGAGCCCCGGGAAGGCAGGACGCCCTGCTGTGTGCACGCCGTCCGGGCCTGGTTTTGCAGGGAGCTCCGAGGTGTACTGGTGCTTTGTTACCTGGGGCATATGGGCTGTGCTGTACTCCGCATTGCTGGTCTGGTGGCATTTTCCTACAATGCCTGGAGTCCCGGGGAAAGCAGGAGTTCTGGGGTTAGAAGGTTCCGGGCTCTTGCCGCCTCCTTCTCTGGGTCCTGGGAGAATCCTGACTGCTGCCTGGACCCCTGTTCTCTCCCCCCGGAGCCTTTCCTCCACCCCCGACGCTGGCTGCATGGGAGTAGCATGTGCCTGAGTGAGAAGCCATGTGCCCCGCCAAGAAGAAAGCCACCAAGAACCACTGAAGCCCAGGCGTGTCCCCACCCCACCCCCAGCTGATCCAGGGCCTCCTGTCACCCCGAATCCATATCCTTTGGATCAGCTGACGGCCCATGAGGTTGGTGATCTGACAAGTTTTACCTTTGACCCTCTCACCGACTGACCAACGTGTGAAATGCTCAGAAGGTCCCACGCTGGGAGGACAGTCCGCTTCTGGGGAAGTGGAGAGACGTTTGGCCAGCTGATATCCTGCAGGTGACCTTGATCTTGAATTCCTTCATGGAGTGCTGGGTGGTCAGGCACCCTTGTCAGTCAAAGCTCCCTGCTCCTCTTCCGTAACCACCATCCCTTCGGTTCTCTTGCCTCCTAGTCCATCTGCCGCGCTCAGTGCCTAGTGGAAGCCAGGGTCCTGCTCCGGCTGTAAGCAGTTAGTATCTGTCTGTGACAGAAACTCGCCGTCGCAGCTTCATACACAGTGAGGTCGTTGCAGCGACCTCCCCATCCGCACTCCCCCAGCCTGTGCTGCGGGGTTTACCAGCAGAGGGTGGCTAGTTGTGCTCCCTCCAGGTCTGCCCTTGACCTGGGTGACCAGGTGTTGGGGGTCATTCACCACCAGTGGCTCAGGTTTGTAGCATCGGGGGCAGAGGGGGAATCCAAAGGGTCAAATGCAAAGGACCTGGTAAGAGCGATAAGCCAGAGGGGTTGGCAACAAAGAACTTGCGGGCGGTGAGAATCCAGACAGGGACGTCTCGGGGACAACAAAACGGCCTGAGGGCGGGTGGGGTGGCGAGGGCCTTTATAAAGAACTTGCTTCTAGCCCGGCCGGTGTGGCTCAGTGGTTGAGCGTTGACCTGTGAATCAGAAGGTCACGGGTTCGATTCCCCGTCAGGGCACATGCCCAGGTTGTGGGCTCCATCTCCAGTGTGGGACTTGCAGGAAGCAGCCAATCAATGATTCTCTCTCATCATGGATGTTTCTATCTCTCCTTTCCTCTCTGAAATCAATAAAAAATATATATTTTTTTAAAAGGGCTTGCTTCTAATAGGACTAATCTCTGCAAGAATTTTCATTTGTGGTTTTCCTCTAGTAATAGGTTGATAGGTGTTAATAAACGTTTTAAAGAATTTTCCAGAAAATACGAGTTTGCTTCTGAGCCTGGGAGGGAGAAAGCACGGAAGGGCCACTGGCCACTGTTGGTCGAGGATGAGGAAACGCCTCCGATGGCCTCCAAGGAGCCAGTGGGTAGCGGGAGTTTATGTGGGACCTGCCCTGTCTGAGCCCAGATCTGTTCCCCCAACCACAGGCGGTGGCTGTGCTGAAGTCAGGGTGGGGAAATCCAGACGTCGGGAAGAGAAGTAGGGTATGAAATAAGGGAACTCAAGGTTGGGGAGAAATTGAGGTTTTTTGGTGTTTTTTTTCCTCAGCACAATGTCATCCAAGCGGTGGGTGGGGAGGGGCCTTGCAAAACTGAGGAGGAGTTTGGGGGTCCTTTCCCCTGTTTCAGGCGGTCCCTTTACCAGCCCAGCAGTTGGAGCAAGTAAGACCAGCTGGGGGCCAGCATTGTGATTCCTGACGTGGCCACAGCGGGGAGACACAGGGTTGTCCAATCCCTACCCAAGGCTGAGCCCAAACCGAAGACTTGCTGGGGTGGGTGTACGGCTTAAAAAACCAGCAGACCTAGGCTTGAGGTCATTTCTACACCCTGACTAAGTCAGCCCCGGTCATCTCCCTAAAGGCCTTGGGCGAATTTAGAAGTAACTTCCACCTCCCTGGACCAGCTGTGAATAGACTGATGATTAACCAACTCACTTCACCTATAAGGATTTGTCACGCTGGCCCTCGGTGCCCAGCATAGTGCTCAGTTGTGAAGAGGAATCTGGATTGTAACACGAAGGCAACACACACACTGAGGGAGGACTCCATCGAACACCAGCTCACACTCTGCGAGCTGGCCCTGGGGGTGGCAGCTTTCTCCCACGGGGACCCCGCAAGCAACCCACTCACAGATGCTTCCGAGAAAAGCTTTTTAGATATAGATATAGACATAGGTGTAGACATAGACATAGGTATAGATATATAGATATAGATATAGGTATAGGTATAGAGATAGAGATAGAGATAGAGATAGAGATAGAGATAGAGGTAGATGTAGACGCAGATGCAGACATAGACATAGATATAGATATAGACATAGACATAGACATAGACATAGATATAGATATAGATATAGATATAGATATAGATATAGACATAGATATAGATATAGAAATAGATATAGGTATAGGTATAGGTATAGACATAGGTATAGATACGGATACAGACACAGACACAGATACAGATATAGATACAGATATATATAGGTATATAGATAGATGTAGATATAGATATAGATATAGACATAGATATGGGTCTAGATATAGGTATAGGTATAGATATAATATAGATATAGATATGATATGGATATAGATATAGATATAGATACAGATACAGATACAGATATAGATATAGATATAGATACAGATATATATAGGTATATAGATAGATGTAGATATAGATATAGTTATAGATATAGATATGGGTCTAGATATAGGTATAGATATGATATAGGTATAGATATGATATAGATATAGATATAGATATAGATATCCTATCTAATAATAGAGTAATATGCAAATTAACCATCACTCTGCAACAAAAATGGCGGCCCCCATAGCCACAAAATGGCGGCGCCCAGTACCCTCAGCCCTGCTGCTGGAGTGCAGACCCCCTGCAATCGATCGCAGGGAGCTGGGGGTTGCTTTGGCCTGGTGCACCAGTGGACTCCCTGCGATCGATTGCAGGGAGCAGACCCCCTGCAATCAATCGCAGAGAGCTGGGGGTTGCTTAGGCCTGGTGCACGAGCAGACCCCCTGCGATTGATCACAGGGAGCTGGGTTTCTGCTCCGGTACCAGGCCGAAAGCCTCCACCAGAGGCTTTCGGCCTGGTGCAGGAGCAGACCCCCTGCAATTGATCACAGAGAGCTGGGGGTTGCTTAGGCCTGGTGTAGGAGTGGACCCCCTGCGATCGATTGCAGGGAGCTGGGGGTTGCTTTAGCCTGGTGCACCAGCGGACTCCCTGGGTTTGATTGCAGAGAGCTGGGGGTTGCTTAGGCCTGGTGCATGAGCAGACCCCCTGCGATTGATCGCAGGGAGCTGGGTGTCTGCTCCGGCACCAGGCCGAAAGCCTCGGCCTGGCGCAGGAGCAGACCCCCTGCAATTGATCACAGAGAGCTGGGGGTTGCTTAGGCCTGGTGCAGGAGTGGACCCCCTGCGATCGATTGCAGGGAGCTGGGGGTTGCTTCGGCCTGGTGCACCAGCGGACCCCCTGTGATCAATCACCTGGGCAGGGAGCTGGGGGTCTGCTTTCAGCCTGGGCAGGAGCAGACCCTCTGCGATTGATCGCAGGGAGCTGGGGGTCTGCTCCTCCCCAAGAGGTTTTCGGTCTGGGCAGGCCTGGGCAGGGGCTGAGCCGGTGATCAGAGGGAGCTGGAGGGGCCTGCCCAGGCCTAAAGCTTCGGCCAGAGGCTTTAGGCCTGGGCAGGGTCCAGCCTTTCATTGGTGTGAACTATAGAGGAAACACCTTTTCTGACTGCACATTGGCTAAGCTTCCTGTATGCCACTGGTAATATTCTTAGTAACTTGGGTAATAAGAATCCAAAAAGGTGATCTAGGGTTTTTCCACCACACTTCTGGAGGAAAAAATGAAGGTCTGTTGCTGGAGGGCTAAGAAATGTCATATCCTGCCCTAGCCGGTTTGACTCAGTGGATAATGCCTCGGCCTGCAGACAACAGCGTCCAGGTTAGATTCTGATCAAGGGCATGTACCTAGGTTGCAGGCTCCTCCCTGGCTGGGGCCCAGATCAGGGCTCATGCAGGAGGCAACCAATCAAAGTGTTCCTCTTACTTTGATGTTTCTCTCTGTCTTTCCCTTTCTATTCCACATTCTCTAAAAGTCAATGGAAACATATCCTCAGGTGAGGATAAAAAATAAAGAAAGAAATACATATCCTATGAAATACACATCTTGAAAATGCCTAAAGAAAATTGTCATTTTTTCTTGGTGAAGGGACTGGAGTCCGTGTTGATGAAAACACCTTGGTGGCTGCGGTGACTGGCAGTGGCTGCAGCAGCGGAGTGATGGGGCTGGTGCCTTCCCCTGATCAGACCGGTTGCCTCCCACAAAGGGAGGCCAGACTGCAGCTTAGGCCCACAGCTTAGGGTGTGGGCCTAAGCCATCAGTAGGACATCCCCTGAGGGGTCCCAGTATGTGAGAGGGGGCAGGTTGGGCTGAGGGACCCCTGACCTCCAGTGCACGAATTTCGTGCACCGGGCCCCTAGTAGATAGAATAACAAAACAAATGTGGGAATGTTTTTAAAATTGGGTAAATTGAATAATCCCCCCACACACTTTTGTCATCCCATTTTTCCTAACTCTAACCCTCTGGCTTCCCTCCCACAAAGCCCCTTGTGATTTCACAGGCCCACCTGGGGGATCCAGGGTACCCCCATTCTGTGTGTGTGTGTGTGTGTGTTTGTGTGTTTCCCCTTTTGCACCTCAGAACAGCAGTAAGGACAGAGGAAGCACTGGGATGCCTCACATGCTCAGTCCACGAAAATCTGATGCTGGCAGATGTGTCCATCCGCCCTCGGGAAAACCTTCTGAAAGCTGGGCCCCCGGCTCAGAGGAACGTGCTTCAAAGGTTCAAGGTGGTTGTGATGGCAGCGTTGCCACGCCCGGTACCCCAGGGGTCAGGGGTCGGCCTCCTTTTCACTTCCGGGACACACACTCCTTGCTTTTAAGGCTTACTTACTTAACATGGGCCACGACTTTGTGAAGAGTCTAAACAGAAGCCCTGAGACTGCACAGCGGAGAGGGTGAGGGCGGGGACTGCTGGGGGCAAGCCTGACCCCGGACGTGGAGAGAACACGGGTGACTGCCCTGTCCTGCCAGCGCTGACCTCGGGGTGTCCCCACCCCTGGGGCCCCTCCAGCCTCCCTGTGCCCCTCTGGATCGAGGGCAGGAGCTCTCTTCAGTGCGGATCGCAGACGCCAGCAGGCACTGTGCCAATGACGCCTCTTCTCTCTCAAGGTGGTGTCACCTTTATTGCCGTCTCTTGTACCAAACTAAGCCTCGCTCAGAGTCCAGGGGAGCCCAGGACATGCCACTTCTGGGTCTGGGCCCGGGCAGCCGCTCCCCGGCCTCCGCCTCCTCGCCTGGAGAAGAGGGGTCCGCTCTCAGTGCCGGGGGTTCCCCGCTCTCTGCCGGTTCTCCCTCCCTGGCCAGCTGGACACCTGCACGGCCTTACGAGCTCCTTGGAGGGACAGTCTGTGTGCGCCTCCTTGTCCTGGATCCCGCGGGCTGAGCGCCATCACACAGCTGGAGTGAGGCAGGGAAACAGAGGGAAGGTGTGAAGAGCCGGCCCATGGGAGGGTATCCTGCAGGTCCCAGGCCAGAGGGACAGCCAGCGGGAGCCCAGCTGCCTTGTTGGAGGGGAGCAGGCTGAGGGGCACGTGGGGGAAGGGGGGGCGGCCCTGGGCTCCCCACAGAGACCTCCAGGCGGGGAGGCAGAGGCACTACGTTTTCCTAACCACGCTGTATTCTGGCTCCTGCTGCGGGAGCCTCTGGGAGGGACTCTGGTCCTCAGGGTCGCGGTGCTGGGCGGTGAACACCACCGTGGAGTAGTGCAGGTCTTCCCTGGGGGGCTGCTGTGGAGAGAGGCCAGGGCTCAGGGAGGCGGGAACCACTGATGGGGATCAGGACACCCGAGGGGGTATGGGAGGCTCCACGGGGGCCTCAGCCTTCCCCACTGTCCTGCCTTCTTTCCCCTAAGAGGACTGGGCTCCGAGATCCTGCCTGCCCCACCCCCCGCCTTCACCGCCCCCCCACTCAAGCCAAGCACGAAGCCCAGGCATCAGGGCGGGGGCCCTGGGACCCACCCTGAGAGCATCAGTCACCGAGTTAGGAAAACAGGGTATTGTAGTCCCGGGGCCACATGCCTGCGGCCTAAATCCCTCCACATCTTCCCCACCAAGGGGTCCCCTGCTTGGCTTCTTCCACTAAAGGAGGGTCAGATGGGGGGGAGCCCTGGGGGACGTCCTCCTCCAGTTCGCGGGACAGTGGCTCTGCCTAAGGATCGGCCTGCGGCGGGTCGTCGATAAGAACTGAAAGCAGAGCTGGTACCAAAGAGCTGATGGGGCCAAAACAGTGAGAGCTCACAGGCCTTAACACCGGGTCCATGGCACACAGCAGGTGCTTAATAAAAGCTGTACTTTATTCGCTATCAGGGCCATAGTCACTGGCCGTCCCAACAGCCCCTCCGGTTCCCAGCCCCCTCCCCCATGCCCAGCCCCAAGGACGCCAAGTCTGGCAAGGTCCACAGCGGCCCTATTTTCTGTGTGGCTCCGTCTTAAAGAGACACGGGGTCACTTTCCTCTGTGCCCGCTGCCGCCCCAGGTGGTGCCTCTGGCATAGCTGGGTGCCCTGCCAGGAGCGGGCCTGGTACTCACCACCAAGCTATACTCCACCTCCTCCTGCCACGGGTGCTCGGGCTCTCCCTGAAGGGGCCTCGGCTGCAGCTCCAGGTTGGCATAGCAGGGCTCACTCTGCAGGGCGGCCTGGGTGGGCAGGAGGCGCGGGGCTGGGCGGCTGGCCACGGGGTGCCCGGGGTCCATCCCAGAGGCCTATGGGCCTGCTTCTCTGCAGACACCCCTCCCCTCATGCTCGGGCCTACCTTCCTGCCCTGCCTCCCGCCCCCATGCGGGTCCTCTCTGGGCAATGGCTCCCCAGGTCGGTGGCCAGGCTGGGCGAGCCTCCCTCATTCCCCTTTCCCTGGAGTGGGGGGCAGACTGGCCAGGGCTTCCAGGCATGGTTCTTCCTGCTCGGGGCAAGCACCCCACTCCTTGCATCGATGGTCCCCCCAGACCTCCACTCGCCAACAGGATGTCCAGCCCCCACCCCTGTGCACCCCGCCACCCGTCACCCTCCTGGTGGCCTTCCTTTCTCTGTTGTTGTCAATCCTCACCTGAGGATATTTTCCATTGATTTTTAGAGAGAGTGGAGGAGAGAGGGAAAGACAGAGAGAAACACCGATGTGAGAGACACATCGATTGGTTGCCTCCTGCAGTGGCCCTGCACCCCGACCAGGGCCTGGACCGGGGAGGAGCCCCTAACTAAGGTACATGGCCTTGACCAGAATGGAACCGGGACCCTTTGGTCCGCAGGCCGACGCTCTATCCACTGAGCCATCCCAGCCAGGACCTGGTAGCCTTTCTTACCTGACAGGGGTTCTGGAGGGGCTCCGGATTCCCACCAGCTACAGAGACAAGGGGGAGGGGGCGGTTTGTCCCAGAACAAGGCAGGTTTGTCCACATCCCATCTGGAGAAAGGCCTTTGCCCACAGACTTCAGCCCTCGGGACCCATGGCCTCAGATCTGCAGCGCGGCTGGACTCAAGGGTTTGTGGAGGGGGGAATGCGACTGAGGGGATGAGTGATGAGTGAATGCACAAGCAGGTGTGAACACATTCGGTTCCAGGTGCTGCGCAGGCTCCGTGCCACCCTCCCCCTCAACAGGGACGGCCTTCTGATGGGGGTGGGGGGCAGAAAGGGCAGGAGGAAGAGATGGGAGCACCGCTGGGGACGGAAGGCCCCACTGAGGGAGCTCGGAGGTAACCTGCTGGACGTGGGACCCACTCTACCCTCATAACTCAGTGACCCAGCACCCAGCACAGGGCCTGGCACACAGTAGGTGCTCAGGACAGCTTTGCCGTGTATGAGTGTGTGAGGGAGTGAGTGTGTGAGTGAATTAGAGTGAGTGAAAGAGTGTGTGAGAGTGAGTCTGTGTGTATGTGAATGAGTGTGTGAGGTGTGAATGTGTATGTGTGAGTGAGTGTGTGAGTGAATGTGTGAATGTGTGAGTGTGTGAATGTGTGTGCATGTGTGTGTGTGAGTGTGTGAATCACCAAAGAATGAATGAGTGCCACAGGCTTAGGAGAGGAATAATGGTGTGACACGACATTTTAAGAAAGGTGCACAAATAGGCATGGAGAGAAGACTGGAAGGGCATATCCCAAACGTGGTGGTTTCTCTTCCCTGGGGTGGGAGTTTCAGTTTTATTTCTGATGGGAACTTATTTCCTCCTCTGTGCTTTTACTTGCTTCTGCATTTTCTACAACAATCATGGATCCCTTTTTTTTAAAGAACTTTTCTAGGTGAAAGGGCGTTGCTGGGGATGCTGAAACCACAGATCTGAGACAGTCCAGGCTGGGACCCCCCTCCCCTTGTCTCTTCCCTCTTTCTTCCCCCTCCCCGCCCCCCTCTCCCACCCCAACCCCTGCCTGCTCGGGGAAGAGGAAGTGGCTGACACCCATTACGCTCCTAAAGGCCCGGCCAGCCGTGCTGCAGGAGAGGCTGGCCCATGGGCGGGTGGACGGGCTGGAGGAGAGAAGGTAAGGCAGTGTCCCCCCAACCCGCCCCAGCATGTACCCGCTCCCAGTTAGCGCTGCAGCCGTGGAGAGAGCATCACCCGCCCCCTCCCCCGACACTTGACCTCAGGCAGACGTCTGCATCCTACAGCTGACTGTTGGCCGGTCATCCGTTCTCATTTAACTCACTCCATCGCGTTTATTGAGCACCTAGTTACTGAGCGCCAGACTCGAGAGAGGCCTCCTCAGGGCCCGGCTCCCACAGCCTGCATGCACCACACCAGGCTCACCGGCTCTAGGGTCACCGGATATGCAGTCTGAGGGTACACGCTCCATGCCCACCCTGGGCTGGGGGCACAGGGCCAGGGAGCCAACTCACCTTGGACCCGCCTCCGCGCCATTCTCCAGGCCAGCAGCGAGGCCCCCACCAGGAGCAGCAGCAGAAGCGCTAACAAGATGAGCAGCACAGGGAGCCTGCAGGGGAGGCAAGGGCAGAGCAGTGTGGGTGGGGATCTGGCCTCCCGCCTTTGTTTCAATACATAGATTAAGTCATATTAAAAATAAAACAAAATAAGCCCAGCAGGTGTGGCTCAGGTTGTGGTTCAATTCCCCGTCTGGGCACATGCCTGGGTTGTGGGCTCCATCCCCAGTGGGGGGCATGCAGGAGGCAGCCAATGGATGGTTCTCTCTCATCACTGGTGTTTCTGTCTCTCCCTCTCCCTTCCTCTCTGAGATCAATAGGAATATATTTAAAACAAACAGCAGAACCCCTCCTTTCTCCACTTCCCCTCATCTACCCAGTTCCCCTGACCCCCACCCACTGTATGCTTGAGAACCTTCCAGAGGCTCTTCATTCAGATACAAGGAAACATGAATGTGTGTTATTTTCCTCCCTTTTTCACACCCGGGAGGCACAGTATAAACACTAGTTTATCCTTAACAAATACATCTAGGACTCTGAGAGAATGGGGAGAAAAACAACAAACAAACAACAAAAGACAACCCATCTTGGCGTTCTTCCCATGTCAGTACCTATGAAAGGCCCTTGCCCTTTTTCACAACTGCATAGTATTCCACTGCCCGGATGGACCATCGTTTATTTAACATGTCCCTCCCTCTTCAAGGGCATTTCCCCAGCTTTTGCAATCACAAATATCGCTGCACAAATCACCTCGTAGCTCCGCCACTGCACATGCGTACAGACAGACTTACTGACACAAGTTAGGGTTTGAGCCCCTCACTGGCTTGGGCCCCTTCTTTCATCCACTGTTGGCATTCATAATGGTCTAGTCTTTTTCTTAAAGATGCACCTCCCTTCTCCCCAAACCGCCGAGGCTCCAAGCCCCACAAATCCCAGCCCTGCCCCCCATGGGTGCATGTGCAGAGTCAGTTTCTGGAAGCGCTGTGTTTGGGGCCGGAGTCACACCTGCCTGGCGTTAAGATGGTCAGCGGGGTGGACAGCAAGCTTGTGGACAACCTGTCATCAGACTGGCCTTTGCCCCTGGATCCTGGGAGGGAGGTGCCAAACCTTCAGGATTTCTCTGGTTACCCACAAGCCCCTTGCATCACCCCAAGATTATGCTAAGAGATGAGGTGACTCAGGATGGGAGCTGGTCACCAGAAGGAGCAACCACGTGGTTAGAGATTTGGGGTTCTGAGCCGCCTGCCCGTCAGGGAGGCTGGGAATGAGTTCAGCCATGTGGTTGGTGATTCAACCAATCGGTCTATGTGATGAAACCCAGATAAAAACATTGCGGCCAGCGCTCGGAGGAGCTTCCGGTCCTTAAACACGTGGATTTCCGGGAGGGGTGCAGCCCACGCTGCTGGGAGGCGGGAAGCCCTGCTTCCAGAGCCC